>OX456523.1:175144970-175862900 GCA_949748255.1 Eustalomyia histrio | reverse complement strand
GAAAAATGGCTCTAGCTCCTCCGCGCGCAAACTTGCGCAAACGTATTTGGAGGGGAACATGGCCTTTCTGGCAATATAAAATCTGTTTTCACCCCTTTTGACCCGCGTTGGTTATGTTACAATTAAGGCGTAAATTTTCGTTAAAAACATACCCTAATTTATAAAAAAACTACTGATTAATGTAGAATAAGAAAATATATACGCGCTAATAGTGTATTTAACGGACAATTAAATAAAAATTTACCCGAAGCTAATATCTCTGAAAACAAAAAAATATCAACATTTGAACTGTGGCAAAATCTAAAAAATTTATAACTTTACAAAAAAACAGAAAAGGATATTTTTGATAGTGAAAATTTTGCCTTGATTTTTTGGTTCCATAGGTTCTCATCTTCTTTCAAAAGAGCTAATTGGTTTTAAAATCGGTTACAAAAAAAAATTATATTTGGCCGCCTTTTCCAAATATGTACCACAGTGCAGCGCACTTTTTTTGCTGGTCAGGTGGTACGGTGCACACTCTTCAATTGAAATTCGGAAATCGTAATTTAAATGCAATCTTAATTCTAAATTTCAGTTGGGCTTTTCAAAATTTCATTAGGATTTTTCTAAATTTCAATTAGGAATTCTTAATTACGTTTTGTCGTTTTTAAACTATAATTGGGTTTATATGAATTTTAATTGGGAAGTCTCAATTACAACTTGTATATCAATTGGAAATGGAGCAGTATTCACAGAAGCACATGTTATCATTTTCATGACGCTTCTTCATTTCTTGTTAGATATATCTATAATAACATTTTGTATCGGTTTTGCGTTATCGGCCTGTTTTTATTTCGGTACAGCTCAGAAGATAAACGAAATTTGGGGAAAATTGATGCAAGGACACGCCTACCTCCCATATATCCTGAAGTTTAAAAATGTAGTAAAATCTTCAAATTTGGTCAGAACCTAACGAAAATTGATAATTTCTATTAAAACAAAGTTATTAACGTGTCTGCCAATTTTCTTTTCAATCGAAGGAAGGACTCGCTTACCTACATATATCCTTTTTTAAAAAAATTACATAAAATCTGTAGAAGTTAACCGATAACATTCAAACTTATCAAATTAATTTAAATTAAAATAAAAAACATGTATACTAAAATTCGTTGAATTCGGTTTTGTAACTAAAAAGTCATTTTGTACATTATTATACCCTTCACCATAGGTGGAAGGGTATATATAAGTTTGTCATTCCGTTTGTAATTTCTACAATATTGATCTTAGACCCTATAAAGTATATATATTCTGGGTCCATATGAAGAGCGAAGTTGATTTAACGATGTCCGTCTGTCCGTCTGTCCGTCTGTGTGTTGAAATGGGTTTTCCGAAGAACCCAGACATGATGAGGACTTGATTCTTTTTTATTTCTGTTACATGTGATCCATTTCTGTTTGCTATTAAAAATCAGACAGATCGGTTAATAAATGGCTGAGATATTAGCAAAAAACCAGGACTACCTCTAATTTTTCCAGTAAAATCCCTTTGTTTAATAAGAGTGTGAAGATAAATACGTAGGTTAAATACGTTTCACAACTATTGTGAATGATATAAATAAAAAACAAATAGTAGTGTCGCCAACTTTTTTTTGCCTAGAAAATGCCAAATTTGACAAGAAAAGCGCTGAAACATATGAAAAAAAATATAAATTTGAGATTTTACATGACATATTATTTTGGATTAAAATTTTTGGACATTTAAGAAAAAATAAATGGGGATACCGCTTGTTTGTGGAGAGCTATGAGGTAGTAGATTCCAACGATGTATTCATCTCCTTCAGAATCACTCTAGGTTTTGAGTTTTGCATTTTAAAGAAAATTTATTTTTGAAATTCCACATAACATTATTTAAAATAAAATTTTTGGACATTTAAGAAAAAATAAATGGGGATACCGCTTGTTTGTGGAGAGCTATGAGGTAGTTGATTCCAATGATGTATTCATCTCCTCCAGAATCACTCTAGGATTCGAGTTTTGCATTTTAAAGAAAATTTATTTTTGAAATTCCACATAACATTATTTAAAATTAAAATTTTTGGACATTTAAGAAAAAAATAAATGGGGGTACCGCTTGTTTGTGGAGAGCTATGAGGTAGTTGATTCATTCATCGTTGGAATACATCGTCGGAATCTACTACCTCATAGCTCTCCACAAACAAGCGGTACCCCCATTTATTTTTTTCTTAAATGTCCAAAAATTTTAATTTTAAATAATGTTATGAGAAATTTCAAAAATAAATTTTCTTGTCAAATGCAAAACTCTAAACCTAGAGTGATTCTGGAGGAGATGAATACATCGTTGGAATCTACTACCTCATAGCTCTCCACAAACAAGCGGTACCCCCATTTATTTTTTTCTTAAATGTCCAACAAATTTAATTTTAAATAATGTTATGAGAAATTTCAAAAATAAATTTTCTTGTCAAATGCAAAACTCGAAACCTAGAGTGATTCTGGAGGAGATGAATACATCGTTGGAATCTACTTCCTCATAGCTCTCCACAAACAAGCGGTACTCCCATTTATTTTTTTCTTAAATGACCAAAAATTTTAATTTTAAATAATGTTATGTGGAATTTCAAAAATAAATTTTCTTTAAAATGCAAAACTCGAATCCTAGAGTGATTCTGGAGGAGATGAATACATCGTTGGAATCTACTACCTCATAGCTCTCCACAAACAAGCGGTACCCCCATTTATTTTTTTCTTAAATGTCCAAAAATTTTAATTTTAAATAATGTTATGAGAAATTTCAAAAATAAATTTTCTTGTCAAATGCAAAACTCTAAACCTAGAGTGATTCTGGAGGAGATGAATACATCGTTGGAATCTACTTCCTCATAGCTCTCCACAAACAAGCGGTACTCCCATTTATTTTTTTCTTAAATGTCCAAAAATTTTAATTTTAAATAATGTTATGAGAAATTTCAAAAATTAATTTTCTTGTCAAATGCAAAACTCGAAACCTAGAGTGATTCTGGAGGAGATGAATACATCGTTGGAATCTACTCCCACATAGCTCTCCACAAACAAGCGGTACCCCCATTTATTTTTTCTTAAATGTCCAAAAATTTTAATTTTAAATAATGTTATGAGAAATTTCAAAAATAAATTTTCTTGTCAAATGCAAAACTCGAAACCTAGAGCGATTCTGGAGGAGATGAATACATCGTTGGAATCCACTACCTCATATCTCTCCACAGACAAGCGGTATCCCCATTTATTTTTTCTTAAATGTCCAAAAATTTTAGTCCAAAATAATATGTCATGTAAAATCTCAAATTTTTTATTTTTCCATATGTTTCAGCGCTTTTCTTGTCAAATTTGGCATTTTCTAGGCAAAAAAAAGTTGGCGACACTACTATTTGTTTTTTATTTATATCATTCACAATAGTTGTGAAACGTATTTAACCTACGTATTTATCTTCACACCCTTTTGTTTAATATGTATGTAGAATTTTGAGCATAACAACACATCCATGTGTTAAAATTCTTTTCTCTCTATTGACGATGATTTTGTGTGAGCTTCAATAGCTCAGTTGTCTAGACGCTGTGTCACAAATACTTTTTTTTTTCTCTAAGGCCGTGGGGTTCGAAGTTCAAATCTCGGTGAGGTCAATTCACTTTTTTTTTGTACATTTTTTTTTTTATTATTTTCTTAAGACTTTTTTTTTGCTTATTTTTGTTTTTTTTTTTAACATTTAATAATTAATTTATATAAAATTTTATATTAATAATTAAAATTCTTTTCTTTCATCTCCGCCTTTTATACACAAACTAGTATTTTAAACCATCATACATATATGTAGGCCTCAATCATACATCGAAATGAATATTTGCTAACTGGTACTTTTGAACTGCACATAAATATTTCTTAGAAATTATTTCAAGAACAGAAATACCTATGTGTATTTAATTTTTTTATCATTATTAAAAAATTCTGAAACAAAATGACCTATGTGTAGTTTTTTGTCAAATTCTCGTACCACTCCAAGAAGGCAAAAATTTTGTTTTTTTTTAAGGGTAATATTATTAAGTGGGCTAAGGACAAATACAAAAACCTAAAAAAATGTCGCGAATTGACAGCTTTCTTGCTCTCCGAACCCTAGCTAAAAATCACATTGATGTTTCGGTTAGAACACCAATGATTTGTATTTAAAAATATCTCCAATAAGAAAATATTTTCCTCGGAATAGCAAGTTTTCAAACTAAAAGCTTTGACGTGTTGCTTTAGATTTTCATTAATTTATGATGGTGAGATATTAACTCATTCCCAAACGAAATCTTATTAAGAGTCTTATTAAGACTTGTCACTAATACCACTTAGATAGCGCTTAAAATTTAAATAACTATATTAGTTTAAAAACATTTCACGTCGCAAATTCTGTTGTGTATTACAATTTTATTATTTTTTTATTTCTTTTAATCGTTTGCTGGGGCGGGATATACCACTTTCATCCCCCTGGATCCGCGCCTGTTTGAAAGAACTTTGAAGGGTTCATCTACCAACATATAAATCATGAAAAATTGGTCCAGCACGCCGAGGGTTATCGCAAAAAAAGTAACATTTTGGGAATTATCCTACTATGCCAAAGTTTGTTTCCATTGAAACTTATCAATCGGCCCACATTTATTTATATAGCAAAGCTTAAAAAAATTAGTTCTTTAAATCGATTTTTTAACAACTTGATATTAATTAAAATTTCATTCAGTAGAAGCATTCTTGCGGAATATATTCATAAGCTTAATTCTCTAAAAGCTTTAAATTTTATGAATGAATTATATTTTGAATTATTCAAATTGAATGATTTAAAATTGTCTTAATTCAGTGAATAAAGAAGCATTTTTGTTCATTCATTTAGTCAACTGAAATAATGAAACTTGTCATTATTAAGCTGAAAGATTAATATAATGCAAAAGAAAAATACTTAAAATTAGTCTACAATTAAAAAAAAATATATATTTATACTTTGTTATTGCTTCTGTGTTATGTTCTTATTTATGGATTTATGTCAAACTTCAATGTGCTTAATGAATGGTACTAGAATCAATAAAAAGTTGAGTAAACATAACATTTATGTATATCATTTAAGCTAGAAATTTGTTTTATACCAATTAAAGCTATTGAATGAGTTCTTGAGGGGTGGTTTAAGGGATAATACCAATGTAAAAACCGTGAGAAGAAACATGTGTTGCTATTTTATTTTTTTAATTGTGCTAACAAAAAAATATTTTCCAGCGCTATCAGCAAAAACGTTTGCCGTGTTAACAAATTTTTAATCAGGAGGGTGCTGGCAGTAGAATTGCTAATGTCAAAAAGATTTAGTAAATTCGGCAAAGTTGTACTAATACTTAGTCGACTGCAAATGAAAAAAATCTTGCTAAAGACAATAAAATTTTTAGCTGAATTTTAGTAATTAGTTGAAAAACATTCCATAGAGGATCACTACTTATAATTATTTTGTGTATAAATACAAGTTTAATCTTTAGTAAATTTAAATATATTATTTTGTTAGGCGATCACCTAAACAAACCGCAGTGAACACAATATTTTATTTTTCTATATTCACATTTTCTTACACACACAAAACAAAAGCTATGTTCATTTTCTGGACAGCTACGACCTTAATCAACATTCTTTCCGTCTTATAGTGTTTTTAATTGTAAATATCACTTATTTAACTCTCATATTTTAAGGAAAAAGCTGATAACCCCACCTTGATTTATTGAGTTAAGATGAAAATTACTTATGAACTGCCTGTGTTTGTCAATCTCTCAGCTGATTTTTGAAATACATGTTTGTTTTTTCTTTTATTATTATAAGCTCCGCCATTTTGCCAAAAAAACTGTATTTAAAAAAACTACGCAGATCCCTAGCTATAGGTCTAGTGTTGTTTGCACAACAACAGCACGTTGTTGTGCAAACAACAACGTGCCGTGACATTTAATACGCGTTGAGCGTTGCGTTTGTGAAATAGAGTTCCCGCATTTTAAAAATTTTTGTAAACAAAAAACATCTGTTCAGTAAAATTAATACAGTATTCTATGGCTCTCATATTCTCTTTATATACTAGCAAATGAACAACGTACTATAAACCAACTTAGAATGTTCGTTTCTAAATTTTTATTAAAATAATTTTTCCTCATTATTGTTTTTATAAAATTAAAATGTAAAAACAAAAAAAAAAAAAAAAAATAGGTCGTTGTTAAGGGAAGAATACACTAAATTAAATATGACATGTTTTGGATCACACGTCGTTATTTTGGAAGCGATTTCTCCCGATAATCGATGAACGTCGCAATCTTATTCTGTGCCGACACTCTACTTTACTTAATTTAATGCTTCAGTGATGCCGCTCTCGACCTGTCATTTTGAAAAATTTGGTCTGTACAATACTTTTTGATATGTCGCACAGTGCGGCCGAAGGCCGAACTTTGCGGCCATAATTCAAAAAACCTAATTAATCGACCTGAAACCTCGCACTCGGGGGTTTTTGAGGTCGCTGATCACGAATCCATCGTCAGAATTACGGAATTCAAAATGGCGGTTCCAATATGGCGTCATGCAAAGACTTCTTAAGTTTTTTCGTGTACCTTTTATACAAAATAACTGAAGTAAAACAAACATTTTTCAAATTTTCACAAATATTTTTATTGAAATTGAAAATACACACTAATATTATAGAATTGGAAAGTGTTCTCTGCTTTAAATAAGAACTACATAAAAAAATTTTCAATATCATCAATGTCATAAGCATCTACATCTTTGTCTGACTCAGAGGCAGAGCTAATATCAGTACTCTCCTGCTCCTCTTTTTTATCAACAGATGGAAACGACAATAAATTAATAGCATCTGCTGATAAAGATTTTAGCTGCTTAGCTGGTAGTTTTCAACAACTAGAAATGTATGGGTCAGAAGCTACTAAAAATCTTTTGAACACATCCTCCATTGTTTTTTGACGATAGTTTTTTCTAGCAAAATTTATTGCAGGCCTCTTGTGCATCTTCTGACATTTGACCGATAGGTAAAAATGAATCTTCAATGATTTCTGGGCCATGAATTAGTAGCTTATGCACCAAAGTTGGGATGTAATACCAATCATACTTTTCTACAATCATTCTAGCTAACTTCACAGTATACTGTCTAAAATTGTCCAAATTAATATCATGTCCACTTGATATGGCTTGCAGTATAATGTAAAAGCGATATATTATATCCTGATCAATTCCAGTTATTTTTGCAGATTGTTCGTATTTTTCAAAAAAATGACGAGCCGTATTACCGTCGTTCGATGTTCCCCTTCCAGCTTTCGGTTTATCAACATTTAAGCCCATTTCTTTTTTAAATGCAGCTTGTAATATTTTTTTTCTGTTTTGAACTGACTCTTTTTCCTTTTCCGTACGTGCCTGCCATTTTTCGATTTTTAATTTGTATGACAAATGTAATATGTATTCAAAACACCTTATCCAACAATGTAGAGATGATAGGCCAAATTTTAAGTGATCTGAAACAATTTTTTTGTCAAGCATTGAATCTATATCGTTGAAATCTTTTGATGTACAATTGCACAGATAACAACGCATCGCAGATGTTGTATCTGCCAATGAGTTGCATACTTTCGTATCTATCATTGTAAAGGACAAATCATATTTAACACACACGATGTTGCCGTCAACAGTAGTTTCAAACGGATTCAGATCATGTATCTGGTTTTCTATGTCATTAGATGTTTTTTTCGTCAAGTCAACTGATTCTTTTGCACATTGAATTTTAATTGGCCGACAAAATCTTGGTAATGATGGCCTTGGATTTTTCCAGACTATTGTAGTTTTCTTCGTCGTAGAGTCTCTGTGTACAAGTTGCAATGGGACGAGAGAGGTGAAAAAAATACTTTCGTCAGTAATATCGTCTTCATCAAGCTTGTGCTTATATTCACTGTGTCCCGAACTACCATCACAGCCCCATTTAACTATTAAGGTTAAATTTTCTAGTTGTTTTTCAGATAAACATTTCATAACTTCTATTTGATGAAGAATAATGCGGGCAATCGTATGATCTAATAGAGATTGTAATTTTACTGCTGCTTCATTTTTAGTGAAAGACATACCTAAGGCTGGATAACATTGTAATTTTGCTTTCTGTAGCTTTTTGTATGAGGGAATCATCATTGATTTTTTCTGCAAATGAGCATTTCGCAGCAGCTAATATTTACTTTGAGATAATCCAAGTTTAATAAACAATGATAGTGCTTCATTATTAGTGAAAGGTATATTTTTATTATCAGACTCCAATGATTTTCTGTATTTCGAAGCTTTTGTAGGACTCCCTTCGGAAATATCACGCACAACTTTTGCAAAATCAGTATTACCTTCAGCTCGTAATTTACTTGTTACTGAGTATAGGAGAGCTTCTGTTGACACATTCGCTCGTAATTCTTCTGGTTTCTTACGTTTACTTCGTTCAGAAGATTCTGAGAAACTGAGTTCTCGCCGACCTGCATTGAAATTTTTTCCAACATTTTGTTTTGACTCTTCTTTCAGTTCAATGCATTTTTGTAACCAATCACGATTTGTTTTCAAAAATTTTTCTTCTACTGCTTTACTTGAATCCCATCTTGATCTTATTTTATACACTTGATCTGATATTTGCTTTTTTTCATCAACTGATAAATGGTAATTTGAATTTTCACTTTCGGATAAAAGTATTTCCACCTTAGCATAAATTTCTTTCATATCATCCTTTAGAATTTGTTTTATTTCTTGGAATAATGTCAGCCTTGTTAGGTCACCTTCCATCTTATTACTCGAACCTGCTAAATAAATACATACATATTCTTTATCATCGTTAACACCATCTAACCACCATATTACTTACGTTATTTTTTTGTATATTATGCTCTTGTTACATATATATGTTATCACAAAACAAAAAAAAAACAAGTACTAAATAAATAAATAAATACCACTGATTTCGTTTAATAATAAACACTCTATGCTTCTTTATTTCAATCACAATCGACCTGTTAAAAAATCAAGGGGATGCCCCGAGTTTAAATAAAGATATCAATGTAACCAGTGCACCCTAGCGACAAAGTCTCGCAACAAATTATCAACGATGTCTTTAAAAATGTAATTGTTAAATAATTTGTCAATAGGTGGCACGAAAACAAGTTTTAAACAAGCAACAATAAGTGGTTAGATAGTATGAAAGAGTCATACTATGTATTTTACTGAAAAATTCTATTCCAGAAAAAGTTTTATAAAAACTAAAGTAGCAGAAGGTAGCAGCTAAATCTTGTTTTATTCAGTAACTAATACTTTTCTGAGTAACCACTAATAGGTTTTCAGGCAGCAAACGATAGCGTTTTATTACTATATGGTTTGTAAACTAAAATTTTATATAAAAAAACACAAAAAATATATCCTCAAATTTCTACTGCTAAAATTTTTTTGTTACGGTAATGAAATTTACCATACATTTTACGTATTTTACTAGCCTGTAGACGTAGATAGCATTTGGTTTTGTTAGATTTCCTTTACTCCAAGAACTTTCACACGTGTATAACTTTCTCTGTGTATCTATAGTAATATGATGTTTGGATGAAGGCCACGTTGCGACTGAAATAAAAGAGGAGACTTAAGGTATAGGACGTTACTACGAGCGAATTTCACTTCTTAGAGGATCACTTCCGCCAACTCAACGATGGAAAAACTCTATCTAGAAACTTTATTTTTTCGAATTTTGGCCGCAAAATGCGGTCATCGGCCGCACAGTGTGTCGTCGCATTTCTTTTTAATAACTTTTTTAATATGGGTTTTTGTAAAATTAAAAACACAAATTTCTGCTTGTAAATTAACATTTATTCTTATATATTTCCGAAAAAAAAGGTTTATCCTCTAAAAAAAGTATTGAAAATGAGCAAAATCGGTTCAACGGTTAAAAAGTACCTCTAAATTTTCGATACAAATTTCAAAGAAGCGACTGGTAAATTATACATTTTCTCATATTTTTTTACCAGTCGCTTAGAAGTGAATAATATTTTATATTAACTTTAAATATTTTTTCACCACTAAAATGCTGTATAAATAATTTTTTGGCACAATTTAGTAAACAAAAAGATATACCAACAACAAGTCTTATATTGAGCTATTTACATAGGTGAAATCCCTTAAAATAATGCTATATGATAATTTTTTAAAGCGGAAATAAAATTTTCGCGAATTAACACCTAATTGAATATATATTTCGAAGCTCGGGTATATAGGTATGAATATCTTAAAAGAATTTAATACTCACCTATCAACAACCATGTTATATGATCCAGGAGCTGAATTTGAACGACCTGCACGTACAAATCGTTCCAATCTTGATCCTCCACGTTGTGGAGCTCGACCAGATACTCCGCGAGAGAATGGATTTCCAAACGAATGTTTCTTAAGCATAGTTTTGATTAAAATTAACGTATCCAATTTGGGAATGCTTCGTACCACGCTATTGATGTCATCATCATTTATTTGAACCAAACGACAATTTTCCTCCTCATTTGGCAATGGACACAAACCAGCTGCTGTAACCCAAGTATGTTCCTAAAGGCAAATGAGAATGATTATTAAAATATTTTGCTTTTATTAACAGTTTGCAAATAATTCACTATAAAAATGGTGTGAACAAAGTAAAATATTTGTAATTTTTTATCAAAAATAAATATTTTATAAGTCTTTACTCTGAGTTTCAGAGTGTGAAAACTACACAGGTCGACAAAATTTTAAAATAGTCGAAACTCTGCGACTAAGGTATACTTTTTTAATGGTTTGAGTTGTACTAAATCCGATTTACAATTACTTCATTACATTAGGTTTATTGAAAGATGTGACCGTTTTAACTTTTTAACAAACAATTATCATTTAAATCAATCTTAATGCAATTCTGATTATTTTCCATAATTGTAATGGGTGTATTTACACTATGACACATAAATCCACTTTGCTTATTTGCAAGCTTCCGATAGTGCTATGGATTTAGCTTCTGCTGTAGAGAGTGAAACACAAGTTTGTTTGCGACATGACCAATTTGTGATGCCACCGTTAGGATAAAACACATATCTACTATGAGATTTTCGATCAATTTTATTTTCACCCCAATCAGCATCAACATATCCATGCAATCGTTCGTTCGTTTTCTAGTGCACAACTCAATTTTAAATTTAAGTTCGCTGTTCCATTAAAATATTGCATAACCTTTTTTATCTCATACCAATCCTCTTTAGTTGGTGCTTGGGTTTTCTGAGCCAATATTACAACACTTGCTGCGATATCTGGTCTTGTATTTACATATAAGTATAAAAGAGACCCAATAGCTTTTTGATATAATTGATTATTTATTAACATTTCTGAGGCTGTGGTTTTGTTATAAGATGGATGTAATGGAATGTCAGTGTTTGAATCTTTAAGTCCAAAGTCATCTATTAGTTTCTTTATATCAAGTTCTTGATTTAATAAATAATTTCCAACTTTATCACGTGAAACTTCTATTTCCAGATAGTATTAAACTGGTTCTAAATTAGATATAACAAATTATGAAATTAATATTTAAAGATTCTTTAATAAATTTGACACTCTTACTAGCAATAATTATGTCGTCAACATATACCAAGAGATAATAATTCCATCATTATTTTTCATAGTATACAAACAAGAATCCATAAAGCTTTGTTTAAAATTGAACTCAGTAAATACTTTATGAACACACTGATTCCATGAACGAGCAGCCTGTTTTAACCCATATAAACCTTTTTTAAGCAGACAAACTATATTGGGTGTTTCTTTTGAAATAAAACCTGGAGGCTGTTTCATATTAACTGTTTCCTTTAAATTTCCATTCAAAAATGCTGTATTCACATCAAACTGATATACATAAGTGCATTTGTTCCTTACCGGCAATAATAAAACTCTTGATTCCAAATTTTTGATTGTATCCCTGTGCCACAAGTCTGGCTTTAAATATATCAATTTCTCCTTTTTCATTTAATTTTTTCCTAAACACCCATTACCAACCGATTGCTTTACGACCTAGAGGGAGATAAACAAGGTTCCATGTTTTATTCTCATTAATTGAGCTTAACTCCTCCTGCATTTTCATGATCCACTGTGACTTCTCCTCCTTAATTGAATTGCAGAATTGGCTTGATACCTCTTCGGTAGGTCACCTTTCTTAACTCGGCTAGAAACACGTTTCACTGGAACAGTACTTTCAATTGCATCTTCAAAAACATCATTTGGCTGAGAACTTTCAAGTTCAGAGTACGAAATTTCAATATTAGGCGTAACAGTATCTTCAAAAATTCTAAAACCCTTTGAATTAAGATCATAACCAACAAATATAACGAGTCGACTTCGAATCAAGTTTCTTAATTTTCTCCTTAGGAATATTTACATATCAGTAAGAACTAAAAGTACGAAAACGTTTAAAATTTGGTTTCTTTCCATACTTCATCCCATAAGGAGTTCTTAATACACTCTTCGAAGGTATTCCATTTTAAATATAATAATTTGCCGTCATTAGTGTTTCACCCCAAAGACATTTTTCTAAACCCGAATCAGTCAACATGCACTTGGCCATTTCTATTTCGATTTTTTCGTTCGGCGACCCCATTTTGTTGTGGACTGTATGGTACGCAGATATAAATGTCACGAAGTATTTATAACCACTATAAGATGCAAGGGATATTGCACCACAAACATCAAAATGTATAAGATCAAAACTATTTTTAGATCTAGAGAAGCTCTCTTTTGGAAATGGAAATCTAGCAAACTTTCCTTGATAACATACTTCACACGTTTCTTTATGATTTTTACATTCTATTATTTTTATATCTGTTGCTAAACCCTCTCTTAATAATTTTGTAATACCTTCATCATTATGATGACCAAGAACACGATGTCAACAGTGTAACAACCTTTATTACAATCATTAACAAATAAAACCTTTTCAGCAGTTGCATTAAGTGTGTAAAAACCGTTATTAAGACTACCCTTACAATAACACATTCATGATTACTAAAACTTACTTTGTAACATTTTTCTACAATAAATTAGTGTTACAGTCAGGAACATAATATACATTATGTACATTTAATGATGCAGAACAAGCCTTTATATTACAAACACCTTTACCTTTGGGTTACGAACTGTACCATTTGCAACACATATAGACTGACCATTGCTTACATAGTTGATTTCACTAAATCATTGTTTATCACGGACAATGTGGCAACTTCCACCCGAATCTATAATCCATGTAGCTTGATGTCCTCCTCCTGAAGCAATCATAAAAACAAATTCCGCATTTTGATCATCATCATTAGCTTCAATAATGTTTACGGACTTTTTATATTTGCACCTTTCATGGAACTTACGACAATCCTTCTAGAGATGACCAGTTTTTTTTTGCAAAAATAGTAGCTTCTCCCATCAAATGCCATTACAGCTTTAATGCTGAAATTTGTTCTGAATATTAAAATATTCTTCCAATAGCTTTCCTTTGACCATCTGCATTGTTAGCTCTTTATCAGGTCTCACCTTAAGAGCAGTGATTAAACTGTCGTAGCTGAAAGGCAAGCTACTTAAAATCATTGAGACTTGCCAATCTTCTGAAAAATGTTGACTGCACGTAGCTTGTCAAACTATTCTATCATAGAATTTATGTTTAGTTCCATATTATCACCTTCGCCTAAACGCAATCCTCCTTAACCAAATACATTTGCATCTTGAACTTCCAATTGTAGAAATTTTCTTGATTGAGTTTTTCAATACCATAAAAACGATATTCACTTATCTTGATTGCTAAATAAATATTGATTAATAAATCCTTAATGATTATTTATTTCACTCTTTAATGCGAGTTTTTAAAAATGAATAGGCCGATAAGGTTTTCGAGAAATTTAGTTTGAAAAAACCTCGTTTTTTGCCATATTGGAGAAAATTCTAAAATAAAAAATATATAAAAACAATCCCAAAAAAGAAAAATAAACCAAATTTAAAGAATCTAAAAAAAAAATTTAAATGGAGTCCTCGTTTCGGACCTCTGGCTTGGACGAGAGTGTTAGAGTGTTATATCAGCAAATAGAAACAATTCAAAAAACATTTTATGGGAAAAAGTATGACTACATTATTCATATGCTATAAAATAAAGGATAAATGTAGCAAAAATTTAATTTTTGCATTCATAGCGAAAAAGCGGCTTTTTAAAATTTGGGATTAAGATATCTCAAAGAAGGAACAAGATAAAACAGAATCTATACTTTTATTTTGTAGGAAATTGGTAGGACTTTCAGACGACATAACCAATTTTATAAATAAAGGTAAATTCGCGCTGTTATAACGTATCGAATATGGCGAAAACGAGGTTTCTTCAAACTTTAGGCCATACCTAAACAAGAGCGGAAAGCCTTTTCTAACTTTTAAAAAATTCTCATGCCTATACAATTTGTAGTAGCACACCGAATATAACGCGGCGGCAACGAACGGCAGCGCTTTGCAATTGGAAAATCCGATTTTGACAAAGCGTTTAATAGTGAAGTTAGTTGCAAAAGACAACAAATGTGAACAACTAAATAAAGAAGGAGAATTAAATAAGCAAAAAAATATATATTTGTTATTAGGAAATGGAGGTCATTAAATCTTTTAAATCTTTTAAATTAATGATATCAATAGGATTTTATATCAAATAATCATATTTTTTTATAAATTGTTTTATAGCAATGAAACATTAAAATTTTATAAGTAAATTATAGAGAATAAAAATTGAAAAAATTCCACAGAGCCAGCAATAGAATACTTAGTATTTTCGGTTGCCGCAACACAACACTTCTCAGTATAGTATACATTTTTTTGTTTTATCTTTCTTTTTTAATTTAGAATTTAAACTAGAGGTGGGCATGTGGAAGGTTATTCCTTCCGTTTGTTTTTTTTTCAATTTTTTACATGTAATGTAGAAAGACTGCATTTTTTATGTATTAAGTAGTGTTTGCATTTCCATTTTAACCGTTACCGTAACCGCATTAAATTTTAACCGGTAAAAATTAAGTCTTTAAGATCCAGGTTTTTTTAAGCATTTAGTGTAAAAATGCTGTAAAAAAATTAGAATATCCGGGTGAAAACGTTCATATATGTTCATATATCATCATATATGGCTTCATATATGATCGTATATGTTTTCATATATGAGCATATATAAACATATATATCATATATGGAAGCATATATGGGCCAATACATTTAAAGATGATGTTCATATATGGTAATATATGAATCCATATATTGGTTCATATACGACATATATGTTCATATATAAGTACATACATTATTCTATATATGGGGTAATATATTTTAATTTTTATCAGATATTGCCATATATGATGGAAATACATTTACAAATTTTGGAAATACAAATTTTTAATTTTAAAAAATTTTGTATATAACACAAATACAAACAATACCTAGTATAAGTCACATAATCTAATTACGTTTCTGCCTTTATGTTCAGTTAAGAATTCAAACTGTATCTTAATTCGGTAGAACAAAGGTTTAAATTTCCCTAATATATGACAATATCTGATAAAAATTTAAATATATTACCCCATAAATGAAATAATATATGTACTTATATATGAACATATATGTCGTATATGAACCAATATATGGACCAACATATGCAATAAAATACCATTTTGCCATATATGGATTCATATATTACCATATATGAACTTCATCTTCAAATGTATTGGCCCATATATGCTTCCATACATGACATATATGTTCATATATGCTCATATAAAAACATATACGAACATATATGAACATTTTCACCTGAGCAGTTATTATTCATAATTATTTCATGTAAACAGATATTTTAAGTTAACACTAGTTCTAATTTGGCGTTTTCACCAATACTTTTTAGTTAAAATTGTCACTTTCGCCACTAGTTCTAGGAAATAGTTTGAGAAGCAGAAAGTCAACGGAACGGTTCTAGGACTTATTCTTGTTTCCGTGATTTTTGTATTAAATTCTTACGCTCAGAACTAGTTTCAAGAAGCCATCAAGAAGCATTAATTCCTAAGGAAGATCGAATTAAAATTTATATTTTTAGTTATAGAGGAACAGAACTATTAGTTCAAATTTTTTGCAAAATACATTTGATACTACAAATAGATTCGTCTAAAAATTTTTTTTTGTTTAAATTTTTTAAAAAAATTGGTATGCATTGATATGTTAGCTTATAGTTTTTCGACGAAAAATATTCCAAAAAATCGAAGCGGTTACCCTGGATGAAACAGATTTTGAGAAGTTTGTTATTCAATTTATATTAAGTTGTCCTTCCTTCCTGCCTTTCGAAATATTTAAAATTTTTAAAATAGCTCTATGGAGCTCTTTTGAAACTCGGTATCAGGTTAAAAAAATATTACTAGATGAGTTACATTAACCTCAGTTGCAATTTAAATAAATATAAAAAAGTATCAGGTTCTGGCAACCGATGAGTAAGTCATTTATATATAACTTGTTCTAAATCACTTGTTCCTAAAACACACCAAATATGTAGTTATAATGCAAACATAACTCTTTCTAGTAGTAATAATTTTTGAAAAGGTTCGACAATTTTTCCGGGATATACTTTTCCCTTTTTAACGGTAAAATTGAACATTTCATAACCGCGATTAACCACGTTCATTTTAACCAAAATCGCGATTAACACTTTCAAGTGATAAAATTAATTATTTTGTGTAAATTTTCAAAATATTTTGAATTGTTAAAGCTTATTTCGTGAGCGTGAGCAAAAATTTTAATTACTCACGTGATCGTGCGTAGAAAAAAATCTTCGTGTGTGATTGTGCGTATTTGTAATTTTTGGTTCGTGAGCGTATGTTAAAAATCGCTCACGTGCCCATCTCTAATTTAAAAGAACAAATTATAGAGCTAAACTTTAATATTTTGTTTTTTTTATTAAATTTTAATTTACAAATCACAAGCACCAATATTGTAATGTACTTTATTGTTAAAAATAATCAGTGTTGTTATATTTATTTTTTGGATAAACCTGATTTTATCGTTTTGATGTAGCGTTGCGACTCTTGTTTATGTATGAAATTTCAGCGTAAAAGCTAAGCGGAAGAAAACGTTCAGCCTTCCCCTCTTGTTTAGGTATGGAAAATTTTGCGGTGCTATTCGGATTCAGCGAAGTATACTCTGGTCTCCGAATTAAGAATTTGTTGGCCTGTGCCAAACAAAAAACTCGTTTTTGTATGCAATTTTTGATATTTTCTTTGATCAATTGTTAACTCGAGTTATAAACTCTTAAGTTTTTGTAAATTTGAAATATTAATGTTTTTATTTATTTCCAAATTACAATATCATTGTCTTCAAACATCTACATAGTTTTAATTGAATATTAAGATGTTTTAAAAAGAAGTTATAAATTTGACTATGGGTTGATTGGTTAATATTTACTAATTAAATCAGACTGGTATTTGTCTGGGATTTTTAATTATAATTATGTCATATAAGTATTTATAATTATGCCATAGAATTAAATTTTGCCCTTTTAAACCTTAAACATTAAATCTGAAAATTTCTTCTAAAATTTGTGAAAAACAATTAGGTAAAAAATATTTTGTAGTGAGTGCGATAAACCACGATTAAGGACCGTAACCGCTATTAATCTTAAGGGAAAAGGTTCCTTATATATAAATAAAACCACGGTAGATTTTTCAGTGGTGTGATATTTTTTTTATTAATTGTCAAGCAGTTTTTCCTTAAAAATCCAAATTAACTCTAAATTTAAAAACTAAAATATTTACGTTTTATACTAAAGTATGACTTAAAATTATTGAGTGCGTTTGCAGTAATTTTTAAGTGATCTTGACAATCTGTGACACACATGTGTCGAATATCATACATGTGTCAATTTACTTGCATGCGTCAAACATTCTTCCGGGTGGTCAATGTGTCTAGCAGACACAACTAAACATATTTCGTTTATTGTTTATGGTGCCGTCATAAACAATTAAAATCAATAGACAAAACAATGTAATAAGAAACCCTTTAGTTTGTACTCAATATGGGTTTTTCTATGACTTTTAGTTAACATATGTTTTTTAATGTTAACTTGAGTAGTTTTAAATTACCTGAAACGAAATCACTCTAAAAGTTTTGTTAGGTATTATAACCTTTGTTTAAAAAAAAAAAAAATAAAAACTCGTTTTGGTTTTTATTTTATTTTTTTTTATTGTGGCTTTCGCCTTTATTGAATTAAATGTCTTAACTGATTCCAAACTATAATTTTATTGTATATATAACTTATAATTTAAGAAAAAATATGCTTAATTGCTAAGATATTGATATTTTGTCTATTGGATATTTTATTCGGAAATTTAATTGTGTCAATAAATATGCATTTATTAATTATTTGGAAATATTAAGTGTAATAAACCATAGGTTGATGAACTTGTTAATTATTAAGAATTTTAAAATACAAAAGGTAAACAAAATTACTTGTTTTGAAATTCCAATGAGGTCAACCAAAAGTAGTTGCAAAATATCAATATTGTGTAAAATAAAATTATGTTTACTTACAATTTTATTTTACATTAAATAAAACTAAAATTGTAGGTATAAATAAAATTATATTATAATTTTATTTGGTGTTATCGTAACTCCCCCACCGTTAGTTTGAGGCTCCGACGAAATATGATATACATTAATTTTTCTTTTATATATTGATGTCGTAAGTACAATAATAATAATGAATATAATGATATTTATTCCATTACTTGTTATATTAAATATTTTATTATGTTCATGTTTAAAATCAATTTTTTTAAAAGCATTTTCATAATTTAATTATTTTAAATATAAATCTTCAAGTTTTAAATCAACGTGCAATGTTGTATTTTCTTTTATATCGTTAATAAGATGAGATAAAATAACATTTTCTTTAAAGTTTACTTCATTGTTATAATAAGTTTTATTTTCTACAGTTATTTTACAGTTTTGAAATTTCAGAATAAAAGTGCCAAACAGTTTTTCATTGTTTTCGCGAATGCAATTGTGTGTTAGATTTCCGAAATAGTTTTTAAATAATAGGAAACCTTGTTTTATTTCCTTTATTTCATAAAGTTCGAATTTTCTGAAGATGCATTGAGGTTCTTTGTTTCTCATAATATTTTCAATACAATGATCGTTAAATATTCTCAGATCTTTGATGGAGTTGGAACTTAAATTTGCGTGGAATATTTTGTTTTCTTTGTCAATTAATATTTGGTTTTCTTCTAAATATAGTGATTTATTTTCGTTATTTGGGATTGGTTCAAATGTTATTTTAGAAAGTGAGTTAGGAGAATATTTTGGAATAGATAATATTATTACAATAGTTTCAGAAAGGTATGTAACGCCAATTTTAATATTAGTGTAAGTATTAAAATCGTCAGCGAGTTCCAAATCCTGTTCGTTTAATATACCGGTAGGAATAACCTGTGAATATGACCCGACCAATATCATCCACATGGTTTCTTAGTATGGTGATATCATTATCGATTTGGTATATGTGTCTCAGGAACATTACTTCATCTTGTAAGTTTGTTATTCTGTTTTGGATTTCATTCCGGAATAGGTTTATATATTTTCTTACTATGTTTTGCTGGGTATTAATATGTGTTGTAATATTTTGGATTTGTGAAGAAATTGTTTCGCTTATTTGAATAAAAGAACTTATTTTCATTGATTTATCTTTCATGTCTGTTGTGAGGACATCAAGAGCATTACTGATTTCTTTTTCGTCATCGCTGTCCGTTATGAATTTTATTCCTTTACCAAGCGCATTAATAAGGCCACGTTTATTCCTAAAATCTGGTTATAAATTATTTACTTTAACTTTGAGTAAGGTGAAATTATTTTCAATGGCATCCAATAATGGTTTCAAATCCGAAGTAGTTCCGTGTAACAGGTCTATGTTTTTCTCTATTATTGCGATGGAATGATGATAGTTGGTTAGGTTTATGAAATGAAATATTCTATTATAATGGTCGATGATTTTTATGTCATCTTCTTTTATCGGGATGTAACCTTTGTTATCAGTTAGATTCTGGATGTACATGTTTTGTGATTTTTTTTATTTCAGGAAATGAAATCAACAGTAGAATTATGTGAAGTAGATTCATCTGAAAATAAAAATTTAAGTTTTATATTGTCTTCATTATATTTGGGGTTTCGGTGTTTTGAAATTTCTTCTTTCTTTTAATGTGTGATTTATAATATTTGTATCCATTATTTGTTATGGCATGATCATTATCTAATTCAGAAACTACTATTTTTCTGAACTTAGAATGATTATTTCCGCCTCTTTCATCTTTAATGTAAATTGGTCCTAACTGAACATCAACATTTTCTCGGGTTTCGTTGAGTTTGTTAATAGTATTTTCTTTCCTTTTGATAATGGAGTCCCTGATTGAGGAATACTCTTCTTGGTTAATGATACCGTTTCTAAAATCAACCGGTTTTCTTTTAGTTGTCGAGTGAATAGTGTTATTGTAATGCATTATTATTTTTTAAATTTTTTCATCGACTGTTTCTGTTTCCCTATTGGGGTCGTGCTTTAGTATTCTAATATGCTCGTTTATTGTATTATGTAGCCTTTCAATGTCAGAGTTTGAAGAATGATTATTGTTCGAAGTATAATGTATTTCGATTTCCTGTTCTCTAAGGAATTCTAAAAGTGGTAAGGCATTGAAGCCTAATTCGTTATCTTTAACTAATTTTCTTATCTATTTCTATCTATTTCTTATCTTTATAGCCTGGGTATATTTGGAGAATTTATCGATAAATGTTAAAAATAGTGTTTTTCCTAAACTATAAAATACGTCTGCATGTATTATGTCTCCGGGTTTTTCTGGAGTTTCCGTTATTTTGAATTCTTGTTTGATTGGTAGTCTCTCGTATTTTTCTTTATTGCAAATGTCGCAGTTATTTATAAATTGAGTTATTCTCGTTTTTAACTGTGGGTGATAAATTTCTGTTCTCAATTCCGCAAAGTTTTCGTTTATACCTCTGTGGTTTTTTTATGTTCTTTCTCTACTAGTTCGGTTAGTACATTCTCGTCTAGGATATCTTCTAATATTTTCTTGCATATTAGGACTTTGAATCCATTGTTGGCTTCAAAGTATTTATTTATAATTTCTTTAAATTTTTCTGAATCGGATTCGTCGCGAATCAGGATTGCGTTGGTTCTTTCTGAATCGAAATGATTTTTCAGTATTGTTATAATAGTTGGTTCGTCAAAGTTTTTTGCTGAGATTGTTTTCCTTTTGTTTTTAAAGATTTTCTCATTTTTTATTTTTAGTGAACCAGAGTTTGTTTTACTGACAATGATTTGTCTTTGATAAAAATTCAAAGGATTGGTTGTTTCCACGATTATGTTATTATTAATCGGCGTTATGGAGTTCTATTCATTGTTTAAATGTATTTCTACTCTGGAAAGGGCGTCAGCATTTCCGTTTAAAATTCCTTTCTTATATTTTATTTCGTAGTCGTATTCCTGTAGCCGTAATCTCCATCTCACTAATTTCGAATTGGGTTCTTTTATGGAGAATAGCCAGGTAAGTGGCCTGTGGTCGGTTTCGATTATGAAACGTCGGCCAAAAAGGTACGGTCGTAGTTGATGTGTAGACCATACTATTGCTAGTAATTCTTTTTCAATTGTACTATAATTTTGTTCGTGATCATTCAGCGTTCGACTCGCATAACAAATAGGATGTCCCTTCTGGGAAAGTACTGCTCCTATTGCAAAATTACTTGCATCGGTTTGCAAAGTAAATTTTTCATTGAAATCCGGGTACGCTAGGACGGGAGAGTTAACTAATAATATTTTCAACATTCTGAAACTTTCCTTATATTCGGGATCGGTCAGATCAATATTAGTATCCTTTTTCAGATACTTGGTCATTGGTCTGGCAATTTTGGAATAATCTTTTATAAACTTCCTATAGTAACCTGCTAGACCCATAAATTGTTTTATTTGTCTTGGTGTAGTAGGAAGCGGAAGATTTTGTACACATATTATTTTATCCGGGTTTAGTTTGATGCCATCTTCAGTTACAATATGTCCGAGAAAATTCGTTTCTCTTTTCAAAAATTCGCTTTTGTCGAGTTGTATTTTCAGATTCACGTCCTTAAGACGCTGAAATATTTTCGTTAAAGATTCCAAATGTTCCTGTAATGAGGTAGAGAATATAATGATGTAATCTAAGTATACTAGCAAATCTTATTGATGAAATCTCCTAGGACATTATTCATCAGTCTCTGGAACGTAGCAGGAGCTGTTTTCAACCCAAATGGCATACGAAGGAATTCGTAATGTCCGCCTTCTACGCTAAAAGCTGTTTTTGGTATATCCTTCTCATGTATTTCTATTTGATGGAACCCTTTCGCGAGATCTAGGGTCGTGAAATATTGACATCTTCCCATTTTTTCTAGAATTTCGTTACCTCATTTTGTTTTCGGTAATCGACCACTAATCTCCATTTTTTCTTACCGCTTGCGTCCATTTTTTTCGGTACAATCCAAACAGGGGCAGAATATGGGGAATGGCTATTTCTGATTATCTTCTTATCTAACATTTCTGTAATTTGTTTTTTTACTTCATCCTTATGGATGTATGGATATCGATATGTTTTTGCAGCAATTGGGATGTTATTTACTGTTCTTATCTCGTGTTTGATAGCGTTAGTAAATGTTAAATCACTATCTTCGTTATAAAATATCTTCCTGAAGGTTTTTATAATTTGTAGGAGTTTTCCCTTTTTTTCATTATTTAAGTGATTGGTTCGTATTTGATCTGAAAGGGGGATTTTTGGGTCTTCGTTTCCTATAGTACGAACATAAAAATTTTTGTTGGTTACAACATCTGTTTTTTGGGTTTCAAATTTAATTCTTTTTGGTGTATTACCACTGAAGTTTACGAAAGCGCTTATTTTAAAATTTTCTGCTTCGTACACTCCTTCTATGATTTAGATATTTTCATTATCTAATAGTGTTTTAGGAGTATATATGAATCCATTTTCTTGATTAACTTTTAATTCTATATTGTATATAACATCTTTTTCAAAGAAATATTCCTTATCTTCAATTGTGAACTTCATTGGGATTTGTTTATCCCCGATCTGTAAGAGTTCGTCTTTTAGGTTTACAATTGCTTTAAGTCTTTTCAGAATATTGTTTCCGATCAGACCATCCTACTTGGTGTGAAATTTACAAACTAAAAGTTCGATTCTATTATTGGTATCGCCCATTTCTTCGAAGAGTGAAACAGATACTTTTTCTTCTATTCTTACAATGTGTTGGAGTGTTTTTAAATTAATAGTGTTAAAATTTATTTTCCATTTTGGGTGACAGATTCCAGGGTTTATGATAGAATGAGTTGCCCCGGTATCTATTATAAATTTAAGGGATCCTAATTTACTTTTTATAAATATATATGGTAGTTCTCCGTAGAGGCCATCAGTATCCAATGAGCCAATTTTAATAAATCAAAATAAGCTTGATTCAATTGTTGCCAAGTTGGAATTAACACAGCCTAAATCGGAAGAGCTGGCTTCCATTTTGAAATCAAACAATTTGTTGGCACCCGGTGTGAAAGTCACAGCTTATCGAAGTCGTCAGGCAACACTCCAAAGTTTATTCCTTGTGAATGATGAAAAAACTTCTGCATATTGCCCGGATGTAGGAAAATTGATGGACGCAATGGAAATAAAATATGAAGCAAATGACTGGAGATTATTTATTGACAGTTCAAAACTCAGCTTGAAGGCGGTTTTACTGCATAAGACCAATAAAAAACCTTCAGTTCCAATCGCCTATAGTACAGAAACGAAAGAAACATATGATGCACTGGAAAATATTTTAAAAATGGTTAACTACGCCAAACATATGTGGCGCATATGCTGTGATTTAAAAGTTGTAGCAATGCTTTGCAGTCTTCAAAGCGGCTATATAAAATATATGTGCTTTTTGTGCGATTGGGACACACGATTTTCCGGTGACCAATATGCATGCCACGGATGGAAACTCAGAGAGCACAGCAGGTTACAAACGGCCAATATTATTCGTGAGCCTCTAGTGCCGAAGGAGAAGATATTGCTGCCTCCACTGCATATTAAAATTGGAATTGTTAAGAATTTTATCAAAACTGTCGCCAAAAGAGATGAAGTTTTCTTGTGTTTGAAACTAATTTACCCGAGACTCAGCGAAAGTGAAATTAAAGAAGGTAAGTTATAATATCACATTCATTTTCCATCTTAACAAATTAATTTTTTCCAATCAGGCGTAGTAAATGGTCCAGATATACGAAAGCTGATTAAAAGTGACGCATTCAACAATATTTTGATTGACGCTGAATTGAATGCATGGCAGGCAATCAAAGAAGTAATAGAAGGTTTGTTGGGAAAGCATCGTTCTAACAACTACGATGTTTCTGTCGCAAGGATGTTAAGAGCATTCTCGGAAATTGGTGTCCACATGTCCTTGAAAATCCATTATTTACATCATCATCTTTACTACTTCAGCAAACAATTGGCTACCGAATCTGATGAACAAGGTGAACGCTATCATCAAGTTGCTATGCCATTTGAAATGAGGTAATACTGATTTTTTATTTTTTCAAACTCATTTTAATAAAACAAAAACTTACAGATATAGAGGAAAAAAGTCGCCGAGTGCAATAATTGCGGAAATTTGCTGGTGGAGTAAGCTTGTGTGGCAAGACAAGGATGATCTTGATGATAAAGAATTTTCAGGAGATGCAGAAGGGCCAACAGTGGAGTCACACATTGACATTATGTGTGGTTCAGAAACTGATGATAGCGATGAATGCGATGCCACTAGTCCCGAACAACCACCATCGAAAAAGTCTAGGCAATATTTATTAAAATAAATAAAATAAAAATAAAAAATTACAAAAATGTTTACTTAATTTTTTTAGTAGTTTATGACCAGAAGTCTGGAATTATTGGGGAAAATTTATAAAAAAAGCGATAAATGACACTTTTTTGAATAAAAACAAATATCAATATTAAAAGCAGAACGCGTTAATCGATTTCTATGATCTATATCGCATTTTGTTTATTGGTTATGCGACTTTACATGAAATTAATAACACTTGATCCTTTTTTCCGTTTTGGATTTTTTATGAATTTAAAAAAAAAATTTAATTTTTAGGCAAAAAATATTTTTTTTCTCCACAAATTTATTTTTACCGGCAAAACTGTTGATTATAAAGAAAAACGTTATATGAACGGATTAAAGAAATTCTAATTCTAAATTTTTTTGAGTTTGTTTTAGCAAAATCGGACAAGTGGTTCTCGAGTTATGTTAAACTACGTTTTTGCCAAAATGTTACAACTAAGCGAAAAAACATCAAGATAAGGAAAAAATTTAAAAGGTCATAAAAACTGACACATACGAACGCCAAACCCTTTGAGGGTTTTACTATACTGACCTAGTACCATCACCCTCACTTGGAATTTCTCACCCCCCAGACAATAATCCCAAAAATGTTCCGTAGTGTAATTATATCAAAAATTCTGTAAACTATTCTATTAGAAAAATACGTTCTTGTTGTACATAAAATGGAAAATCTTTTTTTCAGATTTCATAGAAATTGGCACAAATAATTTCACAAATTATTTGAAAAATTTTCTTTGAAATCAATGGAAAATTGCTCAATTTTCTTTCAGTTACCAAACTTTTGTAATATGTACAAAATTTTATTTGGGGGCTGCCTACTATGAAATATCTACACTTATCATTCCTCTATGTTATTACGTATTTAACATCTAAAAGTATACACAATTTTATTTACATTAAATAAAATTTTGAATGAGGGTGATATATACGAGATGAGGGTGATATGTATATTCCTCCTACAACGATATAAGAAAAATAAAAAAAAATAATATATAATCATGGATGGTAACCGAAACAAATGCGGTTATCGCTAAGGGTAAAGCTATTTTCCACTATTTCGGTAACGTTATTTTAAGGGTAACGCTATTTTCTATTTCGGTAACGTTATTTTTTCAGTTATTTCGGTAACGGTATTTTAGGGATAACGATTTTTTCAGTTATTTCGGTATCGGTATTTTAGCGATAACGGTATTTTCCATTATTTCGGTAACGGTATTTTAGCGATGTTATTTTAGTTATTTCGGGAACGATGTTTTAAGAGTAACGTTATTTTTGTTATTTAAGTATTTTAATGATAACGCCGATATATTTAACCTCATCATGATCAGACTTTTATAAGATAGTTATGTATATCCATGTACAGAGAATATATTTTTGAATATTGTTGCTTCACAGCGGCCCCTTGCAGAAATATTTATAAGTAACACAAACATTTTATATAATGAACCACAGATGGTTTGAAAATAATTGGCAAAAAGTAAGTAGGTCCGAGTAAAAAAAAATAATCTGGCACAATATTTAATCATTTCCAATTTTATATTCCTTAATATCTTATTCGATCCGAAAAATGGCAGATCAAATTAGATCCAGAAATCTATTTGAGGATTTAGATGGATCTGAATTGATCCGAAAAATGGCGGATTAAAATAGACCGAACAATATATCTATAAAGTAATATCCAAATTTATCCGAAAAAAGTCAGATCGAATTGTATCAGATTACAAGCAACAATATAATATACACGAAAACTACCCCTTTTCCAATTGTATTTCAGAAATAGTCAATTGTATTTCAGAAATTGTCAATTGTATTTCAGAACAGTCAATTGTATTTCAGAAATAATCAAATGTATTTCAGAATAGTCGATTGTATTTCAGAAATTGTCAATTGTGTTTCAGAAATAGTCAATTATATTTCAGAAATAAAAAACAGTACACCCTACGATTTGGAGTTGTTATATTTAATTTCGTTATTGTCTTGTATTTTAATAATTTCTGTATTTTCAAATACTGAAACTAGAAAGTTGAAATTTGGTATGCAGGTTCCTTCTCCCAAACCCTATAGCTAGAAACCGGAAATTTGAAAAATGGTTTAACAGCCTGCCTAAACTGTTGGACCTATAAAGTTAAAATCCAAAGGGGAGGGGCAGAAAAGGGAAAAATTCTTACCCTTGACGTCCTGATAAAAACGCTGGAACTGGGAAGTTGCAATTTGGTTCATATGTTCCACCTCCAGTGTAGACATTCACCTAGGTCGGATTTTTGTAAATGTCTACGAAGAGGGGCAAAAAGGTTAACAGTCTCTCCTAACGGGCAGCCACACCGATTTAGCTAGAAACCTGAAATTTGAAATATGTGTTACCTGGAATAAGGGCTTACTCATTATTGAGGTACATCACAGAGTTTTCGTCTGGGACATGGTCAAATAATTATATTTAAAGCAAAAAATAATATATATATATATAAATTTTCACTACTTATATAATTATATGAAATAATAACTTTTGGCATATCAAAAATACTCTAGATAAGGAACTATTTATAACAATATCTCAAATTGTTTGCACATATTGTATCATATATAATTATATCTTATACCATATCAAAAAATATTTCTTATATTAGAACATATATAAAACCACATATAATTATATCTCATACCATAATAAAAAATAAAATTCGAAAATTACACACATGGCATTGAAATTTTTTTCGAGTACTGGGAGTCAGACCCTGAGGAAATATCACCTTGCTTTTAACGAATTATTCGTTATATTTTCAATTTGAAAAGGAGAGATCATGTATCTCTACATACATTTAATTTTCTGGGTTCGTCTTTTGAGAATTTCATTAGCATTAACAACGGATATTTTAGAGTAACTAATATTAAAAACTTTATTATTATATAAAAAAATAAGTAAAAAATTAAAAAACTCAAAATTAAATTTGTTTCATTTATTTAAAGTGAAATTTCCCTGTAGGAAATGTCGATAGTGAAACTGTACTGATTCACTATTGACTTTGTCACTAGTACTACTGACTAATAATGCCCCAGCCAATGCTTTCTGCTGTAGACATTTAACATGTGCGTGTCATTGCGAATCTACACAACTATTAACTAGGTGTTGACATTGGAACCAGAGATTCACTAGTACATTTTAGTAATTCTAGTCTACACTTTTGGAACTTTTTACTAGATTTCCACACTAGGAAGGAAATAAGATTAAACAGGTGCATTTATTTTGTTAAATTAGATATTTTATTAATAAAATTTTTTTTTATAAATTTCATTAAAGTAAAAAAAAATTTCGTGCAAATTTAATTTTGGAGTAGACAAATCTTCAAAAGACTGAACAAAATCATCCACAGGCTCCGTAAAATCTTTATCAGGCTCCACAAAATCTCTAGAGTTGCAATTTTCACTCAAAATTGTTGCCTCTTTCTTGTTATTTTTATACAAAATTGATTGTTTTTTTTCACTAGTTTTTTATAATTTCTGTTGCTCATTATATATTTTGTTAAAATTTGTATATTTACCTTTTAAATTAATTTTTCTTTATATTTTTATTAAAAACTTTAATTTTGCATGCAGCTATGCACATGTATTTTCAACAAAATAAAACAATAAAAAATCAAGAATAAGCACAGCTTTGCAGCTGAAAAAAGGAATGTAAAAGTATAGACGCTTTGTGGACATGTCACCCAAAATAGTCGACAAAAGTGGTTACATGTAGACACTTGACCCCAGGCTTCCTACAGGGTTTATAAATAAAGGGTGTCAATCTTAGTCCTGCCTAGATTAAAATCAACACCCGTTTAGTATAAAATTCATTCCATTGAGTATTGAAAATAATACCTAAGGGGTGTTAATTTAAGTCCTGCTTAGATTAAAATCAACACCCGTTTAGTGTACAATTCATTCCGTATGGTACGGAAAATAACACCTGAAGGGTGTTAATTTTAGTTATGATTAAATTAGAAACAACACCAGTTTAGTATGAAATTTATTCCGTATGGTATGGAAAATAACACCTAAAGGGTGTTAATTTTAGTTCTGCTTAGATTAAAAACAACACCAGTTTAGTATAAAATTCATTCCGTTGGGTCTTGAAAATAACACCTATTCAAGAATAAAATATATTCTTAATAGCATTAATTCAATTCTTGGTCAGGTGTAGAGTCTAATACATATTGGTGTTTCTTTTATGCTCTAAAAACCAAACTCTCTCTCTCACTGTCTCTCATCCAATCTCTTTATAAGTATACGATATTGGAATACATTTAATTCTTTTTCGGATTTGTTATATATATACACAGGCTTGGCATAAAAAATAAACTAAAACTTTTTACCGTGTGTAAACAAAAATATTTGAAATTTTTCTACTTGAAATTTGATAAAATATTAAAAGCAACAAAAGCTAACGTATGACTCGGCGAGTCTTATGTTAATTATCCAAGGATGTTTCCCTCGTTTGGCAATCTTGTTTCAACTAACTGGTTTTTATATTTATTTTCACGGTGTGCGTTTTCGATTCTTCCCTTTGATAAGTATGCAAAATAACAGACCGGATCTTTTATATTCGAAAGATAGCTGGTCTTAGGATTAGATTATATTAAGGCGGGTAAAATTGTACCCTATAAAATTATCTCTAATACATCAGTTCATTGTTTATAAATTTTAGGTAGTAAAAACCACCTGTTAAAGTATTTTACTTTAACATAGCGCCCGCCTTGCTATGTCGCAATTTTAAAGAGCCTTCTGGAATATTTCTAATGCTCTCACGGCAGCCTTTAATGTGCTTAAAGCATCCTTGGGTTTCTAATCTCTTCACTTCAATATTTGGGGCGGTTATATTTGTCCAGGTGTTGCTGACGGCGACTTCTGGTATTATTTTCATCTGGTTGTTGGCTTCGCCGTGGGCTTTTAGATCGTACTCTTTTCTCTAGTTCGAACCGTGGAGTTGCAAGAGTGTGTGATGCTTCTCCTTGCAATGTCTGCACGTAATTTTGGACTTGCACAAGACTACTTTGTGAGATAAAGCTAAGCAATTGAAGCAATATCTATACTCCTTTGCTACATCTTTCCTCTTTTGGCCAGACATATTTAGGAATCGATCGCAGAAACGAATAGAATGATTCTTTCGGCACAGATGACACTGATGACGATTAGTACGACTCAAAAATAAAGGATTTGAAATCATAAATCGGAATAGAATTTAATGTAAAGGGTGGTAGATTGTAGCGGATCATTCAGAAAAGAATTATTTTATATGGAAGGAAGAATGTGGATAAAAAAGTGGATGTGAGAAAGGGATTGGGTTTGTTTGGTAGTGTGTGCATGTGTTTATAAAAATGATTGGTAAGTAAGCCTGCTATAACAATGTATATATTCGACTATTTGTATTTTATGCTTTAGGTAAAAGAACGATTATAGATATTGGTCGAGTGATCGCTCCATTTTGAGTTCTTAAATCGACGAATCTTACATGGTTATCTCTTCCGATATGTATATTTATTACCCTACCGAGTCTCCATTCGGTGAGTGGTAGATTATCCTCCACAATTACCACTAAATCGTTTATAGTTATATTTTCCTGGGTCTGTTTCCATTTGACTCTCTTCCCTCAAATACTCGGCTTTCCATCGACTACTAAAACGATGATGAAGGACTTTAACCTTTTCCCAACGTTTCATAAGGGACATTTCGTGTTTAGCTGGCTCCGGTATCCCATCATTGGCCTTCCTCGTAGAAAGTGTCCTGGAGTAAGAGGCAATAATTGAGAGAGTTCATCACTTATTGGAGATAAAGGACGATAGGAGTGTTGTAAATTCTTCAAACGTAAAAACAAAAGTTTGGGCAGATTTCTTTAGATGATACTTAAAACTTTTAACAGCAGCTTCGCTTAAACCGCCGAAGTGAGGAGCGCTTGGAGGGATAAAATGCCATTCCCTTCCATGGTTTTGATACTTTTCTGATACGTCTTGAGCAATAGTTTCGATAAAAGCTCCGTATTGTTTAAGAATTTGTCTATTGGCGCCTACAAAATTTCTACCATTATCTGAAAATACCTTTTTTGGAAACCCTCTCCTGCCAACAAATCGGGTAAACGCAGCGCAGCGTTTGTGACTACCACTCCTTGCGAAACTTCAATTCTTTTACCATATTTTATTAATCCATTATGTATGAAGCGAAATACATATGCCATTACTCGCAATACACGTGAAAATTATGAAAAATGCAAGAGCATTTCACATTTTCTTCGGTATGGATGATATCTTTTTCAATTTGGCTAAATGGGCATTGGGGTTTTCTAGAGTTAGAAAACTTTCAATATTTTCTGTTTCTGGTCATTCATTGCAATCTGATCCTTTGGCCATTGAGATTCTTCTTGAATTAACATACATTCAGCATTTTTTGATTCGGGTGCAATTAATTTAGCAATCTGTTTAGTTGGCCATTTAAATTCCTCCTGAATGAACCATTTAGGACCCTCCCACCACTGTGAGTGCATCTTAAGCACACTAGGGGTACAGCCTCTTGTAGCTAAATCTGCAGGGTTATGAGCTGATGGGACATGGCGCCAGGTAGCATTACTCAGATTTTGTCGAATTTCTGAGACTCTATTTGCAACATACGTTCTCAACAAGTGCGGTGGTTTATCAAGCCATGCGAGCATAATCGAAGAATCTGCCCATATTGTTATATCATTGGGCTCAAAATTTATGCTTTGAGAACATTTTTTATAAGTTTTGGCACTAGTTCTGCGGCACAAAGTTCAAGTTGTGGCAGACTGGTTTTCTGCAGAGGTGCTACCTTTGTTTTTGCAACAAGCAATTTACTTCAAACTATATTCCTTAAATCTTTATTCGTAGGTATAGTTGCACAAAATGCTTTTTCTGATGCGTCACAGAAACCGTGTAGCTGAGTTCTGTTTTCAGGTGCAAATTGTAGCCATCTTGGTATTTTTATATCTTCTAGCTCAGGCAAATTTTCAAGGAATTCATTCCACTCCTGAAGTGATGCTGTTTTCACATAAGAATCCCAATCATCTCCTTTGAGCCACAGCTGTTGGAGCAATACTTTTGCCCGAATTATAATCGGTGATAACCACCCGGCAGGGTCAAATAGTATGGCCACTTTGGATAGAATTTGTCATTTTGTAGCAGTTTCTGATGGTTTTTTGGGAGTAATTGTAAGAAAACGTGTCACTTAACGCATTTGATCTTATTCCTAGTGTTTTGGTGGAACTTGTGTCATAAAACTTTAAGAAATTGGAATCAACTTTGTCCTCTTCTGGAATCTCTCCTAGTATGTCAGGATGATTTGCCGTCCATTTTGTAATGATATGCCTGCGGATTTGAGCAGATTTATTAGTTGAACCTGAGCTTCCTTTGCTTGAGAGAGATTATGGCCACCTGAAAATAAATCATCTACATATGTTTCTCTTTTTAATATTTTTGAGGCTATAAGGTGTGAGTGAAATGAATCTTCTGCCAACTTATGTAACGTTTTTATGGCCAGATAATGTGCACAATTTAGTCCAAATGTAATCGTTTTAAGCGCAAAATCTTCAATTGGATCGTGAGCTGATTTTCTTAATAGTATTTTTTGAAAAGGACGATCGTTGGGATGAACAAAAATTTGGCGGTACATTTTCTCCATGTCGTTATAAACACGAAACGATATATACGCCAATTAAGGAAAACCATAGTGAGGTCCGTTTGTAAAGTCAGACCAATATGTAAGACATCATTAAGCGCCAAACCCGAATAAGTTTTCTTTGATGCGTAAAATACCACAATGACATCCTTCTCGTGGTATTCCAAGACTAGAAGACATTCCCATACGGTCTAGTCTCAAATATTCTAACAAGACTTCATTGTATTTCGTTTCAAGATCCTTTTTCTTCCGTAAAGTTCTCTCCATTCTTTTGTACTGAACCATTGCAACAATTCGCGAAGGGCCAAGACTACTATTAGAAGGGAAATTTTCCATAAACGGTAACCGAACCATAAATCTTCCTGTTGGCAGTCTAACAGTGGTTTTCTCAAACATTTCGTTGCAATATCTATCTTCTTCTGATATTGTCCGTTCTTTCGATATTTGTTCAATATCCCAAAACTTTCTCACTAACTCATTTGTGGAATCTTTATTTCTTTGAGATATTCATGTCGAGGAAGTGCTTACTGAGTGGACAGGACCACTTAATATTCTCCCAAATATGGTGTTGAAAGCTATGACGGAGCCAACATTTTTGATGTGACTATTTTTAATCATTATTTTGTTGATTACTTCAGCCCCTAATACCACATCACCTTGTAATGGTACAAAAAAATTTGGGTCAGCTAAATTCATATCAAATAATCCCTCAATATTCGTATCTCCTAGGGGGTAGGATGGAATTTAATTAGTAAGTCTTCTAAGAACAGCAGCTTTTATATCCATGCATAATTTGTCTGAGGTACTGCTAATATTTCCACCCATTTCCGAAATATTTGTTCGAAGGTTTGTACAAGGTAGATTCAACCTATTTTTTAGCCTTTCTGTAACAAAAGAACCAGAAAAACAGAATTCTAAGAGTGACCGTGCAATAAATGCTTCTCCTTCATGTTCGATTCTGATCAGTGCAGTTGGAAATATAGTGTTTGACCGATTGGCCGTAAAATAAGTTTCTACTTGGGAAGTTTCTTCGATGAAATCTTTCAAGGATGTTCCATTCTTTTCATCCCGGCACTGTGTTAAGTGAATATTTGATCTTCTACTATCCACCAATGTACTAGGACCGGCAATATTGGCTTAAGGATCATTATGGAGTAAAGTGTTATGCTTGCGTTTGCAGACTAAACATATGTAGATATGGGCTTGTACACTGAGATGTTTCGTGAATCGCCGATAAATAATTATTGCACAAACTATTTTTATAAACAAACTGACTTCTTTTTTGAACTGATAGATCTTTAAGTTGAGGACAAGATCGTAAGAAGTGTATTTTGTTACACATTTTGCATTGTTTTGGTTCTATTTGCCTGGTTTTTTTGAGGCTGATTTACATTAAATTTGTTTCTATTTGGTTGAGTTGCGTTAAACTTGTTGTTTTGTTAGCTTTGATTCTGATTACGAGTTTTCGCATTTCTGATACTGTCCACTCTTTCTAGTACTTCGTAGCGTGAGGTTAAAACAATTTTCATATTAGTTCATTTCAGAAGCTCCATTTTAGTGGATATAGTCTGCTCCCAGATGTGCATATATTCTTGCGTAGAGGCCTGAATATTTCGTAAATGCTTAGCGGGTAACTAATCTAGAATTTTCGACTTCCAAGTATAATATAAATTGGCACATCTCTCAAACTTTTCCTTACAAGAATCCTTAAATTTGTGATGCCAACGTCGTCCGAAGTCATTTCCTCATGATAAGCTGAGACTAACGTGTCCCATTTTTCATTTAAGTACAAAAGTTTGACTTCCAATAGATTAAGCGTTTGGTCATCTGTTAGGCTGTTTTCAAAGATGTTGCAAAATGATACCAAATTGTCAGACGCAAAAATAAATTTAACTACTGTTGTACCCATGATTAACTGGAGTGCTTAAGAACAACTAATAACGAAATTACAAGTCAATTGTGCAAATCAACCTTATCCTAAACGATCCGTGTAAAGTATATATAATATGATGTCTCAAGTTATATTATAATAATTCAAACTTACTGATTTAAATATTTTCAAATTAAATACAATTTGGGAATATTTTCTCGAATTATGTGCGTAGACCACTGTAGTCTGTCTGATATTTAAAATCAAATAATATTAAAATATTTATTATTTTCCTTTTTCATAAATTTATTGACCTTTAAACTTGATTCTATCTGTTTTTTACTTATATTAAGATAGAAAATTGTTTCTTCATATAGATGTATCGTTTGTTACTAAAAAAAATTGTGGCAGTAGCGATCAAATGTTCAAAATTAGTTAAAAAAATTTATATCTGCTCCAAAATTTAAAGTACAGTTGAAATAAAGTTTTGTGCTCAAATTTGAAATGTAAAGATTTTGCTGAAACCTTGGTTTCAACAAAAGTTTGACATAAAAATTATCAAAGTTAAATACAACCCCTTTTTATATTTCTTCTAACTAACTTATCTTTTTGAGTGTACCTGATTTCTTGACTGCTTCTCCTATTAACCGGCACATTTTTCTTCATAAATCCATTTATGTACTGTTTACATTACCAAAATTTTAAAATTTGATCCATTTATTTACTTAATAAAGAAACTACAATGGGTTTTAAGCAAGTTTGCTTCCAATTTACCGCACTTGTCAGAAAATTTAGTTGTATATGAAAATGCAATTTGGATTTGTGCGAAAGACACGAATTATAGTATAAACGAAAATTTGTTGATTAGCCCTTAATAAATTATATGGCAGTTTAAATGAAGTATAAGTATTTGTAAAATACGGTGTCCATGTAAATGGCGTGTAAGCACTGCCACTAAACAATAACAAAGTGCAAGTAAAAAAATCTCGTTAATACTTCAATATAATCACAAATGTTTGAAGATAAAGAATTATTAACTATTTTAGAAAAAGTTTTGGCGATAATTTCGAAATATCAAGGCGTTCACCCCTTTAAAATGAATTTGTCTCAATGTTTATTAAAATAAGGGTATGTTCTCAAAAATAGTGCATTTTCTACCTTCACGTTAAATTAGTTTACAATTTATCTTCTTTCTCACTCCTTTTCTTTGCCTCCCTTTTACCACTTGTCAAAATCAGTTGAGATGGTAAAATCTTTACCGATAACTAAAATCTCGAGTTAAGCGCAATTAGAATATTTTACCTATCGATTAAAGTAACATACACTGAGAACAAAAGAACAGAGGATGTAGGTTAGAAACTGTTTCTTTCTTTCGTTAAATTGGAAATTAAATGACTATATACAGGTTGGTTGAAAAGTTCCTGCGCTCACTAAGAGATGTCACTGCTAGCTCCAAACTTTTTTTTCTCAAGTTGGTATAACTGTCCTGAGAAAGTTGCAAGTCATTCTGTCAATTCTTTCTTTGTTTACAAGCCATTTAAAGTTGACGTGTCATACATTTTTTTTAATATGGAAAAAATTGAATATCGTGCAGTCATTAGATTCTTTGTTTTGAAGGGTTTAAAAGCAAAGGAAATTTATGAACAATTGTTAGAAGTGTATAAGGAGTCCTCACCTTCAAAACGCACCGTTGAATTTTGGGCTGGTGAATTAAAACGTGGTCGTACCAGCCTTGAAGACGATCCACGCGAAGGACGACCAAAAACTGCAACCACAGCAGAAATCATTGAGCAGGTACATGATATAGTTAGTGAAGATCCAAGTTTGACTTAGCGTGAAATTGCTAATGCCATAGGCATCTCCGACGAACGAGTACTCCATATTTTACATGAAGAATTACGTATGAAAAAACTGTTTGGATAGTTAGTGCCGCACACATTAACAATTCAACAAAAACTGGATCGAAAACAAATTTCTCAGCGTAATTTGGAGCGTTTTAAGCCGAATAAAACCGACTTCTTGCGTCGTTTTATAACTATGGATGAGACTTGGATCTACCACCATGATCCTAAATTGAAACAAGAACGTTTACAGTGGACTGAAGCTGGTTGTTCAGCTCCAAAGCAGGTGAAGTCACAACAATCACCAAAGAAGGTTATGGCATCAGTTTTTTGGGATACAAAAGGAATTTTGTTGATTGCTTATCTTCAGAAAGGTAAAGCAATCAACTCTGAATATTATTGCAGCCTTTTGGATTAGCTGGATGAAAAAATTCGTAAGAAAAGACCTGGTTTAAGGAAGAAAAAAATCATTTTTTATCAAGACAATGCACCTGCTCACAAAAGTGTTTTGACGATGGCTAAATTCAAAGAATTAAAGTACGAATTGCTTAAACATCCACCGTATTCACCAGATTTGGCTCCCAGTGACTACTATCTCTTCAGAAATCTCAAACAATTCCTTCGTGGTAAGCATTTTTCGTCGAATGAAGAGGCCATAGCAGCCGTAGACGGTTATTTTGCAGAGCTTCCGGAAAACCATTATAAGGATGGGATAAAATTATTGGAAGATCATTGGAACAAGTGTATTGAGCTTCTAGGAGATTATATTCAATAAAAAATATATTTCGTAACAAAAACAGTATTCTTTCATTTCGAGCGCAGGAACTTTTCAACCAACCTGTAAATTTACTGGAATAAAGAATAAAACATGAATTGTTTTGTCTTGTTATGCAATCACTTTAATTTTATAATTTTTCCCTTTTATGTTCACAATTTCTTCTTATCTTGACCTTTGTCAAAAGATTTCTTTGGATTCGGAAAGCTTTCTAAATCTATTCTTTTTACACATACACACACCATATGTTAAGTTTATTTTTATCTTCTTATTATCCTGCACTTACTCTGGTCTTCCACTCATTTCAATAGAATTTGAGCAGTATTTCTTGCGTAATGAAAATGATGAAAAATACTTAGCTTAGGGTTCCCGCTTATTCTTAAAAGGGATGACCACTGTTGATTACCAGTTGTGACTGATGACTCCAAAGAACCGTTCAGGAGGGCTTGAAAGACCAATGTATGACTCGGGGAGTCTTATGTTCGATTTCAATTCTTCCCTTTGATATGTATGCAAAATAACAGACCGGATCTTTTATATTCAAAATATAGCTGGTCTGAGGATTAGATTAAATAAAGGTGGATAAGATTTTATCCTTTAAAATTATCTCCAATACATTTGCGTTTTATACCGTAAAAGTATTAGAAAATTATTGTAAAAATAATTAAATTCAAATAATACATCAGTTCATCTCTATATATAAAGGAATAACGTTACTGATTCATTCAACATCGCCCTGCCCAAACCGCAAGAGGTAGGAGGCTGAAATTTGGTATGCAGGTTCCCCCTCCGGCGTAGACATCCGCTAAGACGGGGTTTTTGGAAAATGGGGAAAAGCTAGAAACCTGAAATTTTAAATATGCCTTCCTGGGAGTATGTTCTAACTCCTTGATAAGGTATATTTTAGATTTTTGGCCAGTAACGTTGTAAAAATGGGCCTGACCAAACCGTTGGACCTAGTTGAAATTTGTAGATAACAGACAAGACCTGATTTTTGAAAAATCCAACGGGGAGGGACAGAATAGGGTGAAGTTCTCCCCATCGATGAGGTACCTTTTGGAATTTTGACCAGGGATGTGGTAAAAATGGGGATTTAAACTGCTAAAAGTCTTCCCCTTTACAGCCTTCCCAAACCGTTGGACATGGGAACTTGATGTTTGGTATGCAGGCTCCTTCGCCAGTGTAGATAACAGATAATAATATATTTGACCCACATGAGGTGTAGACATCTACCTAGGTAAGGCCTGCCCACACCGAAATAGCAAAATACCTGAAATTTCAAACATGTATTACCTGGAGTATGGACTAACTGGCTGTGTTTTCGTCACAATCAAGTGAGTAGAAATCGTTGGACAATTCCTGGATTTTCGATGGAAGTAATCTCAGAGCCAAACACAAATACAATACTATTGTGTTCAGTGCACAAAAGAAATATAAGAAAATAAGTAAGTACCAAAAGAAAATAAGTAAATAAAAGAAAGTCGGAATTACTATTTAGAATATTATTTATTGGACAAGAAATTAAACACGATCTTACCAATATGGATGCTTAGTTTAGAAGAGGCGGTCATACGACTGATTTAAACGGAAGTCAGTATCTATGACTTTTGCTTCAGATTTGACCCGTTATTTAGGCTTTAATGCGGAAGGAAGATAGAAGATTATTTATCGAACTTTCCAACTTTCACATTATTCAGTTTTTAAATATAATAAAACTATTTGATTTGCCAATTACTTTAAGAGGGTTAATACGTAAGGCAAGTTTAAACTTTGGCATTAACATTACCGCCCGGCCTGCAGTATATGCAATATAAGAAAATGGTGAAGTGAAATGTCATAGATACCGCTTTTCATGGCAGATCAGGATAGTAAAACTTAAATTAAAATTTTGTGGAAATTCGAGTTCATTTGAAATAGCTAATTCAGTTTTTATATATACATAATGAAAATTTGTATAAAAATTACACTTAAAACTAATTGTAAATATGTAGTACAAATACATATGGATAAACAAGTACGTTTGATTTTGCTTATATAAGTTTGATAGTGCATTTAAAAGTAGGAACCATATATAGTCCAACCAAATATGGTGCTCTGAGCGGTTGGTAACCCAGTTTTCGAAATAACGCCTTCACAAATAACTTTAGGATAAAGATCTACGCCTATAATTACATCGATACCGGCTGACTCATAAAATTTTGAGTCAGCTGAAAAAAGATCTCGGAAGTTTTTCTTAAATAATTCTGGTAACGACTGAGTAGGAGTTTTAAGTGTAAGACGATGGTTAACCCAAAGGGTTCCTTCAACCTTAGAATTAGAGTCGAACCTAGATTTTAGTACCAATGGGCAAATGGTTTCATCTTGCAAAGTAAGAGTCGTCAAGCCAAGTTTATTGACGAGCTTCTCAGAAATACGGCTAGTCGTAGAACCAGAATCCAAAAGACAACGTGCGTGCGAATTTGTAGTGTCCACTTTCACGAGCACTGTAGGAAGCAAAATCACAGTATTTTGACGTAGAAGTGCTGTGAGAGAAGATGATTTTGCTGTGGAAAGCGCGGTAGTCGGGGGGCCTGTAGGACGCTCAGGTTTGGATTTTGACGGTGGAGAAGCAGAACGTAAAGATGATGCAGAATTTTTATTGTCGCTGACCAATCTAGAATTAATGTGGAGAAGTGTATGGTGAAACTTCTTGCAGGTCTTACAGCCATGCTTAGTGAAACAAGTCCCTTGAGAATGGTCGTGAGCGAGACAATTCGAACAGTATTTGTGAATTCGGACGGCAAGGATACGGTCAGTAATATTCATTGCCAGAAACTTTCTGCATGTTCTAAGAGCATGAGGACGTTTGCAAATACGACACAAAAATGAGTTGTGTTTTGGTGGAATATATGATTGTACTTTACGGTGTGATGTTTGACGGGTTTGTTTACTGGATGTTTGTTTAGGCATAATGATCTGTAAAAGAATATACAAGTACAAGATAATTAAATTTCCGGTGATATAACTACCAACTTCGTAATTGGTCGCGTAATAGTGCCTCTTTGAGTGAACACGTCGACGACCCTAACACAATTATCCGACCCTAAATACACTCTTTGTCTACTCGGCCAAGTCGCCAAGAGTTGGGAGGAAGATTTTCATCTTTTACAACGACAAGTGAGTTTTCGTTCATATTTTCTTCCGGTTTTTGCCATTTTATACGTTTTTGGAGTTCCTTTAATTACTCGTTTTTCCATCGAGAACAGAAATGTTGATGAATCAACTTGAGTCTTTGCCAACGATTCCTAATAGACATAGGACACTCATTCATCTGAGGATATATCGAGGCTAGGATCGGTGAACCAATGAGAAAATGTCCCGGAGTTAAGAAAGACAAATCCGAGGGATCATTGGACATAGGAGACAAAGGACGGGAGTTCAAACAAGCTTCAATCCTAGACAACAATGTGGAGAACTCCTCAAAAGTGTATTTAAAGTTGCCCGAAATTTTCCGAATATGCGACTTGAAACTTTTTACCCCGGCCATATGTGGTACACCCGGAGGTATAAAGTGCCAAGTTATATTATGATAGGCGTAAGAATTCTTTAGCAAGAACTTTGGAGGCGGCACCAACGAATGTTGTACCATTATCAGAGTGCAAATGGAGTGGACAACCCCGGCGAGATACAAACCGGCTAAAAGCAGCTAAAAAGGCGGGGGTGAATAAATCTGAGGTGGTTTCGAGATGTATAGCTTTGGTGGAAAAACACTCAAATATACATACGTATCCTTTGGAGATACGGCATGATCTACAAGAAAAACTCTTAATGTCAAAAGGACAAGCAAAGTCGACTCCCGTGTGGGTGAATGAACGTGAAATTTCGGATCTTTCGGATGGCAAAGAGGCCATAAATTGTTTTTGACACCGTCTCTTGTAGAGAATACAAGGCTTACATTTATTAATAGTGGTCTTGATAAGATTTTTGACTTTAGGGATCCAGTAATTTGACCTTATGATTCGGAGAACAAGTTGAATACTAATATCATGGACAAACTGCACCTAAAGCCTGGAATACTGACAACCATATGGAACTATAATTGGATGCTTTTCATTAAAAGATAAACCGGGTGAAAATTCGAGCCTACCACAAGACCGAATAAGACCCTCTTGATCAAAAAAAGGATTGAGGTTCAATAGAGAACTCGATGAAGATATCTCTTGTCTAGATGATAGAGCTTTGTACTCGTTTGGGTACCAAGCTTTCTGATACATTATAATTAGTCGGTTGCGGACAGCTAGAATCTCAGAATTCGTCATCACACTGGATTCCCTCGCAAAATTGGATCGGTATTTAGGGTGCGTACGGTGATAAAATCTATAAATGTAAGACATAACGCGCATTGCCCGCGAGAAAGAAGAAAATCGTTCCAACACATCATCAAAATGACTGAAATAGGTAAAATGGACTTTGATAGACTTCTTCTCCAAATTAGTATCACCCCAAGTTTGCCCTCAGAAGTGGGAAACGATACGTTTGGACTCTGCAGCCATTGTGGCCCACACCATCACAGTTTGTTATCCACTAGCTCTGGAGGAGGAACCCCACGGCTTGCCAAGTCCGCAGGATTATTTTCCGAAGTAACATGGTACCATTGTTGGGGACCAATTATTTGTATAATCCTCGATACCCTATTTGCGACAAAGGTCAACCAAGTACATGGAGGTTTAACGAGCCAAGAAAGGATAATAGTGGAATCCGCCCAACCGCCCAATCCTATTCTGGGAAATAGAGTGTCAATCATTTCCCCAAGGAGAAAAGCCCCACAAAGCTCTAATCGCGGAATGGATAAGGCCTTAACTGGAGCTACTCTCGTTTTTGAAGACACCAAGTGAGTGTATATGGAATTATTTTTCACAATTCGGATATATAATGCTGCTGCGTATATCTTTTCGGATGCATCGCAGAAACCATAGAATTGGACTTCAGCATTTGGAGTAAAGTCAATCCAGCGTGGGATACGAATATCATTAATAAATGAGTAATTCGATTGGAAAGTTTTCCATTGAGAAAGGGAGTCCGTAGAGAGGATATCATCCCAATCTGTGCCTTCTACCCATATTTTCTGCATAATTATTTTTGCCTGAATAGCGCAGGAAGACAGCCAGCCGGCAGGATCAAACAATTGGGCGATCTGAGACAACATTTCTCGTTTAGTAAACTTGGATGACTCGGGAAAAGGTTTTGCTGCAAAGTAAAATGAGTCTGATCGCGCGTTCCAGCGGATTCCCAATGGTTTTGCTGTGGTAGTATCGTCGAAATCCAGAAAATCTTCATTCAATAGATGTTCGTGAGGTAGTTCCACCAGGACGTCTTTCGAATTTGCTGTCCACTTTCTTAATGAAAATCCCGCTGATTTAAGAGCAAGGATTATCTCGTTTCTAGCCTCAATGGCATCAGGAATGCCAAAGCATCGTCAACGTACATTGAATTACGAAGAATATCGCTGGCAATTGGATAAGTGGACTGAATGTCATTAGCCAATTGGATAATTGTGCGGATTGCAAGGTATGGGGCACAGTTTATTCCAAAAGTGACCGTTCTGAGTTCATAATCCTGTACAATTTCACTTGGGTCTTTTCTAAACAAAATTCTTTGAAACGGAGTGTGTTCTGGATTTACCAATATTTGCCGGTACATCTTTTCGATATCAGCATTGAACACGTATCGGAAGAAACACCATTTAAGTATTAGGAGAGTTGTCATTTTGAAGAAAGGGACCAGTATGAAGAATATCATTCAGACTTAACCTATTTTAAGATCGGGAAGAAGCATTAAAAACCACACGAATTTCCGTTGATGTGCTTTCTGGTTTTATAACCGCATGGTGAGGCAAATAGTAATGCCAAGGAATTTAGAAAGCTCAGGAGGAAGAACTTTAAACATGCGATCCAAGTGACCATACTCTTATATGACCTTATCATATTCCTCTTTAAATGTAGGGTTATGAAGCAACCTAGTTTCATTCCTAAGAAATTGTGCCATGGAACTAATTCTTGACTGACCCAACTTTAACTTTTGAGGATAACCTTCTTTAAATGGTAGTGAAACGATACATCTACCACTTTCATCCCTTTTCGTAGTTTTAACATACAAATCTTCACAAAGTTTATCGGATGGGGATGCAAAGTTCTTCCGTGGAAGATCCTCCACCTTCCCAAAGCGTGAAATCTCTTTTTCTAAAGAGATTTTACACATATACGATGCAATAGTTTTTTCTGGATTGGACACATTAAGAGGAACGGGACCAGTTAGAATCCATCCGAAGATAGTTTCCTGAGAATTAAGGATTAGCACACTTTGTGCCTTGTGGCGGAACGTATTATAGAAAGGAACACCTCTCCACCAATTAGTATACCCACTTTAGAACCATAGTAGAATAGAGGATCAGCGAGTTGAATTTCTGGAAGGTTTGAAAAATAGGAAACTGGCATAGGTTGGGAGGGGAGCTTGTCCGTTACTTGTTGAACAACTAATGCATTAACCGGTATTTCAATGCTATCGTCTACTGGCGAACCGAAAATGAATGCTTTTGTTCGTCTATTCGGCAGCTTAATTTGACTGAAGAAATCTTCCGAAATAAAAGACCCCTCTGACGCGGGATCAATAAGAGCGCGTGCCTGGTATCTTTTACCCATATGACACACATCTACTAAAGCTGTACCTAGCAAAACACACCTCCCGAATTTTTAATGGACTGTATATTAGGATTCGAATGGGAAGGAAATGAAGGTGAGTTCGGATTCAATGATGAATTGGTGTTTGAACTATGTGGCTTGGTGGAAGAGTTGGAATTGGGACCAACATCTTTATGGAGCAAAGTATTGTGACGTTTTTAACATGTATAACAGCTGTGTTTGCTATTGCAATTCCTCACAGTGTGTGCTTTAGAGAAACAGTTAATGCACAAGTTCTGTTTTTTTATCTCACTTAGTCTTTGAGATTGGTCCATTTTTAAGAACCGATGACACTTTCGAATTATATGAAATTCTTTAGGACATAGAGGACAATTTGGATCCTTGACGGAAGTTTGAAAAGATTTAACATTTTTGGAAGAACTGAATGGTTGAGGGACATTTTTGGGCTTCGAACTAATGGAGTCAGTCTTATGTGAGATGCGGGACTCCGCTACAGACTCTAGGGTCCTACAACGTTCGGTTAAGAAAGCGTCCATGGTAGACCACTTCTGGAGTCTTGTCTTATCAGGTAAGCTCTGCTCCCAGAGATTTAAGGTGGCATCTGGAAGCCGGTCATTACAAATGAGGACAAAAAGTGCATCCCAACTTGTAACATCAATATCATAGAGCCTAAGAGCAGTGATAACAGCATTTATATCCCGCTGGAGCAGCCTAATCTTCATGCCCGACTCAGAGTCTATAACGGGAAGGTGCAGAAGGGTTCTAATCTGTTGATTGACCAGTACCTTTTGATTACTTCGCGGGCCTCTCCTGAAGTTTTGTTCGTCAAGTGGAGAAGTTTTTCGATAGGGCTAAGTCTAGAATTTCTTATGTAAACAGCCTCAAACAGATCACGAAAAGTCGGCCAAGCTGAATAATCCCCATTAAATTGTCTAATGTCGCATGGAGGTAAATGGAAATTCTTTAAATTGGAATTTTGGAAAGAAGTAAGGGACTCATTATTGACTACTCTTTTCAGGGGGTCACTTTTGAAAGCAGACTCAGATCGTCTAGTATCAGCCAGGTCAGACAACTTCTCTAAACAATTACAGTAAGTAACATAAATGAATGATTCTAGGTCAGTAGGATCCCTGTCAGTCTTCTTTTCACCATCTGTTTCCGCATTTTGATCACTTTCCATATCGATAAGAAATTTTTCATATTAGATAACAGCTGTCAATTTGCAAAATTGACATCCAACAAAGTTGGATTTTCGGAAATTCCTACTGGGAGGTGCTATAAGCGGAAAAGTCTCCCCCCGACCGTCCCGACCGGCCCGCCCAAATCGCTGAAATTAGAAAGTTAAAATTTGGTATGCAGGTTCCTTCTTCAGTGTAGATAACAGATAAGACGTGACTTTTGGATAATCTAACGCGGAGGGACAAAAAATCGAAAATTCTCCCCCTTGACGGCCTGCCAAAACCGCTTGAGCTGGGAAGTGAAAATTTGGTACATGGGTTCCTTCTCCAATGTTAATGTGTAAATGTGCAAATTTGAAAATTTACGAATGTGCATATTTGCAAATGTAAAAATTTACAAAAGTGCAAAAGTTCAAATGTGACAATGTGCAAAAGTGAACATTTGATTATTTTATAGATTGATGGTTTGATGGATCGATGGTTTGATAGTTTGATGGTAATGTAAATGTGCAATAGTGTAAATATGCACATGTGCAAATAAGAATATGTGAAAATGTGTTAATATGTAAATATTTATTAATTTCATTCAAAATCTCCCAGCCTAAACCGCAGGGAGTAGGACGCTAAAATTTTGTATGTAGATTACCCCTGCGGCATAGACATTTTCTAAAACAGGGAAGAGCAAAACTGGTAAAAACCCCTTTCACGGCCTGCTCAAACTCCTGTAGCTAGAAACCTAAAATTTGAAATATGCTATTCTTGGAGTATGTGCTAACTCATCGATAAAGTCTTCCCCTTAACAGCCTGCACAAACCGCTGGACTTAGGGAGTTGAAATTTAGTATGCAGGCTCCATCACCAGTGTAGATAACAGTTAAGACGTAATTTTTAGAAAAGTAAAAAATGTTCACCCTTGACGTTGGAAATGTGTAAGGGGGCAAAAAGGTGAACAGTCTACTCCTTAAGGGGCTGCCCACACCGAAAACATGAAATTTCAAATATGTGAACTGGAGTATGTGCTTACTCACTGATCAGCAACATTTTAGAATTTTAGCCAGGTACATGGTAAAAATTATGGTTCGAAGGGAAAAACCTGAAATTTTAAATATTTGCTACCCGGAGTATGGGCTAACTTATTATTGAGGTATAACTTAGAATTTTGGTCTGGGGCATGGTACAAATTAGGGGCTCCGAGTAATAATCTGGGAACTCCGTATATTCCCGGAGTTAGCCCGGGCAACGCTAACAACGTAGCGGGCTTTACCCGCTAGTTGTTTATAAATTAAAGGTAGTAAAACCCATATTTTAGGAGATAATAGTGTTTAAAGTATTTTGCTTTTAATTATATGTTTATTAGTAACTGTAGAGCAGGGCATACAATAATATTTGCTCTATTTCGTGTTCCGTTGATTATATATTATAGTTAAAAAGATATAAAAATAAAACTTTTTTAAAAAAAATAGATAAAATTGCCCAAAAATGACAATTGAAATTAAAAAAAAAACCGAAATAAAAGAATACAATTTAAATTAAAAAAATTACAAATAAATATAAAAAATTCGCAATCGATACTTGCGAGAAATTAACATCCTATGTGCGGACGTGTTTAAATTTGCTCCGTAATTACCGGCCTTTTTAATATATCAAAGGGCATACGAAAAATAAATAAATTGCGAAAAGACGCTTAAAACAATTAACAATAAATGTTCACGGGCGACCGTTTTCTTTTTGTTTTTATTTGAAATTCATAAACAAAATAAAAAAAAATAAAAAAACATACATAAAAACAATATAAAAATAATGCCTGTTGGGCACTCCCCCCCTCAGGAGAATACACTCCCGCAAAATCATATGCAAAAACTAAACTCTAGTTGTCCTAAAACAGTAAATAAGATAAGTAGTGCAAGTGTAAACGAACAAGATATAGAATCAAGATCAAGTCTTTCCCCCGCCAAAAATAATAACACAAATTCTCTCATGGCGCATGCGCAGTTGACTCCGCTCTCATGAAGTTCACAGTGTGCTACTCCTGATCTAAATACAACGGCAAATAATATCTATCAATTTCAACCTGCAACTACATCCTCAACTATAACAACTCAAATTAATAATCTCTCACATACATACACATCAGTCAGTTCGTTCGCTCCCACAACAACAACAAGTACTACTTCATACTCCGCTATTACAACTACAACCATGTCTACATCGACAAAATCTTCTCTTATGCCGATTATGTCTACATATACATACTTACCAAGCCAAGTAAAAACTCCCGTAAATAAAAAAAAAATCAACACACAAAATAATAGTAGCTCAAAAAGGTCCCGCAATTCACCTAACAATACAAATAGTACCAAAAAACAAAAAACTGAAGAGCAATCTCAAAAAACGTTAAAATCTTACTGGTTAGGCCAACCTTCAACAGCAAACAGATTTGAAATTCTGTCCCAGATAGGAAATGATGAAAAATCGCAAGTAGAAAATGAACATGAAAACCATAATGCACCCCTAAATCCACAAATAGCAAAGCCAAAAAATCGCAAGCCTCCACCAATATACAGTCAGCGTCAAAAAAAAGTGTACAGCAAACAGTTCAACATTCACATGTTTATAAATCGTTAAAGGGAGGTAGTACAACAATACAGTTTTAATTTTTTTTAAGTGTATTTAGTAGTTGTTTATTTGAATAAAAAAATTAATCATTTATTTCTTATTCTCTTTCTAATAAATATTAATCTCAAAAAAGGCCTTACTATACGCATCAAAAAAAAGTGTACACTCTCACATTTTTTCATGATTATTTATTGTAACGGTAAATTTACCGTTATTTTTGGTTTTGTTTCTATTTGCATTTATATTAATGATGTTTAATAATTTTGATGCAATTGATCTGTTAACTAATTTTTAGTATTTTGATAACGTTCAACATGGACAAACAAACTACATTAGAAGTGCGTAATTTAGTGGTCAAATTTGCATCTGAAGGTAAATCTTTGCGAGAAATTGGCAATATTGTTGGCAGATGTCATAATACAATTAAAAAAAAATATTAGATAAATACAAAAAGTGGAAAAATGTTAAAGACCTTTCGCGCTCTGGCAGACCGCAAATTTTGTCTGGCGTGGCTAAGAGGACGATAGTACGTAGGGTTAAGGCTGATCCATCGGAAAGTGCTGTCAAAATAGCGGAGGAACTCACAACAACATCAGGAGTAAATTTAAGTGCCAGTACTATTCGCCGTGCACTGCATGAGAATGGGCTGTATGGTAGAGTTCCTCGAAAAAAGCCTCTTATATCACTAAAAAACCAAAAAAAGCGTCTGAAATATCCAAAAAAACATCAACACAAAGATAATTCTTTTTGGAAAAACTGTTTGTTCAGCGATGAATGCAAAATTGAAATTTTTGGAAGGAAAAAATTACAAAAAATATGGAGAGAAAAGAACAAAGCATACGAGGAAAAGAATGTTGCTAAGACCGTAAAGCACGGTGGCGGCTCAGTTATGGTATGGGGGTGTATGGCTGCAAGTGGTGTTGGAAATCTTGTATTCATAGATAGTACTATGAATAGCAAAGATTATCTGAACATTTTAAAATCTAATTTGCAGCCGAGTGTCGACAAATTAAGCTTAGGATCGACTTGGGTCCTTCAGCAAGACAACGATCCTAAGCATACTGCTCGAAATGTGATAGAGTGGTTGCTTTATAGAACGCCAAAACAGCTTGACCACCCTCCCCAATCACCAGACTTGAATCCCATCGAGCATTTATGGGAACATCTAGACCGACAGATCCGAAAACGCAGCTTAAGTGACAAAGAGTCCCTAAAACGAGCCATCACAGAGGAATGGAATAATATTTCTTCAGAGGTAACCAAAAATCTAGTTGATTCAATGCCCAGGCGACTTGCTGCAGTCATAAAAGCAAAAGGCAAGCAAACGAAGTATTAACCTTGCTGAAACTACTTGATTTTAAAACAATTTTTTTAAGTGTACACTTTTTTTTGATGCGTAATATAAGGTCTTATTTTGAGTTTAATATTAATTTGAGAATAAAAGAGAAATAAATGTTTTTTTTTTACTTTTAATAAACTACTATTAAATATAAAACAAATATATGAAAAATGTTTTATTGTACAATCCCCCCTTTTAGAATCTATGAAGATGTGAATGTGGAACTTTTCGCTGTACACTTTGTTTTGACGCTGACTGTATGTACAAAACGTTCTATTTATTGATAATCTGATCGAAGCACTAAGCACCCTACCCAACTGCAATTACGAACTAAAAGTTCTTAAAGATAATGAAGTCAAAATCCAACCTCTAGAATCTTTTCACTATACAGAAATTGTTAAACTTTTAAAAAACAAATAAACTCAATACTATACATACAAACCGCAAGACCAAAAAGGATTTAAAGTAATGCTAAGAAATATGCATTATTCAACAGACAAAGTGCAAATAAAAAAGAACTTTGTGAACTTGGTCACGAAGTTACACACGTGCAAAATGTACTACAAACAGGTACAAAAAAACCCTTATCATTAATCGCAATTGAACTCAAAACTAATAAAAACAATAAAGATATATATTCCATCACTCACCTTTTACATTGTAAAATAAACTTTGAACCTCCGCACCAAAAAAGATCCTTACCACAATGTACAAACTGTCAGAAATATGGACATACAAAAAACTTTTGCACAAAAAGTCTTGTTTGCGTCAAATGTGCCGGAAGTCATAAAACTAGTCAGTGCCTAATAAAACAAAGGAGTGATCATATTAAAAAAATGTCCCCCTCTTAGAAAGAAAGAAAATGAGCCTTCAACTAGTGAAGCTCAAAAACGAAATGAAACACATCAAACAATCCACATAATAACGAACAAGCAAGATCTGAAGATAATTCTGGTCATATAATCACATACGCCCAAGCAATAAAAGCTAACAATACAGCTAATACAACAAATATTTCCACAACAAGTTCTACCTTAAATTGTAATAAAAACACAACGAATAACTCCACAACTAGTTCCGTACTAACCCCTAGATTTCAACAATCAAATAATGATATGCAAGATATCAAAGATATGATGAAACAGCTTATAACACAAGTATCTAATATGATGAATATAATCACAGTTCTACTTTCAAAAATTGATGGACAGACAAAATGATTTAAAGATTATCCTTTGGAATTCGAATGGGCTAGGCCAACGCGTCCTTGAACTAAAAACTTTTATATATAGGAACTCTGTAGATATCTTATTAATATTTGAGACACACTTCACACAAAAAAGTTACTTTAGTATACCTAACTTTACAATATTTAACACAAATCATCCTGACAATACTGCCCATGGGGGTACAGCAATAATTATCAAAAACTCAATTAAATGTACTGAACTTGAAAGTTTCAGAAAAGATTACCTCCAAACTACCTCAATATTAATTGAAGACTTGTTCGGCCCACTCGTGTTGTCTGCTGTGTATTGTCCTCCCAAACACAATAACACTAAAATTGAATTCATTCATTTCTTAAAGTCAATTGGTAATCGTTTTATTGCTGGAGGAGACTTCAACTCCAAAAACACTTTCTGGGGCTCGAGAATAACTCTTACAAAGGGCCGACACTTACTTGAAGCAATAAGAGAAACAAATAGCAAATTTTAAAGTACTGGAGAGCCTACTTACTGGCCAACTAACTTAAACAAAAAACCTGATTTAATTGACTTCTTTATCACGAAAAATATAAAACATGAACATTTAAAGATAGAATCGTGCTTCGAACTATCCTCCGATCACTCACCCATAATACTCAAATTCGAAAGTAATGTTCTTCTTGCGACCCATAACAAATTTTCTTATAACAAGAAAACAGACTGGGAGTGCTTTAGAGAAATAGTTGAAAATAAACTTGATATACAGATATCACTAAAAACCAAAGATGAAGTAGACAGTTCAATAGCATATTTTAATGACACACTTTTGTATGCTGCAATTGATTCTACACCCATAATAACTCATAAATCAAACAAATATAGTATATCACCATTCATCAAAGAAAAAAATGGCAATCAACAAGATCACCCTTTAATAAAACAATCCTTAACAAACTAACCAAGGAATTAAAGGATCTTTTGGAAAAGTACAAACAGGATAAACTGAAAAGTTATCTTGAAAACCTTGATTCAACCAAGACAACAAACTACTCATTATGGAAAGCCACAAGAAAAATTAACAATGCTATTATTCATCAACCGCCAATCCAAAAATCTGACTTAACGTGGGCCAGAAATCATAACGAAAAGGCTGATCATTTTTCCAGAACACTCTCTAATGAAATGGACAAACAAAATATTACTCTGCCAATTATCATTTCATCCACAAACTACCACATCAAAAACGTTTCTCTACATGAAGTTAAAACTACTATTAAAACAAGAATTGATGCTAAAAAATCCCCTGGCTATGACAGAGTAACGGGCAAACTATTAAAAGAACTACCAATGAAGGGACTTATCTACATAAGAAATATCTTTAACGTTATAATAGCAATGAAATATTTTCCTAAAGTATGGAAAGTGGCAGAAATAATCGCTATTGCAAAGCCCAACAAGGACGCCACAAGGGCTACTTCATACAGGCCACTTTTATCTAAATTATTTGAAAAACTTATTTTTGATCGACTAGAACCAATACTTATAGAAAGAAATCTTATACCAGCGCATCAGTTTGGTTTTAGACCCATGAAATACATAGAGTAACTAACAAAATCTCATCTAAAATTGATAACAAAAATTTTTGCGTGGCCACATAAATTGATGTAGCGAAAGCGTTTGACAGTGTGTGGCATGCTGGCCTACTTTATAAATTGGAAAAAAATCTACCAATGGACTTTTTTCTTATTCTACAAAGTTATTTAACTGACAGGCACATTTATGTTTAATATAAAGATGAATGCTCAAGCATAATAACTATGGAAGCGGGAGTTCCGTAAGGTAGTGTTCTTGGCCCTATCCTATACCTTCTGTACACAGCAGACATTCCTACTCCAACAAGAAACACAGACGACACTATCCTTTTGTCATCAAATAAAGATATAACTTTGGCCATATCAAACCTTCAACAATTGCTGGACAATACTCTAAACTGGTTTAAAACCTGGGGTATTTTAGTAAATAGTGAAAAAACAGTACAAGTGACTTACACAAATAGGAAGATAAGTGATCATCAAGCAATTACGATAAACAACACTCCGATTCAAAATGATAATAAAGCTAAATATCTTGGCATGATAATCGACTCTAAATTAATCTGGAAAGATCATATCATCCGTAAAAAAAAACGAAGTAAAGTACAAATTTGGACAACTTTACTGGCTCTTAGGAAAGGACTCAACTTTATCCTTACAAAACAAATTGCTAATATACAAAACAATAATAGCTCCTATTTGGAAATATGGCGCAGAGCTCTGGGGTACTGCAAGCAACTCTAATATAAAAATCATCCAACGAGTTCAATCAAAAATACTGAGAACTATTATAAACGCCGAATGGTACATATCCAATGAAAATATACATCGTGATCTTAACGTCAGCACAGTCCAAGAAGTCATAAGGAATTCCAGCTTAAAACATACATTTAAACTTACAACTCAGTCTAACAATGAAATTAGACAACTACCCTATAACGAGCTCTTAGGTTCAAGAGGACTTAAGCGATGCACTCTATCGGAGCTATTTGTTCGATTCTTATAATTGATAATTTGGCAAAATATATTTTATATAATTTAATATAAATGTTTACTTACACTAAATATAAGTTATCTTAAGTGTTGATTTAAGTTAATTAATACCCAAACCTCAAAACTAATTACTAATTGTCATATAAAGACAGGTGTAAATAAAATGGGATGTTAAAAAAAAATATCAATTAAAGTTTAAAAATACCAAACGCAATTAAAAAATATATTGATATTCAACATATATTTATTTTATTTAATTTGGTGTTTTTGAATTTCAATTGATGCTTTATAAATTACATTTGGAGACACTCCAAAAGTTTGTGAAACAATTTAAAAGTTTTTGAAATAGTCTCTAAATTTGAGTAAAAATTTGCACGTGCTGTTTTTTATTTTTAAAAATTCTATGTAGTTCACGTGCAAAATGGCCCTATGAAATATGACCCCAATCTTAAAATTAAAAAAAATTAAAGTAAAACCTAAAAATATAATGAAAAACTGCCCCAACACCAAATTTATTAGATTGAGGCTATTATTCATTATGTAAAATAACTCCAATTTAAAGAAATAAAAAATGACCACAAATATGATAAAATCAAAAATTACCCCAAAATATGCAAAGAAATGTTGCTTATGCACACCATTATACGCATTTATATTGCATGGATTCAATAATATCCGAATGTACTCCTTATAACATTAAAGTAACTTGGGCCAACCTAAATTGAAATATTTTAAAGAATTAGAATAAAAATCAATTTATATAAATCAAATATTTTTGTGATGAGCACCCACTGCCTTTTAAAATAGTCCAAAAATTAAGTAAATTTCTGCTCTCCATTCAAGAGTGTGCCCTTCGACGATCTTATAAAATTTTAGAGCGAATGGGTCTCTATGATATTGCGAAAATTTTGAAACTTGTTAAGAATTATATTTGTTCCTAATGTGTAAAAAACAAAATTTTCGCCTGCGGCGCCAAATTCTACAACTATTAAGGGCTTACTACATATATTATACTTTTGCTAGCTGGAGCAAATGTGCGAATACATGTAATCAAATGTGTATGACTATATTGTACCTAACAAACTTTTCGTTAAGTTTCGCCAAGTGTAATTTGCTTAATCAAACAGAGAAACTGACCGCACTTTACTAAAGGGATTATGTGTTATTAGAAAAACTGTTTATGAAAAAAAAAAACAAATTGCAATGTACGCGGAAAATATTTTTATAAAAAAGTTAATTGAAAAAGTTAAAAAACAAACGTGCATGTGGGTTTTATATTTGTTTTTCCATTGAGATGCAAGCACTGTTGCATTTTTTAGTACTTTTTTATTTATGTTTTCATTTGTTTCTTTAAATTATTTAAAATTAATGTAGATTTACTTGTTAATTCTAAAATATTTATAAATTGTACACATTAAATAATATTTTTCGAAAAGATACATATATTTTGGAAATATAGCGTGATCCATTTCGAGGTTCCCTACTTTTTTAAAGAAAAAAACACAGAAAATTCAAATTTAATGGATAATGTTTATTATCATTTGAAAGAACATTCTTTGGCATTTATTTTTTGAAGATTATGTCTATCAAATGTTGGCCGTTGTTACGTCGCAGATGGTCCATCCGTTGAGTCCAATTTTCGATGACTCGTTCGAGCATTTCGACTGGTGAATGACACGCGTGATGCTTTCCTCGAAGGCCTGAGTCGAAGCGGGTTTGTCCGCATAAACTTTAGACTTTACATATCCCCACAGGGAAAAGTCTAACGGTGTGATATCACACGATCTTTATGGCCAATCGACCAGCCCAAAACCTGAAATTATGTGCTCACCGAAGTGTTCTCTCCATTGATTGATGCGATGTGTGGGATGTGGCGCCGTCTTGTTGAAACCTAATGTCGCCGAGATCACGAGCTTCAATTTCAGGCATGAAATAGTCGCTTATCATGGCACAATAACTGTCGCCATTGACGTTACGTTCACACCGGTCTTCGTGTACAATCTCAGCTACGGCCGCTATGTTTTCATCACAGCGTGCTGGACGTGATCTATTCGGTCGAATATAATCCAATAATGAATGCCGGGTCCCAAAATCGGTGATGGTGTTGCGAATAGTACGCTCAGTAGGCCGATTATGTTGACCATAAGTTGAGCGAAGTGCACGAAACACATTTCTCACAGAACGTGAATTTTCGTAATAAAGTGGAACGATTTGTAAACGATGTTCAGGCGTAAGTCTTTCCATAACGAAATGCCAAACAATACTAAACAAAAATAACATGAAAGCATGACACGACTCACACGTGAGCTTTCAAAAAGAGGCTATAGGGATCACCCTATATAAGAAGAAAACAGTTTTTGCAAAAGTACAAATGTTTGCAACTAAGTGAAATAAGTACTTAAGTTTAAAAAGTACATTGTATCCACCCAAAAGTCTTCAATAAGTTGATTTAGCATTTGACAGACTTTTCGTTAATTTTTGACAGTAGCTTAAGTAAGCAAACGTATAATATAGTTAGCCCTTTAATATATGAAAAACAATAATAAAATTTTTTAACAAAAATCGAGCGATTTTTAGTAAAAAATTTCGCCTGACAAATAGATTTTCCGGTCACGATAATGTGGTAAAGAATTTAAGTCTGTTCCCGTACGTGTTCCCAAACTTACCCAAATTTACCCAAAAGCGTTTCCGTAATCGAAAATTGGGTAAATGAGAGCGTTTATGAGAGTGTATTAGTGTTTCTCTTTTTACCGAAAGTTACCCAGACTTTTTCTTTGGGTAAATTGGGTAAATTGTCAAAAGAACAGTTGATAAACAAAAACAGCTGTTTTATAATTGTAAAAAATAAAACTAAGGAACTTCAGCGATGCTAATTAAGCCCTTTTCGTGTTACAATAAGCGGTTTTTACTTTCTAAAAACTGCAAATATTTTCTGTTTATAAATAAGTCACAGATCGGTACCTTTTAATTTTTCTTACCGTTTTTTTTTTTTGAAAATTGTAACCCCCCTCTTTAACATTGGCACGAAATCTCGAGATTTTTATATACACCACTTTGAAAAAACAATAAAAAAAAAGCTCATAGACATTAAATTATGAGAAAAATATATTTATTAGAAATAACTATGTGTGTTTTTTCAAAGAGGAAAATATCAAAATCTCGAATTTCGTGCCACTGTAACGGCGGGCAATTTTAATATATTTTTGTGAGTCTTTTGTTTCAATTTTCGCATTTCTCCATTAGCGCGTTTTCACTTGTCGCGTTACACATATTGCACCTAAAAATTAGGCATCACTGATGCATTTTGACATTTTGTTTGGGCTAGAAAAGTGGTTTTTTGCGTTCCCGTACTTTTGAGTAATTTTGTCATTTTATGAGAGTATTTTGTGCTTACTCTCATTTTATAACATATTGCACCAAGCCGAGTCTTTGACGTTTCGTCAAAAGAATTTTATAGCATAATAGATTTTTATCAAAATGATCTAAAATCGGAGAGAAGCTTTACAACACAAAAACAATCAAAATGTAGTTAAAATTAAACGTATACATTATATCTCAGTCAATGTAATAAATAAGTTTTAATTAAAAATTGTTTATGAATTTAAAAGCTCTAAATTTTGTTTTAAATGCTTCAAAAAGGTCAAAAATTTAGGTATAGAAATTGCCAGATTTGAAAAAAAAAATTTTAAAAATATATTTTGCCCCCCCCCTCCCACCGAAACAAAATCCTGTGAACGCCACTGAATCCACACAATAAGCTGCAAACTGGACGCGCAGGATTAATTGAGCGTACTGCAGTTTTCTGCCTCATTAATGTAAGCGCTACATCCAACGTGCAGAAAAAATTGTCAGCATTAATTGTGCTGCCTGTATTCACATATCTTTCCACTAATTGATACACAATATTCTGCCCTTAATTTATCTCACGCTCTTGACCAGACAACTTTCCAGAGTAAATCATTTCTTTGGGGGTATACAATGATTTCGAATCGCACAGCCATACTTGGCTGGCTTAGACGGAATGTATTGTGTAAAGCGTGTGCGGCCTCTATATGGTAATAATTGCTCGTCAACGGTCAACGAATCGTGCGGGATGTATGCTGCCGTCAAATTGGCCTGCAACATTTGCCAAACATCGTCAATAGCAGCAGTTTTACTGCTGATGAGTCGCGTGTCTGCGTTATCAAAGCGAATGAATTTTTGGTGAGCATAAATCGATCGTATGATATGCGGTTTTGTACATTGGAGCATAGGTTGGGCCAAAAAGTTCTTTAGCAGGCTCATTATTTCATTTAGACAGCCCAGCATACAAAACGATATCCAAAAATGCATCGAACACTTTAATAGTCATTGTTTTCCATTCCTTTTTCTTCGTAGGATTTGCCGAATTCCATACAGTTGTTACTTCCCTGGCTTTTCGATTGGTTTCCTGTATGATACTTCGTCGTCTTCATCTAGCTCCTCATTGATTTTCCCATGCGGTTCAGTTTCGGCATTAGACTCATCAACGTAAAGGTTTGGCTGATATGTTAGGTCGACATTATCTCCAACATCGACGTCAAATGCAACATCATCATTGTCACTCTCCTCGTCATTCATAAATTCCGCATTTCTATCATCAATAACACGTCTCTCCTCCTCAGTCATTTTTATATCATCCACCATATATGGTGAGGGTATATATCAGTTTTTCATTCCGTTTGTAACATGTCGAATAAAGGTCTAAGACCCCATAAAATATATATATTCTTGATCCTCATGCGATTTTAGGTCGATTTAGCGATGTCCGTCTGTCTGTTGAAATGGCGATCGCAGCACGAAGAAGCAATTGGGATGCGCTTTTTTAACTAGATTGTGGACATCCTCCCGAGCAGTATTGAAAATGAGCAAAATAGGTCCAGCGGTTAAAAAGTTATGAGTAAAAATGTTAAGGTACCTCTTAATTTTCCATACAAATTAGTGTACTTTAGTACAGTTTCATAGTAGCGACTGGTAAACAATAATATATTTTTTCACCAGTCGCTTAGAATTAAATAATATTTTATACTCACCTTTAATATTTTTCACCTCAAAAATATTTTCCACAGAAGTTTTTTTCACCACTAATATTTTTTACCACAAATATTTTTTTTAACCTCAACAATTTTTTTTCACCACAAAAGTTGTTTTCGCATTCAAAAAAGTTTTTCACCCCAAGCTATTTTTTTTTTCACCTCCATAATTTCACTTCTAAATTTTATTACATTATTTGTATCAAACACACTGGAGGACAGGGATGATAAAGTTTGTATATAAGTACTTTTTAAACTATTAGAACCTTAAAAGTGCTTTAGTACACCTTTGACTCATTTGGTACTATTTACAAATATTCCCATTTTTATTATTTTGTATTTATGACAACTTTAGAAAATAATTTTTTGAGTATACGAGTACTATATATAATATAATTTGTGCCACACAAATAGAACCTAAAATGTACTTTTATTCCTGAAAGAGTTTAAGATATAAGTGTATGATATTTCTATTGTAATACCATATTAAAGTTTTTAATTTCTATATTATGGTTGATTTCGCAGATATTTAAGGAGTTGTTTGCAATTTCGCACACTACCAAGAAAGTTATGGGAATATGTGCCTTGCTTTTATTTCAAAAATGTTCCAGGACCAAAAGTTTGAATTTGTTTCGATATGTATTTAGCTGATCATTTTTTATGAATTCGGTTTTAAGCGAACTTCTTTAGGGTTCACTAACTCCCAACGAACACATAGGTTTACGTTTGCTTTTTTAGGTAGCTTTGTAACTTTTTTACAATCGGTCTATAAGTATGTAAGGTAAATGTGTGTGGAGTTAACAAACATGTTCAACACCTTTTATTTTAAAAAAATTTTTCTGAATGTGCTCCCAGGGTTAAATAAAAACGGTCAAAAAACAATATAAAATTTACCAAAATATCGATTACATTTTAAAATATTTTGTTGCCATGTGTAATGTTTTATCTGTGATTTGGTAAATTATTGTGTTCTTATAACATTTGTGAAGGGTATTCAAAGATTCGGCACAGCAGAATTTAGTATTTTTTTACTTGTTCTTTGTACGTATATACACAAATTTAAAAATTCACTGTTCAATATATAAACCATACCATATATGGTATACCTACCTGTTCGTATAAATTTAAAGGGTAGGCAAGGCGTAGCAAATCTTGTTTTGGCATACAAATCGCTGTTGTAAGCATTTATTTGAAAAATAAATACTTGTACTCGTAACAAAAAAAAAACAACATAACTAAACAAAACTCATTAGCGATTTCTTCTAATAATAGCACAAGGTCAGTAGGGACCTTTTCACTAATGTAAACTAAACGGCTAAAATTTTCCAACGTTTAGCATTGATAGATGATGAATTTTGAAAAATAAAACAGCACAGATATCACAGGAATGTCCATGTCCAAATATTCCGTGATAACCATAGAATGACATGTTGTTTTTTTAATAGCATTTGATATTTTGTGATTTCAATTGATATTTTTGAAATTTAAAAGGATGTTTTTTTATTTGAAATAATATTTTTTGAATTTCAAATGATTACAAATGTTAGTTTATATTTTTAATTATTTTTTTTTATTTGCAAATGAAAATGCTGTTTTTTAAATAATTGTTCTAATTAAAATTACTTATAAATTACTAATTAATTTTTATACAATATATTATAATAAAAAAGAGGCTTATGAAGATATTGTTACGGAATTTCGATTCATCAATTTCCATTTACTAGTAAAAACAGAAATTCCCGTAAGCCAGCCCTGAAATGTTAAACAATTGTTTACAATGGCAACCCTCCACCAAAGCTTCATCTAGCGACAAATATTTCCTAGCAATTTCCACACATAGAAAGGACCAGAACCATCATGTTCTAAATATTACCGTCATCATGCTCTGAATAAGTCGGGACAAAAACATCATGTTGTAAATATTGCCATCACGTTGGTACTAGTTTCGACTAGATGTCGCCACCACCTATATACCCGAGTAAAAAAAATTGATCTGGCGCAATATTTAATCTTATCCAATTTGATATTCTTTAGTATCTAAATTGATCTGAAAAATGGCAGATCGTATTAGATCCAGCAATATATTTGGGGATTAAGTTAGATCACAATGATCCAAAAAATTGCACATCAAATTAGATTCAGCAATATTTTTGGGAATTTAGAAGGATCTAAATTGATCCGAAAGTGTCAGATCAAATTAGATCCAGCAATATCTTTGGGGATTTAGAAGGGTTTAAATTAATCCGAAAATAGCAGATTTAATTAGATCCAGCAATATATTTAGGGATTTAGAAAGATATAAATTGATCCGAAAATGTCAGATCAAATTAGATACAGCAATATATTAGTGATTAATATAGGGGTTTAAGTGAGATCCAAATTTATCCGAAAAATGACGGATTGAATTGTACCAGATTAGTTCTAATAATATATTATATATTCTGAATCTAGTTTATTAAAAACCTATACAAAAATTTTAAAATTTGTTGTGGCATAGTAATTTAAGTTGGCACTGCTTGTCAAAAATGTTATTTTTTTATTATTTTTTCATTTAATCCATCCATTTTTGTTTTCATATTCACACAGAATTTGTAGAAAAATAAATTTAAGCCATTTAATAATTTTGAAATTACTCTTAAAAAACAAAGCAAATGTAAAAGAAATATTAAATATACCTAAAGAAATCAATATAAAAAACAATTAATGAAACAGCAAAAAGTGGTGGCCTTTAATTTGTGTGCGAGATATAAAGTATTATAAAAAAAAATTAGTCTTATTTGTAGAATTATTGGGAGGAAATACAAATCATCCTGTGAACTACACAGTGAATTTTAAATAAAATAAATACTAACCAAAAACTTAAATCTAAACGTTTAAACACAATAAAACATTTTGCAAAAATTACCCACAAAACAGTGGGAACTACATTTTCGCGCCGAGCATTGGATATTTTTTCTAAAAAAAAATAATAAAAGCAAGCTAGTACGTTGTTTAACCAGCCATCCATCCATTGGAAATTCTCCATTTTTTTAAATTAACCATCATTCGCCAGTTTTATTGGAAAAATGTATACATAAATTTTGTTGGTGGTGGTTGAAATTCTAATTTGATATTATTGATGCTGTTAAAACTGTTGCTATTGTTGGTTGTGAAGATAATTGCTGTTGTTTTTGGTGCTTACAGATGATATTGTTGGTGATGCTGCTACAGATTGGACAGCTTTATTAAAGGATTGGTGACATGGGCAATGATAAGGTTGTATAAATGAAATTTTACTACCCAACTTCTGTTATTGACTAAATAATTAACCTCAAATTCACACACACAAATCCATACACATAACACTACAACATATCTCCACTTTAACTTAACTTATAATTTATCCTGCAACACATTCCAATACATAGCAAATCCATACCATACATTTCCTATCCATTACACAAACAAATTATTCACATTCATATTTTAATACGTCTTTGTCTACAAAGTTTCATTTTTTGTTTTATAGCAAACTTACATAAACAAATTATTTACATTCATATTTTAATAAATCTTTGTCTACAAAGTTTCATTTGTATAAGACAATTTGTTTTTTGTTTTTATTGCAGACTTGGTACTTCTGCATCTGTTTTAATTGGAAATAATTTGCAGCAATATTTTTTAAATATTTTGTGAATTTGAATTGTAAATTTAAAATTTGAGGAATTAAATAAAATTTATAAATTTTTATTTGGAAACTAAGATTCCATACAACGAAATAAGTTATTCTTTTAAAGACCATTTTGTGAGTTGTTATCGGTAAGTTGTGTGGAAAGTAAAGGAAAAATTTGTAAATTTACTGAAGTTCATAAATTAAACAATTATTTAGTTGTGTAATTTTAGTTGACAACTAAATTAAAATAATTTAAATAAATTTAAAAAATCAATAAAGCAAATTGGTAATCATGTCTGAGAGGGAAAATCTTGCAACATTGCAAAAGCAAAGGTCATCTGCAAAGATAAATATTACTCGCATCAGGAATATGTATATAGAAGGCTCCTTTTAATCCAATTGATGTTGAGTGCAGATTAGAATGGCTTATCAAACGGAGATAGAAAAGTCCTGAGGATAATAAGCGAGGATAATTAGAGGAAGTTTGCATAAGCACAAAATCGTTGTTAATATCAAAATTAGGCAACCGGCGACAAATTTTAGGTCACCATTTTACAAGAGCATGCCTCCTCCTCCAGCAAATCGTTTTCTCACCTGAAAATTCCAAAGTTTAGTGGTAAATATTTAGAGTATAAGAATTTCATTACCTCTTTTAACAGTCCGGTCCATGATGACACAACGCTATCAATTATCGAGAAGTTTAATCATTTGATTAATAGCCTTCAAGATGGTGAACTGCGTACTGTTAAAGCATTTCAATTAAATGAAGAGAATTACTCCAGCGCTTAAGAGAGACTTGCTGAAATAAGTCTTTGATTTTCCAGGATCATGTTCGATACTGTTTACTATCAAGAAAATGAACAGACCTTGCACCTCTGACTTAAGAAATATTGTAGATACGGTGTCAGCTATTCTAGATTCTCTCTCCAATATTGGGTCAGACAAAGATGTAAGCAATGGTATTATCAAAATTAGATTCTGATTCAAAGGCAAAATGGGATGAACAATTGGATTATAAAACACTACCTAAATGGAGTGATTGTGCCTCAGTTTTAATAAAGCGCTGTCAATTTTTGGAAGTAAATGCGGATAAATCTAAAAGGTTTGAACATCATCGAATAATCAGTTAAAGTCAAGGAAATTCTCAGCTTTCATTACCATGTACTGAATCTTAGTCAGAGGACTGCGCATTTTGTGCCGGTCAGAATCATACAACTGCTTCTTGTTCAATATTTTCACTCAGTGAGAAAATGTCGTTCATCTCATTGTAGTTTGTGTCAACGTCCTCATCACATCATACTACACAATGAGAATTTGGTTAGAGAATATGATGCTGCTGCTATTAATCACAATAGTTCAGCACAATAGTCTTATAATTCAAATGCTGCTGCAAATAACAGTTCAGCTCAACATTTTCAATTGCCTGCCCCTATAAATGGTGGTACAGTCCAACATTATGAAAATCAAACGTGTTCTACTTGTGCTATTACATAATCGCAATCAAAAACCACCTTTAAGTCCTCAAGCCAATGGAGATAATAGGAAAAATGCAACTTCGTTGTGTGCATATAAAGATGAACAAAAAGTTATTCTAGCTACTGTACAAATAAAAGATAAATGCGGAAAATATCAGTTCGCTCGAGCGCTGCTGGATTCCGGTTCGCAGATAAATTTAGTCACTGAGGAAATAGCTCAACGCTTGTCATTAAAACGATTTGATACTAATTTGAATCTAATTGGTATAGGAAATATCAAGCGAAGAGTAAGACAAAGTATTAGTACATATGTGAAATCATGTGTTAATGATTTTGAATTTGTTGCACAATTTTATGTTATGAAATCAATAACTGGTACACAGCCTAGTGACAAAATTAATAAACATGGTTTAGGAATCCCTGCCAATGTTGTTTTAGCAGATCCTCATTTTAATAAGCCTCAAAAAATAGATATTCTTGTAGGAGCTGAGTCCTTTTTTGAGCTATTGTCAATCGGACAAATAAAGCTAGGACCTTCGCTACCTACTATACAAAAAGCATTAGTGAAGATAAAAATTTAGATTTGCTCAATGATTTAGTTCAAAGATTTTGGGAACTAGAACAGGTTCCAATGTGTAGTAAATTGACAGAGGAACAATTACTTTGCGAAAATGATTTTAAGAGTACTACTTGTCAAGTTGACGACGGCAGATTTCAGGTTCGGCTGCCTTTTAAAACAGACCTAAAGATTTTAGGTAGGTAACTCATAGCAAAGCGCCGCTTTTACTATCTTGAAAGAAAAGTTTCGAAAAACCTTAAAATGAAAGACATGTATGTAACTTTTATGAAAGAATATTTAAGTCTTGGACATATGTAACCTACAGATAATGTAATTCCAAGTTCGTCTCATTATTTCATTTCGCATCAATGCGTAATAAGTGCTCACAGTACCACTACAAAATTAAGAGTTGTTTTCGACGCCTCATGTAAAACGTCAAGTCAGAAATCACTAAATGAGACTCTGTTGGTCGGTTCTACTATACAGGGGGACTTGTTTTCAACATTGTTGAGATTTCGTTTAAAATAACTCGCTATTACGGTATAGACAAGTCAGAGCCCATAAAGACGATCGCAAGTTCCAACTTATAATATGGCGAGAAAATCCAGATTTACCCATGGAACTGCTCCCGCGCCTTTTCTTGCGATTCGATGCCTTAAAGAAATTAGTGATATCTTTAAAAACGCCTATCCTCTCGGATCTGATGTTATAGCCTCAGACTTCTATGTTGATGATTTGCTCTCAGGAGCTGATGACATTGAAACTTTAACAGAAATTCGAAGAGAAGTCATACAAATTTTTAGTTCATGTGGATTTAGTCTGGCGAAGTGGTATTCAAATTGTAAAAACTATAATAGTGATGAGTACATGAGGCAATTTAGAGTTAAATGATTCTGATTCAACTAGAGCTCTTGGGATCATATAGAAACCCGAAGAAGATTTTTTATGTTTTAAATTAGAAAAAGATTTTGGAAATCTTCCAGCCCCAAAACGGAATATTTTATCGATTTCTTCTCGGTTGTTTGATCCCCTTGGGTTACTAGCTCCTATCGTGATAAAGGCAAAAATCCTATAACAAGAAATATAGGAAAATAATCTGGATTGGGATGAATCAATACCCTAGAACAACATGGCGAAATTTTAAAGAAGTTCTGTCACGTATAGATTCAATTGTTATACCCAGATTTCTTGGTACCACATTAGATACCGATATACAAATACATGGTTTTGCTGATGCATCAATGCGAGCATATGGTTATTGTATTTATGTAAGGTTTATGAGTGCACAAGGTATAACAGCACGGTTACTTTTTGCAAAATCAAAAAATTACACCTTTGAAAGAAGTCAAAACTTTGCCCCGTTTAGAATTGTGCGCTGCACATTTATTAACGAAATTATGGCATGTGGTAAAGTCAAAGCTTGCTAAATTTATAGTTAAAAATGTCATATCTTAGAGTGACTCTGAAATTGTTCTTCATTGGGTCAAAACTCATTCATCGTTGTTGCATACTTTCGTAAGTAATCGTGTGTCAGGGATTCAGCAAAATTCTGAAGACGCCATTTGGCGATATGTACCATCAGCTCATAATCCTGCGGATATAGTTTCCCGCGGATGCGATGTTGACGAAATTAGAGAGTCAATATGGTTTTCTCAGACATAGTTCTGAAAATTGTCAAATAAATATACATTAAGAGCTCTTACTCAAATCTCTAAAGCTAGAAAAAAAAAAATAAATTCGAAAGTTGAGAAAACAAAAACTTCACTGTTAAATTCACAATCTCAAGCGCCTGTGAATCAAGAAAATAAAAAGAAAAAGTCATACAATCGAGAATTGGCACTTATTGAAAATAATTCGTCGTATAAAAAGGTGGTTCGAATAGTTGCATACATGTTAAGATTATTAAAGGGTATAAAGAATAAGTTACGTTCTACAAGGAAAATTGAAAAAAACATTAATTCGTTGAGTGTTAATGAATTAGATTTGGATTTCTTGAGAATTGCTGAAATGATTCAAAATTTTGAGTTTAGAAGCGAAATTCGTATTTTATGTAATTCATCGTTACAAAACAGACTGTGTTACAGAAATTGAATCCTCTTGAGCAAGCATACGGCACCGATAAGATAAATGTCACTTTATTGCGAGTTGGAGGCCGTTTGGGCAAATCTTCGCTTCCATATGAAGCTAAATATCTACTTCTTTTAAAAAAGAATTCACATTTTATTAGAATCTATTTTCTTGACTTGCATAAGTCTAATTGTCATGGCTTATTACTTGGAATCTCTCGTGAAAAAGTTTGAGTTGTCAACACTCGTCAACTGGCCCGAAAAATAGTAAATAGTTGTTTGTCTTGTTTTTATTTTAAGCCAAAGTTGGCTTCCTAAACATACATAGCTTTGTGTGTCTGTTTCGATTCTAAAGCAGTACATTTAGAAGCGTTATCTAATATTTGTTTGTCTACTTTGAATAGGCAGAAGGGGTCTTCCAAAGATAATTTGGTGCGACAACTCCACAAATTTCGTCGGGACCGCCAGATTGTGGAGCGAGAAAGACGAGGCACACTTTTTTCACTTCATCCCTCCACGAGCCCCGCATTTCGGAGGTCTATGGGAAGCGGCAGTGAAGTCAGCGAAGTCGTTACTTCTTCGAACGAAGGGCAAGGCGAATTTGTCATTCAAGGAGCTGACAACCTTTCTGGTATACGTCGAAGCCGTCCTCAATTCACGGCCCATCGTTATAATAACCGAAGATCCCAACGACAAAGAGGCTCTAACGCCAGGGCACTTGTTAATCTGGTGCTCGCTGCCAGAGATATAAGGCGAGGCAACATGGCAGGCTCCTTGAAGCGGTTTCCACTACTATCATCGCTCAAAGCAGACTTTTAGGACGTGTGGCAGCGGGATTATGTTCGAGAGTTGCAGCAACGCAACAAATGGACCACCCCGAACGACAACATTAATATCGGAGACGTCGTTATCGTCCACGAAGACAACCTCCCTCCTCAGAAATGGCTGTTAGGCAAAATTATAGAGGTATAAGCCGGCAGCGATGGCAAGGTTCGGGTAGCCGTCGTCAAACAATAAAGGCAGTACATATAAGAGACCGCTTCAGAAATTGCAAAGGGGGCGGTGTTGCGACAAAGTAATTTAAGTTTTTTAATAAATTTTATAAATATTGAATTGAGATTAAATTACACTGTTTTCTTTTAGTGTACAATGAATTCTATAGTAGTAGTTGGCCATGCAGATTGTTAACTTAACGTACACCTTTGTATGTTAAGAATATAATTGGTAGCACTGCTTGTCAAAAATGATTTTTATTATTATACATTCTTTTTTTATCCAAGCAAACGTACAAGAAGTTTTAAATAATATACCTAAAGGAATCAATATAAAAAACAATTATTGAAACAGTAAAAAGTGGTGGCCTTTAATATGTGTGCGAGATATAAAGTATTCTAATAGAAGATTATTCTTATTTGTACGATTATTGGGAAGAAATACAAATCGTCCTGTGAACTACACGGTGAATTTTAAATAAGATAAATATTAACCAAAAACTTAAATCTAAACGTTTTAATACAACAAAAAACAACAAAACATTTTTCAAAAATTACCCACAAAACAGTGGGTACTACGTAGATCCAGCAATATTTTTAAGGATTTAGAAAGATATAAATTGATCCGCAAAATGGCAGATCAAATTAGATCCAGCAACATATTTAGGGATTAAGTAAGATCCAAATTTATCCGAAAAATGGCAGATTGAATTGTATCAGATTAGTTCTAGTTTATTAAAAACATATACAAAAATTTTATATTAACAAAAAATTTAAATTCTAACAGACAATGCCTTCCCCAAGATTTAAAGTCGGTCTGCCAGAGTTGTAGTGAGTTAAGTACTCAGCAGTGTACGGTTGACTTTGTCAGACTTCATTTTTCGCATAATTGTGTTGTATACAGGGATGGCAGGAAATACCTCTAAAATACCGTTATCGATTTAATACCCCTTCAACTGACTATGGTTACCCCTAAAATACCGTTAACGAAATAACTGAAAAAATCGTTATCCTTAAAATAACGTTACCGAAATAACAGAAAATAGCGTTACCCTTACCGATAACCGCATTTGTTTCGGTTACCATCCATGATATATATATATATATATATATATATATATATATATATATATATATATATATATATATATATATATATATATATATATATATGTATATATATATATATATATATATTCATTGCCCATACTTTGAAGACATCTGTATATACAGGCAAAAAAGTCCCTATAATATGCGCTGTATCCAGTAAAATGTCTTCAGTGTAAACAGTAGAATAAGGAAAACTTTAAGGACAGTCTTCAAAGTAACAAAATGTCTTCATAGTAACTTGTGGAACGAAAAACTGTCCCCGCAACATGCGCCGTGCAGATATATATGCACATATATATATATATAAATATATATATAAATATATATGTATATGTGCACAGCACATGCTGCGGGGACGGTTTTTCGTTCCACAAGTTACTATGAAGACATTTTGTTACTTTGGGTACTGTCCTTAAACTTTTTGTTATTCTACTGTTTACACTGAAGACATTTTACTGGATTCAGCGCATATTATAGGGACTTTTTTGGCTGTATATACAGATGTCGTCAAATGCGCTGTGTCTAGTAAAATGTCTTCAGAGTAAACAGTAGAATAATGAAAACTTTGTGGACAGTCCCCAAAGTAACAAAATGTCTTCATAGTAACTTGTGGAACGAAAAACCGTCCCCGCAACATGCGCCGTGCACATATATATATATATATATATATATATATATATATATATATATATATATATATATGCATTGCCCATACTTTGAAGACATCTGTATATACAGCCAAAAAAGTCCCTATAAAATGCGCTGTGTCCAGTAAAATGTCTTCAGTGTAACCAGTAGAATAACGAAAAGTTTAAGGACAGTCCCCAAAGTAACAAAATGTCTTCATAGTATATATATATATATATATATATATATATATATATATATATATATATATATTAGGGCGGGTTAATTTTTGTTGATGAAGCGTATAGCAAAAACGTAATCTATAGGTGATTCTGAGAAATTTTACTCAAGAGACCATAGCTCTAAGTCGGATTTGGAGCCCCCCAAAATTTCAAAATATATATTTTTTCATATATACATAGAATAATTTAATTAAATTCGTCATAAAATCGGATAGAATTATAGTAGATTTCTCAATCTAGGCTTGTTTTTAGGTATTTTTAGGTATTTTTATCACCTTTCGTAATCAGTATTGATACCAATATTTTTTTTATTTTTAGTAGAGATATTAGGAATTTTATGTAGAAAAATAGCCTAAAATAAACTTTTAACTAATAAATTCGGAATTTTCTTCATCCATGTGTAATTCAGGTGGTTCGTAACTTGGATCATCGGTACCAGTTGTAAGTGTTGGTATTGTTGTAGCTACTTCTTCAACGTCTTCCGTATATTCAGGTATTGTGAATTTTCTATCATTATGCTGGTCCATCATAAATTCTTTTAGATGTTCTGAAATCAATCCACACGAGCATTCTGTTGTTTTTAATTTGCAATTACATTTGCCAATATAAAATAATTCGTTTATTGAATCAACAAATGCTTTTTATTCATTTTTTTTGTTTCTAAGTTGTACATGTTTCTGGTATTTATCAAGCAAACCAGTTATTTTTTTTAAAAGACTCTTTCTATTAATGATTTCAATATTTTATTTACACCAAATTTGGATCAATTTATCTGTTACGTGAGGAGTAAAAGTTTTATACGAGAACATTTTGTTTTCAAATTTAGCACGATTACTTAAAAAAAAATAATATTTTAAAATTTCACATTTAGTAGGCAAACATAGATCATTTAAATCACTTGATAAACCGAAAACAACAATATCTTGATGAGGCATGTTAGGCAATCTAGGGTCAAAACTTGTTGATGTTGTTGCTTCCATTTGCGAAGACACCGCAGACGATGTTGATGGTTCTTGATTATCCATAATAACTTTGATATTATCACTGCACTCTTTGATTGTGTCACACTAAATTTAAAATTAAAAAAAAATATTGGTATTGTGATAACCGAAGTCCAAATGTATGACTTACGCCCACTAACTTTGTAGGGCCGAACCACCCATGTCAGTGGCACACCCCCTGGAATCCGCCTGGGGGTTTTGACATACAAAAATTTCATAAAGTCACCATTTTTGGAAGTTTACAATGAAAAAATCAGCGAAATGGCTATGTTTTTTTCTTTTTGGAGTTTATTTTTCTCTTAGAAATTGATTAGAAATTAGCGTTTTTTACAACCCTTTTAAAACAAAGGCATCAATGTGATGCATTTGCATGTCGTAAACTTACTTGTGTGGGTTTTTTATTCAACCCTTTTAAAAAATGAAGGTATCACTGTGACACAATTGCAGTTTGTAAAATTTATTGTGTGGATTTTTTAAGCCTCCACAAGACACAGCTGCATGTCGTAAACATACTTGTGTGGTTTTTTTATAGCACCTACTTAAGAAATTAACGTTGTTTTTGCAACCCTTTTTGTGGGTTTTTTATGGCACCTTCTTAAGAAATGCGCTTTTTTTGCAACCATTTTAACAATTAAGGTATCACTGTGATGAACCGCAACCCTTTTAAAAAATGAAGGTATCACTGTGACACAATTGCAGGTAGAATAACGGAGTAAAAAATAGTATAAATAAGTAGAGAATATACCTTTAGTCTTCATTACGTTTTCGACTGTCAAAGAAAATAAACTTGTTGGTACTATTTTAAAAATCCTCTCACCGCAAGATGAAGCCACAACAACTATCGAAACCCAATGAGTCATATACCCAAGCATGATGTTACTGTTTTTGGTGTGTCTACAGATTTGACTGATCTTAATTTACCAACCCATCTGGATGTCTTAAAATATTATTTTTACTTGAGCGAACGTGCTAAAACAGACCAAAACACGTTTTCCTATAAATCATTCACTATTCAAGTACAAAATAAGTTGATTGGAATTTGGGAAAAGCTTGGTATGGATATAATGCCGAAAAATTGTGTATCTATTAAATTGAATAGATTGCTTGCCAAATATCCAGACCAAATTAGGAGCAAAAAGAAAAACCCAAAATTTCCAGAGTTTCTAAAATCTCTGGAAACAATTTTTCACATTGGAACATGTAAATGCGATTTGAAGGCAGCTCCATGTGCATGCGGCTTGGTTCCAGAACGCCTCAAAGAGTTTATGCACGATCATCATAATCAGAGAAGACTAACAGTGGATGTATTTATGATGGAAATTTAAGAGCAACGTCTATGTCATCAATGCCAACATACCAAGATCCCGATGATTCAACATACGCGCCGCCATCGGTTCAAGAAGATATGGACAGAACCACAAGTTCGCAATACACAAAAAGATACGATTGTTTTAACTTTGCCTTGATATGTGACAGATTTGGTGTGCCTGATAGAGTAGAATCAGCATTAGGAACCGCTCTTTTCCAAGATTTTAAAATGAAAGATAAGCATGGCAAAGCTGTCATCTTGGATAAATCGAAAGTTCGCAGAGAAATGCAGACAAGAAGTGCTTCGGTTAGATGATACCAATTTGTTAGCGTATTCGATGGCAGAAAAGATGATACTTTAACGAGAGTTAAAAGTGATGAGAAGTATCATACTAGGATGGTAAAAGAACCTTATCTTGTTATTTTGAGAGAACCGAATTCTGAATTGATTGGTTACGTAAGACTGGAACATGAAACCGCTGAATACAAAACAACCAAATTAAATGATTTTTTTAACGATAAAAATATATCACTGGATGCATTAATTGGCATATGCACTGACGGTGAGCCAACAAACACTGGCCCACACGGTGGAATTATACGACGATTCGATCATTGCATTGGTTCGTTTGCCTTCTACACTTCAACGAACTTCCGTTTCGGCATTTGTTTGAAGCTTTGGATAAATCAACTAGCACTGAACTAAGATCGGCAACCGGAAAACTGAGCCATCAAATCGAAACTTGTAAGTAATTGCTATCACTAATTTATTATAATTGTCAACCATTTTGAATTATTTATTATATATTTTCAGGTGGTGGACGGCTTTAAGAAAATTGAGTTGAAAAATTCGCCCCCTGCTCCAGAAAAAATTGAATTTTCTACCGATTCGAAGTACTTATACGACATGGCCCATGCAATTTCTAGCGGCGTGGTTTCGGTGGATCTGGCTTTCATCAAACCAGGGAAATTTGTTCATTCTCGCTGGCTCATCAAGGCCGCTAGATTATTATGATTGTATATGACAACGGAAATTCTAGATGCAAATTTAAGAATTCTGGTTGAATTTATAATTAAATGTTATGTGTCAATGTACTTCAATATCAAGTATTACAGCTCTGTCGTGTATGGTAGTGCATTATTTTTCAAGTTCATTAGTTGGTCACGATTTCTAAACCTCGTTTACGCAGAATTGTCAATGAAGTAATTACAGATAATTCATATTATGCGTATTCGGAAAATATCTTGTTATCAATGTTGTTTGATGATAGGAAAGATAAGCGCGACTGTGATATCAAGAAAATTCTACGCTATCGAACCGATGTTGACTACCCAACGAAACTTAGAGTTTATAAAAAACCAGATATAAACTTTAATTGAACAAGTTACATGGAAATGATCAGTTTGAATGATATAAATAACGTATTTAAACCACCATTCACACGAAGCATTCCGTACGATACATTGAAAAAATATTTAAATCAAGATGATTCACCGTTTTTTGATCCAAAAATTCCATCACACATACATGGAACGGAACGACACGTTCAATTGCTAGCTAGCGTTTCCAAACGAGTTATACCGGGAAATGTAGAGGCTGTTATGGCGACGACATTAGAAAGCCGTGCGAAATTGCCCAGATTTGAAAGCAAAAAAGACTTCAAACAATATCTTTTTTAGTTTTTTCTCTATTACTAAGTTAAATTAATTTTTTCATTTCCATACGTTCTGACTAAATAAATTTCTAAAGAGAAAAATAAACTCAAAAAAGAAAAAAACATAGCCATTTCGCTGATTTTTTCATGTAAGGTGCCAAAAATGGTGATTTTTTTAAATGTTTGTATGGGAACCCCCCGGGGGGTTCCAGGGGGTGTGCCACTGGCATGGGTGTGTCGATAATACATTTGGACTCGATTGGGGCAATATAAATGGGTCAAAGTGGGATTTTCCACAATTTGACCCTACGGGTCAAATTGTCGGGACATCAAAATTAGATTTAGAGGTATGGTTCCTTCGGAAAAGTTTCTTATTTTGATCCCTAGAATACGATTTTCCGTGTACGTTGAGCGATTTTTAAATCGACCCGCCCTAATATATATATACAGTGGATTCCCGATTTAACGAACTCACGATTTAACGAACAGGCAAAATTTTTACATTAAGTACTGTGTATAACGAATTAAAATCCAACCTTGTACTCGATTTAACGAACAAATAAAAAAATACATATAAAAAATGCGTAAAACTCATTTGAATACATACATATGTAAAATAAAATCAAAATCTGTTTTTCTGAATTTCTACAAATAGATGAATTAAGTATTGCCATCTAGCTTTGATTTCTTTTTTTTTTTTAATTTGTGATGAACATATCGTTAAATAAAAGTTTGAATTTTTTTCAAAGCATTCTATGATTTTCATTTGCATTCTAATGTTTTGTTTCATATGTACATAATTTGGTCATTACTTTTCTTGTTGTGGTGTTGTGAACTTGTGAATATTGAAAAAATGGATAAAAGAAAACGATTAAAACTAAAAGAAAAACTAAAAATTTTAGTAGAATATACAAATTGAGAGAGTATTTCTGGATTATCCATTAAATATGGTTTAGCCAAATCTACAATGTGCACTATTTTAAAGAGTAAGCAAAAAATGTTGAATAATATAGATAAAACTAATGTTGGTAGTAAACATCGAAGTGCAATGAAAGATGGAGGGTTTCTAATAATGGAAAATAAACTGTTTCAGTGATTCCAAATGCAGCGCAAAAAACATGTCCTATTTTTTTTTAGATGAGGACGAAGATGAAGAAATTAATGCAGAATTAAAGAGCGATATACCTGCAGATGAAGGTCAAAAAATTAAACACTGCGATGTAATAAAAAGCTTTGATGTATGTATTCAGTAGGGGCAGGAAAATAATATCGATATCTCCAAGACATATTAATTTTACGAGAGCTTCAAGAGGAAGCAAGTGAAAAAAGTTTTTAAAAGTCGCAAAAACAAACGTCAAAAACAAGTACTTTTAAATAATTACTTTTTGTCTTTCATTTTTTTTTTAAATAATTACATTTTCATTAATTTTTTTATAAAATGCATTCTTTGGTATTAAGATATGATATGAATTGTACTTTTTAATTTGTTATTACATGAAGAAATATTTTTTTGTTTAGTACTGGATTTAACGAATTTTTCGATTTAATGAACCACTGTATATATATTGTTGGTTTTTTGGATCAATTTAGATCCTTCTAAATCCCCTTATATATTGCTGGATCTAATTTGATGTCATTTTTCGGATCAATTCAAATCCTAAATCCCCAAATATATTACTAGATCTAATTTGATCTGCCATTTTTCGAATCAATTTATATATTAAGGAACATAAAACTGGATATAATTAAATATTGTGCTAGATAAATTTTTAAACTCGGGATTTCATTTGCATTGCTCCTTATAGCATAGTCATCCAGCAAAAATATGGTATCAACTACTTACAGGCGATGTACTCGCTTAATTGCTTTTGTTCACGATGCCTAAAAAGTAAAGGGTACTCATTATTTTTTGGTTGTTTGTAAGCGAGAGGTTAATGACCACCCATTACTTTGAGTTTTTTTGTAAGTGAGAAGATAATAGCTACTCATTACTTTTGGGACATCGCAAACAAGAGAAATTAAGAGAGTAAATAGGCTGGTGAGTGGTTGAAACCCTGTTTTTTCTGGGAAAAGTTGTTGTAAGCAGCTATACTTCCGTCTTATAAAACGCCATAGGACGGAGGCCTTGTCAGAGTAGTGATATTTGATTGCTTCTATGGCAGCAGTATTTTTGCTGGGATGCTAATGAAATTTGTTGGCATTAGTTTAACTTATGCTAAAGAAATTTAAATGCCAATGAGAGATTCTCAAACATAGCTTAACTACACTTAACTAGTTTCCATGTAGAAATTTGTTTAAATTTCTGTAAAAAGATGCTTTCGAATGGCTGAAAAGTAAATGCTTACCTTTAATTGTGGCACCGTTATACGTTTTGTTGGATCTTTTGTTAGCATATACTGAATACAGTCTTTCAGTTCATCAGAAATGCATGGAGATTCAGGAAAAGTAAGAGGTTTGCTTTTTATTTGATCGTATAAAGCTAAAACTGAAGTTGATACAAATGGCACGTTACCATAAACTAATGCATATAGAGTAGCGCCCAATGCCCATATATCCGCAGCTTTTCCGCAATAGATATTCTATAAACACAACCATTATTTAATAGAATATTAACATATAACAATTTATTTGTACCTGTCCCACGTTTAAAGATTCTGGTGCTCTAAATGCTGGAGTTCCAGCCGTTGAGCCATTTGTCATTGTAGCATTTTCACCGATGAACTCATTGCAAACACCTAAATCAGCTATTTTAACACGCCCACATTCAGTCAATAATAAATTTCCAGGTTTTATGTCGGCATGAATAATACGCTGGTAATGTACTAAAAATAAACATAATTTTGCTGATGAGTAAATATTTCTTACCCTGATAAAACATTTCTATAAAAAATTGATTCTAATTGCTGCTAATAAATCAGTTGTTTGTGAAAAAAGTTAAATAAAAATTTACAATCAAGATTTTTTTATTCTTATTAATAGAAAATATATTTGAAAATGTAAGTAGTTATTTTCATTTAAATATATTTATTTAATAATCTGTTTTTTAATATGAATAAATTTGACGTTTATTTTTGGGTATGAAATGTGGTTTTGTGCGTTCGCAGTATTTTAGGCGTTTATATGTGTTTGTGAATTTTTTGCTTACTCTCATTTTATCAGACTACCCAGCAAAACCACACATTACCAAATAATGTGTAAAGTAATGGATTACTTTACCCCTTACTTCACTGATGAATTTTACAGGCGATGAGCCTCAAAGTAATGTATATACCCATTACTTTAGAGGTGATAATGTAAGGGGTTACTTATGTGGTTACGAGAATGGAAAAAATAATGTGTCTAAATATATATTTTTAAGAGAGGAATTTTTATTAAAAAAATATTTATTACAAATATTTTAAACCTTATTAAAAATAATGTGGTCCTGTTGGAAATCAAACTAGGGAACTCTGGTTTCCAGCCAAGAACTCTAACCACTGAGCTATTGACGCATATAGTATTTGATTGCTTTAAACTTAAATGAATTGATCGCTTTTCGCTAGTGTTGTCAAAACAAACATACATTACCCTTTTGCTTACAAAAAAACACAAAGTAATGTATCTAAGAATAGCTTCTCAAAAGTATTTCAATTATTACTTCACATTTAAAAATCATATATTACGTAATCAATAATCAGTAACTTATTACTTTATGCTTGCAAATAATGAAAAAGGTAACGAGCTATCATTACAAGGTAACGCATGAGAATATCACACCCATTACCAAAGTTTTGCTAGGTAACCAAAAATACCTCGTACACGCAAAGAAAGAACAACGTTTGGGCAATCATATTCGAAGAGCATTATATATTTTTGGGTTTATGGTTGTGCCAACCATAGTCGTACTATAATATGGTTATCATTTTATGATAATAAAATAACCAAATTTTTACCATAATAAAGTCCCTACAGTTATATTAAGATTCAAAAATTACCATATTATAGTCCTTAATAAACATGTTATATTGAATTTATTATAATACGATCGCACGTTATCATAGTATAATCAAAATGTTAGATATTATGGTCCTTCCTAACTTTTTATGATTCCTGGGTTATCATTATATGATCCATAATCTAAGAAAATTTCTTAAAGGAAAAGTTCTTAGAAACTATGGAAAAGCTCTTTAAATTGAAGAATATTTCCTTTAGAAATGTTTTTTCTAAAAAAAAATTGATATTAAGGACTTTTTGAAGAAAAATTGTTAAGAAAAAATCATAGATTCTAAGAACTTTTCTTTCAAGAAACCTTTGATTCTGTAGACTTTTTTTTAAGAAAAATACTTAAAACTTTTTTTTTAAATTCTAATGTCTTTGTATAATAAAAAAATCCTAGACATTTTTAAGATTTTTTTTGAAAATTTATAGAAATTTTTCTTAAAGAATCCAAAAATATTTCTACTAGAAAAATCCTTAGAACCTAAGTATTTTTCATGATGAAAAATCTTCAGAATCTATGATTTTTTCTTTCAAAGAAAGGCCTTAGAATCTAAGTTTTTTTTGGAATATATGAACTTTTGTTTGGAGAATCTGAAAATTTTAGTTTTACGAAAAGTACATAGAACTTAAAAATGTTTTTACCAGATAAATTTATAAATATCTATTATTTTGTGTAAGAAACTTTTTCGTACAAAAAGAAATAATGGGCTCTACAGACTTTTTCTTATAAAAAATATTTTATTAATATTGTGAGAACTTTTTACAGAAATGAATTAATAAACATATTTAAAAAAAATCTAATTGTTTTTTTGAAAAGAATTAAAAAATATAAAATCATTCAATATAATCTTTTTAACAATGAATTAATTAGTGTAAATAGTATTATATGTACAATGAATTTTCGAAAAAACCCTTTAAAAATATCTTCTAAAGTTAAAAAAAAATTAACTAGATCTTAATGGGTCAATTGATGAAATGTTTTAATGACATGTTTAAGGTATTTGTTTTTTTAATACATTTTATAGTAAAAACAAACTGACTGAACTGATAAGATTTTGGTTTTTAAGAAAACAAGACAATATTATTACTGTAAATGTTTAAGACATGTTTTATTTGATGTATAATTATTTATTGATTGTTGGTAGCATTTTATTGTTGCATAATTATCATATTTTTTCATAATCAGAATTTTTGTTACCACAGTATGGTTACAGCCAATCATGATATAAAATAGAAGGTGCCAATCATAAAATATTTTCTAAATAATGATGGTAGCGACCATGTTGATTGTTAGAAAACCAATAAATTGGTTGTGACAACGATACCCGATTGCAGCAAGCACAATATAGTAGCAGTGATCATATTGCAACCATGTTTTTTCTCTGCGTCTACAGACCTAACATTTATCATGTTTCGTTACATTTTAAAAATTTAGAAAGATTATGATTATATGATCTAAAAACAAACAACATTCCATTTATTTACCAAATAACAGATCAACAATACATAAAATCCTTTGTCTCTCACACAAGATAAAAAAAACAATTCTAATAAAAATCTTGCCTACCCAGGTGAAAATGTTCATATATGGTGATATATGGCTACATATATGGGTTCATATATTATTCAATTTATGCTCAGATCCGAAATTTGAGGGTATATGGTCATATATGGACATATATGAGTGTTCATATATGGACATATATAAGTGTTCATATATGGTCATATATGAGTACTTTTTCTATATGCCGGTGTATTAAAAATGCTTTTTTTTTGTTTTTTAACAAAAATATTGCTTTCTTTAATAAAATTAAATGAAGTAACATTAAATCAACATTTAATTCAAGGGATAAAGGGATATTTACATGCAATAAATTTAAGGTAAAAAAACACACATAAATTTTGGGAAAAGACTACCAATATTATTTTTAGATTATAGTATCTTCATTTTGTATAACAATTCAAACTTTCTTGTTATTATTAAAAAACAGTATTCAAAATAGAATAAATATATAATAAAAAAATAAACAACAAAGTATGAATTGTTACATTAAATGAAGAGTTGTTGTACTATAATCTGAAAATAATATTAATGTTATTGATAATATTAATAATAATAATACCAATTGGAAGTTTTTTCCCAAAATTTATTTGTGTTTTTTTACTTTAAATTTGTTGCATGTAAATATCCCTTTTTTCGCACATAACTGAATGTTTAAAACAGTATACAGATATAAAATGGAACATTAACAGTGGTGGCGGTTTTGGAGCTATAAAATAAAACTAAATGTATTGTTTAAAATGTACACAGTTATGTGTGAAAAAAGGGACACTTGCATGCAACAAAATTAAAATAAAGATATACATTTTGGGAAAAAATACCAATATTATTTTTAGATTATAGTACAACTCATCATATTCATAAAAATTTGTATTTAATTTTTATTTATATTTCTTCAATAAGAAAGATTTTGAAATTTATATAATTGATCTCAATCCTTTTTTTTTTGGTTTCGTATTACTAAGCCAGAGGCGAAGGATAAAAAATACTGAAAATTATTAATAGTCTTAAAACCCAACTACATTTGGCTTAAGTGACATAAGCTTTGTTTTTGTTTCAAACAAATTTTTGGAAATACACTTAATCTAATTACGTTTCTGCATTTATGTACAGTTAAGAACTCAAACTGTATCTTAATTCGGTATAACAAAGGTTTAAATTTCCCTCATATATGGCAATATCTGATAAAAATTAAAATATATTACCCCATATATGGAATAATATATGTACCCATATATGAACATATATGTCGTATATGAACGAATATATGGACAAACATATGCAATATATTACCAAATATGGATTCATATATTACCATATATGAACTTCATCTTTATATGTATTGGCCCATATATGCTTCATACATGACATATATGTATATATATGTTCATATATGAAAACATATACGATCATATATGAAGCCATATATGATGATATATGAACATATATGAACATTTTTAACTGGGTAACCATTAACTATAAACATGGATTTATGTTGTAGATTTAAATTTTATTATTATTTATTAATAATATGTACTTAATTGAGTTAATAAGTTAATCGTTGATGTTAGTCTAATTGTGTGTTTGCTAATGCGTTTTCAACACTCAATATAAGTGGACAATCATCAATCAATAACCCAAAGGAAGCATGAATACTGAGAATGGTTTTGTAGCGCAAACCGAAAATACTTGTATTCCATCCCGCTGGCTTTATCGAATTTTCTTTTTTTAATTTCATTCTCTACAATTTACTAATTATATTTAACATGTTTCTCTACATTTGAAAAATTTTGAAAGAATATGATTATATGATCTAAAATCAAACTAATATCGTTCATTTAATAAATAAAAGATAAACAATACATAAAACTCTTTCCCAATTTTTTTCATAATCCATGAAATATGGTTCCCTCTAGATACATGTAAGAAAATTCAATTTCCTTATTTAAATATCTGACATTTCCGTGATATTGCAACACTGAAAAAATAGAAGTTATAGTTATAGTTATTAAATATGTTTAATAAAATTTATAGTTGGAGATTTGATTGGAGTAAGATAATTAAGAAAAATATTGTAAAAAGAAATTGACAATAATATAATAAACTTTAAATGTCGTTTCTTTGTTTGCAAGTGAATAATAACTTTAGATAATAAGAAAGGTATTAATAATGCACAGAATAAACCTCCTCTTTGTTTGCAGAGAAACTAAAATTTTGTTTACTTTGTTGTTAATTCCCGGACTTGAACTGAAAAACTCACATTATAAAACGACATTTTTTTGGTTTATTATCAAAATGGACAAGCTGAAATTTGAAAATCAATCACTACAACTGAAGAAAAGACTTTTTGTATGCCAGAACAATATCAAGAAGTAACACAGCACACGAAGTTGATTTGTACGGCAGCTTTAAAAAAACTCAATAAAACAAAGACATCAAAGTCGAGGAATTATCAGAAGTTTATTTAGATGAAGGAAATAATGTGCAGTTTAAAAATTATTTTCTAGAAGAGAGTCCAAAACAGCAGACTGAAAAACAACATACTACTGCAGGTGGTATTAGAGAAATTCTCTACAAAAAAAAAGGAGACATACAACATAAAAATGGGAAAAATCTGAAACATTTATCAGATAAATTTGTCTTGCAAAAATTTACAAATAAATATTATAATGTTATTCAGTGGATAAGCCTGTTTGTAAGTAAATATGTTAATTTGGAAATTAAAAGTAATGAAGAAAAAATAGAAGTTCTGAGATTATTTTTAGAAAGATCTTATGTAGACTGGTATAGCTCAATGCTCATTAAGCTTCCAATAAATTCAGAGTGGAAAATCTGGAGAGATATTTTTTGTGAAACCTATGCAAATAAAGGATGAATTTCAGTAAAATAGGCAATATCTTTTAAATACATAAATGGATTACTATTAGACTAAGCTCTAAAAAAAGAAAGAATTGTCTTGGAAATTAATAAATTAATAGACACAAGCACTTTATTTGATTTAATTGCAACCAGACCTGGTAGGAGAGATTTAAAACACTAACAGCGGTATTCAAAAAATTTTAAACAGTATTTCAAATCAATTTTAATAAAAAGTTGCTAAAATTGTATTCATAAACGAATTTAAGCTTAAAATACCTTTTTTAAACCTTGTGTAAATAAGCGAATTTTAAAATTGGTTCGACCCTATTTTAAACCTATTTTAAAATGACATTTATGCTTTGTGTTTGTTTTCATGTTAAAAATTTTTGCATTTTCATTTAATCAAAAAAAGTTATTTGTTTTTGTTTAATTCTATATTTGATCAAAAAATTGTTAAAACCATTTTTGTTTGAAAATTTTGATATTTTTAATTGTATTTTGTTCATAATAGAAAATATGGCCAAATTGAAAAAAATCGACAGACGAAAATTTACAAAAAGAGGATCGACCGTTTTCAATTCCGGATAGAGAATTTAAGCAGAAACAATATTTTTTGATATTATTTATTGAAAGGAAACTAGTGGTGTGTTGTTTAATCAAAACAAAGAAAATAAAACCGGTTATTTGAATACTTTTTTATATACAATAAAATCATTATCTATGTAAAACTTTTACTGGGCATTTTGTTTTGACTCTTTTTCTTTTTTTTTAATTAATAAACAAGTCTTCATAAATTTTTTATTTATAAAAACATATTTTTCTGAAAAATGACAAAAAAATACATAGAAACTAGTACCGTATGGTTTAGTAATCATTGATTTGCATCATTACGATTAATGTGACAAATAAAAAAATACAGTGTTGCCACCTCAAGTTAAAAAAAACTTATTACTTAAAATACTGATTATGAATACGAATTTTTAATAAACCTTTTTTAGGCTTAAAATGTTTTTTAACTAAAATGTATTTGAATTTTGAATTAAGATTTTTTTATGAATACCGCTGTAAAATATATTCAATGAACTATGAAGTTTGGAACACCTAGCAAAAACAAACACGTCTGAGAAGACACAAAGTTAAACTTTAGAGAAAGGTCTAAAAAGAAACCATCTAGAATATGTGAGAAACTTGGTAAGAATAATCGATATCATTTTGAGCAATCATGCTGGTTCCATAAAAATGAAAAGAGTAAAGCAGAAAGGAAAAATGAAATAAAATATATTCAGATAGAAGCTGAATTGAACGATATACATCCAAAAATCTGGAAGTTCCACCATTAATTAAACTACTGCTGCAAAATTCATTTGAGATATTTGGAATATATGATTCCTGCTCCAATGTATCTTTGATTAACTCAAAATTATTAAAAATAAAAAATAAAAGAACTAATGCACAAAGTACAAATCTTCGGATAAATAATGCTGAGAAAATAACAAATGGTATGATTAGAATATATTTATTTATATATTTATTTGTGATAGATGGTTAATATGTCAAAGAAGACATACTGATTGGATTGAATATGATAAAAAAATTTAAATTAAATCGGGTTTAAAATCTAAAAATAACACAGAAATTGTTCGATTCCAATAAAAAAGGAAATTTTAAATATGAAAATTTTGTTTCTGCTAAACATTCTTGCATTGCGCCAGACGAACATAAAATAAATTTTAATGAACCATGGATGGTAACCGAAACAAATGCGGTTATCGGTAAGGGTAACGCTATTTTTTATTATTTCGCTAACGTTACTTTTAGGATAACGATTTTTCCAGATATTTCGGTAACGGTATTTTAGGGATAACGATTTTTTCAGTATAACGGTATTTTCTATTATTTCTGTAACGGTTTTTTAGCGATAACGTTGTTTTAGGTATTTCGGTAACGATATTTTAACCCCATCATGATCAGACTTATGGAAGATAGATATATGTATGTACAGAGAATATATTTTTGAATCTTGTTACTTCACAGCGGCCCCTTCCAGAAATATCTATAACTAACACAAACCTTTTTACATAATGAACCACAGATGGTTTGAAATTAATTGACAAAAAGTAAGTATGCCTGAGTAATCTGGCACAATATTTAATCATATGCAATTTTATATTCCTTAGTATCTTACTTGATCCGAAAAATGGCAGATCAAATTAGATCCAGAAATATATTTGGGGATTTAGAAGGATCTGAATTGCTCCAAAAAATGGCAGGTCAAATTAGACCCAACCATATATTTAGGCATAAAGTAATATCCAAATTTATCCGAAAAAGTCAGATCGAATTGTATCAGATTAGATCCAATAATATACGAAAACTACACCTTTTCCAATTGTATTTCAGAAATAGTCAATTGTATTTCGGAAATTGTCAATTGTAGTTCAGAATAGTCAATTGCATTTCAGAAATAATCAATCGTATTTCAGAATAGTCCATTGTATTTCAGAAATAGTCAATTGTATTTCAGAATAGTCAATTGTATTTCAGAAATAATCAATTGTATTTTAAAATAGTCAATTGTATTTTAGAAATAGTCGATTGTATTTCAGAAATTGTCAATTGTTTTTCAGAATTAGTCAGTTGTATTTCAGAAATTGTTAATTGTATTTCAGAAATAGTCAATTGTATTTCAGAAATAGTCAATTGGATTTTAGAAATTGTCAATTGCATTTCAGAAATAGTCAATTGTATTTCAGAAATAGTAAATTGTATTTCAGAAATAAATGAAAAACAGTACACCCTACGTTTTGGAGTTGTTATATTTAATTTCGTTATTGTCTTGTATTTTAATAATTTTTGTATTTTCAAATGCTGAAACTAGAAAGTTAAAATTTGGTATACAGGTTCCTTCTCCAGTGTAGATAACAGCTATGGCGTGACTTGTGGCAAAAAAGAGGAAAGTTCTCCCCCTTGATGGCCTGCCAAAACCGCTGGAGCTGCGAAGTTAAAATTTCGTACATACATACTAGATTCCTCATTCAATGTAAATGTGCAAAAGTGCAAATTTGTAAATGTGCAAATGTGAAAGTGCATATATGCAAATTTGAAAATGTGAAAATTTGCAAAAGTGCAAATGTCCAAATGTGGGAAAGTGAAAATTTTATTGTTTGATGGTTTTATGGATTAATGGTTTGATAGATTGATGGATCGATGGTTTGATGGTGATGTAAATGTGCAAATATGCAGATGTGTAAATTTGCACATGTGCAAATGGGAAAATGTGTAAATATTTATTTCTTTATTTCATTCAACATCGCCCAGCCCAAGCCGCAGGAGGTAGGATGCTGAAATTTTGTATGTAGGTTCCCCCCGCTGCGTAGACATTCGCTAAGACGAGGTTCTTGGAAAATCCTTCGGGAAAGAGAAAATGGGAAAACCCTTTCACGGCCTGCCCAAACTCTATAGCTAGAAACCCGAAATTTGAAATATGCTTTTCTTGGAATATGTGCTGACTCATCAATAAAGTCTTCCCCTTAACAGCCTGCACAAACCGTTGGACCTAGGAAGTTGAAATCCAACGAAGAGGGTCAGAAAAGGGCAAAATTCTCACCCTTAACGTCCTGCCAAAACCACTGGAGCTGGGAAGTTGGAATTTGGTGCATAGGTTCCTTCTCCGGTGTAGACATTCACCTAGGTCGGATTTTTGTAAGTGTCTACGAAGAGGTTCAAAAAGGTGAACAGTCTCCCCCTTAACGAGCTGCTCATACCGATTTAGCTTGAAACTTGAAATTTTAAATATGTGTTACCTGGAGTATGGGCTAACTCATTATTGAGGTACATCTTAGACTTTTGGTCTGGGACATGGTAAATTATATTTAAAGCGAAAAAATTATAAATTAATATGAAATTATATATTTTACCATATCAAAAATACTCTAGATTTGGAACTACCCGATTTAAAAAATTTATATGGGACCATATATAATTATATATGACCTCATATAAAATTATATATAGTCCCATATTAAATTATATATAATTATATAAACTTAGATATAACTAGATATAATTATATATAATTCTATCCGAAAAATGAGTATATCTAGTTATATACAATCATATATAATTTGATATAATTTTATACAAATGGACCCCTAAATACTTTTACCTATATTTTACTTTTTTTCCTATTAAAGAAATAATAATAAAACAATTTTCTTCAATTTACAAATGTATTTTAATTTTTATATAAAGTACTTATTTACAATTATTTAAAAATAATATTCAAAATTAAAATAAACAACAAATAAAAGTTACAATTAATAGACAAATCTTGTATATTGGAAGTGTATCCATGATTATCCACTTATTTACGTAAGCTGTGAGCGGGCTGCTTAGTTTCACTATTTTCTTTAAGACTGTAAAATAGTTTCCACAATGTAATATGACTTCTTTCGAGTATACGTTAATTCAAAAACATATCTCAAGTATAGGTTTCTAAACAGATTTAAAAGAAATAAATGAAAATTTAACTAAACTGAATGTTACTGTGAATTATTCATAACGGATGCTTCGTCAATTTTAAATAATATGGAGAAGAAAAAAATAAAGATGTTTTTTATTTTTTATGTAAATATTGTATATATTTGTATAAAGATTAAGGGCCGTATGCAAAAAAAATAAATTAATTTAGCTTTAACTTTCACATTAGTTAACAAACACATTAGGCTAACAGACGTCTGTTAAAAATTCGTATGTTAAAAATTTAATGAGTTTTATAGTTTGGTTCTGGCAAAGCCATCATATTCAGTTATCACTTTATGGTTAGTGATGCATTAAAACGAATATTAATTCAGCCGGATAATCAAATCTATAAAAAGGTTCTTATTATTTTAACATAAAATAATATGTTTTTTACGCAATCTTTTTCAATTTACTTATTCAATAAAATTAAAACATAAAAAGAATTAACCAAAATTTTTATGTTAGTAATGTTTTAAGTATTCGAATAACGACCTATATTGATTTGTTTTGATTGTAAGTACATCACTAAAACATTTCTTATATTTAGATTTTTTTGTGATGTGTTTTAATCAGTTTTATTATTTGTTGCTGTTTGTTTGTTAAAACGATATATTTTTTAAATTGGTCATCAGGAAGACAGAACCCCTCAGTCCTCGGCTTGTAAATTCTTGGCCGATAATAATTTCCGATTTGGGTAATAGTATCTACTTAAAAAAAGAATACACAATTAACACTAATTTTTCAACAATCACAATTAATTTTACCTATTTTTCTTATAAAACTTAGAGTATGCATTTCACAATTTATTTTTTTTTTAATAACAAAATTTTAATTTACCAACACGAATTTCGAAAGCAAAACAAAAAATGTCACTAACATACGTTTAAAGTACGTTGCTTTCTACTTTAAAATGTTTAAAGTTACCCAACGTTTACCAAATGTATGTTAAGCTAATAATCGTTTTTGAATACCACTTTAAGCAATTTTGCTTAACAATGTTTTACCAAACATTGTTAATTTTTTTTGCATACGGCCCTAATATACTTGTTGATCATTCCTGTGCACCCATATTCAAAGAATACTGAACATTGCAAACATTTTTAACCGTTGGTGTTAGACAGTTACTAACTGCAATACAAATTTATTATAAAATGAATGCAGTGTACATATTTTTAAAAGTTTTATTTATATACCACTAAGGACGAGTTTTTTGGATGTGAGTTAAACCGAAATCGAATTTCGTCAGCCATTTCCAGGTTTATTAACATAAATTTGTCGGAACTTTTCTTTGCATAGAATTTTGGTCTTCATTGAAATAAAACAAAATAAACCTATTTTCAAAAGCAGTATTCCAGTTGCAAACTGAGATAAACTTAGTTTAAAGATAATCTGCATCCTAAAAACTCGGCCTAAATATGTGATAGGTCAACTAAAAAAGGTTAATTAAATAAAAATATTGTCTCCTCTATTACTTATCTAAATTTCAAAAATACCATAAGAGATCAAAAAACAAAAACTTACCCAATCTAGTAATAAGTAAAATTTTCGAAATCCGGTTGGCACAACATCTGCTAATCATATACATATATATGTAGGTACATTGTAATTGCGATCACTATCGGAAATACGACTCAGAAAGCCTCGGAATGCAGTCACCTGAGAAATGCATTTTAAAATAATAAAAACGTTATAACAAATGATCAAAAGATGATTATTAATACTTACATTGACTATTTCTGGCGCCAAATTGACTATTTCTATCGCCATATAGCCTATTTTTAATATTTTAAAGGATTTGTTGTGCAAAAATTATAGAAAACGATTTAAATGAATTGAAAGTTTAATTTGAAAGCTTTTACAAAAACAAATTATTAAGGAATGATACTTCCTGATATTTATGGTGTAAATCTAAACAATAGCAAAATATATGAATATGTCAAAATCAAGAATTTATTGTATGCATACAATAAAAATCTAAAATATGCATTCAAAATCTAAATGTGTCAAAATATCACAATATTTTGGATATACGGCCGAATAAAGGCATAATTGTGCCGAATAATTTAGTAATATGTCTTAAAGTTATAGGTAGGACTAGAAGGTTCATGTAAATAAATGTTTGTTGGCGTTAGATTGATAAAAACATTTACCAAATATTTTTACTTAACAACAAATTTGCATCAAAACTTGCATCGATTCATTAATGATTATTTTGCTTTAAATGCATACAATGAATATTTTGTCCTAAATGCACATTTTTTCAATTCTTTCTTTAATTTGAAATAAGTTGCAATTGTGTTAAAATTGTTGTTATTCAATGCAGAATCGCAAAGGCTAAAACAAAAAAAGTATGTGGAATATATCTGCATTATATAATTGTATATAACTATGTAAGGGAGATATGTTTATATTGAACCATATATAATTATATATAATTATATATAATTTTGAAATAATCAATAACACATATAATTATATATGGTGTCATATAAAACTATATATAATTATATATAACTATATACAATTATTTATAAACTGTTTTACTCGGGTATATATAACAATATCTCAAATTTGCTTGCACATACTGTATCATATATAATTATATCTCATACCATACTTAAAAATATTTTTGATAATGGCCAATATATTATTATATCTCAAATATTAGATAGCATATATAATTATTAATGGTTCTGTATAATCCATATATAAGTATATATGATTCTGTACAGGCCATATATGAATATATACAGTCTCGTGTAATCCATATATAATTATATATAGTGTTATATACAATTTTATATGATATAATATATACCATATCTTATAATATAAATCATACATAATTTTATAAAGATAAATATATAAACAGATTGTATGTGACAAATTATAACGAAATTTTAAAAAACTTTCTGTAATATATAATTATATATGCTAATGCATACTGAGATATGTTTTTATATGATAATAAATTATAAGATAAGGCCACATGTGATTTTATCTAAACTTTTTTACTTGGGTGTATAGGATTTTAAAGCACCTTTTCATTAAAAAAAAATTGTTTTAAAAATTTAGAAGGCAGAATTTATTTTTTTAAACGCGTAACTTTAAACTGTCATCTTAAAAATTCTACAAAGATTTTTTTTTTAAAGTTAAGAAATATGGGGTTTTAAAAGTTAAATTTTGTTGTACAAGTATAGAGTATTTAGAATTTTACAAATATGGACCAATGTGCTTTAAAACTCCGTACTTTTTTAGAGTATTTTCTTGTCAATTCTTGATTTCATGCAGACTTGTTAAGATTTTTCTAAAATTTAAATTTGGCTTTTTCGTCTCAAAACTCTACATACGATTATAACTATTTTATTTATCGCTCAAATTAAAAAAAAAAATTTGGATCGTTTTCTATTTGAAATAATTTTTTTTTTTAATATTTTTATAAGTATCACAATAGGGATACTCTTTTGTGATAGGAGTTTAGGAAGTTTATTAGACATTTCTGGAAACATTTTTAAAAAGGCTTATTTTCAAGCCTTGTTACGTAATTTTTCCAGCAGTAGTATTTTTGAGAAAACACTTAAATGTTTAATATGAGCAAAAAATATCCACATTTCTGTATGTTTTTGAACTGATCGGTGAGATTTTATATAACATATAATTCTGAGAGAAAATTTTAGAATTTCTAAATTAAACAATTTTAAAAAACTAAAAACTTCTTTTATTTCCAAATGATTAAAATAAATTATGTAAATTAAATTCAAGTACATGCTTATATGTTTTTCTTTAGTTTAACCAATTCCTTGTATTCACATTCAACATAATGTGCCATAAAATTTAAAAACAAAAGACCAACGAAAAGAATTTTATTGTTGTTTTTTGTGTAATTTTCAAATATAATGCAAATTTTATTGCATTTAAAGACACCTGCTAAACAAGATCATTAATTGGTTAGACATTACTTAAAAAAAATTTGCCACAGTGTTACCTATGCAAAAAGCGTTCGCAATGTTAACAATACGACTTAAAGTAATAAAAAATTAAGGGTAAAGTTATTTTTTATTATTTCGGTAACGTTATTTCAAGAGTAACACTACACTGGTAGAAATATGACATTCTAAAATTAAGAAAAAAATTCTTAAATGTAGAATGCAAAAATCTTCAAGTTTCAATCATAAAATATTTTTTAGTAAGATTTACGTTCTCAAATTTAAGAATAAATTCTTGATTTGTAAAACGCATTCTAAAAATCAAGAACGTTATCTTAATTTTAAGATTTTATTCTTCAATTTAAGAACGTGATCTTAAATTTTTCGAACACACTCTTAAATTCAAGAACGAAATCTTAATTTTAAGATTGTATTCTTGAATGTAAGAACATGTTCTTAAAGTTTAGATTTAGTTTTTGATTTTTTAGAATTTGACAATAATTAAAGCGTGTTGTGTCATAAATTGCAAAACGCTGACCGAAGAACACGTGTTTAATAAAAGTGAAAAAATAAATATTAAATAATGGAAAACCAGAACTTAGAGAAAGACATAACTGAAGTGATCTTCAACTTAGGCGAAGTTGTTATTATAAGTGTACCTGTGAGTGAAAACTTTTTGACGCTGGCTGATGGACAATATCATATGTGCAGCACGCCGGAGGAAATTGAATCGGAGTTGTCGGACGACACATTCTTAAAAAACCTTTTACAAGAGTTTCAAATGGAGTCTGTTTTCAGGTATCTTAAGGGTAAGTACTCCGTCATATACATTTATTTATAAACAATTAAGAAAACGTGAATATTAAAAGAAATGCGTGCTAATACAATATTGTTTACATTCACATACATACTTTCCTGCATAAAATGATTAAATCAGCTGTTATTGAACATTGAATTTATTTGTTTCAGACTGCAGTGACTTTTAAAAGTTTGCAATACATGAAAAGGACGACATAAAAGAAGCCATTCCTCCTCTGGGACTTCGAAAGAGGGAGGTAATTACAAAAAAAAAAAACTCAAAAACACCTCTAATAATTTCGTTTTTAGTTTGGAATAGACGAGGATACGCTTTCAATACCATCGAAGATAGGTGATTGGTTGAAAAATTGTAGGGAACCAATTTCCACCCCAACATCTTCAATAAACTTTGGTGCTCATAAAAAAATGTTTGATAAGGTAAGTCAGATTTTAAATTTCCAATTATAATTGCCACGATTGTTGTTGATTCTCTTTTGAACTTGCCATTTGTTTTATATAGGGTTTGGTTTCGTTGTTAAATGAGTCATTGAGTGGCAACGAAATACTTAAATTTTATAGCATACATAAAAACCTTACAAATGATAAGCGTGATGAAATGATCCAAATCATAGTTGAGGAATTTGTAAGAAAGGATCACTCACTTCGTGCCCATGATTTCCAAACTATATTGGTCGAAATTTACGAAGTTTTTCCCATTGAGAATGAACTTAAGGTAATTTTGTTAAACATTTAGGCTGAGTTCCAAAACGTCATTTGTAATGTAGCTGAACAAAGTCATGCATTCCTAAATATAAAAACCTAAATGTAAATTAAAAGTTATCGATTCGCATTCAAAAAGCAAACTGCGCTGACATAAAAAATATGCAAAGTGATGAAGTAAACAAGACACTTTTTTGCTTTGTATCGGAACAGTATTAAAACCGCATCACTGTAACGTACTTTGATGTTTTGGAACTCACCCGTTATTACAAAATAATTATAATTATGTTATCGTCAATAATATAATGTTTTTTAAAAAAGGACTGCTATTATGTTCCACGAATGGGGGAAAAAAATCCCAGCAGAAGGTTGTATTCAAAATATCGAAACAAAAGAAGCAAGAAAGCCAAACTAACAGCTTCATCATTCAACAGTAGTAGCGTAGATACAAGCACACTTTATTTGGATGAAGAAGAAATTGCTGAAACAGAAATTGGGTCAACAAATCAAATGCAAAGTTCGGAAATTGATGAATGTGTTGCTGCTGCTTATAAACTATCATTAAGCAGAGATAGTGCGGATTGGGAGGAAGTTTGTCATAAATGGAAACTCACAAACAGTATGCGCCAGAAAGATTTGGAAAAAATGGGAAGTCTTGAGTAATTACGCAGGTGGCCAAAACTCAGTTATTCAAGAGCGCCGGAATTGGTAAGATTTTTTCGATTGCTGATTACAGCTTAAGTCATTGCCCCTTACAAGACATATGTTAGACCTAAGTTGATATAATTTTAAGTATGTATTAAATTATTGCGTTTTCTCTTTTTTCAAATATATATATATATATATGTATAGAACAATTCCATATGAAAGCGATCACCTTTTGGACGACCCCTCTCCAAATTTTAAAATAAATAGTCTCAATCGATTGCCCAGCAAAAAATAATGTACCTACATATTTTTTTTTTTTTTTTTATAGTGACTGGTTTAGTGGTGGTGTACACCACTGTCATGTGACAAAATTGAAGAATTCTTCATAAGGGACCTCATTGAAAGTTGTTTTAAAAAAAACTACTAAAGCGATCGCAACGAGTGATAGCTCGTTGGAAAGGTATTGAATCAGGCTTTAATTGAAAAATAAAATTTTCCTAATTTTTCTCAGAAATTTACCTTCCCATGAAAATTAAATTTTCCGATTTTCCACAGAAGCTCCTAAATTTTCCGGCTAATTTTATTTTTTTTGGATTCCTCATAATTTTTGCTTTAAGAATCAGCAATAAAAAAATGGGCCCCGACTCCTTGTTTGGACAGGAGAAGAGCATTTAAGAGACCACCTTGTTCTCATTGTTTTTATATTTTTTATAATTGAATTATTTTTAATTAATTTAATTAATTAATTTAATTAATTTTAATTATTGCGTTTTCTCTTTTTTCAAATATATATATATGTATATGTAAATACAGTATATAAAAAATAAATTATTGCGTTTTATTTCGACATTCAAATTCAAAATCAAATTATCATTTTTAACAAGAATACATTCTTAAAACCGATCTCAAATCAAGAACTTCATTAAGATTATATTCTTAAATTTTTAAGAATATATTCTTAATTTTCAAGATTGTGTTCTTGAATGCGATCTTAAAATAAGATTTTTTTCACGATTGTGTTCTTGAATGCGATCTTAAAAAATTAAGATTTTATTCTTGAATTAAGAATTTTCGTATTTAACAGACTATTAAGATTGAAATGATTTGATTTTGGACGTAAAATCTTGATTTTAGCACGTTTTTTCTATGAGTGTATTTTCTATTATTTCGGTAACGTTATTTGAAGGATAACGATTTTTTCAGTAATTTCGGTATCGGCATTTTAAGGATAACGATTTTTTCAGATATTTCGGTAACGGTATTTTAGGGGTAACGATAGTGAGTTGAAATGGTATTGAATCAATAACGGTATTTTAGCGGTATTGCCTGCCAACCCTGAAATGAACACATAAATGTTGAAAACTTAGAAATTTCTATAGACCACTTTGTTATGGAGCAAAAATTAAGAATAGACTCATCGATAATTATAAATCAATATTTGCAATAGATAAATATGATACAGGTACAGTAAGAAATAACAAGGATCGTATTGACCTTAAAATTGATAAATATTGTAGTAAGAGGCCGTACAGATGTTATATAGAAGACAGAAAAGAAATAAGAACATAGGTCTTAAAACTACTAGTGGAAGATATAATTGAACAGTCGTATGGCATATTTGGGGCTCCAATAACCTTAGCTTACAAGAAAGAAGATAAAAAATCTAGACTCTGTATAGACTTCAGGGAATTGAACAAAATTGTCATGCAACAAAGCATTCAAATATGTAAATAAATTACTCTGTTCTATACCGGTGTTGGCAATTTTTGATAAGGACATGCCAATATATATTTACACTAATGCAAGTATAACTAGAAGATGCTAGTGCGATTTTAAAGCAACTGCTGGCAAATGTTAAAAAAACCAGTGGCATATTTTTCGAAAGAATTAAACCAAAGTCAAAATAAGAAGAAGCTATTTAGAATGCTCAGCAATAAAATATTCTATTAAATATTGGCAATAAAACTTCATAGGAAAACAACTTACAGTCTTCTGTGACCATTAACCACTAGAGAACGTGAATGATGTAAAGTTAGGAGATCTAGCATATTACTTATCACAATATGATTTCAACATTACATATGCACTGGGAAAAGAAGCTGATTGCTTAAGTTGAAATCCAGTATAAGAATCTCATGAAAATGAGGAGGAGCATTTAAAAGTAATAAATTTAATCAGATATTAATAAATCTTAGTAGATCAAGCAAGGAATAAAGATTTACAAGCCAACAAAAAAAAAAACAGTCAAGAAAAGATAATACTGTCTCAAATGTGCAGTATAGGATTTAAAAAGAAAATCCATTAAAATTACTGTCATAAAGAAAGAAAACAAATACAAAACAAATACAAAACACGATCTACAAAAAAAAAAAATCCTTCTTTTGGTAGATTACCTTACAAGATATGCATATGTCCTTACATCAAAAACGCAGAGTGTATCTGATTTTATAAAAATAGTGAAGGAGGTAGAAGATAGTAATGAAATTGGTAAAGATTTATCGGATCAATACCCGGTTATAAATTCAAAAAAATTCATAGATTTCTTAACAGAAAAAAGTATACCAATGATTTTTACTGCAGTAGATGCACCATTTTCAAATGGACTAAATAAAAGATTGAATCTGACACTAATGAATACATCTAGTAAGATAAATGAAAATGGGGAAAAACAAACTTGGAAAACAATAGCACAAGAATGTGTACAAAAATACAAAGAGACTGAGCACACAACTACAGGATTCGCACCAAAATATTTATTGGAAGGCACAGATGTTACAATGTTGCTTAAAGAATTGAAGCAAAAATATACACATGAAGATTTGATTCAAATAGAAAAAAGAATTACCAAACTCGATTAGATTACATAACTATAATAAACAAAAGATTGATAAAAGTAGGAAACATTTTGAATTCAATGCAGGAGACATGGTATTTGTGGAAAACAAACTAAACAGGAGAAAGATGGATAATTTAAGGATTGTACCATATAAAATAATAGAGAAATTTTCAAATTAAATATACAAGATATGTATACAACGGTCATTGAAAATCCGAAACTATTTTTTCACGTTACAAAATTACTTCCAGCTCCTGCGTTTGGATTTGAAAAAAATGAGGAAGATGAATAAAAGAAAGAAGAAAAGAGTTCGACGAAAAAGAACCTTAAAATGATCACTTACAGACAGCTGTCAATGTGTATGCGTGTATGCGCTACAACGTGTATTTACCGTATGTATGAAGTCAGCACACATTATACACACGCTCATGGGCGCCTACGTATTTGTTGTTTTTTTTTATATGAACAAAATCACATGTTGACATGAAAAGTCATAACTCACGAACGTATCGACTGATTTCGTGCAAATTTTAGATAAACCATCTATGATCCGTTGCAAACTATATATCGTGATATATGAAATTCTATTAAATTGTGTTAGAGATTTTTTATTTTTAATTGGTACGATTAATAAGAACAAACCCTGAGTTCGTGAGTTATAAAGTCACAACACAATTGCAACAATTTTATATATATATATAGATTCTCTATCCCAAAGGGGGGAGATGTAAGGAAATTGAATTCCCTTATTTAAATATCTGACATTTCCCTGACATATGGCAACGCTGAAAAAATAAAAGTTCTAGAAAGAAATAATATACTTTTAATAAAATTTATTTGGTTGCAGGTGAATAATAGCATTAAATAATAAGAAAGATATAAATAATGCACAGAATAAACCTCCTCTTTGTTTGTAGAGAAACTAAAAGTTTGTTTATTTAATTGGTGTTAATTGCCGAAATTGAACTAAATAAACTCACATTATATACATTTAAGACCTCTTTGGGGTCCCCATAAAATCTCTTATTACAAAAAAAAAAAAACAAATTATGGAAGCCTCTCTCGAATAAAAAATAAAATTTTTCACTCTTTGAGCACGGGATCAGTGGGGCCCCAGGAGCCCATATACAAAAAAAGTTAATTTTACTTACTTTTAATAAAATATTGTTATTGTTTTTGTCTAATACTTTTGTTTCTGTTGTGGTCGTTTTCAACCCGCCGAAAAATTTATTTATACAGTCCATTTGTTTTACACCAATAATTTTATTAATTTGGCAATTACATTTTTTCGCGCCGGTGTGTTTATTTACGTGGACATAGTTAATTTTATTCCATAAACTTGTCGAGCATAATCGGGCTAACTATTTTTCTCAGAAATTTACCTCCCCATGAAAATTAAATTTTCCGATTTTCCACAGAAGCTCCTAAATTTTCCGGCTAATTTTATTTTTTTTTGATTCCTCATAATTTTTGCTTTAAGAATCAGCAATAAAAAAATGGGCCCCGACTCCTTGTTTGGACAGGAGAAGAGCATTTAAGAGACCACCTTGTTCTCATTGTTTTTATATTTTTTATAATTGAATTATTTTTAATTAATTTAATTAATTAATTTAATTAATTTTAATTATTGCGTTTTCTCTTTTTTCAAATATATATATATGTATATGTAAATACAGTATATAAAAAATAAATTATTGCGTTTTATTTCGACATTCAAATTCAAAATCAAATTATCATTTTTAACAAGAATACATTCTTAAAACCGATCTCAAATCAAGAACTTCATTAAGATTATATTCTTAAATTTTTAAGAATATATTCTTAATTTTCAAGATTGTGTTCTTGAATGCGATCTTAAAATAAGATTTTTTTCACGATTGTGTTCTTGAATGCGATCTTAAAAAATTAAGATTTTATTCTTGAATTAAGAATTTTCGTATTTAACAGACTATTAAGATTGAAATGATTTGATTTTGGACGTAAAATCTTGATTTTAGCACGTTTTTTCTATGAGTGTATTTTCTATTATTTCGGTAACGTTATTTGAAGGATAACGATTTTTTCAGTAATTTCGGTATCGGCATTTTAAGGATAACGATTTTTTCAGATATTTCGGTAACGGTATTTTAGGGGTAACGATAGTGAGTTGAAATGGTATTGAATCAATAACGGTATTTTAGCGGTATTGCCTGCCAACCCTGAAATGAACACATAAATGTTGAAAACTTAGAAATTTCTATAGACCACTTTGTTATGGAGCAAAAATTAAGAATAGACTCATCGATAATTATAAATCAATATTTGCAATAGATAAATATGATACAGGTACAGTAAGAAATAACAAGGCTCGTATTGACCTTAAAATTGATAAATATTGTAGTAAGAGGCCGTACAGATGTTATATAGAAGACAGAAAAGAAATAAGAACATAGGTCTTAAAACTACTAGTGGAAGATATAATTGAACAGTCGTATGGCATATTTGGGGCTCCAATAACCTTAGCTTACAAGAAAGAAGATAAAAAATCTAGACTCTGTATAGACTTCAGGGAATTGAACAAAATGGTCATGCAACAAAGCATTCAAATATGTAAATAAATTACTCTGTTCTATACCGGTGTTGGCAATTTTTGATAAGGACATGCCAATATATATTTACACTAATGCAAGTATAACTAGAAGATGCTAGTGCGATTTTAAAGCAACTGCTGGCAAATGTTAAAAAAACCAGTGGCATATTTTTCGAAAGAATTAAACCAAAGTCAAAATAAGAAGAAGCTATTTAGAATGCTCAGCAATAAAATATTCTATTAAATATTGGCAATAAAACTTCATAGGAAAACAACTTACAGTCTTCTGTGACCATTAACCACTAGAGAACGTGAATGATGTAAAGTTAGGAGATCTAGCATATTACTTATCACAATATGATTTCAACATTACATATGCACTGGGAAAAGAAGCTGATTGCTTAAGTTGAAATCCAGTATAAGAATCTCATGAAAATGAGGAGGAGCATTTAAAAGTAATAAATTTAATCAGATATTAATAAATCTTAGTAGATCAAGCAAGGAATAAAGATTTACAAGCCAACAAAAAAAAAACAGTCAAGAAAAGATAATACTGTCTCAAATGTGCAGTATAGGATTTAAAAAGAAAATCCATTAAAATTACTGTCATAAAGAAAGAAAACAAATACAAAACAAATACAAAACACGATCTACAAAAAAAAAAATCCTTCTTTTGGTAGATTACCTTACAAGATATGCATATGTCCTTACATCAAAAACGCAGAGTGTATCTGATTTTATAAAAATAGTGAAGGAGGTAGAAGATAGTAATGAAATTGGTAAAGATTTATCGGATCAATACCCGGTTATAAATTCAAAAAAATTCATAGATTTCTTAACAGAAAAAAGTATACCAATGATTTTTACTGCAGTAGATGCACCATTTTCAAATGGACTAAATAAAAGATTGAATCTGACACTAATGAATACATCTAGTAAGATAAATGAAAATGGGGAAAAACAAACTTGGAAAACAATAGCACAAGAATGTGTACAAAAATACAAAGAGACTGAGCACACAACTACAGGATTCGCACCAAAATATTTATTGGAAGGCACAGATGTTACAATGTTGCTTAAAGAATTGAAGCAAAAATATACACATGAAGATTTGATTCAAATAGAAAAAAGAATTACCAAACTCGATTAGATTACATAACTATAATAAACAAAAGATTGATAAAAGTAGGAAACATTTTGAATTCAATGCAGGAGACATGGTATTTGTGGAAAACAAACTAAACAGGAGAAAGATGGATAATTTAAGGATTGTACCATATAAAATAATAGAGAAATTTTCAAATTAAATATACAAGATATGTATACAACGGTCATTGAAAATCCGAAACTATTTTTTCACGTTACAAAATTACTTCCAGCTCCTGCGTTTGGATTTGAAAAAAATGAGGAAGATGAATAAAAGAAAGAAGAAAAGAGTTCGACGAAAAAGAACCTTAAAATGATCACTTACAGACAGCTGTCAATGTGTATGCGTGTATGCGCTACAACGTGTATTTACCGTATGTATGAAGTCAGCACACATTATACACACGCTCATGGGCGCCTACGTATTTGTTGTTTTTTTTTATATGAACAAAATCACATGTTGACATGAAAAGTCATAACTCACGAACGTATCGACTGATTTCGTGCAAATTTTAGATAAACCATCTATGATCCGTTGCAAACTATATATCGTGATATATGAAATTCTATTAAATTGTGTTAGAGATTTTTTATTTTTAATTGGTACGATTAATAAGAACAAACCCTGAGTTCGTGAGTTATAAAGTCACAACACAATTGCAACAATTTTATATATATATATAGATTCTCTATCCCAAAGGGGGGAGATGTAAGGAAATTGAATTCCCTTATTTAAATATCTGACATTTCCCTGACATATGGCAACGCTGAAAAAATAAAAGTTCTAGAAAGAAATAATATACTTTTAATAAAATTTATTTGGTTGCAGGTGAATAATAGCATTAAATAATAAGAAAGATATAAATAATGCACAGAATAAACCTCCTCTTTGTTTGTAGAGAAACTAAAAGTTTGTTTATTTAATTGGTGTTAATTGCCGAAATTGAACTAAATAAACTCACATTATATACATTTAAGACCTCTTTGGGGTCCCCATAAAATCTCTTATTACAAAAAAAAAAAACAAATTATGGAAGCCTCTCTCGAATAAAAAATAAAATTTTTCACTCTTTGAGCACGGGATCAGTGGGGCCCCAGGAGCCCATATACAAAAAAAGTTAATTTTACTTACTTTTAATAAAATATTGTTATTGTTTTTTTCTAATACTTTTGTTTCTGTTGTGGTCGTTTTCAACCCGCCGAAAAATTTATTTATACAGTCCATTTGTTTTACACCAATAATTTTATTAATTTGGCAATTACATTTTTTCGCGCCGGTGTGTTTATTTACGTGGACATAGTTAATTTTATTCCATAAACTTGTCGAGCATAATCGGGCTAACTATATTATACTTTTGTTAACATAAGCTACTGTAAAAAATTAACGAAAATTCTGTCAAATGCTTAATCAACTTATTGACGACTTTTGGGTGTCCATAATGTACTTTTTAAACTTAAATACTTACTACACTTAGTTGCAAATATTTGTACTTTTGCAAAAACTGTTTTCTTCTTATATTTCCTAAATATATGTATTTTTTCGAAAAATATTATTTAATATATACAATAGACCGGTCGTTATTTTCCAAAAAAGTGTCTGATTTTGAAGTGCCGGGCAGATTTTATTTCCTTTTGGTCTAAAACCATTAAATTTAAAATTTGGGGCTGATCGGATAATATTTAGTGGCCGCGCCCATCAACCAAAAATTTAAATACATGAAATATATAGAAAAAATTTATATTTACTTAATTAACATAATATATAAAAGGCAAGGGAAGAAAACAGCAATAATTAAGAGATTAAACTTATTTCTGAGTTGAGTGTAGACTTGTTATGAGTCGGAAATTTTGTCCTATATGCTTCAACAAACTGAAAGACCAAATGTTTTTGTTCTTCATTCTTCGTTAGAATGCGGTTATAATCTTTCATAAATTTCACACCGCGTTCTGCATTATCATTGACAACAAATAACTGCCGACTAAAATCCAATGCTGCTTGAAAGTCTTCGTGTTCTACCCATGTTGATGGATCGCATTGCAAAAAGGCCGCAGATAAGTTGAATGCCGAAAAGAAATATTTAGTTTTATAAGAGACAAAATCTCTCAATGAGGTGAGGTGGAGCACTTTTGGGTCCGCAATTCTTCGCCCTTCCAATAGCTTTACATTGGGTTCTATTGATTGTAGACAATTCACCATTTCACGCTTTTCTTCTAGGGAAACATTAGGGTCAAAGAATGCTAAGGCTGTAGTTTCCGGTGTTAAGTACCACAAATGTGCTTTAAATTTCGACAAAATTGTGTCAGATACTTCTTTATCAATTTCTGCGTAGGCGATGGCATTTTTTATAAATTGAAGATCCTGGCTTGGAGTTTGGATGGCGTTTGGGCATCCGTACCAGTTTTTTATGTAAATCTTCACAAGAAAAATACAAATTTCTCGCAAAGCTTTGAATTCTGCTGCTGTTAAGCGAAACTGCCCTCTAAAAAGAAATATTTTCAAGCAATACAATCCTTTTCCCATGAACCTTGCATGTGATGTTGAACTGCATGTGAAAAAATTCATACCATCTTCTCCAAGAAATGTCAAGGTAAGTTGAAGAAATTCTTTATAATCTGCACGGATTTGCCTTTGCTGCAGCTGATTATTGCAGAATATTTTTAGAGCTTCAGATTCTTCGTTACTCATTTTAGAGCGGACAATTTCATCATCTAGACCACATTTGTACAACTCGTGATCAAGGTTATCCCAAACCGCAGCGAATCTGTTGAAAATGGGTACTTCGGGTGCACTTGTTGCGGAATATTTTACTTCAAATACACTTTTCAAAACAATTTCATACATGTGGTGGCGGCATGGGAGCTGAATCAATTTTCGTTCTAAAAAATTTTGTATGAAAACAGTTGCACCGCTTTTTGATCCGGTATTGGAGGAAGTTGTATCAAAGCTCATGGCGCCAACTCGATCAATAATGTTCCAACTGACCAATGCGTCACGAACAGCAGTTGCAATGTTTTCTCCCGTAGACGGTTCTAAGCGGTAGCACTGAGAAATTTTGACGTACCATCATAACTGACGAGAATTGCGATTCTATCTACTTTTTTTTACCAAGTGTTGATTCCATTAGTTTGCCATCCCAGTGAACCACCAACGATCGAGCATTGCTTATCTATAGAAAAAAACCAAATGGATGAAAAACAATGAAGAAAATGAATAAATTATCGAGATAATTACAAATTACATATAAATCATAAGAATATAAATTAAAATAAAAAGTTACATTTTCTTGAAAATCAGTTCGAATGTTCTCTTCTTCCATTTGTCGATGTTTCTTTCGCATTTCATGAATAGATGTTCTATTGATAACTAGTTCACTAACATCCACTTTCAAAGCTTCTGCTGTAGCTATCAAAATATGTACGGCTTTTCCACTCGATACTTTAGCATCATCTAATGCAGCGGAAAGACGTGGCGTGATCCATTGGGTTCGGCCTCTTTTTTTACGTTCTTCTTTACCACTATTGACTTGGTCATCGGTAGCAAAGTCCATTGTGGGATCTAATACCTCATCATCATCATCATCCATATCATCATTATCTTCCCCTGCTATCACTTATGCCGAATCAAAAAAGTATTATTAAATTAAAAAAAACACAAAATCATGTATATATCTACCAATACTTTGCTTTAACATTTCTTAGTGTCTCCTCTTTCGCGCTTCCTCTTTATCTTTTCGCTCAATTGAACGTTTTTCTTGAGCGTACATTTTAAGATCGACACCAGCCATGCAACCCGGACGTCCCTTCTCTCTTTGTTTTAATAAAAACTGTCTGTCTTCTTCGACAGGAATCATTTGGAAAGCATTTGCATGGGCAATGTCGAAGAGATCATCCAATTTTCCAACAAATTCTCCTTGTTTACTGTGTGGTTTTCCTTTCGAAGAAGTTTTCCTAACACGGTTCCATTCATCATAAATTTTAATTAGTTTTTCACAACATTTGTGTTCTTCACGTATTGGTATTCTAGCTTGTTGCCAAAACACCGATGCCATATTTACAGATAACTTTGCACTCTCTTTGGATGAAAATTTTGCGATTCGCATATTATAAAAGAATACTTGCAAAACTTGACGATTTGAGGGTAATTTAGCTCCCAATATTTGGTGTAATATTCGGCCAATAAGAATAATATTGGAATCCACTGAACTTCGAGTAGTAATTGAAGAAGATGTTGTTGGCAAATCTGCCATTATGAAATTTCCAATTAGTGTCGTGCTAACAAATTATGTATTAATATTTTTTTTATATTTTCACACGAAAAACATGTAAACTAACTTACTTCTTTGAAATTCACACGATACACAAATTTACACAATATTAAATTCTTTTAATTCTTTTACCGTTTCTTTTTTATAATTATTTGCACTTTTTCCTTAAACAATATCTGACACGCATCAAGACTGAATGAAAATAAAGAATAAAGACTCAAAATACATATATTTTGTGTACTGAGCTATTCGCAACGGTACTTTTTTGTTTTGCTTTGCAACAGCAAGAGAAATATTTCAAAACGATATATATAGCCTTTTCATAAGTGTTTAAAATAAATAATTATGTTACTTGCTTCAACTTTCTTATTAACCAATTTTGGAAATTGATGACTTATTAGAAAGATAATTTCATTGCTAATCGTAATCAATTAGATTTTGTAGAAAATATTCTCTTTTGTGCACTTAATTTGAAGAATATTGGGTAAATATAAATTTTTTCCATATATTTCATGTATTTAAATTTTTAGTTGATGGGCGCGGCCACTAAATATTATCCGATCAGCCCCAAATTTTAAATTTAATGGTTTTAGACCAAAAGGAAACAGAATCTGCCCGGCACTTCAAAATTTATTTTAAGCGACCGGTCTAATATACAATTTATAAATATTTAACAATTCAAGAATAAGTCTATATTTATTTTAAATAATTTAAAGAAACGATTTAAAACATAAATAAAAAGTACAAAAAAATGCAACAGTGCCTGCATCTCAATCGAAAAACAATAACAAAAACCATCCATTTTTTCATACATGTGATTTTGTTTTTTATAATTTTCAATTAAATTTTCTATAAAATTATTTTCCGCGTACATTGCAACTTGTTTTTTTTTCATAAAGAGTTTTTCTAAAAACAGTTGATTCCTTAAGTAAAGTGCGGTCAGTTTCGCTGTTTGCTTAAGCAAATGACACTTGACGAAACTTAACTTAAAGTTTGTTAAGTACAATATAGTTATACACATTTGATTACATGTATTCGCACATTTGCTTAAGCTAGCAGAAGTATAATATAGTTAGCTCTTTAATTGAATAACAAAGTGAAAAAAGTAACCCTTAAAAAATTAAAGGGAGATTTGTGCTCTTTAATTAGTAGAAAAAAGAAAAAGAATTCTTTGTTGGTAAAGCGGATTTTTTTTTTATATTAATTTACATATTAACATACCTACAAACATATATAGAGTGTTTTTTATTCTTTGCTTTAATCTTGTGTTTTAATATACAAACACACAAACTCTGGTTACTTACATACACACATTGTATTGTTATTTTTTTGTTAACTGAGTATACACACCCTACACTCTAGCATATTTGCGACTTACATTCGATATTTTTGTTAAATTTCTTAACAATTTTTGTACAATTATCGGAATTTTTTCGCCTTTTCACTTTTTGAAATATTTAGGAATTTTCAAAAAAAAATTTTATTTTTTATTTAATAACGCAATGTCTGATAACGCTTTAGATATTTTTATTAGAGAGTCCGACGCTCTTATTAAATTCAAAGCAAAGTTTAATGAGCTTCGCGAAAATGCGCATACGGGTTTTACGCTAGAAATACGCTGAAAAGAACTTAGCGATTTATGGGAAACTGTTAAAACTTCCTATAAATCTGTTTAAGTTATTTGGAGAAATCTGAAAAGGCTGCATCCTCTTATGTGGACGCAGCGGAAGCGAAATATGACGCGAAATCAAGTGAAACGCAATACCAAGTGAAAACGCAAAACTAAGTGAAAAATCTACTTCTAAACCGGTTACATCGGAAGATTTTGGTTTTAATTTTAACCTTCTGCCGTGCAATATCCCGTTTTTTGACAGTAAAGTAATTCCTTGGCCCACTTTTCGGGATATTTTCACCGCGGTTTACATAAATAACTCGCGTGTAAGTCCCATTGTTTGACTTTTTGCGTTACTTGACAAAACAAGTGGCGATACATGGGAACTTGTTTCAAAAGCGCCGCTTACTAATAAAGGTTTTGACATCGCTTGGAAAAGCCTTACCGATAAATATAAAAATGTACGTTTGTTGGTAAATCATCAGCTTATTTCGCTTTTTAATCTTCCTTATCTGGATAAGGAAACCGATGAGGGCTTGAAATCGTTACAGCGCGGTATAAACAGTTGTTTGTCAGCTGTGTGTACTTCGGACATCTCCTCTTCTGGAGATTTGAGCTCACACATGATTGTTTTTATGTGTCTTAAACGGTTGCCTGCCATAACGGTTAATCTTTGGGAACAGTCGGTTAAAGATAAAAAGGCTTTATCGCTCTGGAGTGATTTGGATCGCTTTCTGACGGAAAGGATCGACACTATAGTGTTCGCGTGGTCTTCGAGGTTCTCATCTTTTAAAAAGGACCGCTGAATTAAAAGTAAAATCGCATCTGCAAGGGCCATTACGTCAGGAAACACTTTTTGCGTTCTATGCAAAAATCAGTTGTATTTTTTGCGTTTTTGTCCTCGTTTTAAAGAGTTTTCCGTTGCTAATAGATACTCTACCGTTAAAAAGTTTCATTGTTGTGTTAATTGTCTTTCAAGGACACATGGAGCTAAGGATTGTGGTAGCGCTTATAATTGTTCTAAATGCAATAAACGTCACCATACTTTACTTCATCGCGATTCGAATGAGGAATCGGCTAGGAAGAATATTCTCTCTAATTCGGCTGTACAGTTCTTCGTCTTCCTAAACCTACAACAGCTAATCCCAATACACAATCCACGTCGATTGGGGCAATCCTACATATCCTGCTAGACAGGTATTTCATACCTCGTTGAATAAGGATGTGCTTTTGGGAACGGCTATGGTGAATATCGTTCACCAGGGTATTACGTATCCAGCCCGGGCACTCATTGACCCTGCTTCGGAAAGTTCATTCATATCGGAACGTTTGCAAAATCACTTGAAACTTCCGACATACTCTACGAATTGTGGTATATCCGGCGTTGAAAATTTGTTCTGTTAAAATTGTTTCTTCGGTTGACACATCTTTTAGTTGGAGTTTTTAGCGGTTGTTTTGTCAAATATTTCGGAAAGTTTACCATCTTGTGCAGTACCTACCAATGTAAGGGCAAACTTACCAAATACTCGTTTGGCAGATGCGAATTTCTTTGACAGTAGACCTGTTGATCTTTTACTTGGCGCTGAACTTTATCCCAGCATTCAAGTAAGGGAAATTTCTGAAAATGTTTTAGGTTCATTGTTGGCTCAGAATACTGTTTTCGGTTGGATTGTTACCGGTCTAATTATACAACCTCAGGTAGAATTTTCGGAGGAAGATTGCCTGAATAGAAATCTTCTTCGATTCTGGGAACTTGGGAAACACCTAAGCGGAAAATCTTATCAACGTTTGATAAGATTTGTGAGGAGAATTACAAGAAAACTACACGTCGAGATTCTGATGGTCGCTACGTTGTTACGCTCCCTTTCAAGTCAGAATTTCCTCAGCATTTAAGCTTAGGTGCATCTAGATCAAATGTCCTAAAGTAAAATACTAGAACAGAATCCTCTCTTTTGCGAGGCCTGAAATTGAGTAAATGTCGTTAATGAATATTTGCAATTGGGTCATATGGAACTTGTTTCAAGTCCAACATCTGCTACCATGTTCTCTTGTTATTTGCCTCATCATCCCGTAGTTAAACCTGAACGGAAAACTACAAAATTGCGTGTCGTTTTTAATGCTTCAAATAAAACGTCTAATGCAGTTAGTCTAAATGACTGTCTTTATGTTGGCCCCACTTTGCAGTCTGATTTAGTACTTTTAATAATTCTATGGCGTCTCTTTAAATTTGTTTTCAATTGCGATATAACGCAAATGTATCGGCAAATAAGAGTTAATCCTGTGGGTATATTTCATAATTCAAATTATTTTTACTGTAACAAGTTTTTACTTTGGTACTTTACATTTTGAATAATTTAAAATAACAATATTTCATTTTATTAAATGTCAATTACTTTTCTATAAATTATCTGATAAAATAAATTAAATCAATTTTATATACTAAATATAAATAAAAATCGAATATTTATTTATAATTGGTGACCCCGGTATATAAATACGTAACAATCAACATGCCTGTATTTGGAGATCTACCACCAAACATTACACAACAAAGCGTTCCTCCTACAGCAAATGTAAGTCTACCTCCGGCTGGAGCACAGAACATTGCGTCTCCAATATATCCATTACAATTGCCCGCATCACCAATGAATGTTCCTGAAAAATCATCATCCAACACACCAAAACTTCTCGCATTTTGGAAAGAAGAACCAGAAGTTTGGTTCCTTCAGGTTTCCTAATCTGTGGTATAACACAGGAAACAACCAAATTTGAATATTTGGTAATGAATTTGGATCAATCGGTATTGTTTTTCGCAAAAGACATCATAGTCTCTCCACCACCAACCGGTAGAAATGAAGCCCTTAAAAAACGCATCAAGGATTCATTTGCCGAATCAGCTGAAGAGCAGTTAAAGCGGTTACTCAATGGGAGACCAAAAGCCATTTCACTACCTTCAACATATGAAATCTCTCTCTGGTGGCAAGGTTAGTACAGATATTTTAAGAACATTATTTGTCGAACGGTTGCTATTTGTGAGATATCTGACCTTGACAAGTTGGCATTCCAAGCCGATAAAATCGTTGAAGCATTTTCAAGTTCGACATCCATGTTTGTTTCTGAAGTCTCACCATCATCAACCGCAGACAACTTTTCCGGGAAATTGGAGACCATTATTTCCAGAATTCATGCGTTGGAAACTCGGTCAAGATCATCTTAACGTAAACCCAATTCATTTTCCAGATCTCTTTCACGTCCACGAGGATCTTCAGCTTTGAGGAATGAAACTTGAATTTGTTGGTATCATTGGCGTTTTGCGGAAAATGCTCATAAATGCATTCAACCCTGCAATCACCAACCGCCAAAAAAACTACATTCTTCTTACTGAAATGAAAACATATGGCCACATAATGCTCACTCTAAATTTGGGACTTCGCAGATCTTTCCGATGGAACTTCGTTCTGGCTGACGTGTCTCGTCCAATCATCGGAGCTGATTTTCTCCGAAATCATCATCTTCTTCCAGACTTGAAAGAACGTGTGTTAGTTGATGGTACAACAAATTTAAAAGCTAGTGGCAGCATAGTACAAGATTCTTTTGCTGGCATCAAAGTGGTTTGTGGTGAAACTGTCTAACACTCTCTACTGAAGGACTATCCTGAAACTTTTACTCCAAATGATACATTTGAATCGAATCATGATACTTACCACCACATCGTCACTCGTTGTCCACCTGTCTTTTGTAAACCACGTCGATTAGATCCAGTAAAACTAAAAGCAGCTAAAGAAGAATTCCAGTATATGTTGGACAAGGAAATTATCAGACCATACAGCAGTAACTGGGCGAATCCATATGGTTGAAAAATCTAACGGAAAATGGCGTTCCTGTGGAGACTACTGAGCTCTTAATAGCATAACAGTTGCTGACAAGTACCCCGTGTCATATTTGACAGATTTTCAAATGAACCTACATGGATCGGTAATTTTTTCTAAATTGGATTTAATTAAAGCTTTCAATCAAATTCCAGTGCACCCAGAAGACATTCCGAGGACGACTGTGACCACACCCTTTGGGCTATTCGAGTTTTTGAGAATGCCCTTTGGGTTATGCAATGCGGCACAAACATTTCAGCGTTTTATTGATGGAGTTTGCCGTGGACTCGACTTCGTGTTCGTTTACATCGATGATGTTTATATTTTCTCGAAATCTGAAGAGGAACATCTCTCTCATCTAACCATCCTTTTCGAACGTTTTAAACAGTTTGTCATCAAGGTTAATCCAGCCAAGTGTGTTTTTGGAGCTGCAGAAATTGATTTCATTGGCCATCACATCACATCTAATGGTATCAGTCCACTCCTAAATAAAGTCGAGATCATTTCTAAATATTCTCTTCCAAAAACCATTAAAGAATTGAAACGATTTTTAGCCATGTTAAACTCTTACCGTAAATTTCTTCCACTTGTTGCTATATTTCAATCGCCTCTCAATGATTTCCTTAAGAGTACTACAAAGAAGAACGACAATCGTGAAATTTCATGGACTGAAAATACAATAACCGCCTTTTACAACTGTAAGAAAGAATTAGCTGATACTGCTTTTTTGTCCCACCCAGCTCCTAATTCAAAAATGGTTCTCACGTTTGACGCATCTAATTTTGCCGTTGGTGCTGTTCTTGAGCAGTATATTGATGACTCTTGGCAATCACTTGGTTTCTTTACTAAAAGACTTAACGCCACTCAACAAAAGTATAGCACGTATGACCGTGTGCTGCTGGCTATATACAAAGCTATTGGTCATTTTCGTCATCTCTTAAAAGCCCTCCAATTCACAATTTATACCGATAATCGCCCCCTGACGTTTGCATTTAAGAAGAAGTTGGAGAAGGCATCACCGCGACAAGAAACCATCTTGATTTTATCGCTCAATTTTCAACTGATATTAGACACATATCAGGTGCACAGAACAAAATAGCCGATGCTCTTTCGCGAATTGAGGCATTTTAAATCCAACCTGTGGATTACGAAAAATTAAGTCAAGCTTAGCTGGATGACACTCAACTTTATGACATAATGCAGTCTCAGGGTAAGGTAAAACTTATTATTGTCACACTTCCAACTTAAAACACTCAAGTATATTGCGAAATGTTTACTGGCGTTGCACGTCCGTATGTCCCACGAGCATTCCGACAACAAATCTTCAAAAATATACACACTCTATCTCATTCTGGTATTCGAACCACTCGAAAACTCATTTTTTCCAAGTTTTTTTGGCCATCAATTAACAAAGACGTCAATGAGTGGCCGCGAGGTTGTCGAGATTGCCAGCGTTCAAAAATCACAAGACATACCAAAAGTGAACTTGCCAATTTTCCAACAGTAAGCAATCGTTTTTCCATGATCAATATGGATATCGTTGGACCTTTACCACCATCAAAAGGATTTTTATATTTTTTAACGTGCGTCGATCGATTTAGTCGCTGGCCGGAAGCTTTTCCACTCAAGGATATTCGAGCTGAAACTGTTTTTCGGCAATTTTATGATGGATGGGTATGCCGTTTTGGAATTTCAAATACAATCGTAGCCGATAGAGGAAGTTAATTTACTTCTCACATGTTTGAAGAGATTACAAAGAATTTGGGTATAGCTCAAAATTTTAGCACTTCGTACCATTTACAAGCCAACGGTTTAGTAGAACGTTTTCATCGTACATTAAAAGCTGCACTAATATATGCTGGTAATGAACAATGGACGGTATCGATAAATTCAGTTTTACTTGGTTTACGATCAAGCCTTAAGAAAGATATTGAAGCATCAACAACAGAAATGCTATATGGCAAAACTTTACAACTTCCAGGAGATTTTTTAAAACTATTGCTGACATAGATCCAACATCTCATTTAGGAACAATTAGAAAGGTCATATCTCAACTTAAACCTGTAGAAACACCACATCATCAGAGCAATTCCAAAATGTTCTTCTTCAATAAAGTTTTGAACACTTGTACGCATGTCTGGATACCTCGAAATTGTTATACAAAACCTCTTCAACCAAAGTATTCGGGGCCTTTTCCCGTTTTGAAACGTTATGAAAAGACATTAAAAGTTCTTGTAAACAATAAGATTGAAACGATTTCTATAGATAGACTCAAACCTGCGTTTTTTATTAACTCTGACATAGATTATGATAACTGCAAGACTCAAGTTTTCCCACCACCATCAAAGACAAGATCCGGCAGGAATGTAAAACTTCCTGAACGCTTTCGCGTCCATTGAAGGGGGAGTACCTGTGGGTACATTTCATAATTAATTAATTTATTTATTTATTTATTTTATTAAACATATAATTACAAATTATATTTTAATACCCTAACCGAGCACTAGCAACGAAGGCCTTCAGCTCGTTGTAGCGAAAACAGACCAGAGCCTCTGGTGGGAATCGAACCCACGACCCCCGCACTGATAAGCTAGCACGCTACCAACTAGCCTACCGGGACGCTCTTTCATAATTCAAATTATTTTTTTTTACAGGTTTTTACTTTGGTACTTTACATTTTGAATAATTTAAAATAACAATATTTCATTTTATTAAATGTTAAATATTTTTCTATAAATTATCCATATAATTTTTGAATTTTAATATCATTCAATTTTAACTTTTTAATATGCACACGTTTTAATTGTCCAAAAAATTATTTCTGATAAAATAAATTAAATCAATTTTATATATAAAATATAAATAAAAATCGAATATCTATTTATAATCCTGCTTATACTCTATTTCAACGGATCTTATTTCGAGATCCTCCGACGGAGAACGTTAGGAATTATGAGCTGAAGACTGTGACATTTAGTGTGAATTGTGCTCCTTATCTGGCCATTCGCACTTTGTTGCAGTTGACTGACGATTCTGAGTCTGAGTACCCTTTAGCATCGCACATTCAACGAAAGTGCATGTACGTCGACGACGTTTTAACAGGGACTCACAATGTTTCAACTGCCTTGATCGCTCGTGATCAGCTGATAGCTGCATTGGCTTCAGCAATATTTAGTCTTAGAGGGTTTTCCAGCGGAACATTTGGTTAATGCAAAACTTCTAACTTTCCTTGAATCAAGTAGTTCGAAAACTTTGGGTATTCAATATAATGCTCAATTAGATACGATTGCCTACAAATCGTATCATACAAAAGGGAAGTTTTGTCCAATATTGCCAAGTTGTTTGATCCTGTTGGTTGGCTCGGTCCCGTTGTGATTGTGGCGAAAATGATCATGCAGCGAGTGTTGCTCTCTCACTGAAAATGAAGTTATGAAGTTTATAACTTCATAACAAGAGTTAACAGTATTCGTATTCCGAGATGGGTACATTACACTCCTGATTCCTATGTCGAGCTTCACGTTTTTTCTGATACCCCGGAAAAGGCACACGAGGGGGTAATATATGCACATTCGCATTGAATCCCCCGGCGGCGAAATTCATACACAGTTGTTGTCGTGTAAAACCAAGGTGGCCCCCATTAAATCAATTTCAATTCCTCGCCTTAAACTTTGCGGTGCAGTGTTAGCCTCTGAACTTTTGAAGACTGTGCTTGGTGAAATTGATATTCGGCTTCACCGGTTTAATTGTTGGACTGATTCGACGATAGTTCTGTCCTGGTTGAAAAAGGACCCTTGTTCTTGGACCACCTTTGTTGCCAATAGAGTATGTACGATTCAGAAAAATGTTGGTCGGCATAATTGGTATCATGTCCGATCTGAGGATAAGCCTGTTGATTTAGGTAGTCGCGGTATTTCTCCGTGGCATGGGCCACGGTGGCTTCGTCTGAGCAAATCTGAATGAAATATCACCAATCTCTCCCACCTGGACACTGACATTGAGGGTCGTGTAGTGCAGGTTTATACTTCGTTTTTTACAGACACAAACGGAGCCAATATTTATGCGGATATTCTGGAGGATTTTTTTCGTTTTAACAGGGCGGTTCGTACAATATCGTACATTTTACGCTTCCTTTACAACAGTCACCCTGCTCATAAATCTGATCGTCGGTTGTATGTGAACAAAAATCTTTTAAGTTTTGAGTTGAAGAGGACGAAATTGCATTTGGCCAAGGTGGCTCATAAGGCTCACTTTGCAGAAGAGTATCGCTGTCTTGTGAATGAGAAACCTTTCCCTACGAAAAGTTGTCTTGTTCCCTTGAATCCCTGTTCAGACAAAGATGGCATCATGAGGTTGAATGGCCGTTTTAATTAAGTCACCTTTTCTCACTTATACCGAACAGCATCCGATAATTTTGCCTTATTCCAGCAGATTTCATTCACTTAGTTTCCATTCACGGTGGAAATCAGTTGATGCTTCGAATACTTCGCATCGAATACTGGGTTCCCAGACTTAAGTCTAAAATTCGAGCTGTCATTAGCAGACGCAAACGTTGTACCCTTGACAGAACACGTTCTTGCAACCAACTTATGGCAGCACTCCCGCCTGAAAAAACTCTTATTGAAAGACCTTTTACTATTACTGGTGTTGATTTTGCAGGTCCTTTTAATATAAAAAGTTTTACAGGTCGAGCTTGCAAAATAACTAAAAGTTATGTTTGTATATTTGTTTCCTTTTCTACGAAAGCAATACATTTAGAAGCGGCTTCAGTTTTGTCAACGGCTACATTTTTAGCACAAACTTTTGTAACGACAGAAGTCGCGCCGCTCGTTTCTGTCTACACACTTTGTTGTTACACTGGCGACAACTACAAATAGCTGCCCTTAGGGGTATATAAAGAGCAACATTGAACAAATCTGGGTCAGTCGCCAGCAGCCGTGAACGAGAACACAAGGTAATTTCAGCACTAAATATTAAATTCTAATCCTGCGAGCATCCTTGGGCAACTTGTAAGTATCCTGCGAACATCCTTGAAGGTCCTGCGGATATCCTTGAAGGTCCTGCGGATATCCTTGAAGGTCCTGCCGATATCCTTGAAGATCCTGCGGATATCCTTGAAGGTCCTGCCGATATCCTTGAAGATCCTGCGGATATCCTTGAAGGTCCTGTCAACATCCTTGAAGGTCCTGCTGATATCCTTGAAGGTCCTGCCGATATCCTTGAAGGTCCTGCCGATATCCTTGAAGATCCTGCGGATATCCTTGAAGGTCCTGTCAACATCCTTGAAGGTCCTGCTGATATCCTTGAAGGTCCTGCGATATACTTGAAGGTCCTGCCGATATCCTTGAAGATCCTGCGGATATCCTTGAAGATCCTGTCAACATCCTTGAAGGTCCTGTCAACATCCTTGAAGGTCCTGCTGATATCCTTGAAGGTCCTGTCTACATCCTTGAAGGTCCTGTCAACATCCTTGAAGGTCCTGTCAACGTCCTGGAAGGTCCTACGAACATCCTTGAAGGTCCTGCCAATATCATTGAGGATCCTGCGGATATCCTTGAAGGTCCTGTCAACATCCTTGAAGGTCTACGAAAATCTCGGGAGGTCCTGTGGAGATCCTCGAACGGTTCATAAGAGGAAGCGTGCCGTCCCAGGTCGCTCTTTCATCCTCTCTCTTTATCTCTCTCTCTCCCCCTCTCTCGCTTTCTCTCCCTCTCACTTAGTCAACTTAGGTCACACGGAGTTCATCAGAGGAAGCGTGCCGTCCCCGGTCGCTGTCCTCCCCCTTGAAGATACCAGAGGAAGCGTGCCGTCCCGGTCGCTGTCCTCCCCTTTGAAGATACCAGAGGGAGCGTGCCGTCCCAGGTCGCTGCCCTCACCTAGACGTAGTACATCAGAGGAAGCGTGCCGTCCCAGGTCACTGTCCTTCCCTTTGAAGATACCAGAGGGAGCGTGCCGTCCCAGGTCGCTACCCTCGCCTAGACGTAGTCCATCAGAGGAAGCGTGCCGTCCCCGGTCGCTGTCCTCCCTGTGAAGATACCAGAGGGAGCGTGCCGTCCCAGGTCGCTGCCCTCACCTAGACGTCGTAGTTCATCAGAGGAAGCGTGCCGTCCCCGGTTGCTGTCCTCCCCCTTGAAGATACCAGAGGAAGCGTGCCGTCCCCGGTCGCTGTCCTCCCCTTTGAAGATACCAGAGGGAGCGTGCCGTCCCAGGTAGCTGCCCTCACCTAGACGTAGTACATCAGAGGAAGCGTGCCGTCCCAGGTCGCTGTCCTCCCCTATGAACATACCAGAGGGAGCGTGCCGTCCCAGGTCGCTGCCCTCACCTAGACGTAGTTTATCAGAGGAAGCGTGCCGTCCCCGGTCGCTGTCCTTCCCCTTGAAGATACCAGAGGGAGCGTGCCGTCCCAGGTCGCTACCCTCGCCTAGACGTAGTCCATCAGAGGAAGCGTGCCGTCCCCGGTCGCTGTCCTCCCTGTGAAGATACCAGAAGGAGCGTGCCGTCCCAGGTCGCTGCCCTCACCTAGACGTCGTAGTTCATTAGAGGAAGCGTGCCGTCCCCGGTCGCTGTCCTCCCCCTTGAAGATACCAGAGGAAGCGTGCCGTCCCAGGTCGCTCTTTCATCCTCTCTCTTTATCTCTCTCTCTCTCCCCCTCTCTCGCTTTCTCTCCCTCTCACTTAGTCAACGTAGGTCACACGGAGTTCATCAGAGGAAGCGTGCCGTCCCCGGTCGCTGTCCTCCCCCTTGAAGATACCAGAGGAAGCGTGCCGTCCCCGGTCGCTGTCCTCCCCTTTGAATATACCAGAGGAAGCGTGCCGTCCCAGGTCGCTGCCCTCACCTAGACGTAGTACATCAGAGGAAGCGTGCCGTCCCAGGTCGCTGTCCTCCCCTTTGAAGATACCAGAGGGAGCGTGCCGTCCCAGGTCGCTGCCCTCACCTAGACGTAGTTCATCAGAGGAAGCGTGCCGTCCCCGGTCGCTGTCCTCCCCCTTGAAGATACCAGAGGGAGCGTGCCGTCCCAGGTCGCTACCCTCGCCTAGACGTAGTCCATCAGAGGAAGCGTGCCGTCCCCGGTCGCTGTCCTCCCTGTGAAGATACCAGAGGGAGCGTGCCGTCCCAGGTCGCTGCCCTCACCTAGACGTCGTAGTTCATCAGAGGAAGCGTGCCGTCCCCGGTCGCTGTCCTCCCCCTTGAAGATACCAGAGGAAGCGTGCCGTCCCCGGTCGCTGTCCTCCCCTTTGAAGATACCAGAGGGAGCTTGCCGTCCCAGGTCGCTGCCCTCACCTAGACGTAGTACATCAGAGGAAGCGTGCCGTCCCCGGTCGCTGTCCTCCCCCTTGAAGATACCAGAGGGAGCGTGCCGTCCCAGGTCGCTGCCCTCGCCTAGACGTAGGTCATCAGAGAAAGCGTGCCGTCCCTGGTCGCTGTCCTCCCCCTTGAAGATACCGGAGGGAGCGTGCCGTCCCAAGTCGCTCTTTCGTCCTCTCTCTTTATCTCTCTCTCTCCCTCTCTCTTTCTCTCCCTCTCACTTAGTCAACGTAGGTCACACGGAGTTCATCAGAGTAAGCGTGCCGTCCCAGGTCGCTGCCCTCCCCTAGACGTCGTAGTTCATCAGAGGAAGCGTGCCGTCGCCGGTCGCTGTCCTCCCCCTTGAAGATACCAGAGGAAGCGTGCCGTCCCGGTCGCTGTCTTCCCCTTGAAGATACCAGAGGAAGCGTGCCGTCCCCGGTCGCTGTCCTCCCCTTTGAAGATACCAGAGGGAGCGTGCCGTCCCAGGTCGCTGCCCTCGCCTAGACGTAGTTCATCAAAGGAAGCGTGCCGTCCCCGGTCGCTGTCCTCCCCGTGAAGATACCAGAGGGAGCGTGCCGTCCCAGGTCGCTGCCCTCGCCTAGACGTAGTCCATCAGAGGAAGCGTGCCGTCCCCGGTCGCTGTCCTTCCCGTGAAGATACCAGAGGGAGCGTGCCGTCCCAGATCGCTGCCCTCACCTAGACGTAGTTCATCAGAGGAAGCGTGCCGACCCCGGTCGCTGTCCCCCCCCTTGAAGATACCAGAGGAAGCGTGCCGTCCCCGGTCGCTATCTTCCCCTTGAAGTTACCAGAGGAAGCGTGCCATCCCCGGTCGCTGTCCTCCCCTTTGAAGATACCAGAGGGAGCGTGCCGTCCCAGGTCGCTGCCCTCGCCTAGACGTAGTTCATCAAAGGAAGCGTGTCGTCCCCGGTCGCTGTCCTCCCCGTGAAGATAGCAGAGGGAGCGTGCCGTCCCAGGTCGCTGCAATCCTCTTTGAAGATACCAGAGGGAGCGTGCCGTCCCAGGTCGCTGCCCTCGCCTAGACGTAGTCCATCAGAGGAAGCGTGCCGTCCCCGGTGGCTGTCCTCCCCGTGAAGATACCAGAGGGAGCGTGCCGTCCCAGGTCGCTGCCCTCACCTAGACGTAGTTCATCAGAGGAAGCGTGCCGTCCCCGGTCGCTGTCCTCCCCCTTGAAGATACCAGAGGAAGCGTGCCGTCCCCGGTCGCTGTCCTCCCCTTTGAAGATACCAGAGGGAGCGTGCCGTCCAGGTCGCTGCCCTCACCTAGACGTCGTAGTTCATCAGAGGAAGCGTGCCGTCCCCGGTCGCTGTCCTCCCCTTTGAAGATACCAGAGGGAGCGTGCCGTCCCAGGTCGCTGCCCTCACCTAAACGTAGTACATCGGAGGAAGCGTGCCGTCCCCGGTCGCTGTCCTCCCCCATGAAGGTACCAGAGGGAGCGTGCCGTCCCAGGTCGCTGCCCTCGCCTAGACGTAGTTCATCAGAGGAAGTGTGCCGTCCCCGGTCGCTGTCCTCCCCCTTGAAGATACCAGAGGGAGCGTGCCGTCCCAGGTCGCCTCTTCATTCTCTCTCTTTATCTCTCTCTCTCTTTTCTATCCTGTAGTATTAACAACAATAAACGAATTTACCTTTGTATAACATCACGTCTTTTACTCTCGGTCACTGGATCAAAGAAATTTCTGTGACGACCCCTATCCCCGCGAGCTTACCCCAGCTAACGGAGGAAATCTCGTCGTTACAGTGGCGCCCGAGCAGGGACTTGAGAGTTTAAGGCTTTGTTGTATTGTGTGAGAAACACCAAACAGAGGAAATAAAAACATTAACACCGAGTGAAAGAGAGGGAACTAAAGTTCCGAACAAACGTACAACAAGGAAGGTAAATGTATCTAATATACAAGTAGTATCCCTAGTTTAATCCGTAGAAAAACAAAACGGCCCCCATGACGATAACTGCGGAGCTGGTATCGCAATGGAGCGTCTATTTCGACGGAGCGGTCTAGCCTTTTGACTTCATCGAAAGACTGGAGGAATTGTCCTTTATGTACTCCGTGGATATGAATGCTCTGCCCCGCATGATGCCTTTATTTTTGACGAACAATGCATTGGTTTGGTTCAGGAATAACAATCGTCGCTGGGAAACTTGGTCCAGTTTCAAACAAGATATTTTTAAGTTTTTTCTACCGGCAAGATACTTCGAACGACTCGAAGACACAATTCGAGATCGCTATCAGAAGGAAAAGGAATCTTTTAGATGTTACGTGTTAGCCATGCAAAATCTGATGCGAAACACCAAATATACGGAGGCACAAATGCTGGAAAGGATCTACAGGAATTCCTTACCTAAATATTTGAGGTACATTCGGAGGAAAGATTTCGATACACTAGACGAGCTCTTGGAGTTGGCCGCGGATCTTGAAAACATTCAGGCGGCCCAACAATATCCCCAAGAACAGCACAGTGCGAAACGTAGTCCTAAATCATCGAGTCCGCACCAAACGAGGGAATACAGGTCTTCTGGCCAACATTCCTCCCAATTATACACGTCGGTATCACCTATCTCACCTCAACGTCAAGAACAATCTTTCCGAAAAAGTACCAAATCATTTACCAACGACACACCCGTGCACAACGTACCAGTAGAACGATCTTTCCGAATATGTACCACTTCATTTATCAACGACAAACCCGTGCACAACGTACCAGCAGAAGTTACCATACCAGAGCCATCTTCGCCATATCAAAGGTCATGAGAAAAATTACCAGAAGTAAATCTGTATTTCACTTCATCACTGGAGTCATCTCAAACGTTATTTTCATCAACGCAATCCCCATCATTGTCCTCCCCACCAGACCCATCTCCACCGTTGCCATCGCCACCAGAGCTAGTTCCACCCTTGCCACTATCACCAGCGCCATTCCTAGGGTTGCCGTCTCCGTCATCGCCGACAAAACCAGTTGCATCATTGCCGTTATCTCCGGAGCCATGTCTATCATTTATAGCACCACCAGAGGCATTTTTATCGTCGCATCCAAAGACCTTACCAACAGAGCCCCCTCTAACGTGTTCCGCACTATCAGAGCCATCTTCATCGTTGTCATCACCATTAAAGTCATCTTCACCGTTGTCATCATCACTGAATCCAATTCCATCATGGCCATCATCAACAGATCCAGCGCCTACTAATTCAGCTCCAGACTCTCCTCCATCGTCTATTTCACCAACAGAGCCATGTCCAGCGTTGCCACCACAAGTGTCATGTCTATCGTTTCCAGTATCCCTGGAGCCAGCTCCAACGTTTCCTTCATCGCCCATACCACAATCCCAACCAATCCCAACACCACCACGTCATCGTTTTAAAACCATTGTATCACTTTATGGGGTACCAAAATATACCAGACACCCGTTCCAGAACCAAATTAGCCGTCTCAAAAAGTTACATCGAAAACATAGGCGATTGAAAGGAAAATAATCGGCCCACCGTCCCCAAGGGAGGACCATGTGTAACGACAGAAGTCGCGTCGCTCGTTTCTGTCTACACACTTTGTTATTACACTGGTGACAACTACAAATAACTGCCCTTAGGGGTATATAAAGAGCAACATTGAACAAATCTGGGTCAGTCGCCAGCAGCCGTGAACGAGAACACAAGGTAATTTCAGCACTAAATATTAAATTCTAATCCTGCGAGCATCCTTGGGCAACTTGTAAGTATCCTGCGAACATCCTTGAAGGTCCTGCGAATATCCTTGAAGGTCCTGCGGATATCCTTGAAGGTCTACAAAAATCTCGGGAGGTCCTGTGGAGATCCTCGAACGGTTCATAAGAGGAAGCGTGCCGTCCCAGGTCGCTCTTTCATCCTCTCTCTTTATCTCTCTCTCTTTATCTCTCTCTCTCTCCCCCTCTCTCTTTCTCTCCCTCTCACTTAGTCAACGTAGGTCACACGGAGTTCATCAGAGGAAGCGTGCCGTCCCCGGTCGCTGTCCTCCCCCTTGAAGATACCAGAGGAAGCGTGCCGTCCCCGGTCGCTGTCCTCCCCTTTGAAGATACCAGAGGAAGCGTGCCGTCCCAGGTCGCTGCCCTCACCTAGACGTAGTACATCAGAGGAAGCGTGCCGTCCCAGGTCACTGTCCTCCCCTTTGAAGATACCAGAGGGAGCGTGCCGTCCCAGGTCGCTGCCCTCACCTAGACGTAGTTCATCAGAGGAAGCGTGCCGTCCCCGGTCGCTGTCCTCCCCCTTGAAGATACCAGAGGGAGCGTGCCGTCCCAGGTCGCTACCCTCGCCTAGACGTAGTCCATAAGAGGAAGCGTGCCGTCCCCGGTCGCTGTCCTCCCCTTGAAGATAACGGAGGGAGCGTGCCGTCCCAGGTCGCTCTTTCATCCTCTCTCTTTATCTCTCTCTCTTTCTCTCCCTCTCACTTAGTCAACGTAGGTCACACGGAGTTCATCAGAGGAAGCGTGCCGTCCCCGGTCTCTGTCCTCCCCCTTGAAGATACCAGAGGAAGCGTGGCGTCCCCGGTCGCTGTCCTCCCCTTTGAAGATACCAGAGGGAGCGTGCCGTCCCAGGTCGCTGCTCTCACCTAGACGTCGTAGTTTATCAGAGGAAGCGTGCCGTCCCCGGTCGCTGTCCTCCCCTTGAAGATAACGGAGGGAGCGTGCCGTCCCAGGTCGCTCTTTCATCCTCTCTCTTTATCTCTCTCTCTTTCTCTCCCTCTCACTTAGTCAACGTAGGTCACACGGAGTTCATCAGAGGAAGCGTGCCGTCCCCGGTCGCTGTCCTCCCCCTTGAAGATACCAGAGGGAGCGTGCCGTCCAGGTCGCTACCCTCGCCTAGACGTAGTCCATAAGAGGAAGCGTGCCGTCCCCGGTCGCTGTCCTCCCCCTTGAAGATACCAGAGGGAGCGTGCCGTCCCAGGTCGCTACCCTCGCCTAGACGTAGTCCATAAGAGGAAGCGTGCCGTCCCCGGTCGCTGTCCTCCCCTTGAAGATAACGGAGGGAGCGTGCCGTCCCAGGTCGCTCTTTCATCCTCTCTCTTTATCTCTCTCTCTTTCTCTCCCTCTCACTTAGTCAACGTAGGTCACACGGAGTTCATCAGAGGAAGCGTGCCGTCCCCGGTCGCTGTCCTCCCTGTGAAGATACCAGAGGGAGCGTGCCGTCCCAGGTCGCTGCCCTCACCTAGACGTCGTAGTTCATCAGAGGAAGCGTGCCGTCCCAGGTCGCTGCCCTCACCTAGACGTAGTACATCAGAGGAAGCGTGCCGTTCCAGGTCGCTGTCCTCCCCTTTGAAATTACTAGAGGGAGCATGCCGTCCAAGGTCGCTGCCCTCACCTAGACGTAGTTCATCAGAGGAAGCGTGCCGTCCCCGGTCGCTGTCCTCCCCCTTGAAGATACCAGAGGGAGCGTGCCGTCCCAGGTCGCTACCCTCGCCTAGACGTAGTCCATCAGAGGAAGCGTGCCGTCTCCGTTCGCTGTCCTCCCTGTGAAGATACCAGAGGGAGCGTGCCGTCCCAGGTCGCTGCTCTCACCTAGACGTCGTAGTTTATCAGAGGAAGCGTGCCGTCCCCGGTCGCGTCCTCCCTCTTGAAGATACCAGAGGGAGCGTGCCGTCCCAGGTCGCTGCCCTCACCTAGACGTAGTACATCAGAGGAAGCGTGCTGTCCCCGGTCGCTGTCCTCCCCCTTGAAGATTCCAGAGGGAGCGTGCCGTCCCAGGTCGCTGCCCTCGCCTAGACGTAGTTCATCAGAGGAAGCGTGCCGTCCCCGGTCGCTGTCCTCCCCCTTGAAGATACCGGAGGGAGCGTGCCGTCCCAGGTCGCTCTTTCGTCCTCTCTCTTTACCTCTCTCTCTCTCCCTTTCTCTTTCTCTACCTCTCACTTAGTCAACGTAGGTCACACGGAGTTCATCAGAGTAAGCGTGCCGTCCCAGGTCGCTGCCCTCGCCTAGACGTAGTTCATCAAAGGAAGCGTGCCGTCCCCGGTCGCTGTCCTCCCCGTGAAGATACCAGAGGGAGCGTGCCGTCCAGGTCGCTGCCCTCACCTAGACGTCGTAGTTCATCAGAGGAAGCGTGCCGTCCCCGGTCGCTGTCCTCCCCTTTGAAGATACCAGAGGGAGCGTGCCGTCCCAGGTCGCTGCCCTCACCTAAACGTAGTACATCGGAGGAAGCGTGCCGTCCCCGGTCGCTGTCCTCCCCCTTGAAGATACCAGACGGAGCGTGCCGTCCCAGGTCGCTGCCCTCGCCTAGACGTAGTTCATCAGAGGAAGTGTGCCGTCCCCGGTCGCTGTCCTCCCCCTTGAAGATACCAGAGGGAGCGTGCCGTCCCGGGTCGCCTCTTCATTCTCTCTCTCTCTCTCTCTTATCTATCCTGTAGTATTAACAACAATAAACGAATTTACCTTTGTATAACATCACGTCTTTTACTCTCGGTCACTGGATCAAAGAAATTTCTGTGACGACCCCTACCCCCGCGAGCTTACCCCAGCTAACGGAGGAAATCTCGTCGTTACAACTTTGTAGGGGCTTCGCGTGAATTAGAGAAAGATTTTCGGACTTTTCTTAGGGAAAGTCAAAACATAGTGAGTTCTGCATATGCTCTCGTGGCGCTTTATCCCAGCTCGTGCGCCTCATATGGGTGGCCTTTGGGAGGCTGGTGTGAAGAGTTTGAAACTTCATTTCAGAAAAGAGGGACAATCGTTCAAATATACATTTAAAGAGCTTTCGAGCATTCTAGCTCGAATTGAGGTATGCCTTAATTCACGGCCTCTGTGCCCTATGACGGACAACCCTCAAGAACCGGTAGCGCAAACCCCTGGTCATTTTTTTGATTGGTTCTCCAATACTTGCTCCTCCGGAGCCCGAAATCACTGATGCTCCGATAAGTTTAATTAATCGATTTCATAAAATGAAAGCTCTTTCTCAACATTTCTGCCGTCGTTGGAAAGAAGAATATTTAATGTCGTTGCACAAACGCTATTAATGGAAAAATCATGAACGCGAAGTCCAAGAAAATGATTTAGTCGGGATTCGGCACGAGCAATTACCTCCCACTTCGTGAAGACTAGGTGTGGTCGTGAAATTGTACCCCAGTAATGACGGTCATTTTTGTGTTGTGGATGTTAGAACTGCGAATGGGGTTGTAAGACATATCGCAGTTGGTTATTCTGACCAACTAATTTTATCATAATAGTTTGAATCGCCGTTAATATTCATTGTTTCTTAGCACTATGGACGCATTGCCAACCTTTTTTGATGATGCCCTTCTCGATTACGAGGAAGCAATGGAAATTGCGGATCCTGCAGCTACGGCAGCCCTTTGGATCATACATCATATTGTTGCTGTACCGTCTCCGACTGTTACAACTACCCCAGTTGAAACGCCAATCGTCGCTTTCAATACCGAGGAACCTCGGGCTCGACAACTTCGATTGAGGCTTCGACCGTCGACAACTCCGTCCGTCAATGTAGAGTTTGTAAAAACAACCATCCGCTACGTTTTTATTCAGCCTTTCGAAAGATGAGTCATGAGCAGGAGCTTCGCATGGTGATTCTCCATGGCTACTGCTCGTGTTGTTTAGCTCACTCTCATATTGCCAAGGAATGTAATAGCACTTCCCGGTGCCGTGACTGTAAGGGTGACCATAACACCCTTCTTCCAAGACCAAATTTGAGAGTATGTCCGCTCGTAGTACAACGAGAACAAAGAAAACTTCTGTCCGTCCAATATCAAGCTCAGACAGACCCCGCTCTGACCAAAAACAGAGCTCCTCTTTGCCAATCCGGCATATCGTAACATTTTCCCCAACTTTGGTCGCCAAATTATATCTACCAAACAAAACAATCCCCATACGTGCAGCCCTGGACCCCTGCAGTGAAATTAGCTATATTTGTAAACTTAGGTCCAAAAACTTCGGCTGGCTGTTACTACGGTGAAAAATAACAAGTACTGCCACTTGACTGTCGGTTCTTCGTATGACCCCACACAGAAAATCATCTTTACTGCCAAAGTGTGGAAGATGAGGGGAGTCACTCCGACGGAGTCCGTCCCGGACAGAATTCGAGATCATTTCGAGGGGCTTTTACTTGCTGACACAAAATTTAACCACGCTTCGCGGGTTGCTTTAGTTTTGGGACCAGATGATACCCCTCAGATAATGAAAGGAAAAACCTTTTCGAGCACGAGCTGGTCAGGTCCCTTGGACCTCCTAATAAACACCCGGCTCTGCTCGTCAGGACCTCTTAATAAACTTTAGATTTAAGTGTTTTTTGAAAAAAACAAAAAAAAAATCCAATAAATGAATTCTTTTTTAAGCTCACCTGAACTATACATTTAGTACCTAAAGTTTATTTTTAAATTTTTTTTTAAGATTTTGTTACAACACACTTCAGTGTTGCAAGACAATGTTTAAGCCAAAAACCTTTATTTTGGTTAAACTAAATAATGGTGCCCTTCTGGTACTCTTAGCCCCCATTAGGGTTAATAATCTATTATAATCAATTTTACTCCCCTTTTAACTTCTCTGAAAGGAGTGTTTAATAGATTATAATATATGCTTGAACGTCACTTAATCGTTGTTTGCCACCTCCTTTTTACTTTATGATCGTGCTTAATATATAATCTTACGATTGTACTCCTCCGCTACGCAACTTTTAAGAAGGTAATATAAATATTTATATTAATAAAAATAGAGACTTATCCTGTAATCAAAAATTTAACTTTTAGGTTTTTTATTTCATTTGGAATTTGAATCTACGGCAAACACTTATTATAAATTAAAGTTTGATACCTCACACAATTAAGTCCAGTGATGCGCATGGAAAGTGAATAATTAAATATCATAAATTCTTATTTTATAAAATTCATAAAGTTTAACTAAAGTGTGTAATAAAAGTGCGTCCGAAATAACATAGCAAATATTCATTTGTACATTAGCAAAATACGACTTTTACCACTAGATCCGCGTTATTCCGATTTAGGGTTTTGACGATACCCTCTATATATAATAAGCGTAGAATTTGGTAAGTCTCGCAAATTAGAGAGAATACTAGGAAGTAGATTATTTCAATATGGGTTTTTTATTCCAATTAGATGTGTAAAATTCAGTAATACCGTAGAGTGAAATTTGAGTTTTTCCAACGTGACGAAAGAAGACCCACAAAATTCCACCTAGCTGTTTACCTCACAACTCTATGAAAACCCACTAAAAGGGGACATCAGGAAACTAAAGAAAATTTTTATTGTACCAAATTTATTGGGTACTTTAAGGAAATTTTATTAGGAATTAGCCAATCTAGAAATAGTATACACGCAGGAAAAAGTTATCTTTGAATATGTTTACAGACAAATATATATTTGTTTAAAAACTACCATATACATATTTTAAGTAGATTTCCAAGTATTTTATATTTATGGTTATTATACATATGTTTCCAGGCAAACATTGTAATATTTGCATTTTCCCAAATAAATTAACATATATTTGCAATTGTAATTTTGTCATTATTATACTTGATAAACATATATATGTATTTGCAGGCAAACATATATATATGTTTGCTGGTGGATGCATTTCAAAGGGTCCAAACATATATGTTTACAAGCAAACATATTATATTTGCAGGCAAGCATATTGTGTTAAAAATGCGGCAAATATAGCTAACAGCGTTTCCAATATACGTATATTACCAGCATATTATATTTCCAGCACGTCGTTTTTTCAGCGTGTAATAACATACCCCTAAGGAAAAGATACCTAACTGCACGTAAATCCAATAATATAACAGTAGTGTATAAAATACTTAGCAGTTTTACAAATAGAATACATTGTTTACACACAGTGTAAAGAATGTATAGTAACGTTATCAATTGTAATACTGTTCAACTACCTTCGATTGGATTTGCGTGCTTACATATTGATATACATACCGTAATTTTTTTCTTTTTATCTTAAGTAATATTAATATTTAATAATCTTTTTATTCTCAAAATTAAAAATAACCTTTTATATTAATATTTCATTATCATGTACAAATTAAACTAAAACTCCTAATTTACCATATTGAGTCAAATTATTATACTTAATCTATGATTATTATATAAAGTTTTAACGTTTAAAGAAATCATAGATGGATTACCTTACCCTGATTTCAAAGAACCTTTAAACTTTATAATGTATAATGATTTAATCTACAATTAGTTAATCAACCTTACCTAACTTATCATAATTAATAAAATCCCAAAAATTAATTTCTAACAAATATGCAAGCAATAATAAATTCCTAACCGGGAACCCTAAAACTAAATAATATACGAAAAAAACCTATTTACGGTAAACACACCATCCACGGATTAAGAGGCCTGCTGACATCGATGGAAAAACTATATGTAAGTGTTTGATTATTAAGAGAAGTTATATTATTAACATTTGCATTTTAAAGTATTTTTGTTGGTTGTTTTGTGGTTTCTGAGAGTAAGAGAATGCATACGCATTTGAAGCAGGCCTGCCATATTTGCTGATTTTTCGGCATTTTGCAGATTTTTTGCCTCAAAATTGGCAAAGTGTAGATTTGACTATTTTTGCTCCAAAATGCCGATTTTTTGATAAATCCTTAAAACACGGTAATTTTGTTTGTTTTAGTATAATTTACTATTTTAGACAACACTGGAATACTTTTTACATTAAAAAGAGATAGCTGTTTGCGCTTATTCTAAAGAGAACAAGTGAAAAAGGCTTAAATTCGGCTGTGCCGAATCTTTGAATACCCTCCATCCAATTGTGCTCTACTGGGTTTGATACAAATAAGTAAAATTATAAAAAATTTAAACGAATCAAATCAATATTTATCTTTTTCAAAATATATTCTTGAAATTGTTAATAATATTAACAGAATATTTCAAAGTGAGTCAACAGAAATACACAACCTATACAGAAAAACAAATTTTTAAAATTTGTTTTTGAAATTTTTTTTCTTTTGTTAATTTTTCATATGCTGCTGTTTTTACTTTTATTTTTACATATATCACATTTTATGTCCTATAATTCTCATAAATTTTTATATACATTTATCCAATTTTTATTATTTTAAATTGTCACCATTTTTGTCTCTCTTTTATTTTATTTACTCTCCAAATTACAATAGCACCGCACACAATGACTGCTCTCAACGAAGTACGATAGAAAATCGATACAGACGATGGAACATTGTGTTTGGAAATATAAAAATAACTAAAAAATTTGATATTTGAGGAACCAAAAACAAAACATGAATTTCATCAGGAAACATTGCTACACACGATGGAACATTAATTGGAACATGCTCATGTTTCCTCTAATGTTGCATCGTGTGTGGCCATTGTTGTAATATGCACTCTCTTCTCTTTTGATTTTTTTTAAGTTTATTTTGTTTAAATTCTAACAGCGGTATTCATAAAAAAATCTTAATTCAAGTTTCAAATGCATTTTAGTTAAAAAACATTTTAAGCCTAAAAAAGGTTTATTAAAAATTCGTATTCATAATCAGTATTTTAACTAATAAACGATTTAATTATTTTTTAACTTGAAGATGGCAACACTGCATTTTTCTTTATTTGTCATATTAATCGTAATGATGCAAATCAATGACTACTAAACCATACTATGTATTTTTTTTGTCATTTTTCAGAAAAATATTGTTTTTATAAAACAAAAAAAAATTATGAAAACTTGTTTATTAACTACAAAAATAAAAAGAGTCAAAAGAAAATGCCCAATAAAAGTGTTACATAGATAATGATTTTATTGTAGAAAAAAAAATATTCAAATAACCGGTTTTATTTTCTTTGTTTTGATTAAACAACACACCACTATAAAACACAATGAATAATATCCAAAAATATTATTATTTTTGCTAACATTTTTTATCCAAAATTGAAAACGGGTCGCTCCTCTTTTTGTAAATTTTCGTCTGACGATTGTTTGAAATTTGGGCAATAGTTTCTATTATAAACAAAATACAACTAAAAATATCACAATTTCCATATAAAAATGGTTCTTACTAATTCTTTTTATCAAATATAGAGGGTCCATTATTTATTAAACAAAAACAAATAACTTCTTTTGTTTACATGCCAATTTTTTGCAAAAATGTTTAAAATGAAAATAAACACAAAGCAATAATGTCATCTTAAAATAGGTTTAAAATAGGGTCGAACCAATTTTAAAATTCGTTTATTTGAACAAGGTTTAATAAAGGTATTTTAAGCTAAAATTCGTTTATGAATACAATTTTAGCAAATTTTGCTTAAAATTGGTTTGAAACACTGTTTAAAATTTTTATGAATACCGCTGTGTATATGATAATTACATACCTATTTATATTTTTTTGCATTTTGGTAGAATTGTTCTTTTTATCTGTTTCTTTAATTTTGTATTTTTTTTAAATTAATCTTTTTCTATAGTAGGGGAAGTACTTCCTAATATCCAATCTAGGAAATTAAGCAATTATTTTGTATTTAGAGTTAGCTTAGTATATTATAGCTTCTTTATAAATTTAAGTGGCATTTTTGAACCAATAAATAATTGATATCCATAATTGTGGTAAATTCATTGCTTATGGTTGATGAAATTTAGAGCGCAGGGTAATATTATGTTAAGCGGGTTGATGAGTATCAAATAGTTATCAGCAAGGTTGGGTGGGGAAATAATGACTTTCGAAGGTAAATTACATCTTTCATTCCTCTTTAGTAGAAAAACTCCATGTCACATATCTTCTTTACTGGATATAGTTTAACTTTCTCTCTTAAATTCATGTAACGTGACCCCTTTATCCAATGCCACAAGCCCACGCCAATTTTCCTGAGCTAAGACCGAAGCAAAGGTAGGTGTGCAAACCCGTGGTAGTCAGTTGTTCGTTGCACTGTGACAAAAGCAAAATAGAGAGAGAAAGAGCTAAACTTAGAACGGAAGTTCTCCGCCAACGCCAAAAAGGGTGTTTGGAAGCTTTTTCATTTGACGGTCGGAAAAACGACGCATTGACTCGAGAAAAAATTTATGAAGTTTATTATTCGAGAATACAGAAAGAATCGCATTTAGTCGTCGTTCATGAGCCAAATTCCAAATTATTTGGTTATGTCAACTTGGAAGGCAAAGGTGAAAGTGCTGAAGCGAAACAAGCAGCTTTAAAAGCATTTTTCCAAAAAATTTAATTGGTATTTGCTCTGACGGTAAAGTTACAAACATTATTATCATTACGATTTGAATTGAAGCTGAAGAGACCATTTCACTGATGGATTTGTTTACTACATTTCAATGAGTTGCCGTTTTGAAATTTGTGGAATGCATTGGAAAAAGCGCAAACGACTGGATCAAGAACCGCAACTGGAGTGTAAGCAAAAGAGATTCAAGATTGCCATACCCTACTGGTGCTTATCACAATTAAAAAAAATTCCCTATAAGCAACATAATTTTGTAATAAATTTTGAATAATCAATATAATTGTCAGGTTGTTCCGAATTTTGAAGCGATCCCACTTGAAAACATGCCTCCACCGATGGATGAAGATCAACGGAAGGAACTTTCAATAGATGTGAAGTATATATACCAAATTGCTAATGCTGTTTCGAATGGTCGCGTTTCAACTCAACTAGCAAATATTAAACCGGGTCCTGTATCACATGCTAGATGGCCAATAGAATACTTCGTATTTACGTTGCAACAAGCAAGCCATCCGAAAATTTAAAAATTTATTTTATTTTAACGTCAAATATTATGGGTCGGTTGTATATGCTAGTGTTTTGCTTAGAAAATTCATACGGTGGACGCAATATTTTCCAGACAGTTTACGTTTGGTGGTAAACACCGTAATTGAAAATAATTCCTATTTTGCACATTGTGAAAATGTTTTGCTTCGATGATCGACATTACATTTTAGATTTTACATTTTCGTAACGATCTATATGAACCGTCCAATATGCGTACCTACGTAAAACCGAAAATTAATTTTGTTTCCACTGATTACGTTATATGATTGATTTGATGATGACGAAAATGAAGATCCACCGCTAGACGATCCGAAGATTCCATTCCATATTCAAGGCACCGAGCGGTACGTTCAACTCATAACCAGCGTAGATAAACGTTCAATTGATAAAAAACCGCGAAGGGATCATTGCGACTACGTTAGCTAGCCGAAATAAAATGAGTCGAATGGAATAAAAGCAAGATTTGCAAGGAAAAATCTGAATTTTAAAATAAATTCCCATATCTTTCACATCTTTTTTTTTTCTATCGGCAAATAATAGCAAACTGTAATTTTCATTAATAAATAATTCAAATTTTCATTAATAAATTATTCAATTTCATCAATAATAATTCAAATAAAGATTCAAACAAAAACTTTAATTGAGTAGTAATGGTGTTTTTACATAAAATTTATGCTGATAACTGTTAAATGATGGAAATAATTTTGAGTGACGCTTATCATGATAATGACTTAGGTAAGAAGCAATATTGAAACTGCTTTTTATTTGCCAAATATATGCTGAAATTGAGTTTCGCTTATGAAAATTCGAAAGAAATCAATTTTTCGACCAAAACTCGTTCTAAATTATTTTTTTTTTTCGAAAAACTGATATCACCATCGCTTTTAACGTGCGAATTTCTTTAGAAATGAAATAAAAATTTGTTTGTTTTTTTTTCGAAAAAATAATATCGCCATCGTTTTAAGCGTACAATTTTACCTTGGATAGGATATATTTAAAAAATTTGAAATCGGCGAATTTTTTTTAACATACTAAAAAAACCTTAAAAATTATCGCGTAAAAAAATCGACTTTTCGACAAAAACTCGTCCAAAACCTCAAGAAAAACATTTTTTGGAAAAACTGCTATCGCAATCGTTTTAAGCGTACCTGGGAAAGGCAATATTTAAAAAAATAAATTAGCCGATTTATTTTTATTACCAATGAATAAACCTTAAAAATAAAAGTTGAGAAAAAGTAAAAAAATTTAAATTTGGGCGCTTCGAAAAAATTGTTAAAAATCGAAAAATTTTTTAAAAATCGAAAATTTTTTAAAAATCAAATAATGTTTTAAAAATCGAAAATTTTGTAAAAATCGAAAATTTTTTTAAAAATTAAAGAATTTAATAGAAGTTTATAATTTTATAAAAATCCATAAAAAAATTTAAAAATCGAAAAATTTAATTAAAATTTATAAATTTTATAAAAACTCATAAATTTAGTAAAAATTCAACAATTTTTTTAAAAATCCAAAATTTTTTAAAAGTTTATAAATTAAAAAAAAATTGATAAATTTTTTAAAAATTTTTATAAATCTATAATTTTATAAAAATCCAAAAATTTTTTCTAATGAGTATGTAGGTAAACACGTGTGTGTATGATATGCTGTGGAAATTTTCATGTATGATCAGTATGAACAATTTAATTTGTTGTGTGTTGTTGTTGGCATATACATATTAAGGTTGACTTTATTGTATGAGGAATGTGATATAAATTTAATTTTACACAATAACTAATGGCAATAAAATTCTGACGTTGCTTTTAGTTAAAAAAACAAAGATTAACATATTGCATGTACCTACAATAATAAAATTCACAGAAAAACTCTTACCTAAAATTTTAATACTCGTATCGGTTGTGGCTACCGAATTTGTTGACAATCAAATTCTTGCGGTTACGTCAACTTTCTTCATAATAATTTATATTTTTAGTTGGAAAAGCCAATATTCAGTTGTTGAATTTAATATTTATATTCCACAGAAATGTTATAAAGTTCTACAAAATTTGGTTTACTACTACACAACTAATTTTAATTATCTTTGATATTTTTGATACTTATACATTTGAATATTTTAATTAAAGAAAAATATATTTTTCTAACTACTACACCACAAACACTAATTAATTTTGATGGCTAATTTTGAAATTGTTTTTTCTTACAGTGGTTATTACACATTTATAGTATGTACGGTATATGACAAATCAATATAGACATAATTTTTACTTAATATCGAACAAATGAATTTAAGTTGTAGAGGAAAGATATTCCCAAACTGGGTTTTGAAGGCAGAAAGTCCTTTACTTTTCATACATTTGCACGAAATAGCCACGGTCTTTTTCGGTCTCATGTACGACGTTTTTATGCCTTGTATCATAATGTGTTAAAATTACGCAGAAATAGTCTAGACGTAGTTCTATCTTAAAACTGAGAAATATTTTTCAACTTGTGGAACAAACATATTCCGAAACTGTCCCTTGAATTCAGAAAGTCCTTTACTTCTCATACATTTATATGAAATAGCCACCGTCTTTTTCGGTCCCATGTACGGCGTTTTTATGCCGTGGATCATAATGAATTGAAATTTTGCAGAAATGATCTAGACGTAGTTCTTACTTAAAACTGGGAAATATTTTTCAACTTGTGGAACAAAAATATTCCGAAACTGGCTCTTTAATTCAGAAAGTCCTTTTCTTTTCATACATTTGTTTGAAATAGCCACGGTCTTTTTCGATCCCATGTACGGCGTTTTTATGCCGTGGATCATAATGTGCTTAAATTTCACAGAAATAGTCTGGACGTAGTTCTAATTTAAAACTGAGAAATATTTTTAAACTTGTGGAACAAAAATATTCCGAAACTGGCTTTTTCAGAAAGTCCTTTTCGTTTCATACATTTGCATGAAATAGCCACGGTCTTTTTCGGTCCCATGTACGGCGTTTTTATGCCGTGGATCATAATGAATTGAAATTTTTACAGAAATAATCTAGAAGTAGTTTTCACTTAAAACTGAGAAATATTTTTAAACTTGTGGAACAAAAATATTCCGAACTGCCTCTTGAGTTCAGAAAGGGCTTTACTTTTCATACATTTGTATGAAATAGCTACGGTCTTTTTTGTTGACCTGCTTCGTAATGCTTAAAAATTTTGTAAAAAATTAAGCAAGCGTTTCAATTTAAATTGCAGAATTACAATATCGTTCAAGGCTGTTTCTAGTACAAATGTCACATATTCAGTTTTTTTATCAAATCAAAAAACATGTATACTTAATTAATGAAAATTTTTAAATTAACTGCTGTCACCAAGCCTATAATTCAAACTTATTTCAAACCATTTTCTACTACCAAATACATTTGAGAATGACTAAGAAATTTTAAGTTTTTCAAATGTTTTTCGAGCTTCACTTTATAAAAATAAAAATAATCAAAAATCATTGAAATATTAATCCAAAAAATGTACAAAAATATTAAAAAAACAATTTAATTTCGTTCTGTGCGGGAAACGTTTATCATATAAAATAGTTAAACCTTCTTGTTGTCTCAAAAAATTTTTACAAATTTATTAAAAAGTAAGTACATATAGATTATAAGAGTGCATCAACATTATTTTTTCTTTTATAATTTAAAGGCCAAGCCAAACGAACAAATAATTCCAAAACAACTATTCTCATCCGTTGGTAAGGATCATATAGACAAAATAAATTAATCCACATAAAATTATTCGTTTTCACATAAAATTAGATGTTATTGTTGATAAAAACGAATAATTTCATGTGGATTCGTTTTTCACCCCCGATTAACAAGAGTTCTAATTATTATTTTCAGCTATCAAATTTTAAAGAGCAGACAGCAATTTGCCTCCAAAAGTTTACAAAATCTATTTGGAAAATTCTAATTAATGACGGGGCTGCTCAGTATCTATGCTAGAAGGGAACAGAAACAAAAAAAGCAGTTCTTACTTTAACAAAAACATTCCAGCAAAAAAAAATACCAAAAGAGACAGTGATTTTGATTCTGGTGTTGTGAAAATTTGGATTGGAACCAATGATTTTTACATAGGGGTGTCATAGGGTGGAAGTTTTCTTTTATGGTTCTTTTTCATTGCATCTAAAGCCCTTCTTATGGTTTGGTGAAAAATTAGATCTTTTGATGTTCCCAAATAAATTATGAATTTTAAAATTAAATTACATCAGTAATAGCCACATTTCACCATGTCCCGGTAGCTTCTACCTGGGAATTTAGCTGTCACATTTGTTGTTGCTGTTGCGACTTTGACTGTTGGATATATTATAACGCATTTCGTAATCGGGACTTATTTGTTGAATTACTTTGTTCAACATTCTTGCAATCTTTACTATAATAAATTTTTTACATTTTCTATTGATAACTACTTATGTTTAACCTTGCTTACGCGTCATAGATTTGAAGTGTAAATTTTATTTAAAACCACATTTTTGAAGTTGTGAAAAAGAACTACTTTGGAAGAGAAAAATCAGTACTAAAAGATACTTTGGAATCAATGAAAAATTGATTCCTTAAGCATTACTTCCATTTATTTTTGCTGGGAAAGGCTTTAAAACGTAACACAGAAAAATAAAAACTATTTCTAATGATTTGTATGTACATATAATATATTTTTAATTACAGCTACTTGTGCCCAAAAATTTGGTTCAGAAGCAAATTTTAATTTTGATAAAAGTGTATATTCCATTTCTAAAACAAACTAAAGAAAATAATATCTAATTCTTATAATTTAAAGAGCATTTTTTTTATTTCTTTTTTCTTGTTCTAAGTTTTTAGTGTTACTATGTATTTAAATTTCAAAATGTACTTAATAAATTATCTCCATAATGTAATGTTTAAATGTTAATAAACTATTTTGTTAATATAATTCCAAATAACTGCATTTAAAGTTTCGTAAAACTGCATAGAAAAATACATTAAAAATATATTTGATAACTATAGAGAATATACACTAGAGTATTATTTGATAATTAACATAATTCTTAACTCAATATCAACTATATTTCAGAACTAATTTTATTTTTACACAAAAATCAGGCTAGAGAAAGTGTTTAAATGTACTTGAATTTTATATCAATTCGAAGCCTTATATTAAACTCTATATAGATTTGAGAAGTACACTCGAGCTCTAACAGCCGTTTTTATAGAGAATGCTATGATTTTGAAATTTTGAATAAAAATTCTCAATGCTATTATTAAGTGTAACGTTTGAGAAATAAACTAGTTATCAAATCGTTATTTATTCAGTATAAATAGTAAATGTTTATTGGGAAGTCTGTTATAAGATTCAACCAAGTGTCTATGCAAATGGCTGTAAGAATACAAAATAAAAGTCTTTTCACAAATTTTATTTTTAAATTCGCGAATACAAACTTCCTACCCTGTGAAAAAGATAGGAAAACCTTCTAAAATGTTTCTGCTTTATATTTTACATCAAGAATCCTCTTTTTCAATATTAACCAGTAATAATAATTTATTTTTTTCATTTGCTGATGTAACAGCTAATAATAGAGGAATTCTTTATGTATATAAAAATATTTAACAAAATATAGCAAATATATAAAAAGTATTAAAAATAAATATATAAAATATGTTATAATGAATTTAAATAAAATTTTGTTTTTCTTTTATTTTTTAAGTTGAAAGTGCTAGAATTTGAAAATGAATTCCAAAACTAAATATTAAGTTAATTAATTAATTAATTAAAAAAAAATAACAAAAAGAACAATGGAAAAAAATAACAAAAGAACAGTTGTCAATTTAAATAATATTTTAAGTTAATATTCTTTTTTTTACAAAAAATGTTGGATTTTAGACTAAAATAAATAAATATATAAATACGTCTTTTCCTTTCAGATTTCATACAAACTTTAAAACAATAAAAATATGAATAAAATTTAAATAAAACTGTTTTACAGTTTTTATTTTTCTGGTGAGTTTTATTTTTAAAATTGGCTATAGAAATTTATTTTACATTCCTTATACAATAAAGGCCACCTTAATTTAACGTGCATACCAACATCACCAACAACAACAAGTTTTACATACTGAGCATCCATGAAAATTTCCACAGCATACACACAGACACTCCTACCTACATTCTCAATAAGAACAACAATGAAATTTCATGTAAATTTTGATATTTTTTATCCTTTTCTATTATATATTTTTTTGTTATTAAATGCGACCGAAAAAGACCGTGTCTTTTTTATATCCCAGTAAAACCACACATTACCAAATAATGTGTAAAGTATTGTGCAGCCATAGGGGACAATGAATTTCTTTACACCTTAATTCATTGATGAATTTTACAGGCGATGAGCCTCAAAGTAATGTATGGACCCATTAAGTTAGAGGTGATTAAGTAAGTGGTTACTTATATGGTTACTAGTAATGCGTCTACAAATATATTTTAAAAAACATTTTTTTTAGAAAAAGAAATTATTACAAATATTTCAAACGTTATTAAATATAATGTTTTCATGATGGGAATCGAACCTGGGAACTGGATGCCAGCCGAGAACTCTACCCACTGAGCTATCAACCCTCTTCATGTTTTCGTTCGTGATGTCGAAACGTACATACATTACAATTTTGCTTACAAAAAACAAAAAGTAATGAGTCTAAAAATAGATTTTCAAAAATATTTAGATTATTACTTAACATTCATAAATCATGCAATACGTTATCAATAATTGGTAACTCATTACTTTATGCTTGCAAATAATACAAAAGTAACGAGCTAAAGTAATGCATGAGTATATCGCACTCATTACGAAAGTTTTGCTGGGATTCATAAATGTGTTGTATACAAAATATTATATGCAGGCATTTATAAACTAAAGATATGTTTTTGTATAAGAATTATTAAAATTTATGGATTTTATAAAATTTATTGAAATTTATAAAATTTTTAAAAAATTTGTAGTTTTAAAAAAATTTTCGAATTTTTACTAATTTTCTGAATTTTTATATAATTTGTTAATTTTTATATATATTCATCATTTTTCGATTATTAAAAATTTTTTCTCAATTTTGATTTTTATAAAACTTTTTTAGTTTTTTTTATTAATTTATATAAGTTGTGGCAATTTTTCTATTATTTAATTAAAAGTACCAAAAGCGTACATTTCGAAAAAGTACTAATACCCGGTTAACCGGGTAGACCGGACGACTGTAGGCTCTAGATCATATTACACAAAGGTCACCACCGTTTGCATTGTACAAGCGACTGTTGTGGTTAGAGCAATCAAAGCTAATACTCAGCCAAACTGATATAACATCCACTTTAAATATTTATAACAGTCAACCCTTTTGGTGTTGTACACTGATCGTTGTTTCACACTTAACAAATCTAACCGAAAGTACTATGTCCATTGCTATATTTCGTACAGTATGTATTATTGCTAAGTAAGCATTTATTTACTATAAATTAAAACTGATTTTTATCAATAAGGCATTATTTGCTTAACACTTCAGGGAACGATAATTACGCTCTATACAAAGAACATGAACACAAAAATACAGTGTTTTATTTACAAAAGCAAACCAAAATATTCCTTCTCTTCCATTTCCATCCATATTTGATATAGTATTTAAGGAAATGCTAAAAAATGTCGTATACAATTTTGTTCAAAAATGTTAAACATCAGCAAAGAATATCACGATTGAAATTTAAGGTTATATGGAATGTGCCACGCCCCATTTTTCTAATCTTCACCACATTTTGAACAGCGCTTAAAAATTTTGTTAAAAATCGCAGTGACAAATACGTTTGTCATACAGGAGCCGAGTTAAATTGTGGGTTGTACTGTATGTGCCAAGCTATTTCGTCCGAACGCGCCCACTTTTGGGTAAGTGCTAAAAATGTTGTTACAATACACCATTAGAATTTTCGCTTCAATATGTTTGGGTTGTTTGGGAGAGCCACGCCTACTGTTTCTATGACACCCACATTTAGTGCGGAATTTAAAAACTTAATTAAAACATTCGTGTCAAAATTTTGTTGAAATATGTGTTACATGAGCCGATAAAAACAATTTAAACTTTTTCGTTGTATAGGAGTCGCCACGCCCCTTTGACTTAACTCCTCTGATTTTGATGCAGTGACTAAGAAACATTTTGTAAGATTTCCTACAAAATTTTATTCGAAAACGTTCAATGGGATCAGCAGAACATCAATTTAAAAATTTGGGTTATATAAGAGGTGGCACTCCCCTTTGTAGGTAGGGTAGAATATGCTCAAAAATTTCAGGAAAATCAGTTAAGCCACTTGGGAGTGATGTTGTAACAGACATAAAGACAGACAGATAAACAAACGAATTAATAATATTAAGAGGATTAAATGTACCTAGATTATCAACCGGTTAGGGTTTTGAAAATTGAAAAAAGTACAGTAAATTTGCAAAATTTAATAAAATATTTATTTGGGGACGATAATGAATGCCTGCCATTTACTTTTTAAAGATTATTTTATGTAAATGTTGCCCGTGGATACGCAGTAGGTGGTCCATCCGTAAGCTCCAATTTCGGCATACTTCTTCCAGCATTTCGGCCGGTATCTTACCAATGGCAACCATTTCCGGATGTTGCAAGCAGTATCTTCTGGCAAGTCTCTTAACAGTACCGCCTATTGCGTCAAAAGGCCCTTTACCATGTGAAGTGGCGACAAATTTTCATTCCGCTTTAAACTAAAATCTTTTTCGTGATGGATTAAGCTTATAGGATTTATTTGTTTTTGCATTGCGTCACTGCGCCATCAGATAAATAATTAACTTTATTTATAAATGTATAGGTGATCTTAACGTGTTATAAAATTTTTGTCGGAAAACCCTCCAGGTAACGGCGTCATGATTGTGTATATTTGCAATTGCTGCAAAATTATTATTCTTTACATTCCATTCTCTTTTATTTATTAAACAAGAGAATGCTGAATGCTGTCTTGAAATATGTTCCGATTGAAATAATGGGATATGATTATTTGAGAGCAGCAAAGTTTCCTTGGGGTTTAGCATTATTTGTATTACAAGTTTCACGAATTCCAAATACATACATGTTTTTTTATTATTATTATTTTATTTATTTTTTTTTTTATTATTATTTGTATTACAAGTTTCACGAATTCAAAAACATAAATTTTTTTTTTAATTTTGCACACTTCTTCCGAATTTAATTTAGAACATCTTTTTTCGTTTATTTTCTTCTTTTTATTGCTGTGATTTCCAAACTAATAAACTTACATTCAAATCATCGATTGATTTATTGTGATTAAATAAGTTACTTGATAATATTAATAATAAGTTAAATATTTTGTAAGGATAACTTACATAGAATTTATTGAAGTGTGATGTTTTTAGCATTTAGCTGAACGTTGTTATTCTTTACGAGTTTTAGACAATTTTCACTTGTTAATAATATTTTTTTTTTGATTTTTGTTATATTTTTTTTTTGTTATTTTTAATTGTTTAATAGTATTTTTCTGAGAGATTAAGATTTGTTTTTTTTATGGCTGGATACTTGTATATTTTATGGATTGCAGCACGTTGTTTTCATTTTTATTTATTAAAATTTTTCTTGCATTTTAAAATTGCATTAATATTATTTGGATTTGTATAATCAGATAATTTTTTAACTAAAAGTATTATAATACCTTTCAATTGTTTTTTAAATTATTACAATACCATACCGAATATCCGAAAAATGCCTACATAAAATGTTATACAGTGGAGGAAAAAACTACAAAATGCATTGCTAAATTGCATTTGCATTATAATTGCATTTTAAATAAAGAGGTTCTTTTCTGAATAACACGTCGTAAAGTAGACAACTGCAGCTTTCAGATTAATTTTAAATTTTAGAAATCGTTCATGTATTTAAGGAATTATGGCTCTTCAAAGTTCACTACTTTTAGCATTTTTTGATGTTTTTGAAAAATGAAAAACATGAATAAAATCGCAAGTTTTTAAATTTTTAATGATTTAGAAACGGAATTGTCTATATGGCTCCATAAAGTCTCTCTGTGCAAAATATGAAGAAAATTAGAAGACATGAACAATGCAAATTTTGTAATGTTCTTTCATGGAATGAGCGATATATATAATTTAGTTTACTTTTTTTATAAGAAACGCATTTATAATTTCTGTAGTTTTCCAAAACTGTTATCCTTGAAATGCGTTACTAATATTTTAATTATTCTTATAAGTTTCTAAACTTTTTTATATCAAATATATTATAATATTTTAATATTTATTCTTATTTTTACTACAAGTATCGCTAAGTGCATTGAGTAAGAGAGAACTTATGTGCTTAACACATATAAAAGACATAATAAAATATGTATTTATTTTACTCCCGATAAACTGTTCGATCTCTACCTCCATCAGTTTTTGCTACCAGGAATATTTAATTTAGAGAGCTCTTTCATAGGTTTATTATTAGTTCCTTACTTTTTTTTGACCAATAAGCTCTTGAACTGCCTCTGGCTGTCCTTCATAGAAGGAAAAATGGATCCTTATCCAACTTTTCTAAGGCCAATTCACCAAATAAACGACGTTGTGGTACGTCACCTTGCCCAAGTTCTTGCAGCAGTTGTATTTTGTATGGTTTCATACCGAGGTGCCTACGTAAAATCTTCCAAGTGGTCGAATAACACAAGTCCACAAGCCTCGGTACGCACTCCTCGCATACCGGTTGGTGGGTTAATGTCCAATAAAGTGAAACTGGTGCGAAATTTGGTCACAACAGCTTGAATAGCCTGTTCGGTGGGTCACTTTTGACGACCATAAAATGGACGTAATTTACGAAACACATTTTGCGCACAGCACGAATTTTGATAATAAAATTAAATGAGTGCAAACGTTGTTAGTCTACTTATGGTGAAATGGCAAAACTTACTGAACATACCTATTTGGCATTGTCACATGTCATGAATCGTTTTTTTACTCTGAAAAAGTTTACACTGAAAAACCAAATAGCAAAAAAATCACCCTTTATATGACTCAATATTCAAATGGGATAAGATATAATTATATATGATTCAATGTGTTGCCTCATATCAAAAATATATTTTTATATTGTATAAGACATGGTAATATTTGGCATTAAGAGCATATGAAGAGCATTTTTAATATGATATCCTATTAATATTATCAATTAGTTTTTTATCTGTCTGCCTGTCTGTATGTTTGTTACATCATTAGGCCCAAACGGCTGAACCGATTTTCCTGAAATTCTTTGAGCATGTTCTATCTATCCCAGGAAATTACTATAGCCTAGCAAAACCACACATTATCAAATAATGGGTAAAGTAATGTATAGCCGATGGATTACTTTACACCTTACTTCATTGATGAATTTTACAGGCGATGAGCCTCAAAATAATGTATATACCCATTACTTTAAAGGTGATAATATAAGGGGTTACTTATATGGTTACGAGAATGGAAAAAGTAATGTGTCTAAAAATAGATTTTTAAAAAAGAGGAATTTTTATTAAAAAAAATTGTTACAAATGTTTTATGTAAAATATTTGTAATTAAAAATAATGTGGTCAAGATGGGAATCGAACCAGGGAAATCTGGTTGCCAGCCAAGAACTCTACCCACTGAGCTATCGACGCATATAGTATTTGATTGCTTTAAACTTAAATGAATTGCTGCGCTTCGTTTTTTCGCTAGTGTTATCAAAACAAACATACATTAATCTTTTGCTTACAAAAAAAAAAAACACAAAGTAATGTATCTAAAAATAGATTTTCAACAATATTTCAATTATTACTTTACATTTATAAATCATATATTACGTAATCAATAATGAGTAGCGTATTACTTTATGCTTGCAAATAATGAAAAAGATAACGAGCTATCATTACAAGGTAACGCATGAGAATATCACACCCATTACCAAAGTTTTGCTGGGAGGCCATATTAAATCGCGATTGGAATGAATGCCACCTACAATATAACCCAAATTTTTAGAATGATTTTCTGATGATTCTGTTTTAACTCCGCTTAATGTTAATAAAGATCGTGAAATTGATTTTATTGACAGCTTAATGAGTTTTAATATGATTAAAATAAATCATATTGCTAATCAGCTTCATCGTTTTTTGGATCTTGTATTTGTTTCCTATGATTGTAAATTTAAGATATATGAATCTTTACTGCCAATATCTCCACCTAATCTTCATCATTTTCCGATAGTAATTGAGTTTTAAGATTACAAGTTTTTAGATACTCCGAATCTTTTAATTCTAATAACTTTAATTTCAATGTATGTAATTTTGACGTGTTAAACTCTATTAAGTTTAGTTGATTGTTTGCAAATTTTTTCGGGGCTTTCAACTTCGATATGTTACGATGAATTTTTGCGGTTGGTTTTAAAAATTTGTAGTGAATATATTCCATACATGAAGGCTAGACCTTATAAACTTCTTTGGTATACTAGTTGTCTTAAGAAGATTAAAAATCTTCGAAACTAATTTTATAAACATTTTGTTGATTCTGGTAATCCTGAATATCAAAACAAATTTGTTTATTATCAACGTGAGTTTATTTTTATAAATAAATTTCTTTATAAACAATCTTATTGAGAAAGAGTATGAAATCGAAAGTAATTCTAAAGTTTTTTGGTCTACATACCGTAATTTTTTTCTTTTTATCTTAAGTAATATTAATATTTAATAATCTTTTTATTCTCAAAATTAAAAATAACCTTTTATATTAATATTTCATTATCATGTACAAATTAAACTAAAACTCCTAATTTACCATATTGAGTCAAATTATTATACTTAATCTATGATTATTATATAAAGTTTTAACGTTTAAAGAAATCATAGATGGATTACCTTACCCTGATTTCAAAGAACCTTTAAACTTTATAATGTATAATGATTTAATCTACAATTAGTTAATCAACCTTACCTAACTTATCATAATTAATAAAATCCCAAAAATTAATTTCTAACAAATATGCAAGCAATAATAAATTCCTAACCGGGAACCCTAAAACTAAATAATATACGAAAAAAACCTATCTACGGTAAACACACCATCCACGGATTAAGAGGCCTGCTGACATCGATGGAAAAACTATATGTAAGTGTTTGATTATTAAGAGAAGTTATATTATTAACATTTGCATTTTAAAGTATTTTTGTTGGTTGTTTTGTGGTTTCTGAGAGTAAGAGAATGCATACGCATTTGAAGCAGGCCTGCCATATTTGCTGATTTATCGGCATTTTGCAGATTTTTTGCCTCAAAATTGGCAAAGTGTAGATTTGACTATTTTTACTCCAAAATGCCGATTTTTTGATAAATCCTTAAAACACGGTAATTTTGTTTGTTTTAGTATAATTTACTATTTTAGACAACACTGGAATACTTTTTACATTAAAAAGAGATAGCTGTTTGCGCTTATTCTAAAGAGAACAAGTGAAAAAGGCTTAAATTCGGCTGTGCCGAATCTTTGAATACCCTCCATCCAATTGTGCTCTACTGGGTTTGATACAAATAAGTAAAATTATAAAAAATTTAAACGAATCAAATCAATATTTATCTTTTTCAAAATATATTCTTGAAATTGTTAATAATATTAACAGAATATTTCAAAGTGAGTCAACAGAAATACACAACCTATACAGAAAAACAAATTTTTAAAATTAGTTTTTGAAATTTTTTTTTCTTTTGTTAATTTTTCATATGCTGCTGTTTTTACTTTTATTTTTACATATATCACATTTTATGTCCTATAATTCTCATAAATTTTTATATACATTTATCCAATTTTTATTATTTTAAATTGTCACCATTTTTGTCTCTCTTTTATTTTATTTACTCTCCAAATTACAATAGCACCGCACACAATGACTGCTCTCAACGAAGTACGATAGAAAATCGATACAGACGATGGAACATTGTGTTTGGAAATATAAAAATAACTAAAAAATTTGATATTTGAGGAACCAAAAACAAAACATGAATTTCATCAGGAAACATTGCTACACACGATAGAACATTAATTGGAACATGCTCATGTTTCCTCTAATGTTGCATCGTGTGTGGCCATTGTTGTAATATGCACTCTCTTCTCTTTTGATTTTTTTTAAGTTTATTTTGTTTAAATTCTAACAGCGGTATTCATAAAAAAATCTTAATTCAAGTTTCAAATGCATTTTAGTTAAAAAACATTTTAAGCCTAAAAAAGGTTTATTAAAAATTCGTATTCATAATCAGTATTTTAACTAATAAACGATTTAATTATTTTTTAACTTGAAGATGGCAACACTGCATTTTTCTTTATTTGTCATATTAATCGTAATGATGCAAATCAATGACTACTAAACCATACTATGTATTTTTTTTGTCGTTTTTCAGAAAAATATTGTTTTTATAAAACAAAAAAAAATTATGAAAACTTGTTTATTAACTACAAAAATAAAAAGAGTCAAAAGAAAATGCCCAATAAAAGTGTTACATAGATAATGATTTTATTGTAGAAAAAAAAATATTCAAATAACCGGTTTTATTTTCTTTGTTTTGATTAAACAACACACCACTATAAAACACAATGAATAATATCCAAAAATATTATTATTTTTGCTAACATTTTTTATCCAAAATTGAAAACGGGTCGCTCCTCTTTTTGTAAATTTTCGTCTGACGATTGTTTGAAATTTGGGCAATAGTTTCTATTATAAACAAAATACAACTAAAAATATCACAATTTCCATATAAAAATGGTTCTTACTAATTCTTTTTATCAAATATAGAGGGTCCATTATTTATTAAACAAAAACAAATAACTTCTTTTGTTTACATGCCAATTTTTTGCAAAAATGTTTAAAATGAAAATAAACACAAAGCAATAATGTCATCTTAAAATAGGTTTAAAATAGGGTCGAACCAATTTTAAAATTCGTTTATTTGAACAAGGTTTAATAAAGGTATTTTAAGCTAAAATTCGTTTATGAATACAATTTTAGCAAATTTTGCTTAAAATTGGTTTGAAACACTGTTTAAAATTTTTATGAATACCGCTGTGTATATGATAATTACATACCTATTTATATTTTTTTGCATTTTGGTAGAATTGTTCTTTTTATCTCTTTCTTTAATTTTGTATTTTTTTTAAATTAATCTTTTTCTATAGTAGGGGAAGTACTTCCTAATATCCAATCTAGGAAATTAAGCAATTATTTTGTATTTAGAGTTAGCTTAGTATATTATAGCTTCTTTATAAATTTAAGTGGCATTTTTGAACCAATAAATAATTGATATCCATAATTGTGGTAAATTCATTGCTTATGGTTGATGAAATTTAGAGCGCAGGGTAATATTATGTTAAGCGGGTTGATGAGTATCAAATAGTTATCAGCAAGGTTGGGTGGGGAAATAATGACTTTCGAAGGTAAATTACATCTTTCATTCCTCTTTAGTAGAAAAACTCCATGTCACATATCTTCTTTACTGGATATAGTTTAACTTTCTCTCTTAAATTCATGTAACGTGACCCCTTTATCCAATGCCACAAGCCCACGCCAATTTTCCTGAGCTAAGACCGAAGCAAAGGTAGGTGTGCAAACCCGTGGTAGTCAGTTGTTCGTTGCACTGTGACAAAAGCAAAATAGAGAGAGAAAGAGCTAAACTTAGAACGGAAGTTCTCCGCCAACGCCAAAAAGGGTGTTTGGAAGCTTTTTCATTTGACGGTCGGAAAAACGACGCATTGACTCGAGAAAAAATTTATGAAGTTTATTATTCGAGAATACAGAAAGAATCGCATTTAGTCGTCGTTCATGAGCCAAATTCCAAATTATTTGGTTATGTCAACTTGGAAGGCAAAGGTGAAAGTGCTGAAGCGAAACAAGCAGCTTTAAAAGCATTTTTCCAAAAAATTTAATTGGTATTTGCTCTGACGGTAAAGTTACAAACATTATTATCATTACGATTTGAATTGAAGCTGAAGAGACCATTTCACTGATGGATTTGTTTACTACATTTCAATGAGTTGCCGTTTTGAAATTTGTGGAATGCATTGGAAAAAGCGCAAACGACTGGATCAAGAACCGCAACTGGAGTGTAAGCAAAAGAGATTCAAGATTGCCATACCCTACTGGTGCTTATCACAATTAAAAAAAATTCCCTATAAGCAACATAATTTTGTAATAAATTTTGAATAATCAATATAATTGTCAGGTTGTTCCGAATTTTGAAGCGATCCCACTTGAAAACATGCCTCCACCGATGGATGAAGATCAACGGAAGGAACTTTCAATAGATGTGAAGTATATATACCAAATTGCTAATGCTGTTTCGAATGGTCGCGTTTCAACTCAACTAGCAAATATTAAACCGGGTCCTGTATCACATGCTAGATGGCCAATAGAATACTTCGTATTTACGTTGCAACAAGCAAGCCATCCGAAAATTTAAAAATTTATTTTATTTTAACGTCAAATATTATGGGTCGGTTGTATATGCTAGTGTTTTGCTTAGAAAATTCATACGGTGGACGCAATATTTTCCAGACAGTTTACGTTTGGTGGTAAACACCGTAATTGAAAATAATTCCTATTTTGCACATTGTGAAAATGTTTTGCTTCGATGATCGACATTACATTTTAGATTTTACATTTTCGTAACGATCTATATGAACCGTCCAATATGCGTACCTACGTAAAACCGAAAATTAATTTTGTTTCCACTGATTACGTTATATGATTGATTTGATGATGACGAAAATGAAGATCCACCGCTAGACGATCCGAAGATTCCATTCCATATTCAAGGCACCGAGCGGTACGTTCAACTCATAACCAGCGTAGATAAACGTTCAATTGATAAAAAACCGCGAAGGGATCATTGCGACTACGTTAGCTAGCCGAAATAAAATGAGTCGAATGGAATAAAAGCAAGATTTGCAAGGAAAAATCTGAATTTTAAAATAAATTCCCATATCTTTCACATCTTTTTTTTTTCTATCGGCAAATAATAGCAAACTGTAATTTTCATTAATAAATAATTCAAATTTTCATTAATAAATTATTCAATTTCATCAATAATAATTCAAATAAAGATTCAAACAAAAACTTTAATTGAGTAGTAATGGTGTTTTTACATAAAATTTATGCTGATAACTGTTAAATGATGGAAATAATTTTGAGTGACGCTTATCATGATAATGACTTAGGTAAGAAGCAATATTGAAACTGCTTTTTATTTGCCAAATATATGCTGAAATTGAGTTTCGCTTATGAAAATTCGAAAGAAATCAATTTTTCGACCAAAACTCGTTCTAAATTATTTTTTTTTTCGAAAAACTGATATCACCATCGCTTTTAACGTGCGAATTTCTTTAGAAATGAAATAAAAATTTGTTTGTTTTTTTTTCGAAAAAATGATATCGCCATCGTTTTAAGCGTACAATTTTACCTTGGATAGGATATATTTAAAAAATTTGAAATCGGCGAATTTTTTTTAACATACTAAAAAAACCTTAAAAATTATCGCGTAAAAAAATCGACTTTTCGACAAAAACTCGTCCAAAACCTCAAGAAAAACATTTTTTGGAAAAACTGCTATCGCAATCGTTTTAAGCGTACCTGGGAAAGGCAATATTTAAAAAAATAAATTAGCCGATTTATTTTTATTACCAATGAATAAACCTTAAAAATAAAAGTTGAGAAAAAGTAAAAAAATTTAAATTTGGGCGCTTCGAAAAAATTGTTAAAAATCGAAAAATTTTTTAAAAATCGAAAATTTTTTAAAAATCAAATAATGTTTTAAAAATCGAAAATTTTGTAAAAATCGAAAATTTTTTTAAAAATTAAAGAATTTAATAGAAGTTTATAATTTTATAAAAATCCATAAAAAAATTTAAAAATCGAAAAATTTAATTAAAATTTATAAATTTTATAAAAACTCATAAATTTAGTAAAAATTCAACAATTTTTTTAAAAATCCAAAATTTTTTAAAAGTTTATAAATTAAAAAAAAATTGATAAATTTTTTAAAAATTTTTATAAATCTATAATTTTATAAAAATCCAAAAATTTTTTCTAATGAGTATGTAGGTAAACACGTGTGTGTATGATATGCTGTGGAAATTTTCATGTATGATCAGTATGAACAATTTAATTTGTTGTGTGTTGTTGTTGGCATATACATATTAAGGTTGACTTTATTGTATGAGGAATGTGATATAAATTTCATTTTACACAATAACTAATGGCAATAAAATTCTGACGTTGCTTTTAGTTAAAAAAACAAAGATTAACATATTGCATGTACCTACAATAATAAAATTCACAGAAAAACTCTTACCTAAAATTTTAATACTCGTATCGGTTGTGGCTACCGAATTTGTTGACAATCAAATTCTTGCGGTTACGTCAACTTTCTTCATAATAATTTATATTTTTAGTTGGAAAAGCCAATATTCAGTTGTTGAATTTAATATTTATATTCCACAGAAATGTTATAAAGTTCTACAAAATTTGGTTTACTACTACACAACTAATTTTAATTATCTTTGATATTTTTGATACTTATACATTTGAATATTTTAATTAAAGAAAAATATATTTTTCTAACTACTACACCACAAACACTAATTAATTTTGATGGCTAATTTTGAAATTGTTTTTTCTTACAGTGGTTATTACACATTTATAGTATGTACGGTATATGACAAATCAATATAGACATAATTTTTACTTAATATCGAACAAATGAATTTAAGTTGTAGAGGAAAGATATTCCCAAACTGGGTTTTGAAGGCAGAAAGTCCTTTACTTTTCATACATTTGCACGAAATAGCCACGGTCTTTTTCGGTCTCATGTACGACGTTTTTATGCCTTGTATCATAATGTGTTAAAATTACGCAGAAATAGTCTAGACGTAGTTCTATCTTAAAACTGAGAAATATTTTTCAACTTGTGGAACAAACATATTCCGAAACTGTCCCTTGAATTCAGAAAGTCCTTTACTTCTCATACATTTATATGAAATAGCCACCGTCTTTTTCGGTCCCATGTACGGCGTTTTTATGCCGTGGATCATAATGAATTGAAATTTTGCAGAAATGATCTAGACGTAGTTCTTACTTAAAACTGGGAAATATTTTTCAACTTGTGGAACAAAAATATTCCGAAACTGGCTCTTTAATTCAGAAAGTCCTTTTCTTTTCATACATTTGTTTGAAATAGCCACGGTCTTTTTCGATCCCATGTACGGCGTTTTTATGCCGTGGATCATAATGTGCTTAAATTTCACAGAAATAGTCTGGACGTAGTTCTAATTTAAAACTGAGAAATATTTTTAAACTTGTGGAACAAAAATATTCCGAAACTGGCTTTTTAATTCAGAAAGTCCTTTTCGTTTCATACATTTGCATGAAATAGCCACGGTCTTTTTCGGTCCCATGTACGGCGTTTTTATGCCGTGGATCATAATGAATTGAAATTTTTACAGAAATAATCTAGAAGTAGTTTTCACTTAAAACTGAGAAATATTTTTAAACTTGTGGAACAAAAATATTCCGAACTGCCTCTTGAGTTCAGAAAGGGCTTTACTTTTCATACATTTGTATGAAATAGCTACGGTCTTTTTTGTTGACCTGCTTCGTAATGCTTAAAAATTTTGTAAAAAATTAAGCAAGCGTTTCAATTTAAATTGCAGAATTACAATATCGTTCAAGGCTGTTTCTAGTACAAATGTCACATATTCAGTTTTTTTATCAAATCAAAAAACATGTATACTTAATTAATGAAAATTTTTAAATTAACTGCTGTCACCAAGCCTATAATTCAAACTTATTTCAAACCATTTTCTACTACCAAATACATTTGAGAATGACTAAGAAATTTTAAGTTTTTCAAATGTTTTTCGAGCTTCACTTTATAAAAATAAAAATAATCAAAAATCATTGAAATATTAATCCAAAAAATGTACAAAAATATTAAAAAAACAATTTAATTTCGTTCTGTGCGGGAAACGTTTATCATATAAAATAGTTAAACCTTCTTGTTGTCTCAAAAAATTTTTACAAATTTATTAAAAAGTAAGTACATATAGATTATAAGAGTGCATCAACATTATTTTTTCTTTTATAATTTAAAGGCCAAGCCAAACGAACAAATAATTCCAAAACAACTATTCTCATCCGTTGGTAAGGATCATATAGACAAAATAAATTAATCCACATAAAATTATTCGTTTTCACATAAAATTAGATGTTATTGTTGATAAAAACGAATAATTTCATGTGGATTCGTTTTTCACCCCCGATTAACAAGAGTTCTAATTATTATTTTCAGTTATCAAATTTTAAAGAGCAGACAGCAATTTGCCTCCAAAAGTTTACAAAATCTATTTGGAAAATTCTAATTAATGACGGGGCTGCTCAGTATCTATGCTAGAAGGGAACAGAAACAAAAAAGCAGTTCTTACTTTAACAAAAACATTCCAGCAAAAAAAAATACCAAAAGAGACAGTGATTTTGATTCTGGTGTTGTGAAAATTTGGATTGGAACCAATGATTTTTACATAGGGGTGTCATAGGGTGGAAGTTTTCTTTTATGGTTCTTTTTCATTGCATCTAAAGCCCTTCTTATGGTTTGGTGAAAAATTAGATCTTTTGATGTTCCCAAATAAATTATGAATTTTAAAATTAAATTACATCAGTAATAGCCACATTTCACCATGTCCCGGTAGCTTCTACCTGGGAATTTAGCTGTCACATTTGTTGTTGCTGTTGCGACTTTGACTGTTGGATATATTATAACGCATTTCGTAATCGGGACTTATTTGTTGAATTACTTTGTTCAACATTCTTGCAATCTTTACTATAATAAATTTTTTACATTTTCTATTGATAACTACTTATGTTTAACCTTGCTTACGCGTCATAGATTTGAAGTGTAAATTTTATTTAAAACCACATTTTTGAAGTTGTGAAAAAGAACTACTTTGGAAGAGAAAAATCAGTACTAAAAGATACTTTGGAATCAATGAAAATTTGATTCCTTAAGCATTACTTCCATTTATTTTTGCTGGGAAAGGCTTTAAAACGTAACACAGAAAAATAAAAACTATTTCTAATGATTTGTATGTACATATAATATATTTTTAATTACAGCTACTTGTGCCCAAAAATTTGGTTCAGAAGCAAATTTTAATTTTGATAAAAGTGTATATTCCATTTCTAAAACAAACTAAAGAAAATAATATCTAATTCTTATAATTTAAAGAGCATTTTTTTTATTTCTTTTTTCTTGTTCTAAGTTTTTAGTGTTACTATGTATTTAAATTTCAAAATGTACTTAATAAATTATCTCCATAATGTAATGTTTAAATGTTAATAAACTATTTTGTTAATATAATTCCAAATAACTGCATTTAAAGTTTCGTAAAACTGCATAGAAAAATACATTAAAAATATATTTGATAACTATAGAGAATATACACTAGAGTATTATTTGATAATTAACATAATTCTTAACTCAATATCAACTATATTTCAGAACTAATTTTATTTTTACACAAAAATCAGGCTAGAGAAAGTGTTTAAATGTACTTGAATTTTATATCAGTTCGAAGCCTTATATTAAACTCTATATAGATTTGAGAAGTACACTCGAGCTCTAACAGCCGTTTTTATAGAGAATGCTATGATTTTGAAATTTTGAATAAAAATTCTCAATGCTATTATTAAGTGTAACGTTTGAGAAATAAACTAGTTATCAAATCGTTATTTATTCAGTATAAATAGTAAATGTTTATTGGGAAGTCTGTTATAAGATTCAACCAAGTGTCTATGCAAATGGCTGTAAGAATACAAAATAAAAGTCTTTTCACAAATTTTATTTTTAAATTCGCGAATACAAACTTCCTACCCTGTGAAAAAGATAGGAAAACCTTCTAAAATGTTTCTGCTTTATATTTTACATCAAGAATCCTCTTTTTCAATATTAACCAGTAATAATAATTTATTTTTTTCATTTGCTGATGTAACAGCTAATAATAGAGGAATTCTTTATGTATATAAAAATATTTAACAAAATATAGCAAATATATAAAAAGTATTAAAAATAAATATATAAAATATGTTATAATGAATTTAAATAAAATTTTGTTTTTCTTTTATTTTTTAAGTTGAAAGTGCTAGAATTTGAAAATGAATTCCAAAAATAAATATTAAGTTAATTAATTAATTAATTAAAAAAAAAATAACAAAAAGAACAATGGAAAAAAATAACATAAGAACAGTTGTCAATTTAAATAATATTTTAAGTTAATATTCTTTTTTTTACAAAAAATGTTGGATTATAGACTAAAATAAATAAATATATAAATACGTCTTTTCTTTTCAGATTTCATACAAACTTTAAAACAATAAAAATATGAATAAAATTTAAATAAAACTGTTTTACAGTTTTTATTTTTCTGGTGAGTTTTATTTTTAAAATTGGCTATAGAAATTTATTTTACATTCCTTATACAATAAAGACCACCTTAATTTAACGTGCATACCAACATCACCAACAACAACAAGTTTTACATACTGAGCATCCATGAAAATTTCCACAGCATACACACACACACTCCTACCTACATTCTCAATAAGAACAACAATGAAATTTCATGTAAATTTTGATATTTTTTATCCTTTTCTATTATATATTTTTTTGTTATTAAATGCGACCGAAAAAGACCGTGTCTTTTTTATATCCCAGTAAAACCACACATTACCAAATAATGTGTAAAGTATTGTGCAGCCATAGGGGACAATGAATTTCTTTACACCTTAATTCATTGATGAATTTTACAGGCGATGAGCCTCAAAGTAATGTATGGACCCATTAAGTTAGAGGTGATTAAGTAAGTGGTTACTTATATGGTTACTAGTAATGCGTCTACAAATATATTTTAAAAAACATTTTTTTTAGAAAAAGAAATTATTACAAATATTTCAAACGTTATTAAATATAATGTTTTCATGATGGGAATCGAACCTGGGAACTGGATGCCAGCCGAGAACTCTACCCACTGAGCTATCAACCCTCTTCATGTTTTCGTTCGTGATGTCGAAACGTACATACATTACAATTTTGCTTACAAAAAACAAAAAGTAATGAGTCTAAAAATAGATTTTCAAAAATATTTAGATTATTACTTAACATTCATAAATCATGCAATACGTTATCAATAATTGGTAACTCATTACTTTATGCTTGCAAATAATACAAAAGTAACGAGCTAAAGTAATGCATGAGTATATCGCACTCATTACGAAAGTTTTGCTGGGATTCATAAATGTGTTGTATACAAAATATTATATGCAGGCATTTATAAACTAAAGATATGTTTTTGTATAAGAATTATTAAAATTTATGGATTTTATAAAATTTATTGAAATTTATAAAATTTTTAAAAAATTTGTAGTTTTAAAAAAATTTTCGAATTTTTACTAATTTTCTGAATTTTTATATAATTTGTTAATTTTTATATATATTCATCATTTTTCGATTATTAAAAATTTTTTCTCAATTTTGATTTTTATAAAACTTTTTTAGTTTTTTTTTTTAATTTATATAAGTTGTGGCAATTTTTCTATTATTTAATTAAAAGTACCAAAAGCGTACATTTCGAAAAAGTACTAATACCCGGTTAACCGGGTAGACCGGACGACTGTAGGCTCTAGATCATATTACACAAAGGTCACCACCGTTTGCATTGTACAAGCGACTGTTGTGGTTAGAGCAATCAAAGCTAATACTCAGCCAAACTGATATAACATCCACTTTAAATATTTATAACAGTCAACCATTTTGGTGTTGTACACTGATCGTTGTTTCACACTTAACAAATCTAACCGAAAGTACTATGTCCATTGCTATATTTCGTACAGTATGTATTATTGCTAAGTAAGCATTTATTTACTATAAATTAAAACTGATTTTTATCAATAAAGGCATTATTTGCTTAACACTTCAGGGAACGATAATTACGCTCTATACAAAGAACATGAACACAAAAATACAGTGTTTTATTTACAAAAGCAAACCAAAATATTCCTTCTCTTCCATTTCCATCCATATTTGATATAGTATTTAAGGAAATGCTAAAAAATGTCGTATACAATTTTGTTCAAAAATGTTAAACATCAGCAAAGAATATCACGATTGAAATTTAAGGTTATATGGAATGTGCCACGCCCCATTTTTCTAATCTTCACCACATTTTGAACAGCGAACAAATTTTGTTAAAAATCGCAGTGACAAATACGTTTGTCATACAGGAGCCGAGTTAAATTGTGGGTTGTACTGTATGTGCCAAGCTATTTCCGAACGCGCCCACTTTTGGGTAAGTGCTAAAAATGTTGTTACAATACACCATTAGAATTTCCGCTTCAATATGTTTGGGTTGTTTGTGAGAGCCACGCCCACTGTTTCTATGACACCCACATTTAGTGCGGAATTTAAAAACTTAATTAAAACATTCGTGTCAAAATTTTGTTGAAATATGTGTTACATGAGCCGATAAAAACAATTTAAACTTTTTCGTTGTATAGGAGTCGCCACGCCCCTTTGACTTAACTCCTCTGATTTTGGTGCAGTGACTAAGAAACATTTTGTAAGATTTCCTACAAAATTTTATTCGAAAACGTTCAATGGGATCAGCAGAACATCAATTTAAAAATTTGGGTTATATAAGAGGTGGCACTCCCCTTTGTAGGTAGGGTAGAATATGCTCAAAAATTTCAGGAAAATCAGTTAAGCCACTTGGGAGTGATGTTGTAACAGACATAAAGACAGACAGATAAACAAACGAATTAATAATATTAAGAGGATTAAATGTACCTAGATTATCAACCGGTTAGGGTTTTGAAAATTGAAAAAAGTACAGTAAATTTGCAAAATTTAATAAAATATTTATTTGGGGACGATAATGAATGCCTGCCATTTACTTTTTAAAGATTATTTTATGTAAATGTTGCCCGTGGATACGCAGTAGGTGGTCCATCCGTGAGCTCCAATTTCGGCATACTTCTTCCAGCATTTCGGCCGGTATCTTACCAATGGCAACCATTTCCGGATGTTGCAAGCAGTATCTTCTGGCAAGTCTCTTAACAGTACCGCCTATTGCGTCAAAAGGCCCTTTACCATGTGAAGTGGCGACAAATTTTCATTCCGCTTTAAACTAAAATCTTTTTCGTGATGGATTAAGCTTATAGGATTTATTTGTTTTTGCATTGCGTCACTGCGCCATCAGATAAATAATTAACTTTATTTATAAATGTATAGGTGATCTTAACGTGTTATAAAATTTTTGTCGGAAAACCCTCCAGGTAACGGCGTCATGATTGTGTATATTTGCAATTGCTGCAAAATTATTATTCTTTACATTCCATTCTCTTTTATTTATTAAACAAGAGAATGCTGAATGCTGTCTTGAAATATGTTCCGATTGAAATAATGGGATATGATTATTTGAGAGCAGCAAAGTTTCCTTGGGGTTTAGCATTATTTGTATTACAAGTTTCACGAATTCCAAATACATACATGTTTATACCCTTCACCATAGGTGGAAGGGTATATATAAGTTTGTCATTCCGTTTGTAATTTCTACAATATTGATCTTAGACCCTATAAAGTATATATATTCTGGGTCCATATCAAGAGCGAAGTTGATTTAACGATGTCCGTCTGTCCGTCTGTCCGTCTGTCCGTCTGTCCGTCTGTGTGTTGAAATGGGTTTTCCGAAGAACCCAGACATGATGAGGACTTGATTCTTTTTTATTTCTGTTACATGTGATCCATTTCTGTTTGCTATTAAAAATCAGACAGATCGGTTAATAAATGGCTGAGATATTAGCAAAAAACCAGGACTACCTCTAATTTTTCCAGTAAAATCCCTTTGTTTAATAAGAGTGTGAAGATAAATACGTAGGTTAAATACGTTTCACAACTATTGTGAATGATATAAATAAAAAATAAATAGTAGTGTCGCCAACTTTTTTTTGCCTAGAAAATGCCAAATTTGACAAGAAAAGCGCTGAAACATATGGAAAAATATAAATTTGAGATTTTACATGACATATTATTTTGGATTAAAATTTTTGGACATTTAAGAAAAAATAAATGGGGATACCGCTTGTTTGTGGAGAGCTATGAGGTAGTAGATTCCAACGATGTATTCAACTCCTTCAGAATACCATGGTGAAGGGTATATAAGATTCGGCATAGCCGAATTTAGCCGCTCTTACTTGTTTTTTATTATTATTATTTTATTTTATTATTATTATTTGTATTACAAGTTTCACGAATTCAAAAACATACATTTTTTTTTAATTTTGCACACTTCTTCCGATTTTAATTTAGAACATCTTTTTTCGTTTATTTTTTTATTTTTTTTTTTTAATTTTGCACACTTCTTCCGATTTTAATTTAGAACATCTTTTTTCGTTTATTTTCTTCTTTTTATTGCTGTGATTTCCAAACTAATAAACTTACATTCAAATCATCGATTGATTTATTGTGATTAAATAAGTTACTTGATAATATTAATAATAAGTTAAATATTTTTAAGTGTAATGTTTTTAGCATTTAGCTGAACGTTGTTATTCTTTACGAGTTTTAGACAATTTTCACTTGTTAATAATATTTTTTTTTTGTTATTTTTAATTGTTTAATAGTATTTTTCTGAGAGATTAAGATTTGTTTTTTTTATGGCTGGATACTCGTATATTTTATGGATTGCAGCACGTTGTTTTCATTTTTACTTATTAAAATTTTTCTTGCATTTTAAAATTGCATTAATATTATTTGGATTTGTATAATCAGATAATTTTTTAACTAAAAGTATTATAATACCTTTCAATTGTTTTTTAAATTATTACAATACCATACCGAATATCCGAAAAATGCCTACATAAAATGTTATACAGTGGAGGAAAAAACTGCAAAATGCATTGCTAAATTGCATTTGCATTATAATTGCATTTTAAATAAAGAGGTTCTTTTCTGAATAACACGTCGTAAAGTAGACAACTGCAGCTTTCAGATTAATTTTAAATTTTAGAAATCGTTCATGTATTTAAGGAATTATGGCTCTTCAAAGTTCACTACTTTTAGCATTTTTTGATGTTTTTGAAAAATGAAAAACATGAATAAAATCGCAAGTTTTTAAATTTTTAATGATTTAGAAACGGAATTGTCTATATGGCTCCATAAAGTCTCTCTGTGCAAAATATGAAGAAAATTAGAAGACATGAACAATGCAAATTTTGTAATGTTCTTTCATGGAATGAGCGATATATATAATTTAGTTTACTTTTTTTATAAGAAACGCATTTATAATTTCTGTAGTTTTCCAAAACTGTTATCCTTGAAATGCGTTACTAATATTTCAATTATTCTTATAAGTTTCTAAACTTTTTTATATCAAATATATTATAATATTTTAATATTTATTCTTATTTTTACTACAAGTATCGCTAAGTGCATTGAGTAAGAGAGAACTTATGTGCTTAACACATATAAAAGACATAATAAAATATGTATTTATTTTACTCCCGATAAACTGTTCGATCTCTACCTCCATCAGTTTTTGCTACCAGGAATATTTAATTTAGAGAGCTCTTTCATAGGTTTATTATTAGTTCCTTACTTTTTTTTGACCAATAAGCTCTTGAACTGCCTCTGGCTGTCCTTCATAGAAGGAAAAATGGATCCTTATCCAACTTTTCTAAGGCCAATTCACCAAATAAACGACGTTGTGGTACGTCACCTTGCCCAAGTTCTTGCAGCAGTTGTATTTTGTATGGTTTCATACCGAGGTGCCTACGTAAAATCTTCCAAGTGGTCGAATAACACAAGTCCACAAGCCTCGGTACGCACTCCTCGCATACCGGTTGGTGGGTTAATGTCCAATAAAGTGAAACTGGTGCGAAATTTGGTCACAACAGCTTGAATAGCCTGTTCGGTGGGTCACTTTTGACGACCATAAAATGGACGTAATTTACGAAACACATTTTGCGCACAGCACGAATTTTGATAATAAAATTAAATGAGTGCAAACGTTGTTAGTCTACTTATGGTGAAATGGCAAAACTTACTGAACATACCTATTTGGCATTGTCACATGTCATGAATTGTTTTTTTTACTCTGAAAAAGTTTACACTGAAAAACCAAATAGCAAAAAATCACCCTTTATATGACTCAATATTCAAATGGGATAAGATATAATTATATATGATTCAATGTGTTGCCTCATATCAAAAATATATTTTTATATTGTATAAGACATGGTAATATTTGGCATTAAGAGCATATGAAGAGCATTTTTAATATGATATCCTATTAATATTATCAATTAGTTTTTTATCTGTCTGCCTGTCTGTATGTTTGTTACATCATTAGGCCCAAACGGCTGAACCGATTTTCCTGAAATTCTTTGAGCATGTTCTATCTATCCCAGGAAATTACTATAGCCTAGCAAAACCACACATTATCAAATAATGGGTAAAGTAATGTATAGCCGATGGATTACTTTACACCTTACTTCATTGATGAATTTTACAGGCGATGAGCCTCAAAATAATGTATATACCCATTACTTTAAAGGTGATAATATAAGGGGTTACTTATATGGTTACGAGAATGGAAAAAGTAATGTGTCTAAAAATAGATTTTTAAAAAAGAGGAATTTTTATTAAAAAAAATTGTTACAAATGTTTTATGTAAAATATTTGTAATTAAAAATAATGTGGTCAAGATGGGAATCGAACCAGGGAAATCTGGTTGCCAGCCAAGAACTCTACCCACTGAGCTATCGACGCATATAGTATTTGATTGCTTTAAACTTAAATGAATTGCTGCGCTTCGTTTTTTCGCTAGTGTTATCAAAACAAACATACATTAATCTTTTGCTTACAAAAAAAAAAACACAAAGTAATGTATCTAAAAATAGATTTTCAACAATATTTCAATTATTACTTTACATTTATAAATCATATATTACGTAATCAATAATGAGTAGCGTATTACTTTATGCTTGCAAATAATGAAAAAGATAACGAGCTATCATTACAAGGTAACGCATGAGAATATCACACCCATTACCAAAGTTTTGCTGGGAGGCCATATTAAATCGCGATTGGAATGAATGCCACCTACAATATAACCCAAATTTTTAGAATGATTTTCTGATGATTCTGTTTTAACTCCGCTTAATGTTAATAAAGATCGTGAAATTGATTTTATTGACAGCTTAATGAGTTTTAATATGATTAAAATAAATCATATTGCTAATCAGCTTCATCGTTTTTTGGATCTTGTATTTGTTTCCTATGATTGTAAATTTAAGATATATGAATCTTTACTGCCAATATCTCCACCTAATCTTCATCATTTTCCGATAGTAATTGAGTTTTAAGATTACAAGTTTTTAGATACTCCGAATCTTTTAATTCTAATAACTTTAATTTCAATGTATGTAATTTTGACGTGTTAAACTCTATTAAGTTTAGTTGATTGTTTGCAAATTTTTTCGGGGCTTTCAACTTCGATATGTTACGATGAATTTTTGCGGTTGGTTTTAAAAATTTGTAGTGAATATATTCCATACATGAAGGCTAGACCTTATAAACTTCTTTGGTATACTAGTTGTCTTAAGAAGATTAAAAATCTTCGAAACTAATTTTATAAACATTTTGTTGATTCTGGTAATCCTGAATATCAAAACAAATTTGTTTATTATCAACGTGAGTTTATTTTTATAAATAAATTTCTTTATAAACAATCTTATTGAGAAAGAGTATGAAATCGAAAGTAATTCTAAAGTTTTTTGGTCTTTCATAAAACCTAAAAGACAATCATCTGATATTCCGTCTACTGTAAAAGTTTCGGACATCATTTCACATTCCTGTAATGATTCTGTTAATTTATTTGCAGACTTTTTTAAGTCAAATTTTGAGCCATTAGTGACAAGTGGTTCCAGGTTTTCAAACTCTGTATATAATTTGGATATTGGTTCTATTGAAGTCACTGAAGAGGAGGTTTATAATGAAATTCTGCTAATCAAAATTAGTTTTAAATCAGATGTTGATGGCCTTTGTACTAATTTTTTAAAAAAATGTGCTTTGTTGTCAACGTTTGAACTGTCATATTTTTTAATTTATCCCTCAAAGAGGGTATTTTTGTTGACCGATGAAAATTATCAACTATTACACCATTTTTTAAAGATATCATCTATAAAAGATTGTTTTTTCTTACAAAGTCGTGGATATTACCTAATCAACATGGCTCTTTTTCTAGTATTTCTACAACAACGAATTTAACTGTTTTTAGTGAATATTATATAACAGCCCTTGAACAGGGTAGCCAAGTTGTGGCTATTTATACTGATTTTTCTAAGGCTTTTGACAAAGTGTCACATCACAATCTTTTCTTGAAACTGCAACAGCTTGGTTTTCATTTTGTTTTCCTAAATTGGATTAAATCATATTAATCAAATAGATTATGTAACGTTGTTGTTGAGGGTTTTGAATCAAGGCATTTTAATCAAACGTCTGGTGTACCTCAGGGCAGTGTTTTGGTTCCACTTCTATTTAATTTATTTATAAATGATATTTCTGCTTGCTTCACCAATTCTAAATTTCTTATCTATGCAGATGATTTAAAGTTATTTCTTAACATTAACTCAATTGTTAATGTTTTTGATTTACAAAATGATTTAAATAATTTGTATGCATGGTGTACGTTGAATAACTTACATTTTAATTTTTCCAAGTGTTTTCATATTTCGTTAAGCAGATCTCTTCGACTCGTCGTTTTCATTTGTACCACATGTTGATTACATTATTCCGAGAGCTTATAAAATGCTTGCATTTCTAAAAAGGAATTCTTCATATTTTTCTGATCCTTGCACGTTGAGGTTAATTTATACAACATTTGTTAGATCAAATATAGAGTATGCTGTGGTAATTTGGAATACCTTTAATTGTACTCATAACTCTCGTATCGAGAGAGTTCAGAGGAAATTTATTAAATTTGCTTTAAGTTCATTTGCCTTTGTAGATCCTATACCTTCATATAAATCTAAATGCCTATTTCTAGGGTTGCAGTTTTTGGAACATTGTACAATATACCATTATGCATTACTAATTTTTGACATAATTAATGGTTTAGTTAATTGTCCTGATCTACTATCTCTTATTCCATTTTATGTTCCGCCTAGAAATCTTAAAATTATTGATATCTTCAACGTCCCACTTCATACTCTTAATGGTACGTTAGCACGCCCGTTTATTCATCTTAATCAAATTAATTTTGATCTTCAACAAAATTGCGAATTTAAATCATTTGTAGAGTTTTGCACGTCAAAATACAAATTTAAGTAATTTCTTAATACAGTTTTAAAATATTAAAGCTTTATTGTATTTAGTATTTTAAGTATTTTGCTGCTCCTGCAAAAGAGTGCGCATTCGGACGAAAGGGCTTGATACAACAGTACAAACTGCAATTTGGCACTGAGATTTTTAATAAAATTCAAAATGTGATCGAGATTAGAAAATGAGGCGTGGCACATTCCATATAACCTTAAATTTTAAACGTAATATTCCTCTGCTCATGTTGAACATTTTTGGACACAACTGTATACATCTTTTAGCAATTCCTTAAACACTGTGCCAAATATGGACGGAAATGAAAGAGAAGGCGTAGCACATCCCATACAACTCCAGATTTAGAAATGCAAAAGTTGGCCTGCATATTTAAACAACATTTTTAAGACCGAGACTATTGTGAGTGGGATAACACGAGTGGCGTGGCACCCCTCATACAATTAATGCTTTATATCGCTTTTCCTCACCTGATGTTAAAACCATTGGAGTAAAACTTGTTACTGACAATTGTAGCAACACAAAAGTGGGGCAGTTGGGACGAGAGGCCGTGGTACCTTCCATAAAAGCATTTATTTACAATTTCTTTATCTCGGCTCCTTCTAAAAGTATTTGAGCAAAGGCAAGCACGTCGTTTTAAACAACAATTCTAAGCACTGCCAAGAAAGTGGGCGGATTGGAAAAACGGGACGGAGCACATCCAATATAACCCAAGTTGTTAATAGTCATATTCCTCCGCACCTCCTGAAAAAATTTTATAGGAAAAAAATGCTTTGCAGCATCTGATAACAACTTCCTAAAGGGATAATATAGAGCGTGTTGCACCTCTCATGCAACCCAAAATTGATATTTGAGCAAAATTTTGAACCGTGTTTTCTATGTAAGCGTAGCACCGCCTATACAACTTAAGTTTTTAATTCTCTTTACCGGCTTCTAAAAGTCAGAAAATTATAACAAGGGTCATGGCACCTTCGAAATTTAAGGATGTCTTTACCTTAGCTTCTTTAAAAACACATTAAAGCCAAGGAATAACATTACTGATTGACTGGCTGACTCATTTACTCAACATCGCCCAGCCCAAACCGCTCAAGGAAATTGAAATTTGGTAAATAGGTCCCTCCTCCAGCGTAGAAAAAATCGGCTCAGATGGTATTTTTGAAAATACTACGGGGCATGAAACATGGGCTTACTCATTGATAAGATATATTTTAGTATTATCGCCAATTCAATGTATTTAAAAAAAAACAATATTGGCAAAAAAAACAAGCATAAGTAAAATGTTTGGGAAAAACACTTTTTAGAAAAAAAGAATAAAACTAGCAGAAACAATTTTTTGTTTATTCCAAAAAAGCACTTCGAGGCAAAAAAATGTAAAAACATAAATTTTAAGCTCAAATTTTTTATATCCTTATGTGACATTTATGTAATAAACCTCAATCATCCGGCAACAATATCTACTGAATAAATTTAGCTCACTTAAATTTGTGATACACTACTGTGACATACCATTGTCTAACATTACAGTGGGCTATACAAATATTAAAATATCTGCCGATTTTAACAGCAACATTTTGGTAGAATCTATGTTCTCAAATAAAATGAAATTTATTGGTCTGGATATTGTAAACTACACCTACACACTATTCTACAAATTCAAAGTCGCTTCTCGACATATTTTTTACCACTTCTTTTGTTTGAACAATTGTTGGCACCAGTTTTTTCTAAACATGATCTTTTATTTACCACTTACGTCTTTAAGTCTAATAAGCTTAACGAAAGTTATAGCTACCGTGACTTTAAATGTAAAAATTTGACTGCTCTATATGATAAAATTTCACAAATTGATTAATGGAGTACGTTCTATTTGCCATTTATAGATATTCTGCTTTAATTTATTCAAGAAAATATCAAACAACTATTTAAAGAATTTGTACCCATGAAAACAAAAAGAAAGACAACCATGACGAATTCTTGGTTTACGCCTGAAATTAAATGTTTAATTAATCAAGACAATATAGCTTACGCAATATGGAAGAGATTTAAAACTTCCGAACTACTGACTGCATTCCGCACACTAAGAAATAAGGCCAACTCAAGCATTATAATTGCCAAAACATCTTACTATAGCACAAAATTTAAAAATTACTTAAAAAGTATGTCGGATGGAGTGAAATCCGAAATGTTGGAATAATTAACAAACCGATAAATAGTTAAGTTAATGATTTAAACCAAAACTTTACTGATTTACCATCATCTACAGCTGATATTGTTCACTACAGGAACCATGGCAGTTGAAATGATCAGAACCAATTTCATTTTAGTTGCTTCACAGAAACTGATATATACCAAAGTTTTCTCAGTATCAAGTCTAATGCGACTTTCGGTAATGGCGTTCATCCAAAATCCATTTAAAATGTATTTCCTACTATTTTTTATAATAACATAATCAATTCATTCTACTCAAAGCACGCTAAAATTGTACCTTTTCCAAAAACAGAAAACAAATTTCGTCCAATAGCTATACTTCCATATCTGTCCAAAATACTTGAACGTTTAATGCACAGCCAATTCAGTTAATTTATTCAGGATAACAAATTGCTTACTCCCTGACAATCGGAATTTTGACCAAAATACAGTTGTGTAATTGATGTTACAGAATATATAAGATCACAAATTGTTGATGATAAAGTTACCGTTCTTATTCTCTTGGACCATTCAAAGGCTTTTGATACCGTCAATACTGAAATTTTAACATTAAAGCTGAGCAAAATTAATGACTTCATATTTAACAGGCGGATCACAATCGGTTTTTTATAATAAAACATTTAGTAGTATCGACTTAACACGAGGTGTACCTCAAGGATCTATTTTAGGTCCACTTTTGTACACTGCTTAAGATAACGATCTTACAGCTTCATTAGAACACTGCAGTATTAAAATGTATGCTGACGATGTACAACTCTACATAAGTTATTAAACATCGGAAATTTACAATTGTGTACGCAAAATTAATGTGGACTTAGACAACGTAAGTACTTGGGCTAGAACTAATGGATTAAGTCTTAATCCAAGTAAATCTAAATGTATTTTGGTTACCAAAAGAACGCAAATTATACGGTATGTTAAGGAATTTATGGTGTACACAATGGTTCAAACCAATTGAAGTAAGAATGCTACTGGCTAAAACATATTTTATACCGAGTGTACTATATGTTTGTGAGTTGTTTTCAAGTTGTGATGCAACCAGTATGCGCAAATTAAATGTTGCTTTTAATAATATTGGCGTACGACGTCTTACGATTTTAAAATTTTTGGTGTCACCTTCGAAATCCTTTTAAAATGTAAAACTTTAATTAACATTCATAAAATAATATATACACGTCAACCAGATAACGAAAAACTAGTATAGAGCGCAGACTCAAACGCATGAAGACCTTTGACCAGGTTAGGACAGAAAACAATTAATTAAGACACAAAATGTAAATATAAAAAAAATTCTTGTTAGCTTATAAAATAGAAAGTTGCAGTATAAAAATAAAAAAATTATTTTGTATTAAAAAAAAAAACTCAGTCTCCCCCTAAAAAGGCAAGAAAAAACAAAACCAAAGTTTAGCCTTAACATTACCGAATTGAAAGACTATGAAATGTATTTATTCGTAGGTATTATTTTACATTTTGTTGCTTTAACTAATGATTTTTTTACAATTGCAGGAAGTAAATTTCATAAATATTTTTATATGGGGAGCTTATGACAAAATAATAGTGATGAAAAATTTTGTTAAATAAAACAGAAACGGTACACTCGCTTAAGTTAAAAAAATTGCCTTTAAATAATTTTTCTGAGTGTATGAAAAACATTAAATAGTTTTTAATTCTTAAAAAAGCAAATCAATAAAGATAAAAATAATTTTTTAATACTTGTTTTTCGCACCAACCTTTCCAAACCCTTGGGTATTTTGTTTTCCTAATGGTATACTTTCATACATTTTCTTGTGTCGCTGTGATATCAACCATGATTGGAAGTTTTTGAACTTCAAAAACTTGATTGTGAAAAAATTCAATCAAAGAAGACATTAAAGGAAAGGAACTACTACTGGCCCTCCAGGTTCGACTACTCAACAACGACAAAAGCTGGATTTTTTTTAAAACTTTTTTATTCTAATATTGAATCTGCCCACCTTTAGGCCTAACAATACATATGTAATAAAATCTTATAACTAATCTTAAACACTAGTTACCCCCGTAAAAGAGCCATTTTCTTATACGGGCCTCATCTTAACGGAGCGGCATATCGGCTCTTTGAAGCCTTGTGTGCGTTCGATTTCGGGTCAATTGTCTCGCAGGCGGATTCGGATGATCACACAGCCTTGAAGTGTAACTAGCACGGACTTCTCTAAATACGTCTTTTACTAACGGGACCCCAAGGTCATTCTGAATATTCCAATTTCGTATATACCATGGCTCACCTGTTATGGGTTGGGAATTCTAGATTGTGCTCTTTGTATAAGTTCAATATTCGAATTGCTGGCCGTTTCATATAGTGGAATTCCATATGTCCATAAGGGTTTAATCACACTTTTATACAGGGTTACCTTAAGGTCAAGACTTAATTTTGATCGGTGGTTCAATCACAGGCTTTAAGTTTCATCTGAAGTCTCTTGGCTTCAATGTGCCGACGCCAAGTAAGACGTTGTCTAGATGCATACCAAGATATGTGACATCATCAGTCTGTGGGATATGTACGTTATTAAGTGTAACAGGGAGGCAATTTCCCGTTCTTAAAGTGAACGTAACGTGTTTACTCTTAAGTTCATTCACCCGTATTCGCCTATTTTTTAGCCACGTCTCCACATTTCTGTGATAGTTATCTAACTCCATTGAAGCGACAATGAGATTTGCGTTTATGCTCAGAATTGCCGTATCATCAGCAAATATTGATGTTAACATACGGTCACTTGTTGGCAAATCAGATGTGTAGATTAGGTAAAGTGTTGGACCAAGAACACTTCCCTGTGGAACACCTGCTTTAATTTCATAGTCAGCTGTCACGTGATCATTATGCTTTACCCGAAAATAGCGGTTCAATAAATAAGACTCCAATAGTTTATGGGTACATGGAGGTAATAAGTGCTTTATTTTATATATCAAGCCATCATGCCATACTTTATCGAAAGCTTGAGCAATATCTAGAAAAATTGCTGAACAGTATTTCCTATCTCCAAAAGATTTTCTTATCTCTCCAGTTATGCGGTTAACCTGCTCGATAGTTCCATGTTTATCTCGGAAACCAAATCGGTGAACTGGGATAATATTCTCATTCATAATAAATAGCTTAGTTTTCAATAGGAATATATTTTCAAAAAGTTTTGACAGGCATGGAAGTAAGCTTATAGGCCTATATGATGATGGTACTGTTAAATCCTTTCCTGGCTTGGGTATCATTTTAATTTGTGAGACTTTCCAACTAAGCGGGAAATAGCTAAATTTAAAGATCGCATTGAACAAATTTCCACAAAAACTGTCACACTTGGTAGAATTTTAATCATTATCGGAGTATAAAGTCGAAGCCTGGAGATTTTCCCGAAATGAGCCCATTGATAACGCTCTGAATATCATCCAAACTAACAGAGAATCCAAGTTCGAATTTACTTGTCGGAGGGGCTCGAGAAGAGTAAAGTCGTTAAGCGGAGGATTTGGCTGAAAGACTGTTGATAAGTGATCGGAAAAAATTAAAGCCTTTTCCTTATCGCCATTACAATTTCTCAATGGTTTTTGTCCCTCTACCGGTGGTTTAATATTCTTAGTAGCCTTCCAAAGAGAGAAATTTGTGTGCTTTGAATTTGAAAGACTTTCAATATAAGAAGTGTTTCGATGGAGGGCATTTCTCAGTTTTGCATTTGCTGCAGACAGCCTCTGCTTGGCAGCAGGTGATCGGTTTATTTGCCATTCTCTTCTGAGTTTTCTCTTTTCGAGAAGAAGACTCTCTATTTCAGAATTTAGCGTTAATCTCTCGTATAGAGTGATAAATGGCTGTTAGCATTAATGACGTTAAGTCTTAGACACATTCTTCAATATCCTCCTTACACTTTAAAGACGGGTTTGTGTGGATATGAGTACTAATATAACTTATATATTTAATTCAGTCCTTGATGAAATAGGTATTCATAGAGGTTGTATTTGTATGCCGTATACCATAATACTTAATTATGACGGGAGAATGGTTTGAAGATAGGTCATAAGATATATCAATTGACATGTTATTCTTGTCAATATTTTTTGACATGGCAAAGTCTATCAGATCAGGAATTTTTCGAGGATCAGTAGGCCAATATGTTGGTTGTCGTGGAGACAGAAAGTCCAACTTGTTCCTACAGTCCATTAGTGCTGAGTATAAATGCTTGCCTCTGGGGTTCATAATACGAGATCCCCAGTATGTATGCTTCGCGTTATAGTCGCCACAAGCCAGAAAGCGATCTCCTAGAGTAGCAAAAAGTTCCTCAAACTTTTCTTAAGTTACTGCAAATCTTGATGGTCAATATATTGAACTTATAGTCAAATCGCCAACTAAACTTTCCAAGTGGATAGAAGTGGCCTGTAGATAGTCTTTCGAGTATTCTTCTAGGGCATAATGTCTCATTCTATTTCTAATATGAATGGCAGTACCGCCATGCGCTTTACCATCTGGGTGGTTTGTTTTATGGAATGAATAGCCGAGAATGTTAAAATTATATCTGTTTGTAAGGTTGGTTTCCGAAATTAACATCACATCGATACTTTACTTTAATAAAAAGTTAGATATCTCAGCCTTGTGCTGGTTTATGCCATTTGCATTCCAAAAACATATTTTCAAAAAACTCACTTTCTTGACAGTAGTATCTGTAGCATTTGATTCTGCGCTCTCAAAAGCTCTTGTATTGTGTTTTGCATGTATGACACAAAATTATCATATTTTGATTAAGCGATGTAATATTAAGGGTGAGTGCTTGAATCAGCGATTCCAACCCTCTAGAGTTTTGGGAAACACTGGGCTCCTGGGAGCCTGATTTCATAGTATTCCCTGAATTTTGGGGAGCACTGGACCCTTGTGGGCCCGATTTCAAAGTATGTGCATACGAAACCAAAGGATTTACCGAAGCTGAAGTGATAGCTTCAGAACTTGAAACCACAGAACTTATTCTCTTGTCTGTAAGAGAAGCACCAGAAATAACTGGAGTAGAAGATTGTACGTTCTGGTTAAATAAGGTTGGCTTTATTACCTCGCCCCTTTGCATCCGTTGTGTAATCTTAATTTTTTAAGCAAGTCCTTGTAGACTGGACAGCCGCGATAATTGGCAGTGTGGTTGCCACCGCAATTTGCTCACATTTTTCCGAGACCATTTATAATAGCTTCGCATTGATCAGAAGAATGTAGGTCTTCGAATGCAACACAAACAGTACGTACGATGAATCAAATATTGAAGTGAGTAAATAGGATGAACCTCACTCCTTTTGAGTTTTAGGTCCTCCGGTTCCAGTTCAACTCTTAACATAGGTTTGGGAATCTTTTCCTTATTAAAAATATTGACTACAAACTTTATTTTATAGCCCATTTCCTCAAGGGCCTCCTTGATTTCCTTAGGTTCTACACTGGATTCAATACCCTAAATGACTACTATTAGCCCTTTACTACTCTTTAGTTGGTATGTATAGAAGTTTCTGCCGGTATCGTTAAGATATTTAGAAACTTTTCTATAATTTTCCTCAGTGTACACGACCACTTTTGTCTCGTGTACACTCCCTTTTCTAATCGGAACAATATGAAAAGTATTTTTCCCTATAAGATCCGAAATTGTCTTCACCAACAGATTAGAGCTACTTTCACGAAGGAATATTGGTGGTGGTTTCGAGACCCTTGGACCGGGAGTAGTACTCGGATTTTCAGAATTATTATTCCTCAAAAGAGCAAAACGATTATTATTCAAGGGATCGGTTGTGTTGTTCATGAGTTAATTTTTATTCCGTTTTCCGTTGCCACCATTAACTTTTTGAAGACTAAGTTTTCTCTTTTTAATATTAATATATCTTAACATACCTGTCGCTACAGATGAATTTGGACTTTTACTTTTGTTCCCACCTACGGTATTTTCAGTGTTAAACTTATAATTTTTTCCAGTGGTGTTGTTGTTGGAGTGGAAATCAAAGTAGCCTGTGTTTATTTAGGCTGTTTAAGCAAAGTAGTTGTTGTTAGGTTGTTTTGAATTTTACTTTTGTTCATTTCCATATTGGTTAAATCTGTTATTTTGTTATTTTTTTTTCACACAAGAGTAAAGCGGGTGAACAAGAACTCGCTCTCTCATTAGGTTTGGCGGTTAAATAATATTTGATGTAATTATCACTTTTCTTTTGCACACTCTCTTTATTTATGACAATATAGCTATATTGCCGTTTAAACTGAGCCTAGTCTCTTTACTCATATGCTCTTTAGAAGTAACAAAACAAAGAATAATAATAAAACTTTGTTTTGATTAAATAAAATGTATTTTTTAATCCCACACAGATTTTGTTTATTTAAACACTATTTAAATGGTTTAATTTTGTTTATAAAAGCGTCCGATCGCTGTATTATAATTTCTAGATCTTTTTAAACACTATAAACCGAAATTTTTATGAAAATATAATAAACCTATTTAAAAATAAACCTATTACAAAACTTTTTTATAACTGATGTTGCGAGCGAAGATAAAACACGTCTGTACTCTTCAACTGTCAATCTGGATTTGAAATGGAAAAAGGAACCTTGTTCTAAGGAACCAACGGGTACAATTACAGGAAATACTATTTTGCGACCTAATTTATTAGATATACACCTATCCAATTTTTTCACATTTTTTCCCTCACTACGGCGAATTCTTAGCTGCTATACCTATACCGTCAGTAAGGCAAAAACCTCATCGACAAACAAATGTCTTTAGCAGATTTTCGACTTGATGTAGGTGAATATCAAGAGGCAAAAACCAATAGAAAACGAAATTCAAGCCAAAAACTGCGCCACATGTCCTCCAATAGCAGTTCGTCGAGATCAAATCGGCCACTGGGTAGAAAAGAGAATACATTGCAAGTTCCCAAAATGCAGTGTCGATCACAAACAATTAGACAAAAATGCGGTGTAGCATTATGCTATAAGAAACAAAATAATTGTTTTAGATCCTTCCATACCACATAAGTACTTTGTTTATGTATAAATCAATGTTACAGTTACAAAGAACATATGTTATTTGATTTCTAAGGTATAAATGTTTTTGTTTGCATTTACCTGTCCTGTTTGAAAATAATTAAAATTTTTAAGATCTTGGCCCACAAAGAGTTAATAAAAAACTACTTTAACCCTCTGCAACTGACGTAGTAGTCTGACAGACACCGCAAAAACAAAATTTTGCGTACCTTCGTGCAATTCCAGGTTACGATCTCTATACGCTCTTTACCTTTTCTGTTTATGTTTCTACGTTGAACAGTGTGAAAAGAGCGGTCGTGGTCAACGCACGTGTGCAGTTGCACGGAAAGGTGTATGTTATACTCACACATCTGCATTAGTGTAAGTATCTAGCAGACCACTACGTCAGTATTATTGTCAAAATCCATAGTGTATACAAGACCTTACGTCAGTAATATCGTAAAATTATCATAGTGTCTTTAAGACCTCACGACAGTAAAATTGTATTTTAACTGTTATTATGATATTTTTGCAGGCATTAAACTGATACAAAAAAGAAGAACTTCAGCCGGAACTTTTAAGCGCAGTGAGCAGAAAATAATTCATTGGCTCGAGGAAACTAAGATCCAAATTTTGAACCACAACAAATTATATTTGATAGCGACGAAATTTGTTTGGAAGCGGGTTTTCAAGAGCAAAATAGTGGCTTTGAGGAATTTCAAACAGAATCCATAAGTGAGAATTTACATAAAGGTAAAAATGGTTTTGTATGGTCTGCTCTGGAGAGTCGAAGAAATTCCAGAGTGGCGGTACCAAAGCTTACAACTACGTCAAAAAGATCAACATCTTTACACATAATTTTTGATGAGTCTATGCTTTCGAACTTGATAGCATACACCAACCATAAATTTAATATGTATAGAAGCCAGTTCAAAAAAAAGGCGAACAGAACTTATTGACACAAATGAGACTGAAATGAAAGCATTTATAGGACTCTTTTATTACTCGTGATCTCAGTATAGTATTTGATAATAATGGCATAGGCCATGAAGTATTTCAATGCGTTATGATTAAATACAGATTTTCATGTTTAGTCAACTGCTTGGGATTTGATGATCTTGTGACTATAAATAGGATCCTCTAGCTCCTATTTCAAATATATTTAATAATTTCATCTCAAATTCTCAAGCTGAGTAGTCCCCTGGCGCCTAACCACAAAAACCTGCTAAATATGGACTTAAGATCATGATTTTATGTGACGCTGAAACTTTTTACACCTACAATGTTTACACCCACTATGATAAAAATTCCGATGGATTAGGACTAAATTAAGAAGAGAAGAAATTATCAGTGACATCGCTATCAGTCTTACGACTTGTGAAAGTTGTTGAAGGCACAAACCGTAACAGCTGACAACAGGTTTAGCTCCATCCAATGGAAGCTTTGTTAACAAAGAATATAACCTATATCGGAACACTGAAAAGAATAAGAGAGAGATACCCACAAGCTTTTTGAAAAACAAAGAAAGAGAAGTTGGAAGTTCACTTTACGGTTTCACCAAGGACTTTACATTATTATCCTTTGTTCCAAAAAAAAAATAAAGTTTCATCCACACATCACTTTCGAGAATCCGATATTGAGTCAGGCAAACCAATAATGATTGTAAATTATAATCACACTAAGAGATGATGATGAGATCGACAAGAAGTGCTCAGTGTATTCGTGCAGTCGGAAAACTCGCCGTTGACCAATGACAATTTTTCGCAGAATACTGGATATGATAGAAATAAACTGCTTCGTTTCATACCAAGCATCTGAAAATATAGAGTCCAAAATGAGAAGATGAACATTATTGTAAAATATGGCTCGGGAATTGTGCTAGATCATATGAAAGTACGTGTATACAACGAAAGATTACCAAGAGAATTGCTCATGACCATCAGTTCAGTTCTTGAAAAAGACTTGCCTGCTTCACCTCCAAAAATTCCGCTGAGGCTAATGGTAGAAAGCTTTGTCATATATGTCCGCCCAAAAAAAAAGAAAGACAAAATACTGCTAATGTTCTTGTTTAAAGTCTATTTGCTTGCAGTGTTCCAGCCCTCTACACTCAGAAAAAAAGTTAGTAGAAAAATTTGTAAACGGTTTTCAATCCCACTTTACTATTTTTGTATTGATTTTTAGTAAAAAAATTATTATTTGACAAATCTTTTTGCTATTTAAATTTTACAAATTAAAGAGTTTTCACAGAATATTTACAAACCTTTGTTCCTAATTTCAGAAATCATTTTACAAATTTTTGAAAACCGATTTGATAAAATTAGCAAAAAAAATTACTATTTTTAAAAAAGTGGATATTAAAGGAAATTTTATTTCTAATTAAAACTTTCACCTACAAGCTTAAATTGCCTTAAAATGTTACAAAGATTAAAAAGGGATCGGAAGTGAAAATAGCACCAAAAAGTTTTTTTAGTTCTAAAAATCAGCCCTAAAATCAATTAAAATTTGACCTTAAAACATAAATTACCAAATAAAAACAAAATGAATAATTCGTGTATGTTTAAACAATTTTTAAGCCTTTGATTTTGTTTTTAATTTTGTGTAAAATATTTTTTGAAAAAAATAAAAAGAAATTGATGCTCGATAAAAAAATAAATTTAAAATTTTGTACTAATATTAACAATATTAAGTATCTTTTTTTTGCTGATTTTAGCAAAACAGATTTTAAATTCCACTTTACAAAAAGTATACTAAAATTTAGTAGCGGCTCAATTTCTCCACTAATTTCATTGTACTACACGTCAGCAGACATGTGTTGCTAAGATTAGCAAAAATACCGTTGGGTTCAAATTTGCAAAATTTCCCTAATAACAACAAAATTTTCAGTTGCCATTACAGACTTTTTTTGGTGGGTGTACCATAATCAGTGAGTTTAAAAGTGAGGTCTACTAGGCCTCACGTTAGTTATTTTGTTTATAATAGTGCACGCCAGTTATAGAGGGTTAAAGCTAAAAGCTGGAAAATAAAAAAACAAAAATCAGTAAAGTTATTAAATAGAGCTACACATGATTATATACATACTTATAAACTTTTGTGCTCGGGTAGTTATAAAAATGCAAAGAAAAGTCGGGTAAGTAGAATATTAATTTTCTTTATAAAATTCGGAAACAATCAAACATATCGCGTAGAGTTATTTATTATTATATTATAATTAAATTCAGAATTTTTAGTTATCTGTAATCTATATTTTTTATTAAAAATATAAATATAAAATAAACAATTCAAAAACTTTTTCGCTTTTCATAAAAATTCGAAGCATTTTTCACAAAACGCTAAACGAATAAATTATGACATAAGATCATGATTTTAAATAATAATAAGTAACAAAAAAACAACAATTGACAAATGTATATTCGTTTAATTATTACAATTACCAAATTTTACAACAGCTAGATAATTTGAATACAAAAGGTAAAAATATTCAAAATTTCGAGAAAAGGAACAATCATAAGATATGTTCGTTTACTGGATAATTTGCAAAACTTTTTACTGGATGGCGTTAGTTTATACAAATACTTAGTAAACAAAAATAAAAAGGGAAAATATAGTGACAGTTCGATGTGTAGAGTTTGCAAATTTTACTGCACAAATTTTTACCAGCAAAACCTTTTGCAACAAGAATTATCTTTTCCATATCGACCAGTTATAATTCATTTCTGCTGTTTGAAAGACTTCTAAATTTTTCTTAACTGAGAAAAGTGGAATGGAGCTATAATTATCCGTCTTTTCACAACATTTTACTAATATTACTACAACTTGGAAAATTCAATATAGTTTGTAAATTTCACTACATTTGTGTTTGATTTTACAATACAACAACTAATTTTAGGTCGTTCATTTTTACTGTTTTTTTTTTTTTTTTTGTATATTTTTAGTTTAAAATGCAGTCGTCGACTTTTCAATTACATTTGTAGTTTTTATTAAAATTTTTGCCTCTACATTTCCCTGAGTACTAGGTCCTTTTCATAGTCCACAAAATACGAACCTTAGACATGGATCCAGGTAAAAAAATAAAAATTTTACTAGTGAAGTTTTATAGTCGATATTTTTAATACCTATATATAGGGTCCGCCAAATAACTTTTTTTTTTAAATGCTATAAAAAAAACTACTGAATATTTTCTCAAATTTCTTTTTTTATTTGAAAGTACAATCCTTCTGCTTAATAAGGGAAAATAATTTCATTCAAATGGCTGCCTCGGCTGGCCGTTACAGTCAATGGCGATCGTTATCGGGCCATGTTGAACGATGTTTTGCGATGTTTTGAATGAAATTTTTCCATTATCAACCGGAAGGATTGTACTTTCAAATAAAAAAAGAAATTTGAGAAAATATTTAGTAGTTTTTTTTATAGCATTTTCAAAAAAAAAGTTATTTGGCGGACCCTGTATATGATAAAAAATGTCTATGATCTCGAACCAGTCAAAAAATACATATTCAAAAATAAATATTTTTAATCTAAAAATATAAACGAAAAAATACTCTAACTTTCCTTTCCTGGATCCACGCATGCTTTTCTAAACAATTGTGTTATTATAGATAAACCCCTCTAAAATATATTATTTTATAAGTATACTCACAGTATTCCAATCCCAAAATAGTATCACGAAATACGCTACAAGCACGTTCTTCACTTAATGGATTTTTCGTAGGTACACTCAATACTTCTCCCTGTTTTACCAATTCAAAAACCATGTACAGAGAGTCCTCTAAAGGATCATCAAGTACTTCTACAAGTTTAACAACATTGGGATGATCTAGTTTTTTTAGAACGGCAATTTCGCGGTAAACTCGATCTAATGGAGATGTAGCTTTCTTTGGACCTCGTTTCATAAGACCTGCTTGTCGCAGTAAACGTCGTTTCGATAGTATTTTCATAGCATAGTGCGTTGAATCTTCCTCAGAATAAGCCAATTTAACAAGACCATATGAACCCTAATAATACAAAACAGAAAAGTCACATTAAAAGCTTTTTAACTTAAATACATATATACGACTCTGAAAATTCCTATTAAATGTATACTTACTTGGCCAATTTGGTCCATTAATTTATATTGATTCAATTGAAGAAAACTTCCACTTTTCTCTATGGAAATACGTCTAGATTCACGTAGTGGAGGCCTTCGTCGATTTGATCGTGGACTACTGTGGGGGCTAGCGTAGGGACTGTATGGAACATTTGGATATATAGGTCGGGAATCTAAGGATTGCGTTTTTAGAGCTACTATAGTCTTTTGAGACAATGACGATGATAATGACAATGATCTGGTTACCACCATAGCTTCGTCGAAAGTTTGATCAATGACATTGAATGATTGATTAGCTCTTTCAATATTTTCCATTAAAACGAGTTCTTCATCATCGACATTTGTTGATTGTAATATTTTTCGGCCAACTTCTGGTTGTTCGTGCTGTTGCTGGTAGTTCAGGTGCAGTTTATCTTCATTAATTTCTGGCAGTTGAAAAAATATATGTTCGTCATCATGGTCATTATATAAAATGGATGGTGGATCTTGAAAAATTTCAAGCGATTGGGATTTTAAAAATGAGGACTGCCTTTCACGTTGAGAGCTCATTGCAGAAGCAGAATTTGTGCAATAGGAGAAATTAGTTAATTGAAAAAGCAATCGGGATGACAAAGCATTTGTTAATTCGTTAGCAAAATGTTCGCTTTGTTCAGTTTTGTGGTGTTGGTGGTTATGATGATGGTGGTGGTGTTGGTGGTAATGATAATATGTATTGCAAGCATGCACTGGTAATATGGATATAAATGAGGATTGACATGCAATATTAAATGTCGTTTGATTAGTTGCCACGCTACCAGCAGTGAAAGCGTGTATGGAATCATTGTTAGTATTAGTAATACATTGTGATATACTTTTACCTCGTGTTGCGCCAACATTATCCTTTCGTGAGGAAGGAGAACATGTACCAAGTTTGTGCGAACCACACGGATATTCATTGAATTCTATTTGAGCCTGATTCATGAGCATTACTCTGGTAGTGCTTTTGTCAGCTAAAAAATTCACAGAAGATGAGGAGGAGGAAGATGTAGTAGAAGAAGTAGTGGGAGCAAATGTTGATACTAGTGAATAATCATGAGAATTATCTTTAGTATTCATCATTACTTCGTTTGGTATGTTTTCCTTTAACAAGTCATCCAATGCTGACATTGTTCTTAACTGAATACTTTCAATTTGATTACTAAGAGAATTTACACTTTGTTTCTGTCCTCGAGAGGTTTGTTCACAACCATTTCGAAATTTTCCTATCACAACATCTGTTTCATCGTCATCAGCAACGGTAGCAAGTGTACCTTTATGCACATACACTTGCATTAATTTATTGTCCCTTTTTTCATCTGCTTTTTCATCCGCACATGCACTTAATCTATCACATATATGCTTATTTTTTGATCCGACCGCCTTATGGGTGGCATCCACTTCCACATATTTTTTTTTATTCTGTTCATTTGTGCATCGCGTGTGCAATTTCTTGTCGGAATTCACACTTGCTAGCATTATGTGTGACCTTGTATTGTTACCAGAAGTTGGAACAATCGTTGGCGGAAATTCCGGTTGGTACATTTTGCTTGTTTGAGTCTGTTGGTCACGCAAATGCTCCTCCATTATATTTTTAAAAACAAAACAGTTTTAAGATTATCAGCATGATTGTTATGTACTGCAAATATATAGGGAATTTTTTAAATTATCCGGTTATGCATAATCTACTCCCGATTTAACCCTGTAATGACCAATAACACCAAGTAGCAGTTGTCAGATATTAAATATTTTTTGGTCAAATAGTGTTTCTTTTTTAAAGCAATTACTTGATATCGATAGAAAACATAATTTACTACTTTTTTTGCCTTTAAACTTTTTTTGGTCAACCAACGATTTTCAAGCGAGAATAATATTTAAAATTCTAGTTGCAAAATAAGTTGCTATTTTTACTCCAGGACTCACAGGACTCTGTCCGGACACGTTTTACGACATTTTGAAATTAAGCACGGCAAATACACTCAGAGTTTGTAGTAAGCGGAATCAATTTCCGTTAACTTTAATAATATATATATATATATATACATATATATATATATATATATGCATTTCTCATACTTTGAAGACATCTGTATATACAGGCAAAAAAGTCCCTATAATATGCGCTGTAACCAGTACAATGTCTTCAGTGTAAACAGTAGAACAACGAAAAGTTTAAGGACAGTCCCCAAAGTAACAAAATGTCTTCATAGTAACGGCGCATGTTGCGGGGACGGTTTTTCGTTCCACAAGTTACTATGAAGACATTTTGTTACTTTGAAGACTGTCCTTAAACTTTTCGTTATTCTACTGTTTACACTGAAGACATTTTACTGGATACAGCGCTATTCATTGCCCATACTTTGAAGACATCTGTATATACAGCCAAAAAAGTCCCTATAATATGCGCTGTATGCAGTAAAATGTCTTCAGTGTAAACAGTAGAATAACGAAAAGTTTAAGGACAGTCCCCAAAGCACCAAAATGTCTTCATAGTAACTTGTGAAACGAAAAACCGTCCCCGCAACATGCGCCGTGCACATATATATATATATATATATATATATATATATATATATATATTCATTGTGCATACTTTGAAGACATCTGTATATACAGCCAAAAAAGTCCCTATAATATGCGCTGTATCCAGTAAAATGTCTTCAGTGTATATAGAGCAATTCCATATGAAAGCGATCACCTTTTGGACGACCCCTTTCCGATTTTAAAATAAATAGTCTCAATCGATTGCCCAGCAAAAAATAATGTACCTACATATTTTTTTTTATAGTGACTGGTTTAGTGGTGGTGTACACCACTGTCATGTGACAAAATTGAAGAATTCTTCATAAGGGACCTCATTGAAAGTTGTCGTTGGAAAGGTATTGAATCAGGCTTTAATTGAAAAATAAAATTTTCCTAATTTTTCTCAGAAATTTACCTTTTTTCCCATGAAAATTAAATTTTCCCATGAAAATTAAATTTTCCGATTTTCCACAGAAGCTCCTAAATTTTGCGGCTAATTTTATTTTTTTTTGGATTCCTCATAATTTTTGCTTTAAGAATCAGCAATAAAAAAATGGGCCCCGACTCCTTGTTTGGACAGAAGAAGAGCATTTAAGAGACCACCTTGTTCTCATTGTTTTTATATTTTTTATAATTGAATTATTTTTAATTATTTAACATTATTTTATTTTATTATTAAAAATACATTTTAAAAATTATTTTACAGTTAAAAATACATACACCACTTGATTTCCACAGTCTGCCACATTATTTTCACCATCAAAATGAAGAATTGTATTATTATGTTAAACCGGGTATAAGGCTATCTTTTTGCAAACTAAATCTGGTTTTGGATACTTAATTAAAAAATGTAAAAACTCATTATCTAATAAAACTCTTATACTAGCAACTTGCATTAAATCCGCTACGGTTATATTTGTAGAGTGCTCATTTATCAGCGTATTCAAATCATTAGAATCCAAAATTTGTGGGTTAACTATACCAATCTTTGTAAGGGTAATCGATAGCATCAAGCTTTCCAGCTCTGAAATCAAAATTCTTCCTCTTGCAAGTAGAGTCTCATACAAGTGGTCACTATCAATTATATTAGCCTTTGTGCTTTTACCAACGAAATTAACAATGTCCGTAAGGTTGTTTATTTGTTGTTGTGTTCTTGTATTTATGAGAATATGCCTATTTCCGCCGTCAATGAATCTTCAAAGTCATCATAGTCCGGTGTCCCAGCGACCACCTTAAGGGCCTTACCTAAAAGTTTTATGCTTCTTGCGTGCCTGTGGTGAACACTTATTGTGGCCAGCAGTGTCCTTATGTGCCCTATGTCTGCGTCTAGTATCTTCTTCATATGCGACTGAGGAAAATGTTTCTTAAGTTTCTCTGTGTCCTCAGCCATCTCCGAATACATTGTAAGATTCGTCGTATGCCGCAAGTATTCAAAATTTTGCCAAATTGTAGCAAAGCCGTCCGACACGGGAATGTAGTCCGAACCGGAATAGTCAGTCAATTTTGCCGTCGCTGCGATGACAAGAAGCAGTGCCATAAGAATCCTAGGTCAAACAAAAAAAAAATAAAAATGAATAAAACTATACTATCTCAAATCGTCCTTATGGACCACCCTCCCTTTAATGAGAACCGTTGTCCCCAGGTCGGCCTCAACAGTTTCTTCAACATACAATGGTGTAAGCTTATTGCCCAGTCTACGATTTGTTTTCACAAGAACTTTTTCGCCCACCTCAAATGCTTGATTCTTTCTTGTTTCGTTAAGTCGCTGCATTTGAACTTCCTGCGCTCTTTGTAACCTACTTTTTATATCGATTTCAATCTCCGGAGGAGTTGAGTGAATTACGTTAATAGGTCGCTTATTTGTGACACTATGAATTGTTTTGTTATACTCGATGGTTGCGAGAAGTATTAATTGTACTGTGTCATTAATAGATTTTTCGAGCTTAAGACACCGGGCAATTTCCAAAAGGGTACTGTGTATCCTTTCCACCTGACCATTTGAGGTACTGTGGAGTGGTGGTGCATTCGATATTTGAACGTTAAAACTATTAGCTAAAAGTGACCTTATTGTCTCTGAATTAAGAGAAAGTTCATTGTCACAGAATATTGTTTCTGTGCGATGATAAAAATTCATTAGTTGTAGAATCGGTAATTTTACATCCACTATAGTCCTCGAAGCTATAGGCTGAACAATTGCAAACTTAGACAGTTTGTCTACACATGTTAAAAAATATACTTTATCTGTGGAGAATATATCTACATGTAGAATTTCCCCAACACATGAGGGAATAGGTGTTTCACCGATTACCTGTTTTTGTGGATGGCGATTGTATTTTGCTTTTTGCAAATTTTACAATTTGTGACCACCTCATTTGCCAAATGGGTCATTTTCGGGAAAAAATAATCCTCCAAAATCTGTTTTGTATTTTCCTGAGCCGCTCTATGAGCTCTGTTATGTTCCGCTACAACAATTTCCCTTTGTTCATCTTTGTTAGTAATATCTGTTACCATATATTTCGCAAAACGAAATATTGTTGAGGGAAACGCTTTGACTAATTCATGCTGTATGAATGCCAAAATTGGGAGTTCGCAATGGATTGCGTTTACTACGTCCTCCTTTACAACATCAATTACCTTCTTCATTAGAGTTGTTCTATCTGAAAAAGTAATGAAGTGTCTGGTTTTCCTCCCGAAAATAATGAACGTTCGTGTTAGTGATTCTGTGCCCTCTTCGATTACTATTTGATTCCGAAAGCAATTGAGAGGTTTATCAGTAGATTCAATAGTATAAGACAGAGAAATTTCGCTATGTATTGTAGCAATGTCAGAATTTGCATTTTCCTCCAAATTCTGGTCGCTTTGCAAAACATAGATATTTTGTAAGGCATGAATATTTTGACGTGACAGCGCGTCAGCAACGTGGTTCTCCTTTCCAGGTTCATAAAAGATTTGGGCATTGTGCTCATCAATAAAGGCTTTCCACCTTTTTATTTTTGCGTTCGGATTTCGGTCCGAAACCGCAAACGTAAGCGGTCGGTGGTCAGTAAAAATATTTAAATCTTTTCCTCCATAGAGATAATTTCTAAGCGTTTTCAGAGCCCAGACAATAGCGAGTAATTCGCGCTCATTGGTTGCAAAATTTTGTTCCTTCTCCTTAAGAGTTCTCGAAATCATGGTTATAGGTTTCCCGTTTTGAGACAAAACCGCCCCCAGACCGTAAGCGGAAGCATCCGTTGTTAAGTCAAACGGTTTTTTGTAGTCAGGATAAAGTAACATAACATCTTCGGATGCTAAAACCTCCTTAAGCTTATTAAAAGCCTGAAGTTGTTTTTCGTTAAACTCTATACTAATTTTCCTGGACTGACCGGAACCAATTATACCGTTTTCACCCTTTAGAATGTCCGTTAAAGGTTTTGCTATGGAAGATCTGGGACTGGCCAGTCCCAGGAAAGATCTGACATTGAAAAGCGTAGTGGGTTGTTCATAATTTCGAATTGCCTCTATCTTACTAGAGCTCGTTGTGATTCCCCCTCGAGATACCACGAAGCCCAAAAATTCCACCTTTTCCCTAAAGAAGTTCGATTTCTCACGAGAAACCCGCATATTGGCATTGTACAGCCTATCCAAGACCCAAGCGATGTGGTCATCGACGTAAACATAGCAAGACTTTCCTATTCGTTCCCTAAGCACATCGTCGATGGCTCTTTGAAAAATGCTTGGAGCAATTTTCAGTCCGAAAGGTAATCTGCAAAATTCGTATTTGCCGTTTCCGACCGAAAAAGCGGGTTTTCCCGGTCCCTTTCCGCCAGTAAAATCTGGTGGAATCCCGACTTGAGATCCAATGTGGTAAAGTACCTGGCTTTGCCCAAGTTTGACAAAATAACATTTACGTTTGGAATAGGATATTTGTCAGCAACAGTTTTGGACTTCAGTTTCCTAAAATCCATAACAAGTCGTTTTTTAGTATTCCCCAACTCGTCAGTTCCTTTTTTGTCTACCACCCATACAGGGTTGTTGTAGGGTGATCTAGATGGTCGGATGATGCCATCTTTCAAAAGGTTACGAATTTCCTTATTCACAAAATCTGCTACACCCATTGGATAGGGAAAAAGCTTGGAATATATAGGATCTCCGTTTCCTGTGCGAATGGTTGCAACAATATTCGTGTTGAAGGGTAACGCCCCATCAGGATCAGCAAAGATATAATGGGTTCTGACCCAGTATTGGTTTCCAGTTTCTTATTTTTAAAATCCAGTTTTGAATTTGTGACGGTTAGTAAATCGAGGCCGATTATTCCATCGAACGTTGTGAGATTAGGCAGAATGAAAAAAACTGTGTTAGTATTGAAAAGATTTACAATGCATTTCCGTTCGATTGTATTAAAGCCCTGAAGCGACTTTACTAAAAACGGTTGATCTACCCGTTGTATGTGTTGCAATTCTTGTAATGGTTTGATATAATTTTTTGACGCGCCTGTGTCTATCAACAATTTAATAACCCTCCCTGCTATCGTTCTTTCTATGTACGGGAGCAGGGAGTCATGATTAAAAAATTAATTTTGTCATATTCCGAAGATTCACTATCAATGCTCTCCACCTCTTCATTGGCCTCAGCCTGATAAGTAGAATCCCCTTGATCAAAGGTATTCTCATTTTGTACCAAGTAATTAATCCTTTGGTGTTTTGGCCCTGTGAATCTTGCCGTGCCACTATTCGGCCTTTTTACGGTTTGATTCATGTTATTTTGTGGTTGGGGTTGCCCCCGATTATGAAATTGTTGAGGCGGTTTGAACCGTGATGATGAGTCAACATCCATGGGTTCCGCCTCCTGTTTCTGTTGATTTTTTGAACCAGGTTCCTGGCGTTTGTTAAAATAAGGATTCTTTTCCTGTTGGGTATTATTCCTATCTTTACCAAAATTTTGTTATTTGTTTGGTATTTTTGTTGAGCACTATCCTCCAAACTCTTAGCATAATTATTAGCAAAGACATAGCGCTCATGATTCGACTCAACTTCTTGAGCCAATGCCAAGGCTGATGGCAGGTCTTTCGGTCTTGCCGAGAAAAGTACATCACTCAAAGATTTTTTTGTACCAGATATAAACACGCGTAAAGCGTCCATCCTATACTTTTCATTCAGAGACGCGGCCAGAGTATTATCATACGTCATTATTGTTTTATTGATAAGAAGCGTGAGCTTTCTCTCGACTTCATCATAATATTGTAGAAGAGTCATATTTCCCTGCCGAAGGGTGGACAATTCTTGTTCTATCAAGTATATAGGGCGCTTGTCAGCGTAAGTGAAATCAAGCCTATTTATAATAGCTTTAAAATTTAAAGGGGTATCGAAGGAAGCCAACACCATGTCAGCCGGACCTCTTATTTTATTTCTTATAATGCCAAGGGCTTGGTAATGGGTGGAACTGCCCATATACTTTTCATATATTTTGTATGCGGTGTGAGCCGCTTTTCTCCATGAAACATATGTTTCATGTTTACCTTCAAAATCCGGCAAAGATTTCACAATATCTAGGGTCTCTTTGCAAAGCACCCCCTCACTAATTTGGGCTTCTTCATATGTTTCTATTTCCGGTGCACTAACAGTCAGACTGGTTAATTTCTGTTTTATTTCTTCTAACCTTCTATCAAACTGCCTCTCTTGCACTACAAGAGCACTGCTAACAGCGCTTTCTACAATGGCTTTTAATTGATCGGGTGTTATAGACATATTCAAATTTAAGGTTTCTGAAACAACCAATCCTTCGAATTCTTTCAACAAACTATCTATCTCACTGATCATAAAACTATCGATAATCTTACAAAGATTGCCAGTTTTTTTCAATCTTTCTTTTTTTCTTACTCTTATTTTAAACACAACACAAATATTTGAGCACTCTACTTACATGTTATTAATTTCTTAATTATTCTTATCCAAATTCTAGTCGTTGGTGTTGATGCTTGCTGCCAGCTTGTGTTGACAAATGCTGTTTTCTGTTGATGCTTCACTTCAAGACAATTTGTAATACGTTGTTGTCCTTTAGCTTTTTCCTTTAGGTTGTAGTTGTCAGCGGTCTACTACAGCTACAAATTTGTTGGTTTTTTTTTTTAAACCTTGAGTTGCAATTAATTAGTGGTTCGAATACCCGTTGGGCGCCAATTATTAATTATAAGAAATTTATTGTTTATTTTTTTATAAAATTTCTTTATTATAAAATTGAAAACCAAAAACTATGTGTAAATTATTTTACCTCTAAAATACAACTGACCAAAAAACCAAATTTACATTCTTCAACAGACAACCATACACCCGATATATGCTGTGTCAGCGTCTGGCTTTCAATGTGCAACACGAGCTGTTTGTTTTTATTATTTCGCAATGCTTGATAATACTGTTGAAGAAGCATATTCTTGTTGTTGATTTTCTTTCTTTTTGTTCAACACTATAGACTCGTGTTAACTTATATACAGATGTCTTCAAAGTATGTAAAATGCATATATATATATATATATATATATATATATATATATATATATGTGCACAGCTCATGTTGCGGGGACGGTTTTTCGTTCCACAAGTTACTATGAAGACATTTTGTTACTTTGGGGACTGTCCTTAAACTTTTTGTTGTTCTACTGTTTACACTGAAGACATTTTACTGGATACAGCGCATATAATAGGGACTTTTTTGGCTGTATATACAGATGTCTTCAAAGTATGAGCAATACATATATATATATATATATATATATATATATATATATATATATATATATATATATATATATATATATATATATATATATATATATGTGCACAGCACATATTGCGGGGACGGGTTTTCGTTCCACAAGTTACTATGAAGACATTTTGTTACTTTGGGGACTGTCCTTAAACTTTTCGTTAATATACTGTTTACACTGAAGACATTTTACTGGATACAGCGCATTTTATATATATGTGCACAGCGCATGTTGCGGGGACGGGTTTTCGTTCCACAAGTTACTATGAAGACATTTTGGTACTTTGGGGACCGTCCTCAAACTTTTAATTATTCTACTGTTTACACTGAAGACATTTTACTGGATACGGCGCATGTTATAGGGACTTTTTTGGCTGTATATACAGATGTCTTCAAAGTATGCATAATGAATATATATATATATATATATATATATATATATATGTGCACAGCACATGTTGCGGGGACAGGATTTCGTTCCACAAGTTACTATGAAGACATTTTGTTACTTTGGGGACTGTCCTTAAACTTTTCGTTAATATACTGTTTACACTGAAGACATTTTACTGGATACAGCGCATTTTATATATATGTGCACAGCGCATGTTGCGGGGACGGGTTTTCGTTCCACAAGTTACTATGAAGACATTTTGGTACTTTGGGGACCGTCCTCAAACTTTTAATTATTCTACTGTTTACACTGAAGACATTTTACTGGATACGGCGCATTTTATAGGGACTTTTTTGGCTGTATATACAGATGTCTCATCTGTATATACAGCCAAAAACGTACCTATAATATGCTCTGTATCCAGTAAAATGTCTTCAGTGTATACAGAAGATAAATGAGAAGTTTGAGGACGGTCCTCAAAGTAACAAAATGTCTTCGTAGTAACTTGTGGAACGAAAACCCGTCCCTGCAACATGCGCCGTGCACATATATATATATATATATATATATATATATATTCATTGCACATACTTTGAAGACATCTGTAAATACAGCCAAAAAAGTCCCTATTATATCCGCTGTATCCAGTAAAATGTCTTCAGTGTAAACAGTAGAATAACGAAAAGTTTAAGGACAGTCCCCAAAGTAACAAAATGTCTTCATAGTAACTTGTGGAACGAAAAACCGTCCCCGCAACATGTGCTGTGCACATATATATATATATATATATATGCATTTCACATACTTTGAAGACATCTGTATATACAGCCAAAAAAGACCCCGTAATATGAGCTGTATCCAGTAAAATGTCTTCAGTGTAAACAGTAGAATAATAAAAAGTTTGTGGACAGTCCCCAAAGTAACAAAATGTCTTCATAGTAACTTGTGGAACGAAAAACCGTCCCCGCAACATGCGCTATGCACATATATATATATATATATATATATATATATATATATATATATAAAAACCGTCCCCGCAACATGAGCTGTGCACATATATATATATATATATATATATATATATATATATATATATTCATTGCCCATACTTATATATATATATGCATTGCCCATACTTTGAAGACATCTGTATATACAGCCAAAAAAGTCCCTATAAAATGCGCTGTGTCCAGTAAAATGTCTTTAGAGTAAACACTAGAATAACGAAAAGTTTAAGGACAGTCCCCAAAGTAACAAAATGTCTTCATAGTAACTTGTGAAACGAAAAACCGTCCTCGCAACATGCGCCGTGCACATATATATATATATATATATATATAAAGAGTGGTTAAATTTTAAGGGCCGATGTTGATTTTGAATAAATCACGAATCATTTAGGAACTGATTGTCATTTCTTTTTATTATGATAATATGGTATGGTTCAATTATGTATGGAACAAAATATCGGCCAAGTGGCCGCCGCGACCTCGGCAGCACACCTCGATCCGACGGTCCAAATTTTCGATGACGCTGAGGCATAATTGAGGTTCTATGCCGTTAATGTGCCGAATAGTTGCTGGCTTATCGTCGTAAACGTTTTCTTTCAAATAACCCCAAAGAAAGAAGTCCAACGGTGTCATATCATATGGTCTGGGCGGCCAATTGACATCGCCACCACGTGAGATAACACGGCCATTGAATTCGTCGCGCAAAAGGGGCATTGTTTCGTTAGCTGTGTGGCTTCAAGAATTCCGTTATTATATCGCGATAGCGAAAAACCGACGGCGAGTCGAAATTGACGGCTATTCTGCCACACTATCGCGAACAACAGCAAGTTTTCCGCAGAACGAACTTGGCGAGCATGCACAGGTGTTTTCTCATTTCCTACAGATCCGATTTGCAAAAATATGTGCACAATTATCCCGATTGTGGCACATTTGGTTCGATTATGCTGACCAAAAAAATCACAACGTGCATTTTGATTTGAACGCCCATTTTCATAATAAGCCTGAATAACTTTAACGCGTTGCTCGATTGTGCATCTTTCCATGGTTCAAATTGAGATAGTCTGAAATTGAGCTCTATTTAATTATAACAGTCACTAAAAAAATTACAGAAAACCACTTTAACAGCACACTTTATTTACACGATGTAGATAGACTTAGCGTTAGCCACACTTTAGTTCTTCTCATTCTGCGTTTTATTTATCAACTGAACTACTGCGTCGCCAAAATACCCGTATTTATATGAGTAGTCAGGTATTCTAGTTATTTCCAGTTTATTACACTAGATTTTTCCAGCTGTCAAAATTCGTGTGAAGAAATTTCTATAACTAAAAATTTCTTGTAACACTGCCGCCCACTTAAGCTGTAGGGGCCATCCAATGCGTTTGTAATTTGAGAGATAGTCCTTTTTTCCGTTGCGGGTTAAATAGCAGAACCAGCTGACCCTCACTAAATCCTTCAGAATTTGCTGCCCTATCGTACCTCGCCTTCATCTTATCGCTGACCATTTTAATTCGATTGTGGGCGAACTCCTGACGTTTGTTGAGGTCTTCTTGTTCCCGGGAAGAGTTATCGTTTTCATTGTCTGTTGCGGCGGGCTTAACAACAAGTTCTAAATTTCCAGGCAATTGAGTTCCGTTCCAAAGATTGTTCTTGCAGGTGTCCAGGAGTTGAAGTCGTGAGCGTTCGATTTGCACTTCTGAAGTTGTCCACGACTTCTTCTTCTGGTCCTTTGGCTGCGATGCATTTCGCGCAATTTACTATCCAATCGCCTACAGCTTGTTGACAGCCGACCCAGTAAAACCGTTGTTTCGACTTTTCTATTGTTTTTGTGACACCAAGATGACCAGAACTGGGACCGTCACATTTTTGCCGTCGGCACTTTCCCATGTACGGTATAAGCAACCATTTAACACTTGTAGGCTAATCTACTGGGTCCAATATGCCTTTATCAACGGACTTTCAGCTGATTTCTGCTCGCGGGTAGGCCTCCTGTTTTCTTCTTTGGCTGATATAATCTTCGCCAACATGGGGTCACTCCGTTGCGCCGCTGACCAGGCTTCACTCGACTCGATATGCGTTTGTCGAATGTCCACGATACGGTCTTTCTTTTCAGCCTTTGAACTGTGCTTGCCATGTTTCCTACCCTTGCTGTGTTAAATGGTAACCGGTTTTCTTACTTGAGCCTTACGCTCATATCCAACATCAAAGGGTATTTCAACATTTCGCCAAATCAGAACTTTTTCCCCATATGCAGATTAATGCCGTGACTAATCATGAAATCTGCACCAATGATTACTTCGTCCACAATATCGGCAACAATAAATACATGATTGACGCTTACGTTGGAAATCGTTAGTTTTACATTCACTTTGCCATAGACTTTACCAGTCTCCCCAGTAGCTGTGCGCAGTCTCACCCCATACAAAGCACATAGGTCTGGCGAGCTACATTTGTTGGCCAAAACTAAAAAAATCACACATATACATGTATTGAAATTAAAAACACAATTGGTAACAATAAGCATTGTATTTATTAAGTTTTAATAAAAAAATAAATTTTTAACCCATCCTGAGCCTAAGAGACACATTAGACATTTCATGTTTTATTATAATTGAGTAATATTATTATTATTTTTTTTTCTGAATTATTATGGTTATAATTAAATGAAATCTTTATGATATTATACAATATTTAATAAAGATATGCTTACATAGGCTATTTTAGATTAAAATTGTAACTTAACTACATGTCTAATTTGAGTTCTTTAATTCATCTTTAAGAAGTTATACGAATCATTTTAATATAAATTATTCATAAATTAGTCAGTTATTTCTTTCTCCAAAATTAAATTATCTTTTTCATTTTCCTCTTCAGTTTCATTGTTTGTATCTTCTTCTTCACTATCTATATTATTTTCATATGCAAAAGTTTCAGGAAGATCTGCGCAGCTCAATAAAGCGATAACTTGAGGTGGTAGTGTAAAACGCTTTCTTTGATATATGCGTGTATTTAAGCGAAGAGATGATATTAACGGGTCTGAGGTATCCAAAGCTCTATTAAATACATCAGAAAGATTGTCGATGCGGTTTTGAATGCGCTCTTTTCTTGCCTTTACATTCTCCTTATCGTCATTGTTTGTTATTCTCCACTTTTTAACTTCGCTTTTATACGCCAGGTGTAGTACAAATTCAAAAAATCTAATTTGGCAGTGTAATGGACTAATACCATATTTTAAATTTGATTCTTTTGGTTTGAATCTATCGGATTTAAAATCTTTAATTTTAATAAAATCTGTAGACGACGCTCCACAAATGGGACAAAATTGCGTTGATTTGGTGTTTGTCAGGATATTTAAAACTTTTCCATCAATAAAGGTTAAATTCATCCTAAATGTTATTTCCACTGCTTTGAATTCTTCTATTTTTACTGTGAGGGTTTCCAGCTCTTCAATTTGTTTGCCCTCTTTTAACACTACTTCTTTCGTCTCCTTTATGAATTCCAGTTTTAAAGGTCGACAAAACCTTATAGATTGGGGAGTTCTGTTGCACCAAATTGGTCGTCCTGTGGCAACTTCAAGTCTTAAAGGAATTACCGTGGCTGCTAGAAGAGAGGAATCTGCTCAACGGTATGAACTTGGCTCATGAAAAGATTGCTTGAATTGTGCTTGGCCGGTGCTGCTATCAAACCCATAACTCAAAATTAACTCAGTTGAGATATGGTTGCTTTTGTTGCTTTTCATAATTGATAATAAAACTTCCCTCTGCATTTCAACTATCCTTGTTGCAGTGTGTATTAAAAGCTGTTGCAAAGGAACTTTAGCAACGGTTTCACTTACACAGACGCCATTTGGTCTACAGCTATTTTTTGCTGCCAATAATCTCATATAAGACGGAAATATATCGGACTTCCTTTGCTTGCTTTTCAGTCTTATATTGCAATATTGCTTCTTCGTGAAATTATTTTCAATAAAAAACGCTAAAGCAATGGGACACTCATCATCTTTTGAACACAATTTTCGTATCTTAGATGGTGTTGTGGGACTTTCCATAGTTTTTTTCAGAACAACGACTAAATCTTAATTTCATTTTTTTCGAGCCGACATTATTGATGTCTGCATTAATAGTTCAGTCTCATTTGCTGTATACTTTGATATTTCTGCCGCCTCCCTTCTTTTACTGCGATCAGACATGTCCGAAAATTTCATTCGAGGACGTCCACACGTTGATAAAGACTTTTCTCCCACGTTTTCCTCTTCTAAAGAATAATAATTTTCTTCAGTTAAGTTACTTGTTTTTGGACTTTTCAGTACTATTTCATTTTGAAGCCAAGTACTATTTTGAGTGTTAAAAATGTCAATTGATCTACGAGATTTCTGCCATTTCACATCCAATCTAGAACAATATACTCGAATTTTATCTGTCAAATACATTTTATATTCTTTGGAAACATTTGATTCTCCGATCTTCTCCAAAATATAAATAAAAAGAAGATCAGTTTTTCTTGTTTCCTATACCCACTCTGCCATATTCTTAACAGATCACAATTTTTGAAGCGCACGTTACCTGAAAAAGAAACAGATTTCTCAAAAAATGGCAACTTTTGGAAAAATGTTATTGCTGATTCATATGCACCACAAATCACTGTAATTTATGGCGTTCTTTCTTCGTTGAACTAATTTGAACATTTTTAGTTATATCTTATACATTAAAAAAAAAAACAAAAAAACACTAATTTGGAGGTTATAAAAGTTTTTCATATTTTTTTTATCACCAACACTTTTATTGAATGTTTTACTATTATCAATTCAAATACTTACGTTCGTCATTAATATCCATAATTAAAATATTCAAAAAGTTTATTAATTTTCTTCTAACTTGTGATTCAACAAGACACAAAATCACAACACGTGTATAACTTAACCACTGCAATAAAAAACTTTGAAATTCCTCGCTTCACAGAATAACGGTTAATTGAAATTTGCAAAAACAAATTATTGCTTTTGTTTTTTTGAAGTGTTTGCTACAATATTACAACAACATATATGGAAATAAATGTTTTGAGTTTTGGCAAACAAATGTAGCTCGCCAGACCTATGTGCAAAGGTTCAATTGCCTCCTTAACTAAATCGGGTCTGATGACAGACTGTGATGCTCCTGTGTCTATAGTACAAATGTGCTTTCTGCCGTTGATATATCCACTAGCAGTAAGACTGCTTTTTTAAGGCCAGAATCAACTCTATAGCTTTTTCTTCGATGTTCCACATATTTCTGGCGGCAACTGTCTTGAACTGGAGCTTGAAAACATTAAATGGTAAGCTGCCGTCAAAAGTAGGGGCCTTTGCTCTACCAGAACTTTCCTGAATAATTCGTACTGGCCTCTCTTGACATTGAGAATTATTTATTTTACTTTCCAGATCTTGCAGTTTCTTCTCGACGTCATTTTCTAAGTCGGTCACTCTTTTTGAATCCCTCGGAAATCTCTCTAGAAGTTTCTTGAAACTTTTCTTCCATCTTCATTACCAATTTCTCATTCGTCTCCATCTTGGTTAAAAGTGTCTCGTTGTTTGCTCTAGAAGTTTCTTGAAGTTTCATTTCCATCTTAGTAAACAGTTTCTCGCTATCTGCTCGAGAAGTTTCTATTTTTTCCATCATAGCAGCAGACATTGCGCAATGTCAATGTTATGTCGTTTGAATTCCTCTATCAGCCGTTTTTGCAATTCCGTCTAAATACCTGCTGTCGGTAGCTCCAACTTACTCAACTCCTTCTTGACTTGTTCCACTTTAAACTCCTCCAATTTCATGACTGCTTATTATTTTGCAATCCCACTTCTCACACCAATTGTTACGAGTTTACTACCCTTTATAAAATCGTTGATTTATTTACCTTTTAAATAAATCGAGTTCTTTCTATATTGCAAATAATAAACACCGTTTTAAATTATTTATAGCTCTATTTATTTATAACCGTCACTAAAAATTACAGAAATACACTTTATTTACACGATTTAGATAAACTAAACGTTAGCCACACTTTAGTTCTTCACACTTTGCGTTTTACTTATAAACTGAACTACTGCGTCACTGAGAACCAGTATTTATATGCGTAATCAGGTATTCTAGTTATTTCCAGTTTATTACGACACTAGAATCTTCCAGTTGTCAAAATTTGTGTAAAGAAATTTCTAGTGATAGAAATTTCTTGTAACAATATGCTTTTCAATTATATGTTTTCTGCTTGAAAATTTTTGCTAACAAAAATTTGTACAGTAAAAATTTGCAAACTCTCAACATCTAACTGTCACTTTATTCCTTTTTTTCTTTTTGTTTACTGAGTATTTGTGTAAACGAACGCCATGCAGTAAAAATTTGTACAAATTATGCAGTAAACGAATAAAACTAATATTTACCGATTTTAACACCACATGTAAAGGGTGTCCCAAGAAGAACGCAATTTTTAAATTTTAAATAAAACACAGATATTTAAAAAAAAAATCGTGAAACTTTATTATATCGTAAAGTAGACAGAATGAGGTTATGTATGGAACAATATATCGTGCAGATGGCCGCCGCGGCTTTGCTGGCATGCACGCGATCTTTTAATGAAATTTTTAATGACCGTTTTGCATGAATGCTGCGGTATTTCATTAATGAAGCGTCCAATTTCCTCTTTTAAGGCTTGAGTCGTCGTCGGCTTATTCGCGTAAACCATCGACTTCAAAAAACCCCAAAGCAAAAAAATCTAATGGTGTTAAATCGCACGATCTAGGCGGCCAATTCTGATCTCCAAAACGCGAAATAACACGACCGGGAAATGACTGATGCAGCAATTGAATTGTTTCTCTGGCTGTATGACATGTGGCGCCGTCTTGTTGGAACCCTCCATATTCATTTATTCAATTCTAGGCAAGAAAAAACTGGTTATCATTTCACGATACCGAACACCATTGATTGTTTGCGCTTGACCTGCCTCATTTTCATAAAAAAAAGGTCCAATGATTCCTCCAGCCCAAAAACCACACCACACAGTGACACGTTGAGGATGCATTTGCTCTCGTGAATCACTCGAGGATTTTCCTCACCCCATATGCGACAATTCTGCCTATTGACGAAGCCATCAAGATGAAAATGGGCCTCGTCACTGAAGATGATTTTATCGGAAAATCAGCATTTTCATGTTGTCTCTCCAATACCCAATTAACGAACTCCCTTCGCTGTCCATGATCAGCTGGCTTCAGTTCCTGAGTCAATTGAACTTTGTATGCATGAAGATGCAAATCTTTCGTAAAAATTCGCTGCAGTGGATTTGGAGACACCAATTTGCTGAGCTCGGTGTCGAATTGAGGTGGATGGAGTTTGAGCGACATCATCACGTACAGCTGCGACATTTTCGGTCGATCGACCTAGTCGATGGCGCATTGTTGTCTTTACATCACTAACAGACCCAGTTTCGGCAAATTTATCCATTAATCTCTTTACAGTTGACTCTTTTGGAGCATTATTGTGACCCCAAATTGATCGCAATTTGCGAACTGTAGCCGCAAAACTTTCACCATTTTGGTAAAACAATTTCACAATGAGAATGCGTTGTTTATTCGTGTAGCGCTCCATTTTTACTAACCTCGTACCTTCTACTAGCAAACAATAACAATTGTTCAAATGTCAAACAATGACACTTCGAATGTTCGAATTTTTACTTGTTGTTGTTTGTGTTTTTTATTTTAATAGTAATAAATTATTTTTAATGCAGAGATGCCAGTTATCGATTTTTCATTACGAAAATCCCTAAATTGTTTTTTCTGGTCCTCAAAAATCCCCAAAATTTAGTTTCTAAAAAAATCATATTAAATTTAAACAAATATTTGCAATCTAAGTCATTTGGAAGTTATACATTCATTTGATTTATACTTATAACAAATTTAAGATTAAGAGAACTTATTATTGTAAACCCAATCAAATACAAATTTGTTGAAAATTTTAAAATTAAGTCCTGTCCCCAAATATGGACCTACGATTGGATCCGAACATGTTCGCGTGTGTTTATAGCACACCGTCGAAATAAAATTTTTGTGAAATCTGCGTGTGCCATACGGCACACACTCGCCGAGAATCGGTCAATACACATAACCTCAAAAAATGTTATGTACCAAAGTTTATAATTTAAATAGTTTTAGAACCAAAATCAACTGATTCATCAGTTTAAAAAATTTTGTTGTATATGGTGTTTGTAGTGAAATGTTTTACCATTATTCTTACAAGATACAAATCTGTCTAATAATTTGTTTATACTGAAGCCTAGAATACTTATTTCTGTTTTTTGATATTTTATGAAATTTGAAAAAAAAACGAAAATACGTGTTTTGGGGTTTAATATTAGCGTATTATAACTTAAAACTAATCACTGATATAGAGTTGCAAAAGTATTGAACATTTGGTTATTAACTTTGTTTATGCGCAAGCTATCAAATGTCATTCTCATATAAATTTGACATAAGCCAACATTTAGTGACAACGCTCAAAGTTACATATGTCAGATTTATATGGGTATGACATAAGCCAACGTTGATAGCTTGCCATATAAACACAGCTATTGAGTACCTACTCAACACTTCCATAGTAACGATCGAAGGCCTTATTTTTATTCATAATAAGGATTTTTTAATGTTGTGAGTAGAATGAAAATTTTTTTGCAAGTCTTCTATAATTTTAAATCAATTTTATATATTGTTTTAAGTAAATACAAAAATTATAATTCTACAATTAAAAAAAAATTGCATATTGCAGCGTGCGTCACGATTTGAGTTTTCTTAAAAATTGCATTAAAAAGTTCTTCCAATTATTCGACCCTGCCGGTTAACCGATTAGGGCATTATTCGAAAAATTACGAAAATTGATTAATCAGTTATTTGGGTCGATTAATCGGAAAAATTGCCGATTAATCGTTAAATGCAAAAAAAAGTATATCTTTCACCAGTAAGGACACAGAGTGCTCAAGTAAACCCTTAAACAGAAAAATGCAGTGTATACAGTGTTTTACAGCGTAGAAATTATTGTAGAAAATTTTCAAAATAAACCAGAGCTGCCTGAAAACACTATTCAATAAATATTTCTTAAAAATATTGTATTGCTTTTGCGAAATTTACAGAGTTTGACAGAACTGTCGCTGCCACTTTGATTTTCTAGTTTGAGGTTTTCTATTAAAAAAGTTCAGAAATCTCGGTGTCTATAAAACTTTTGAATACGCATATTCCTGCCAGGTCCGGGTAAATTGTGACGTTTTCTTTTTTGGGTTCTACTTAAGCTTTTCTATTCTTTTAAAATTTTTTGACAAATCAACTTTTTTCAGTTCTTAAACATTTTGTTATTTCAAATTGAAAACAATTTTAATATGTTTTTTTGGAGCTGAGGCCAAAATAATACTGAATTATAACTGTACATGAAATGTAAATATAAATAATTAAAAAACAGTAACGTCATGGTGTGTTTTAGAAAATACTTATAGCATGTTCCTTTATCTCGAAAGAACACGTTCGTTTGCTTTTTAAGCGAAAGAAAACTAATTTGGGTTTCACTAACTCTACTTTCTTGCGAACGATGACGAACGAAAAGTCGAATGAAAACGTAACTGTTTTCATACAAGATTTGGTTTCTCTATTTCGAACAGTGCGAACACAAATGTCAAAATGATTTGATTTGATATTTTTAAAAACAAAATAAAGTAAAAAAAGGTAAGTACGAAAAAATACAAATATTTATAGTTTATTAAGAACTTTAAATTCCAGTTTAAAAAAATCAACAATGGACCAGCCGAAGACGCTTGTATTTTATATGGAAGAAAGACCTGGTTTTGCCAGAGGGACTCTGGTGTTCGGAGCAAACAAAATGTTTTGTTTAACATCTGCCTTTTCTGTTTTGTTTAACATCGGCCTATTCTGGAGGTTTTAGCTTTTATTATAAGGTTGAAATACCTTTAGAATTTAAGAATTTTTGAGAGTGATGTATTATTTCTCAGACCCTGTGCCAGGTTTTATAAGACGATTATCGTTTATCGTCCACTTTCGAAATTAAATATCTATCATAATTACATGAAATTTGCAAACTGTTATTACAAATTTGGTAAACGGCAGTTTGGCAAGTAGTGGACAATAATCCTCGCTCGTCTTATAGGATATAAACAATAGATCAATAATTTAACAGGCAAATTTACTGTTTCTAACTATCTGTGTTTTTGTCGGTTTTAACACCTATAATTTTTGTTTGAAATTATTCCAAAAGTAACCTGGATCTAGTTCTGATTAGTTAAATTGTATCTTATCATTTAAGTTACGGTAAACGGGTTCTGGTTCCCTGAAATTTGTTCTAACAGAGTATGTTGTAGAATAAATTTGGTTGGGAACCTCTTTTAAAAGGATTTTATTGGCAGAATTTCTAGAGTTAAAATATTAATTTTCTCTTATGACATCAAAAACAAATGCAATCTTGTCTTGAAATACATAAAAATATAATTTAAATGAATTAGAATTTTTTAAGGAATTGAAACAAAAATTAAAAATAGTCTATAGTATTTCCTATTTGAGTTGATTGGTTAAAAATGTTAAAAATTTGTATTAAGAAATGTTATTAAAAAATTAAATTATTTTGTTTTTTTTTTGTTAAAATAAATTAAATTGTGTTTATTTATATACTACTAGAAAAAATGTAGCGTGCGTCACAAAGGGTCCACGGCTTTTGATTAAAAACGATACAATGTTTTGGCTGCAAATTAGATATTTTAGAATTCTCTTATATTCATCTTTCTTTTATGTATTAGATATTGTGTGCTTTGTTAAGCAAAATTCGCTTAAAATTACGAAAACATACCTCAACTTTCAAAGTTACTTGCATTTTTTGTAGCGTGCGTCACAAACCTTTGTGATTAATTATTTCGCAACAAATACCTGCTAAAAAATTATGTTTTCTGCCATTCGAAAGTACACTTAAATCCCACTAAACACTATGTTTAAGTTGAAAGTATCTCTTTTAAAAGATCAAGGAATTTCTATGTTTTAATCCAAAATCGCGTAAGAATGTTGCCCATATACAATAAAATTTCTTAAACTGATAAATCAGTTGATTTTGTTTCTAAAACTATTTAAAATTTTTTGATGTTATGTGTATTGACCGATTCTCGGCGACTGATGTCGTATGGCATCACGCAGATATCAAAAAATTTCACGATCCAATCGCAGGTCCATATTTGGAGACAGGACTTAATTTTCAAATGATTTGTATTTGGGACTTCCTATCAACCTTCTCCACCAAAATTCAGCAGCAAACAAAAAATTTCCTGGCAGGTATTGGGTTAAATTAATAAGTTCTCTTAATCTTAAATTTGTTATAAGTATAAATCAAATGAATGTATAACTTCCAAATGTATAACTTCCAAAATTGTTTAAATTTAATTTGATTTAAAAAATATGATGTTTTTAGAAACTACATTTTGGGGATTTTTGGGGACCAGAAAAAACAATTTAGGGATTTTGGGAATGAAAAATCGATAATTGGCATCCCTGCATTAAAAATAATTTATTATTATTAAAACAAAAAACAGAAACAAATACAAGTAACAATAAAAATTTAACAAATGCATGTGGTGTTAAAATCGGTAAATATTAGTTCCGTTCGTTTACTGCATAATTTGTAGAAATTTTTACTACATGGCGTTCGTTTACACAAATACTCAGTAAACAAAAAAAGAGGGAATAAAGTGATAGTTGGATGTTGAGAGTTTGCAAATTTTTGTCAGCAAAAATTTTCAAGCAGAAAAACATATGATTGAATAGCATATGATAAATTATTGTAAATACAAATAAAAATGTTTTACAACTGCGCTGTTATACGCAAATGCAAAGCAAAAGATACGAAAACCTTTTAAAATGTTTCTGCTTAATATTTTACATCAAAAATCCTCTTCTACCATATCGACCAGTTGTAATTTGTTGCATATGTTTTTACAAACTTGTGAATTATTGCAAATTTTCCGTTCGCATACTTTTTTTTAGCAAATTTTCTTTTTGAGAATAAATTTGACTGAGTAAATAAAATAATAAAATTATTATTTTTACATTTTTGTTCACAACTTTTTTTATTATTTTAATGGAATGATATATAGCCTATGACCACCCTTATGGACCGTTCTAAACCAACATTTTTGAAATCAGATGAGTAGTTACGGAGATTACCTCCTACAAACAAACGTATGTTTGGCGCATACTTTAAAGACATCTGTATTTACAGCGAAAAAGTCCACGTACTATGCGCTGTATCGAGTAAAATGTCTTCATAGTACGCACGGGAACGAAAAAAGTTCCCACAGTATGAGCGTATATACTCGAGTAAATTTCGTTCTGAGAAGCTAGGTTACAAGCAACAGTTAGTTATAACCTAGACGGTAAATATATGTATTTGCTAAAATAACTTTGGATATTTTTTGTTATCTTCTTTTATATATATAATTCTACTGTACGTGTTTTGTGACTGAACTCCTCCTAAATGGCTGGACCGATTTGCATAAATTTTTTTGTGTGCATTTGGGTGGCGCCCCGGGTGGTTTAGATTTACAATTCGGTCCAATTGGACAAAGGGGCGTGGTACTTCCCATACTCCTGATAACGGTATTTGAACAAAATTTGGTACGTCGGTTTGGTATGCATTTTTTTAGTGCTGCTGCAAATATGGGCGGGATTGTACAAAGAGGCGTGGTGCCTCCCATACAAACCACAAATTAAAAATCTATTATTTCTGATCCTGATAACGGGTTTGAAAAAAATTTGGTACGTCGGTGTGGTGTGCATTTTTTAAGTGCTGTTGCGAATATGGGCGGGATTGTACAAAGGGGCGTGGTACCTCCCATACAAACCACAAATTAAAAATCTATTATTTCTGCTCCTGATAACGGTATTTGAACAAAATTTGGTACGTCGGTTTGGTGTGCATTTTACAAAGGGGCGTGGTACCTCCCATACAAACCACAAATTAAAAATCTATTATTTCTGCTCCTGATAACGGCATTTGAACAAAATTTGGTACGTCGGTTTGGTGTGCATTTTTTAAGTGCTGCTGAAAATATGGGCGGGATTGTACAAAGGGGCGTGGTACCTCCCATACAAACCTCAAATTAAAAATCTATTATTTCTGCTCCTGATAACGGTATTTGAACAAAATTTGGTACGTTGGTTTGGTGTGCATTTTTTAAGCGCTGCTGCAAATATGGGCGGGATTGTACAAAGGGCGTGGTACCTCCCATACAAACCACAAATTAAAAATCTATCATTTCTGCTCCTAAAAACGGTATTTGAACAAAATTTGGTACGTCGGCTTGGTGTGCATTTTTTAAGTGCTGATGCAAATCGCATTATGATAAAATTAGAAAAATTAATGTTATTTCAAAATAAAGAATATCCTAATCGCTTGAAATATTATGCAGGACAACGTCTGCCGTGTCAGCTGGATACTATACATCTTTGGTGGAAGTAGGCAATGCCACGCCCCTTTTCAAAAATGGCACTGGTGGCCTTTCTTATTATAATAGACCAATTGGCATGAAACCTTTCCAATAAAAAAAATTTGAAGGCAAAGCAACGTTTACCGGGTCAGCTAGTTTTACTCTAAAAAAATTCTCTAAGTGTAGAATTATGCAAAGACAATTTGCCCCATAGATATTTTATAATAAAATTAAGACACAAAGGTTTCACATATTTTGCAGAAAAAAAAAACTTCGCGTTTTTGACAATAAATATCTATTTTAAAAATGATTCCTTATAAAGGGTGATTTTTTAGCAACTTTCTTTTTGCTTTCGTGTAACATGTTACTGTTAAAAATGTTCAGTTTGGTATATAATTTAACCATGAATCGACTTACAAACGAACAACGCTTTCAGATTATTGAATTTTATTATAAAAACTCGTGCTGTGTGAGAAATGTTTTTCCATGGAAAAATTGTCTTCAGCGACTAAGCTCATTTTTGGCTCAATGGGTACGTCAACAAACAGAATTTCCGAATTTCGTGTAACGAGCAGCTAGAAGCATTGCAAGAACTGCCAATGCACTGTTTGGTGCGGATTATGGGCCCTGACATCATTGGACCGCACGTTTTCAAAGACGACGAAGGCAGGAATATTACTGTGAATGGCGAGAGCTCAGAGTTCAGCGGCAACTTGTTTATATAAGAGGGCAACATTTCAAAGTTGTTAATGTGTTGAAAAACATTAAATTTGGTGCATGCAGTTTTGCCATAGTTTATGCCAGTTTTTTGGATTCCTAACTGTTTTCCAGTTTTTTCATGAAAACAACTTTGTTCAAATGCTTTAATTTTTTATAGATTTTTTAATTATATTTTGCAACAATTAATAGCAAATTTGTTCTCTTTATAATATATTTTTGCCATAGAAATGGGAAATAATGCATATGAATAGATAGAGTTTGTCAATGTGTGTATACTTTTCATGTCACAATATTATGTTTAAATTCGTAACTATTTTTTAACACAATTGCACAGTTTGGTTGTATTTTTTATTTTAATTAAATATGTCCAATTTTAGTAAAAATAGTATATTGAACAAATATTATATTTTTATATGAAAAATTTGGTTGCATATTTTATTTTTATTAAATATGTCCAATTTTAGTAAAAATAGTATATTGAACAAATATTATATATTTATATGAAAAATCTGAAAAACAACATGAATAAAACAAAAAAAAAAACATTTTTTTTATGAAAAATCTTTAGCATCCCGAAAAACGGCAAAAAAACAGTTAAAATTGGTTATATGGCAGCACCGCTAAACACTACTAAAGAGTGGAATATTGTAATTTATTAATTGACCTCTAGGCTTTGAAACAAAAAGTATATAATTTACTATAGAATATTTTTCACACACTACCAGAAATTCAACATGGTACAGAGTTCAGCGGCAACATTTTTAAATGAGAGCGCAAAATTTTCAAAGTTGCTAAAGTGTTGAAAAACATTAAATTTAGTGTATGCAGTGCTGCCACATAAACAGTGTAATTTTTTATCCCAGTTTTTGGGATTCTTAACTGTTTACCAGTTTTTTCATGAAAACAATTTTTTTTTTCAAATTATTGCATTTTTTATAGGTTTTAAGTAATATGTTGCAACAATTAATAGCATATTTATTCTCTTTATTATATATTTTTACCATAGAAATGGGAAATAATGGATATGATAAACAGAGTTGGTCAATGTGTGTCCACACATTTGAATTCGTAACTATTTTTTACCACAATTTCAAATTTTCGTTGTATTTTTTTTACTTTATTGGACGTGTCTAATTTTAGTATATTGAACAAATATTATATTTTTTTATGAAAAATCTGAAAAAATACATGAACAAAATAAAAAAAAACATATTTTTTATCATATAATCTGAAAAGTCTCTAGCATATCAAAAAACGGCAAAAAAATAGTTAAAATTGGTTATATGGCAGCACCGCTAAACACTACTAAAAGTTGCCGACCAAAACTCACCTTTGTTGCCGCCAAACTATGTTCGTGTTCTAAGAGAGTACTAAAAAGTTCGTGAGAGAGGTTTTATATACTTTTTGGTTTAGTATACATATATACAAAATAGCTTGTTTCCAATTGATTTTCTTTGCAAGCCCAATTGATTTTATGCAAGTCCAATTGGGTTTTACAAAATTTTATAAAAATTTGTGGAGAAATGGGGAAAATTTGCTTTGAAATCAGGGAAATTTCCAAAATTTTCTATCAGTTACCTAACCTTGTAATATGTACAAAACTTTTTTTAGCCGCTTCTTTCAATGGAATCTGTATACTTATCCTTCCTCTATTATTTATTATTTCCACACTCGTAATATTATTTGGGTAAAAACAACAAAAATACACTTAAGTTTTTAAAAGCCGATCAATTGCCTTTTTTATTTAATTTAACGCTTTTTATCTTTTTTCGAACGTTTTCTAAAAAAGGAGTAATTAAAGGTTGATTTACACGTCGACTATCCTTATCTGATATTACTCAGTATTGGTTTTAAAAATCAGCAAAACAATAAAATAATAAAAACGTTAGAAAAAAATATATGTACCCTGCAAAACTTTGGTAATGGGTGCGATATTCTCATGCGTTACCTTGTAGTTATAGCTCGTTACCTTTTTCATTATTTGCAAGCATAAAGTAATAAGTTACTCATTATTGATTACGTAATAAATAATTTATAAATGTAAAGTAATAATTGAAATATTTTTGAAAATATATTTTTAGATACATTACTTTGTGTTTTTTTGTAATCAAAAGGGTAATATATGTTTATTTTGATAACACTAGCGAAAAAACGAAGCGCAACAATTCATTTAAGTTTAAATCAAATACTATATGCGTCGATAGCTCAGTGGGTAGAGTTCTTGGCTGGCAATCAGATTTCCCTAGTTCGATTCCCATCTTGACCACATTATTATACTCTTCACCACAGGTGGAAGGGTATATATAAGTTTGTCATTCCGTTTGTAATTTCTACAATATTGATCTTAGACCCTATAAAGTATATATATTCTGGGTCCTTATGAAGAGCGAAGTTTATTTAACGATGTCCGTCTGTCCGTCTGTGTGTTGAAATGGGTTTTCCGAAGAACCCAGACATGATTAGGACTTGATTGTTTTTTATTTCTGTTATCCATTCTGTGATCCATTTCTGTTTGCTATTAAAAATCAGACAGATCGGTTAATAAATGGCTGAGATATTAGCAAAAAACCAGGACTACCTCTAATTTTTTCGGTAAAATCCCTTTGTTTAATATGTATGTAGAATATTAAGCATAACAAACACATCCATGTGTTAAAATTCTTTTCTTTCATCTCCACCTTTTATACACAAACAACACACATACAAAAATTTGTCATTTAAATAAAAACTAAACAAATCTCTAATGAACGAAGACTTTTATATATGTACCTCTATTGACGATGATTTTGTGTGAGCTTCAATAGCTCAGTTGTCTAGACGCTATGTCACAAATCCTTTTTTTCTATAAGGCCGCGGGTTCGAATCCCGGTCAATTCACTTTTTTTTTGTACATTTTTTTATTATTTTCTTAAGACTTTTTTTTTGTTTATTTTTGTTTTTTTTAACATTTAATAATTAATTTATATTAAATTAATTTAATTTAATTAATTTGTTTCCTTACACTCAATATAAAATAGACAATCATCAACAAGCAATGGCCGCAAAGGGAGAAGAAGAGCATGGACATTGACAAGGTTGGGTAGCGCCAACCGAAAATACTAAGTATTCTATCCTGCTGGCTCAGGGGAATTTCTCAATTTTTATTCTCTATAACTTACTAATAAAAATTTTCATGTTTCTTTACAATAAAAATAATTAAAAAGAATATGATATGATCTTAAAATCCTACTATACTATTCACTTACGAAATAACAGATCAACAATTCATAAAATTCCATTATTTATATAAAATTTTATATTAATAATTAAATAATCCATAAATAGGCTAAAACCATCAACATTTTTATAAAAACCCTCTGATACTAACAAAATACAAACGTTTTTATACCCTTCACCACAGGTGGAAGGGTCGCGGGTTCGAATCCCGGTCAATTCACTTTTTTTTTGTACATTTTTTGTTATTTTCTTAAGATTTTTTTTTGTTTTTTTAACATTTAATAATTAATTTAAATAAAATTTTATATTAATAATTAAATAATCCATAAATATGCTAAAAACATCAAAATTTTTATAAAAACCCTCTGATACAAACAAAATACAAACGGTTTTATTTCTATTTTTTGCTCCGATTTAAAAGAATTTATAAAAAGATTTTTAAACCATTTTATTTCTCATATATTAAGAACATTTTATACATAATTTCCCTTTGAGTGCAACTATTTTAGGTCATAACTTATAATAATTTATAAAAAAAAAAATTATAAATTATTTTCCTTCAAATTTTTAAAATTAAGCTAAATAAATTAAAAATATTTTGTAATAAAAAAGCGAAATAAAATCCCAAATACAAGTTTGCCAGCTAAATCAAACTTTTTTGTAGAAATAAAACACATGCAGTTCTAGTGATTTCTTTTAACGATTTGCTGAACTTCTTTTCTTTCACCTCTTCACCTTTGATACACAAACAACAAACACATACTACAAAGATTTCTCATTTAAATAAAAACCAAACAAATCCCTATTGAACGAAAACTGTTCATTCAACTCTATAAACTATGATTCCATATAGCCTTTATAGCCGAGTCGTCTAAACGCTATGTCACAAATTCTTTTTTTCTCTAATAACGCGAGTTCAAATCCTACTGAAGACTCAATTCAACTTTTTTTTGTACATTTTTTTTTTATTTTCTTAAGACTTTTTTTATTTTTTTGTTTTTTTTAACATTAAATTATTAATTTAAATAAAATTTTATATTAATAATTAAATAATCCATAAATAGGCTAAAAACATCAAAATTTGTATAAAAACCCTCTGATACAAACAAAATACAAACGGTTTTATTTCTATTTTTTGCTCCGATTTAAAAGAATTTATAAACAGATTTTTAAACCATTTTCTCATATATTAAGAAAATTGTATACATAATTTCCCTTTGAGTGCAACTTTTTTAGGTCATAACTTATAATAATTTATAAAAAAAAATTATAAACTATTTTCCTTCATATTTTTAAAATTAAGCTAAATAAATTAAAAATAAAAAAGCGAAATAAAATCCCAAATACAAGTTTTCCAGCTAAATCAAACTTTTTTGTAGAAATAAAACACATGCAGTTCTAGTGATTTCTTTTAACGATTTGTAAAAAAATATTTTTTTGGTCGAAAAAAGCTTTTTTTAGAACTAAAAAGATTTTTGAAAAAAAATATGACAACACTAATTGGCATTATGATCGTGATTGTTGTTGTTTTTTTTTTTTATTTGTTGAACTTTTTGTCTTTCACCTCCTCAACCTTTTACCCACAAACAACAAATCCATACAAAGGTTTGTCATTTAAGTAAAACCCAAACAAATCTGTTTTAAACGAAAACTCTTTATTTACTTCTATTAACGACGTTTGCTTATGTCCTTCAATGGCTCAGTGGTCTAAGCGCTTTGTCACAAATACTTTTTTTCTTTTAGTCGCGCGATCGAGCCCCGTCTATTCAACTTTTTTTATTTTTATATTTTTTAACACTTTTTTTTTATTTTCTTAAGACTTTTTGTTATTTTTTTATTTTTTTTTTAACAAAACAAATGCGTCCAGCACAGTTGTCTTAACGATGTTGGTCAGCTTTTCTGTATAATTGGAGAACGGAAAGAAGAAAAGTTTCCAAATAAGGTACAAGCATCTTGGTTATCAATACACAACATCTGACCAAATGTGGGCGGGATCCTTGAATTGGGCGTGGCACAAAATAGATTAATTTATATCTTAAGAATGGTAAGACCGTAATTAAATACTCCATAAATGGGCTAAAAACATCAACATTTTTATAAAAACTAAAATGTAATATGACCTATGGATACGTCTTATATATCCAAAGATCGAAAATCTTTAGTAGAACATTTTTGCTGAAAGTAGTTATGACCAAAACCTAAAAAAATACCTATTTTCGGGAACCATAAATCTTTCAGAGTCCAAGTTTTATCACTAAACTAAATGGTAAATTTCCACTTAAAGATGTCCGTATATAAATCTGTCCATTCCATATATGTCCATATATAAACTTCACTATTTTCCCAACCATGGTGAAGGGTATATAAGATTCGGCATAGCCGCTCTTACTTGTTTTTAATTACAAATATTTTAAATAAAATATTTGTAATAATTTTTTTAAATAAAAATTCCTCTTTTTTAAAAACCTATTTTTAGACACATTACTTTTTCCATTCTCGTAACCATATAAGTAACACCGTACATTATCACCTCTAAAGTAATGGGTATATACATTACATTGAGGCTCATCGCCTGTAAAATTCATCAATGAAGTAAGGTGTAAAGTAATCCATCGGCCCATATGGCTATACATTACTTTACCCATTATTTGGTAATGTGTGGTTTTGCTGGGTAGTAGAAATTTTAAAAATTTTTCAAATATTTTTCAAAGAAATTTTGAATTTATTCAGCTTCCTCGCACAGGTCCTAAGTTGAATTATTTAGTTTGTATATTTTCTTTTAAAGCAAAAAAAATGTTTCCAATTGAATTAATGTTTTTCGATTAAAAATCTGAAATTCAAACACGACATTAAGTCTTAACTGGAATTCCCAGACTCATGAGTTTATTTTTATATCAAAACATATGTATTTAAAAGTGAAAATATTTAATTAACAACACTTATATAAACTTTCAATGTAGTTATAATAGTCAAAAAGTAAGATTTTATAAAAATGCTACAAAGTCTTGGCAATTATTGGCTTTTCTCTTTTAAATGTGAACAAAAAGCTAACAAATAAATTATATGTTTGTTAGTAAATGTAGAGCAGGGCATACAATATAATTGCTATGTTTCGTGTTCTATTGAAGTACTTGTATGAAAACAAGTAGTTATAGATATAGAGATATGAAAATAAAGCTTTTATTTTTTTAATTTGACAAAATTGACAGTTGAAATTAAAAAAAAAAAATCCGAAGTAAAGAACACAATTTTAATTAAAAAAATTACAAATAAAATCCAAAAATTCGCAATCGATACTTAAAAAGATCAATTAAAATAAAAAAATAACAAACCCAATTAATAAAATTAATGAAATATTTATTTAATTTGGTGCTTTATAAATTATATTTGGAGTCATTCCAAAAGCTTTTGAAACAATCTAATTGTTTCGAAATGGTCTTTGAATTTGAGTAAAAATGTGTACGTAGCTATTTCACGTTCCCATGATATCTGTGCTTTCTTTTGTTTTTAAAAATTCGATGTAGTTCACGGTGGCGTTGTGCAAAATGGCCCCAAGAAATATGACCCTAATCTTAAAATGTAATTAAGCCCCATATTTTGGGGCTAAACACTATAAATATAATGAAAAATTACCCCAACCAAATAAAAATTAGCCCCAAAATTTCATTTATTAAATTGAGGCATTTTTTCATTATGTATAAATAACACCGATTTGAAGAAATACAAAATGACCTCAAATATGGTGAAATGAAAAATGACCCCGAAATATGCAAAGCAAAGAAATTTTGCTTATGTACAGCATTATACGCATTTATATTGCATAGAATCAATAACATCCAAATGTACTCCTTATAAACATTAAAGTAGTCCAACTTAAATTGAAATATTTTAAAGAATTAGAATAATAATCATTTTATATATATCAAATATGTTAGTGATGCGCAACCACTGCCTTTCAAAATAGTTTAAAAATTAAGTAAATTTCTGCTCTCCGTCCATGAGTGTGTCCTCCCAGCCAGTTCTTATTAAATTTGCTGTTAACAATGGAAGAGCCATCAATTTCCGATGCAGCATCCGACGATCTTAAAAGCGATTGGTTTTCTATGACATTGCGTCTTAGAGCTTTGCAATTTTGAAATTTGTTAAGAATTTTATTTGTTTTTCATGTATGAAAAACAAAATTTTCGCCTGCGGAGCCAAATTCTACGAGTACAACTATTAGTATAGAAAAAACTAAATGAAAATATTTTAACAAAAATCGCGTGACTTGTTTTAAAAATTTTTGCCTGACAAATAGATTTTCCGGTCACGATAATGTAGTAAAGAATATAATATAATATATTGCACCAAGCCGAGTCTTTGACGTTTCGTCAACAGAATTTTGTAACACAAAAACAATCAAAATGTACATAATATTAAACATATACATTATATCTCAGTCAATGTAATAAATAAGTTTTATATAAAAATTGTTTATGAATTTAAAAGCTATAAATTTTGTGAAGGTCAAAATGGTTTAGAAAGTGCCAGCTTTTAAAAAAAATTTAGAAAATATATTTTGGGCCCCCCGAAACAAAATCCTGGGTACGCCACTGGTTGTCTCCGATCTTAATGAAATTTAGATATGTGATAGAGGGGAGATAAATAGAGGGAAATAAAAAGCGAGGTTAACAAAAAAAACGGCTTTTGCATGGAAACATGTCTTAAACTTACCAAATTTTGGTTTCTTCGTACCCACTGTGATGTTTTCGCCCCAGGATTGCGGCGTATTTGATTTTTTTTTTTTTAAATATGGTTGAAAAAAGGTTTTGAGAAAAGTCGTCTAAATACCAAACTTCTAATAATATCGAAAAACGCCCAGATACCCCCTCGATTATATTAAATATGTATTATCATATGTAAATTTGAATTCACACCAACATTTTCCAATACGAATGTGCTATTTCACATTACAGTTTTTTTCCCAATTATTACAATATTTGGAGAAAATGATTTGATGAAAATGCCACAAGTCTTTCAGTTATACATTCTAGAATGCATTAACATTTTCAAATGCTGTTTACTTTGAGAAAACTAAGCAAATGAATCTCGTTGCCAGATACTAAACAACTACAGTTAACGCGTATAAACAAAGAATTCTAATTTTAGATCGAGAGCATAATTGTGAAAATGTAAATTATCACCTCGTGGTCTATATATACAAAATACACAAAATATTCTCAGTTTAGTTTTAGTCACCAATTGGTAACATCGCAATCAATTTTATAAATTTCGGATTCGGCTTTTGTTAGTTTTTAAACGTTTTAATTACAACAACATTTAAAAATGTATTGTTTGCAAACATTATCATTTTTGTTTTTCTTACTGCAGTGCAACGGACAGTTTAATTATCAAAATAATGACGGAGGACAAACAAAGTTGTCTAGCTCCAGTATTATATGTCTAGGAACACCAACACATGTAATAAGCGGTAAACATATTTCATTAGATTTCTATGCTGCAGTCCGAAATGGTGAGCATGCCAAAAATGATCTACAATTACGCCTTCATAATTTTCTCGAAAATCTACAACGTAATCTTTCGACATCATCAATTCTTAATACAGTGGTTGCCAAGTCAATTGATGTCAACATCAAAAGATTTCAATTGGGAAAATTAAATAATCTTGCCGACTATTTTCAACACTCATCCGAAACGACAGGAAAGTTTGCGCAAAAGGCTGAGCTTTTTTTGGAAATCTCGAAAAATGAAAGCCATTCATTGTTATTGAAATTACGTCAGGTACCGTCGACTCAACGATCTTTGCCTACTGATATAAAAATGCGTTTAACTGATTATTTTGGCGAAATGGAATTTTTCCATATAATTTTTTCCGAAATAATCGATGAAGCTCTCGAGTACATTGTTGATACATTACGATCAATACAAAATACTTTCATACGTTATGCCGATATTCAGAGGGAAGTTTTAAGAATACGGAATTTTAATTCGGGTAAATGGTGTTGCAATAGCTACATGAACTTTCTACAAGAATGGTCGGCAGAGATTTACAAATGTGCCGCAAGCGTTGATCTAAATGTGGTCTATGATGTTTATGCCACCACTGAAACAACAACAAAATATATAATGCGCCAACTAGAGTTTCGGATTCAACGACTATACAATTGTTTCTTTTTTGGTGGTTACGAAATGAGATGTCAGTTTTTACGTAAACCTGAACAAGATTTTGAAAAACTACTTGCCAAGTTGGATGAAATGCAACAATATCTTGATATTAAAATTAAAAGAGGTCGAGTGACCATTAACCGTTCTCATCGCCGTCGTCGTCGCCGAGACGAATTAACTTTGTCCATTATTTCGGATAAATGCATACCGAAGGGATTTCCAAACACGCAAATGATGAACAGTTTAAAAACATGTTTTAATTTTTCAAATTTAAACACAGTTTAAAATATTTTTAGAATGAAAATACACCCTAACACACTAGCTCGAAAACTATTAAATAATTGTGGCCTTCTATGCCATAGAATATTGACACTTTTAATCACTAAGCCACTAAAATGTTGACTGGCATTGAGCAGACTTGCAAGGAAGATATGATAGCGGCAGTCTCAGGACTATGTTTTAACAATGGAAATTTGTTTGTCTAGTCACATGACTTGCAATTACGAAATTCAAATAAATTTGTTCATATAACAAAAATACTCTTTAAAAGAAATATGTTGGCTGCCTATAGTTTGGATCCAGAGCTGCCACCATAATTGTAGCATCCAAATTTTCAATTCGTTTGAATGAAAAACTACATTTCTATTCACAAGCTAACCATCCATGACACCCTCAAACATGCTATTTCCCAGTATTGGGAACATGGAATATTATTTTTAAAAGATTTGAGAATTCATATCACCATTACTGGGAAATAGTAGATATGGGTAGTAGACGTGTAAATTGCCTTTAACAATCTATTTCAAATTTAAGTAAATTATAAGCTTTAAAATATAAATCGAATGGAAAATTTTTTATAGAAGCAAATTCTTAACCCATTTTTTACATTAGCGTCGAAATGCCGAGTTTTGTTATTCACTACCGGTTAAATAAAATACATGAAGTTACGCAAATAAAAACGTTTGTCTGGTTATATAGTTAAAAAAAACTCATACAGAACCAGTTATGTATTAGTTTATTTGAACCAGACAATAAGTATAAATTCTACCGCCTGTTTATACAAACAACTGTAGAATTTAACATCGAGATGTCATAGGGATGGGTGTAATTGCACCCAAACTCCCACTCTTGGAACCTGTTGTGGAACTAGCCTAAAAATTACGATTTAGGGACCAAAATGGGGAGCAAAACTGGAACTTATGTGGTATTCAAGGAACTAGATCTGAAGTTACTCTTTGCAATAGTATATACAATACCAGTGGTTTTAAGCCCGTGTTATATACTATAGATAAAAAACAAAGATTTTTTATGAAACAGATGAAGCATTGAGATAATTAGGTGCATTTACTAAGTGATATTCAAAATAGTTTGTGCCCGATTAAAAAAAATTTTATATGATCATATTTTGTTTGATATCATTATATAAGACAGTATATGTTTATATATGTCATCATATAAAAATATATCTGATATTATTGTTTCTTATACCTTTTATATGGTGTCATATATGAAAATATGTAAGTATATCACTTTTTATATTGTTTTATCTGCCAAATACATATATTTTGATATGGGAAGGAAATTTCAAACAATTTGATATGGCGTAATACATAGTAATATGTTACCACATATGTTCCCAAATATACAATAAATAAATATTTTGGTTTTATAAATTTAATGTGGCTTTAACTAAAACCGTAAAAAATAGAAACAGATCCTAGAAATTTATGTAGACAAATATATACTATATTGAGACTGGGAAAAAACTACGTATCTATACAAAAGAAGCAAAAACAAGTTTTGTACAAAAACAAGGCAGTGTTTGCTCATTCTGAATATATTATTATACTACAAAGATTTATTTAAAATTTGTATGGATTTTGGCAAGTAAACACAAGTAGTTTTCAAACACTACTAGGTTTTGGTTAAGTGTAAATGTAAGACAACAAAATTCTAAGTCAATTCAAAAGATCGAAAAAGAAACTTTATAAGAAAAATTATTTGGAAATAGTTTTTTTCATATTTTATATTTTCTACCCCATTTCTTTCTTTCGATGAATATTTTTGGCTAAAAATTCATTGTTAGACGTTGCCCCTTATGGTCCCCAACAATTGGTGTATATTGTAGGACATTTTACGTTACCATATAAGGTTTTTACTTGCATGCCAAATTTTGTAGCAAATTGTTGGATTTTAAAATATCTTTAGGTTTAATTTTTTCTTGTAGCAAATTAAACGAAGGTATTACCAGTAATATCCATGCTGGAAATATATCTCAGGTAAAATACTTTTCAGGGTTGCTATAGAATAAACCATAAGCCATATAATGTTCTAAGTGGTTTTATTTTTATTAAAAATCCATTTAGCTTTTAAATATGTTTCTATGACTTTCTTGGCCCTTTTTTGAAAAGACAAATTTTTAAAAACTGACATAGCACCTAATAACACCACACCTATTAACTTTCTTAATATACTAAAGCATTTTGAAACAATATTCAACGTAATACCTTTTTACATCAAATTGGATATAGTCGTATATAATTTTACATGACGAGATGAGATCAAAACTCGGATAAATTTGTATCGAACTTTATATAAATTTATCTTATTTTATAAAAATCTATATCATATCAATCAAGATGTGTGAACATATCAAATAAGAGAGCATAATATGTGGCACCATGTCAATTACTTTGTAAAAGGTGTTTATGATATCTAGCCACAATAAAAAGTTTTAGTTTTTTTTACAAACTTAGACTATAGCTGTGTTTTTTTTTTTAATTTTATATAAATATTCCATACAAATTTAAGTAGACATAGTCTTGCTAAGTAGTTATAAGTAGTTATAAAATGCTGCCAAGTGTTAGAAAATATTGGCGTTTCTCTTTTAAATGTAAACAAAAATATTTGCCATAAAAATATTTAAATTTTATCATTTTTAATTTGATAAAATATTAAAACAAAAAAGCTAAAAAAATAAATTATGTGTTTGTAAGTAAAGGTAGAGCAGTATAAATAATATAATAGCTCTATTTCGAGTTCCGCGAAGTCCATATACGAAAACAGCTTTCGTAGAAAGGCGGCTCCAAATGTTCAAATTTTATTTGTTTACAAAAAATAAAGAAAGATCAGGTAATTAGGGATAGTCGTATACTTTACAAGTAGTTATATATATAAAATTCGAAAAAAACAAAACTTACATATATTAAAATTTTTCCTTGAAATTAAGAAACAAATTTTACTTAAAATTTGATCAAAATTTCTTAATTGTAAAAAAATTTTTAAATTAAAGGAAAATTTTACTATTGAGAATTAAAATTTTATTAGAAAACATAGCAAAATTTTCTCCTAATTAGTTCATTTATCTGCTTTGTGAGGACACTGCTTTTAACAAGCAGCAAACAAAATTATTACATAAAGGCTCAAATTAGAAATTTTTTACTTTTTGCTAAAAATATTTAAAATATATTTTAAGCTACTTTATGTTTAATACTTAAGATTGTTAAGATGGAGATGGGCACGTGAAAGACTATTGGCTCACGCACGATCACGAGCCAAAAATTACAATTACGCACGATAAGTTTTTTTAATGGATACTTTAATTTGTTTCCTGAAATAATATTTTTTCTTTGAAATTAGAAAAAATAACTACTTTTTTAATTTATTGTTTTTTTTTTTTGGAAAAAATATGTTAGAAGTTTTCCCATAAAAACTAAACTTTTCTTCGATTTAAGAAAAACTTACTCAAGTTTTTTTTTTAATTTATCTGAACTAAGTTGCATGGAAATTTTTCCTAAAAATGGTTCATCAGTTTCTAAAATCAAATATTTATTTTAATCATATAATTGCAAATTATATCCTAATACCCTAACCGAGCACTAGCAACAAAGGCCATCGGCTCGTTGTAGCGAAAACAGACCAGAGCCTCTGGTGGGAATCGAACCCACGACCCCCGCACTGATAAGCTAGCACGCTACCAACTAGCCTACCGGGGCGCTCTAAAATCAAATGAATTTTTATTATTACATAGGAAAACATTTATTACTTTTTGATTTTAATTGCCTTTTTGGAAACCAATTCTTAAAAATTAGAAAGTGATAGACTTAAATTTAAATATATCTGAAGAAATTTTTAGGAGAAGAATCCCAATATTATTTCCCAAAAATTAGAAAACTTTTATTGAAATTTTTAAAATTTATTTGAACTAAGATGCGTGAAAATTTTTCCTAGAAATCAGTTTCTAAAATCAAATATATTTTTATTATTACATAGGAAAACATATTATACTTTTTGTTTTTAATGGCCTGAAATAATTTTTAGAAAACAATTCTTAAAAATTAGAAAGTGGTAGACTTAAATTAAGAAAAAAAATCCCAATATTATTTCCCAAAATTAGAAAACTTTTACAGAAAAAATAACATTTTCGTAAAATTTATCTGAACTAAGTTGAATGAAAATTTTGCCTAGAAATAGTTCATCAGTTTTCAGAAAACAATTCTTAAAAATTAGCAAGTGTACCCTTAAAAACTGAATTTAGAAATCGCTTTCTAAAATTTAGGTTATTTTACTACTCGCGAAAAACAAATGAACGCACTTTAAGTTCAAATATTTACTCATTTTAAGTTAGACATAATTTTGAGCTATATGGGAGTAAATTATGTTCTAAATTTTTTTTTGAACTAAACTCAGTTTTATTATATTTTAGTAAGCAAATTTCTTAAAACTAAGATGTTTTCCTTAAGAATTGATAAATTTTTATTTAAAATCTTGTTTTTTTCCTAAAATCAAGAAATATTACTTAAGAAAGGTATGAACTATTTCTGAGTATATAAACTATTTAATTTTTACCCAAACATAGAAATTTTTATTCATGTTAAGAAAATTTTTCTCAGTTTTAATAAAATTTGACTTAAATTGAGGAAAGTTTTTAAACTATTTTAAAGGAAATTTTGGATTAATTTTTAGTTCATGTCATTTTTTTATGAGTGTCCTAGGAGGGTTTATCTTTCAAATCCCAGGGAATTTCTGGAATCAAATCAATTCCGAAAAAACCTGTGACATGCCTGTATATAATAAAGAATATTCCCTCTGTCAAATTCCTTAAATTCACTCTATTCGTTTTCAAGTTACAAAGATGTCCGTCAAAGATATTCTACTATAAGCCTGTATGTCCTTGGACCAAAGTAATGACTTAGGTGGTGTTTCCAGATCACGTTTTGCTTTAGACGAACGAAAATACAATAACAAAATACATGCAATACAAATACAAAATACATAGAGTCACTCATTTGTCTATTTGCGTACGTCTTATGGAAACCACCTTATTTTAAAAGCTAAAGCTTTATTTTTTATTATTTTGTTGGTTTTTAATCAACTTAAATATTTTTTTTTTAATTTTTGAAAATTGTGTTGGTTTGACAATGTGTATTTTTTTTTAAACTTTACGAAATTTTCATTTAGACACTTTCTGTATTAATCGAAAAAAAATGTTTTATAATTTTATTTAAAAAACTATAATTATAGCCAAATCGGAATTAATCACGTCGCAGGCCTTCCGCCTACGTTTTACATTTTATAAAGTAAAACCTGAATTAGTGAGACGTACGATTACATTTGACAGATCTGACATTCATCAAAAAGTATTCAAAGGATAGAGAGATGTCCCTCTCACGAATTTTTCAGTACTCTCTTAGTACAGGAACATAGTTTGGCGTCAACAAATGTAAGTTTTGGTCGGAAACTTTTAGTAGTGTTTAGCGGTGCTGCCATATAACCAATTTTAACTGTTTTTTTGCCGTTTTGCGGGATGCTAAAGATTTTTTAGATTTTTTCATAAAAAAATGTTTTTTTTTTGTTTTAATCATGTTGTTTTTCAGATTTTTCATATAAAAATATAATATTTGTTCAATATACTATTTTTACTAAAATTGGTCATATTTAATTAAAATAAAAAATACAACCAAACTTTGCAAATGTGTTAAAAAATTGTTAAGAATTCAAACATAACATTGTGACATGAAAAGTGTATACACATATTGACCAACTCTGTCTATTCATATCCATTATTTCCCATTTCTATGGTAAAAATATATAATAAAGATAACAAATATGCTATTAATTGTTGTTATAAAATCTATAAAAAATATGCATGCAATTGAAAAAAAAGTTGTTGTCTTGAAAAAACTGGAAAACAGTTAAGAATCCAAAAAACTGGCATAAACAACTAAACTGTTTATATGGCAAAACTGCATGCACCAAATTTAATGTTTTTCAACACATTACCAACTTTGAAAATGTTGCCCACTTATATAAACATGTTGCCGCTGAACTCTGTAGCATGTTGAATTTCTCGTAGATTACTTCAGACACTCTATAGTAAATTATATACTTTTTGCATTCATTTCTATAGCTAAGCACTAAGCTTTCGTTATTTGAGATAAGATAGCAGGCTTCAATGAGTAAAATGAGAATAGAAAATCTTGAATTTTATTTTTTAGTTCGGGAGGCAGCGACATATTTTTGTCGCTCATAGTATGATTCATTACTAACATTTAATATTGTAGACAATTGCTTGATCATGCATAAACCAGTGGTCAGCCGGCGCACACCGAAGCCGCTGGATTGGTGCGACGAAAATTTTTTGACTCTTAGCCTGTCAAAAACTAAAGCTATTTTTTTCAATCAAGCGCCATTGCACCTTAGTTTGAGCGAAAATGGTCAACCTATTGTGGTAGAATATTGTTACAAGAAATTTCTAGTTGTAGAAATTTCTTCACATGAATTTTGACAGCTGGAAAAATCTAGTGTCGTAATAAACTGGAAATAACTAGAATACCTGACTACTCATATAAATACTGGTACTCAGTGACGCAGTAGTTTAGTTCATAAGTAAAACGCAAAGTGTGAAAAACTAAAGTGGCTAACGTTTAGTCTATCTGCATCGTGTAAATAAAGTGTGCTATTAAAGTGTTTTTCTGTAATTTTTAGTGACTGTTATAAATAAATAGAACTATAAATAATTTCAAACGGTGTTTATTATTTGCAATATAGAAAGAACTCGATTTATTTAAAAGGTAAATAAATCAACGATTTTATAAGGGGTAAAATCGTAACAATATCATTATAAAACCCTTGGCTTTTAAAGTGACCGTAACATTAGTTTTAATGATCAATCAAATTTTGTAATAAGCCGTATGTATGTCTTTAGTTCTGAGAAGTCTTTACGCACTTAATATAAAGTTGCCGTTTTTATGAGGAAAAAATTATATCACACCGTTATAATGCCCCTAGTTCTGTATTATATAGCAAATCTTTTTGCTATTTACATTTTACAAATTACAGAATTTTTACAGGATATTTACAAATTTTTGTTGCTAATTTCAGAAATCATTTTACAAATTTTTGAAAACCGATTTGCTAAAATTAGCAAAAAAAACTTTACTAATTTTAGAAAAGTGGATATTGAAGGAAATGTTATTTCTAACACTATGGAACATTTTTGGGATTATTGTCTGGGGGGTGAGAAATTCCAAGTCAGGGTGATGGTACTAGGTCAGTATAGTAAAACGCTCAAAGGGTGTGGCGTTCGTATGTGTTAGTTTTTTTTATGACCTTTTAAATTTTTTCCTTATCTTGATGTTTTTTCGCTTAGTTGTAACATTTTGGCAAAAAAGTAGTTTAACATAACTCGAGAACCACTTGTCCGATTTTGCTAAAATAAACTCAAAAATTAAGAATTACAATTTCTTTAATCCGTTCATATAACGTTTTTCTTTATAATCAACAGTTTTGCCGGTAAAAATAAATTTGTGGAGAAAAAAAATATTTTTTTGCCTAAAAATTAAAATTTTTTTTTTTTAATTCATAAAAAATCCAAAACGGAAAAAAGGATCAAGTGTTATTAATTTCATGTTAAGTCACATAACCTATTAACAAAATGCGACATAGATCATAGAAATCGATTTACGCGTTCTGCTTTTATTTACAATTAAGTGAAGGTATCCCATTTTGACAAGAATATTGATATTTGTTTTTATTCAAAAAAGTGTCATTTATCGCCTTTTTTATAAATTTTCCCCAATAACTCCAGACTTTTGGCCATAAACTACTAAAAAAATTAAGTAAACATTTTTATAATTTTTTATTTTTATTTATTTATTTTTATTTATTTTAATAAATATTGCCTAGACTTTTTCGATGGTGGTTGTTCGGGACTAGTGGCATCGCATTCATCGCTATCATCAGTTTCTGAACCACACATAATGTCAAGGTGTGACTCCACTGTTGGCCCTTCTGCATCTCCTGAAAATTCTTTATCATCAAGATCATCCTTGTCTTGCCACACAAGCTTACTCCACCAGCAAATTTCCGCAATTATTGCACTCGGCGACTTTTTGCCTCTATATCTGTAAGTTTTTGTTTTATTACAATGAGTTTGAAAAAATAAAAAATCAGTATTACCTCATTTCAAATGGCATAGCAACTTGATGATAGCGTTCACCTTGTTCATCAGATTCGGTAGCCAATTGTTTGCTGAAGTAGTCCAGATGATGATGTAAATAATGGATTTTCAAGGACATGTGGACACCAATTTCCGAGAATGCTCTTAACATCCTTGCGACAGAAACATCGTAGTTGTTAGAACGATGCTTTCCCAACAAACCTTCTATTACTTCTTTGATTGCCTGCCATGCATTCAATTCAGCGTCAATCAAAATATTGTTGAATGCGTCACTTTTAATCAGCTTTCGTATATCTGGACCATTTACTACGCCTGATTGGAAAAAATTAATTTGTTAAGATGGAAAATGAATGTGATATTATAACTTACCTTCTTTAATTTCACTTTCGCTGAGTCTCGGGTAAATTAGTTTCAAACACAAGAAAACTTCATCTCTTTTGGCGACAGTTTTGATAAAATTCTTAACAATTCCAAGTTTAATATGCTGTGGAGGCAGCAATATCTTCTCCTTCGGCACTAGAGGCTCACGAATAATATTGGCCGTTTGTAACCTGCTGTGCTCTCTGAATTTCCATCCGTGGCATGCATATTGGTCACCGGAAAATCGTGTGTCCCAATCGCACAAAAAGCACATATATTTTATATAGCCGCTTTGAAGACCGCAAAGCATTGCTACAACTTTTAAATCGCAGCATATGCGCCACATATGTTTGGCGTACTTGACCATTTTTAAAATATTTTCCAGTGCATCATATGTTTCTTTCGTTTCTGTACTATAGGCGATTGGAACTGAAGGTTTTTTATTGGTCTTATGCAGTAAAACCGCCTTCAAGCTGAGTTTTGAACTGTCAATAAAAAATCTCCAGTCATCTGCTTCATATTTTATTTCCATTGCGTCCATCAATTTTCCTACATCCGGGCAATATGCAGAAGTTTTTTCATCATTCACAAGGAATAAACTTTGGAGTGTTGCCTGACGACTTCGATAAGCTGTGACTTTCACACCGGGTGCCAACAAATTGCTTGATTTCCAAATGGAAGCCAGCTCTTCCGATTTATGCTGTGTTAATTCCAACTTGGCAACAATTGAATCAAGCTATTTTGATTTATTAAAATTGGCTCATTGGATACTGATGGCTCATATGGGGGATCATCACGTGCATGATATGTCGGAGCAGTCGTAGAAGAGAAAATATCTGGGCTAGAAGCTTTTGGCACAGGAATGTGGTCCGAATGAGGCAATGGTGTTGCGGCACTTGCAACACCAACGTAATTATACGATTTTCTTATCCTTTTTGCGGCTCCTTTATTCGCACATGCATAGCAATTCAATGGATTGTGACCTTCGCCAGGATTAGTCCAAGTCATTGGGATAACGAATGGCATACTTTCACGTCTTCTATTTTTCCAATCCATTAGACGGTTGTAGCACCTTTTACACACTATATTTGGTACCCAATTTTCGTTCACTATAACATTTTGGTTGAAGTACATCTCGTATGTTTGAACAAAATCAGTACTGAAATTTCCCCTTTTTTTATGTGTTGAGACATATTGACCACAGCAGTAGCAAAAGCTATTTATATCTGGCTTGCACAGTTCCATATTCTGTTCAGTTTTGTTCACTTTTAAAAAACTGGAGAAAAATCACTTTTACTGTTCGCGTTCGTCGGCACTTGTTGAATGACAAAAATCACAGAACCAGTGTGAGAAAGAGAAGAAGTATAATGACAATGCATGTTTTATGTGAACATTACAGAACCAGTGTTGCCACATCAATATTTCTCTTTTAGTACAGTAGAAAAATATGAGAGAGTTCGGCTTGTGAGTGTCAATGTTTTCTCCAAATAATGTTGTGCATATCTGGAGCAAATTTTTTAAATTCATACATTTACCTAATTGTGAATAAATGAGAAACGTCATGAGTTATGTGACTTTACGCGAAAGTAATTAGTTTTGGCACTTTTTTCCATTTTGGATTTTTTATGAATTTAAAAAAAAAAAATATTTAAATTTTTAGGCAAAAAATACTTTTTTCCCTTCATACATTCATTTTTAACTTCGAAAGTGTTGCACATATAGGAAAACGGTATAGAAAGAGATTAGAGAAATTGTAATTCTTAATTTTTCTAAATTTGTTTCATCATCGGACAAGTGGTTCTCGAGTTATGTTAAACTACGTTTAAAAAATGTTACAACTAAGCAAAAAAAACATCAAGATAAGAAAAAAAATTAAAGGACACATACGAACGCCAAACCCTTTGAGGATTTTACTATACTGACCTAGTACCATCACCCTGACTTGGAATTTCCACCCCCCAGATTGGCTGTTGTACTGTGTAATTAAAACTTACACCTACAAACTTAAATTTCCTTAAAATGTTACATATATTTAAAAAGTTATCGGAAGTGAAGATACCGACTCATGTCTAAAAAGAGGACATCCACTTAAAATAGCAAGGTTTTTTAGTTCTAAAAATCCGCCCTAAAAACAATTAAAATTAAACCTTAAAAGTAAAAAAAAAATTGACCAAAATATTTTTTAAAACAGAAATTACCAAATTAAAACAAAATGATTAATTCGTTTTTTAAAAAATATAATCAAAATTTTTGATGCTCGATAAGAAAAATAAATTCAAAGCATTTTACTAATATTAATAATATTTAGTATTTTTTTTTGCTGATTTTAGCAAATAGATTTTAAATTCCACTTTACAAAAAGTCTACTACAATTTAGTAGCGGCTACTAATTTCATTGTACTACACGTCAGCAGACATGTGTTGCTAAGATTAGCAAAAAGTACCGCTGGGCTCAAATTAGAAGAATTTCTCGTAATAACAGCAAAATTTTTAGTTGCCATTACAGACTTTTTTTGGTGAGTGTAAGAATTTTTATTAAGTATGATTTTGAGGACTTTATTAATATAAGAGTACTTTTACTCTTTTATACGATTTTTAAAAATGGTGCACCCCATTATCTTTATGAAATCAAGTAGAGTTAGTGGCTTGGTATGTCTAAGATTTTACAAGCTTTTTATGCAACGTTCTTTTACTGTTCGTGTCGTCCTTTTATGGAATGCAATACTTCTTTATAGTGTGTAGAGTTCTCTCTCAGCATTATGTTTTTTTTATTTATTATCTTTTCGCAAATGATCTTTTTATTATTTTTTTATTGTTTCTACATTTTATTTTTTACATTTTTTACCCTTGGTTTACACTCACATACAACGCCATATAGTACTCAAACCAAGCCACCACTTTCACCTAACAATGTATATTCTAAATACATTTTAATTCACTTTTATCTGTATTCGCTTCTTACGAATACATACTAATTGGAATAAAAGCGTTAGAACAAAAAATTTGCGCAATCATCCACCAAAAACCGAGCTTTCTTTTAAGAGCCAGTAAATTTTCCCTGCCATTTTTCCGTCATCAAGGCAGTAGTCAGCACTAAAAGAGTTTTAAAGAAAAAAAATAAATTTCAACACTAAAGTCTTTTAAATTAAGTTAAAGTGTTTTACATTAGTTTTTATTTGAAAATGTAAGTAATTTCATTTTATTTAATATAAAACATATTTTTTTTGTAGTTTTGTTAAATGCAAACAACCAGTTTTTAGATTTATTTATTTTTTGGAGAGTTTCAAAGGCCAAAATCTGGTTAATTGCACCCCAAAGTGGTAGAATTAAAGCATACTGTCTAAAGACTAACTTAGGATTTTGGTAAAAAAAAAAATCTTTAGAAGCTATAAAACTCCAATTGTAATTGTTCATCATAGGTAAAATTTTTTTTCTATTTTCATTATTATTTACATATTTGGCACTAATAGCGCTCCAAACAAACAACAACAAAATACCCTTTGGTTCTCTCTAGTTGGTACATTTGATGATCGGCTCCTTAACATCATTACATCTCTAAATCATTCGGCGACGGTTTGGCTACCGTAAATTCGGCGTTTGGGAAAAATGTGTGAAATTATAAAAATTAAAAATGCTCAAAATCCAAATATTATTTAATTATATTTGTGAAAATTTTAAAAATAATTTTGGATTTTTGAAGAAATTGTGCAAAAATTATTAAAAAGTTGTCATTAACACAAAGAAAAAACCATAAACCAAGTACATAATAATTTACACAGATCAACAAAACTGCTAAAATAATGAAAATTTAAAACACTCTGATTCGAAAACATTTTAAAAAAAATTTACCTAGTTAAAAACTATTGAAAGTGCCCTAAAATAATTACCTAAAACTAAAATTATTTTCTAAAACTAAAATAATTTTCTAAAACTAAAATAATTTCCTAAAAACTAAAATTATTATTCTACTTAAATTTAAAATTTTTTCTAACTAAACCTAATTTAAAATCTACTTTGTATTTTGCTACTTAATATAAATAATAAGTGCATGCTGGTGGGTGGTTAAAATTAGTTTTTCGGTTTAAAACAAATTCCCTAATTATTTTTTTTTTTTGAACTGAAATTCACAAAAAGTGTAGGAGTGTTTTTTTTTTTTTGTTTTGGAATTTTTGCCGGTTTGGTTTCATTACTTTTCAATGCATTTGGATTAGCAAATGTAATATTTTACATACATAAAAGTATTTGGATATGGCAATGCCGATAAAAAAACCGTAAACTCTCATATAATAGAATTTAACTCATATAAAAAATTTTCAAATGCAATGAAAATTAATTAAACCAAATATAATTAAATCTAAATACCGTAGTTAATTTGCAAATATGAAACTAATTTAAATTCTTAAGAGCTAACTATATTATACTTTTGCTAGCTTAAGCAAATGTGCGAATACATGTAATCAAATGTGTATGACTATATTGTACTTAACAAACTTTTCGTTAAGTTTCGTCAAGTGTCATTTGCTTAAGCAAACAGCGAAACTGACCGCACTTTACTTAAGGAATCATGTGTTTTTAGAAAAACTGTTTATAAAAAAAAAACCAAATTGCAATGTACGCGGAAAACAGTTTTATAGAAAATTTAATTGAAAATGTTAAAAAACAAACGTGCATGTATAACAAAAGGGGTGGGTTTTGTATTTGTTTTTTGATTGAGATGCAAGCACTGTTGCATTTTTTAGTACTTTTTTATTTATGTTGTCATTTGATTCTTTAAATTATTTAAAATGTATATAGATTTACTTGTTAATTGTAAAATATTTATAAATTGCATACATTAAATAATATTTTTCGAAAAGATACATATATTTTGGAAATATAAGAAGAAAACAGTTTTTGCAAAAGTACAAATATTTGCAACTAAGTGTAGTAAGTAAAGTAGCCACCCAAAAGTCTTCAATAAGTTGATTAAGCATTTGACAGACTTTTCGTTAATTTTTGACATTAGCTTAAGTTAGCAAAAGTATAATATAATTAGCCCTTTAGCTAAATTTGGATTAAAGAGAGAAAATTTCTCTTAAATACATCAACAGTTCAAATGATCGACATCTTACTCTGGTAAGATAATTATCAATGTAAGTGAGTTTATCTCGAATTTATCTTATTAAACCTCTCTTTCAGTTTTTTTATTTGCATATGTTATATATAATTTTTTTTCCTCAATCTCATTTAATTCAAAGATTATAAACCCTTTTGTAACTGACATTCAATTTAAATTTTGGAGATTTTAAGTTAATTTCGGTAACTAACTAAGATTTTAACTACAATTTAAAAATTACCCTACTTTTAATATATAACCATTTCTTTTAAATTAAAATTTTATGTTAGGTTAATGAATTTTGTCATTACAAATTTTCAATCATTTTTGCTAAGGACAATGACCGGTGTATATAGAGCAGTGCTGTTCAAAAATAAATATGTAGTTGTGTTAGTGAGAAAATGAGAATTGCACTGTAAGAAATGTTCAATGTCTTAATAGCAGTGTTAGTATCTGTATGAATTTATTTTTTTTTTTTGAAAATATGAATCTCGTAATGTTTTGTGTAAAACTATTTTAAAGAAATAAAAATTAAACAATAATTTGATTTTCGAAAAGAAAAAAATAAATACATATATACATAAGGGTGGTTTTTTTCATTGTATAAGAAAAAAAAATTTGTTAACAATTTTTTCAATCAATATTAATGATTTCATTGTATTTACATATTAATAAAATATCTTTAATGTTAGATTTATTATATTATCCTGTTAAATAAATGCAATTTTTGGTAGGAAAAAAAAATACATTTGATCGGAATAAAAGATCGGACTCGAATTTTTAAAACATTTCAATTTTTATATTAAAAAATGCGTTTTTTTATTAAGTCTATTAAAGATTTTTATAGATCTTGTATTATCATAAAATATTTTTTGTACATTGCTATTAATTTTTTTCAGTGCATTAAAAAAAAATCAGCATACATCCGCTACACATGTTCACTCGTCGCTGGTCAAAAAGTATCAAAAAGTATATAATTTTCTATAGAGTATTTTTCCCGCTCTACCAGAAATTCAACATGGTACAGAGTTCAGCGGCAACATTTTTAAATGAGAGGGCAACATTTCAAAGTTGCTAAAGTGTTGAAAAACATTAAATTTGATATATGCAGTGCTGCCACATAAACAGTGTATTTTTTATCCCAGTTTTTGGGATTCTTAACTGTTTACCAGTTTTTTCATGAAAACAATTTTTTTTTCAAATTATTGCATTTTTATAGGTTTTTAGTTATATGTTGCAACAATTAATAGCATATTTATTCTCTTTATTATATATTTTTACCATAGAAATGGGAAATAATGGATATAAATAGACATAGTTGGTCAATGTGTGTGTACACACTTTAATACATTTCATGTCACAATGTTATGTTTGAATTCGTAACTATTTTTTAACACAATTGCAAATTTTTGTTGTATTTTTTTACTTTATTAGACATGTCTAATTTTAGTAAAAATAAATAGTATATTGAACAAATATTATATTTTTGTATAAAAAATCTGAAAAAATACATGAATAAAATAAAAAAACATTTTTTTTATGAAATAATCTGAAAAATCTCTAGCATCCCAAAAAACGGCAAAAAAAATAGTTAAAATTGGTTATATGGCAGCACCGCTAAACACTACTAAAAGTTGCCGACCAAAACTCACCTTTGATGCCGCCAAACTATGTTCGTGTTCTAAGAGAGTACTAAAAAGTTCATGAGAGAGAAACATACTCTATAGAAAATTATATACTTTTTGAAAGTACATAATTTTCTATAGAGTATTTTCCCCGCTCTACCAGAAAATAAACATTGTACAGAGTTCAGCGGCAACATTTTTAAATGAGAGGGCAACATTTTCAAAGTTGCTAAAGTGTTGAAAAATATTAAATTTGGTGTATGCAGTGCTGCCACATAAACAGTGTAATTTTTATCCAAGTTTTTGGGACTCTTAAATGTTTACCAGTTTTTTCATGAAAACATTTTTTTTAAATGATTGCATTTTTTATAGGTTTTTTAGTTATATGTTGCAATAATTAATAGTATATTTATTCTCTTTATTATATATTTTTACCATAGAAATGGGAAATAATGGATATGAATAGACATAGTTGGTCAATGTGTGTGTACACACTTTAATACTTTTCATGTCACAATGTATGTTTGAATTCGTAACTATTTTTTAACACAATTGCAAATTTTTGTTGTATTTTTTTTACTTTATTAGACATGTCTAATTTTTGTAAAAATAAATAGTATATTGAACAAATATAATATTTTTATATGATAAATCTGAAAAAATACATGAATAAAATAAAAAAACATATTTTTTTTATGAAATAATCTGAAAAATCTCTAGCATCCCACAAAACGGCAAATAAATAGTTAAAATTGGTTATATGGCAGCACCGCTAAACACTACTAAAAGTTGCCGACAAAAACTCACCTTTGTTGCCGCCAAACTATGTTCGTGTTCTAAGAGAGTACTAAAAAGTTCGTGAGAGAGAAACATACTCTATAGAAAATTATATACTTTTTGCTGAAACAGCGACGAGTGAACATGTGTAGCGGATGTATGCTGATTTTTTTTTCAATGCACTGAAAAAAATTAATAGCAATGTACGAAAAATATTTTGTGATACTACAAAATCTTTAATAGACTTAATAAAAAACCCCTTTTTTAAAAGTAAAGTTGAAATGTTTTGAAAAATTCGAGTCCAATCGTTCATTCATTTATTCCGATCAAATGTATTTGTTTCTCCTTCCGAAAATTGCATTTTTTTAACAGAATAACATAAGAAATCCAACATATTAAAGATATTTTATTAACATATTAAAGATATTTTAATGTTGATTAAAAAAATCTTTAACTTTTTGTTTTTATACAATAAAAAAGACACCCTAATGTACATATGTATTTCTTTTTTTCCTTTCAAAAATTTAATTTTTGTTCAATTTTTATTTCTTTAAAACAGTTTTACACAAAACATTAACAGTTTCATATTTTCAATAAAAAAATAAATTCATTCAGATACTGCTATTCAGCACTGCTATTAACCCATTGAACATTTCTTACAGTGCAATTCTCATTTTCTCACAAACACAACTACATTTTTATTTTTGAACAGCACTGATCTATGACCATCTAAGATTATTAGAAAAAAACAGATTTTTGTTTGAGCTGATTATAAATTCTATTGATAGGCTTTATAGTCCTTTTTGTTCGTGTGATAGTTTAATTTTTGTATCTGTTGTATACAGAGGCGTGCCCAGGATTTTGTTTCTGTTTCTGTTTAAAAACTGGCAATTTCTAACCCTAAATTTTGTTGACCTTCTTGACGCATTTAAAACAAAATTTATAGCTTTTAAATTCATAAACAATTTTTATTTTAAACTTATTACATTGACTGAGATTTAATGTATACGTTTAATATTAAGTACAATTTGATTGTTTTTGTGTTGTAAAGCTTCTCTCCGCTTTTAGATCATTTTGACAACGACTAGGTTTGGTGCAATATATTATAAATTCTTTACCACATTATCGTGACCGGAAAATCTATTTATCAGACAAAATTTTTTAAAAAAATCGCGCGATTTATTAAAAAATTTTCATTTTGTCTTTCGTAATTAATAGTTGTTTTGTTGTTGTTGGCGCCGCAGGCGAAAATTTTGTTTTTCATACATTTAGAACACAAATAATTCTTAACAAGTTTTAAAATTGCCAAGCTCTAAGACGCAATGTCATAGAAAACCATTTGCTTTAAAATTTTATAAAATCGTCGGATGCTGCAAAAACCTCATATCGGAATTTGTTGGCTCTTCTATTGTTACCAGCAAATTTAATAAGAACTGTCTGGAAGGACACACTCATGGACGGAGAGCAGAAATTTAATTAATTGTTTAACTATTTTGAAAGGCAGTGATTGCGCATCACAAAAATATTTGATTTATGTAAAATGATTTTTATTCTAATTCTTTAAAATATTTCAATTTAAGTTGGCCCAAGTAACTTTAATCTTTATGAGGAGTACATTCGGATGTTATTGATTCCATGCAACATAAATGCGAATAATGCTGTGCATAAGCAACATTTCCTTGCTTTGCATATTTATGGGTCATTTTTCATTTCATCATATTTGGGGTCATTTTTTATTTTTTCAAATTGGTGTTATTTCACATAATGAATAAAATCCTCAATCTAATAAGTTAAAATATTACCCAAACTTAATTTTGGGGCTAATTTTCATTTGGTTGGGGTAATTTTTCATTATATTTTTAGTGTTAATTTTTATTATGAAATTTTGACCCAAAAAATGGGGCTTAATTACATTTTAAAATTGGGGACATTTTGCACAACGCCACCGTGAACTACATCGAATTTTTAAAAATAAACAAGTAAAAAAGGGCTAAATTCGGCTGTGCCGAATCTTTGAATACCCTCCACCAATATCCTAAAAAGATGTTCTCTTCCGTTTTTGATACCAATAATATAAAAAAACTTTAAAAGTAAAATTATGTAGGTGAACAAATTTTTTGAGGTGAAAAACTTTTTTAGATGTGAAAAGAACTTTTTTGGTGGAAAAAAAATTTAGAGGTGAAAAAAAAATTTTTTAAGGTGAAAAAATTTTTTGTGGTGAAAAACAATTTTAGTGGTGGAAAAATGTTTGAGGTGAATACAAAATATTAACTGCTAAGCGACTGGTGAAAAAATATGAGAAAATATGTTATGTACCAGTCGCTACTATGAAATTGTACTAAATTTGTATAGGCAATTTAGAGGCACCTTTACATTTTCACTAGTTTTTTCAAACATGGACTGCACAAAAAACACATTTTAAAGAATAGTTTTTGTCAAATACTTGATTTTGTTCCGGCTAATGGGAACTAGCTCTGCAGCTGAATATTCCTAATGGAGAGAATGCACTTTCTGATGCGCCACGTATTGATAGATAGTTGCAACGAATGTTCTTTCTTTAAAAAATTGAAGTGTGTTTGTCAAATGGAGAGAATACAGCAAAGAAATTTATTTGTTAAAAAAGAACATGAGTTGTAACTATTTGTCAATAGATGGCCCACTAGAAGGTGTATTCTCTCCATTAGGCATATTTTGCTGCAGAGCTAGTCTCCATTAGCCATATTGTGCTACAATATGCAGTAGAATATTATTGATTTTCTATTTTCTTTGTAACATAAATGAATATTTGCCAAAAACTATAAAAATATATGTTTTATGTGCATATTATACCTTAATTTTTTAAATCAATATTCATTTAGATGTTTAACAGCACAATATCGCACTTTATTCATCTGTATTTTTTTATAAAAGAACAAATTAACATAAATATACATTTGTCAATCCCTCAATTCTCAAAAATACAAATGGAATTAAAAAAATACTATTTTCCTCTATGAAAATTTCTTTTTTGACATAAAAATGTGAAACAAATGCTTTTATTACGTCAAACATTTGAAAAATTGACTTTAAAATTATGTTATAAGTCTACTAGCAACATCTGAATGCATTATAATTTTTAAGTATGCAGTTAATTTAATATTTTTGGTAAATAAATTGATTGAAAGCCTAATCCAAGGCTATATCGCTATGGGGCAGGATATAGTTTTAATGTGATTTTGCGCCACCTATTCAAAAGTAGCGGCACTAAACCAATTATGCATTTTGCTCTTTCTTTATATATAAATTTCTTTGGACCTAGCCATGGGGCCGAAGACATTTATACATAAAGATAGAGCTAAATACATAATTGCTTTAGTATCTATACTTAGCAGTAGATGGCGCTTAAGTAAATAGATAACAATACCCTGCGCCATGCCTAGGTCGCATAGCCCTGGATTTGGCTTTCAATTGTCTTAGTAACCACAGATATGAGATTTAATACATATTTAAAATTCTAGTACATTAAGCTGTCACTAGCAGACTTATTTCAAAATACTAAAGTCATTTTGAAATGTTCGACGTGATAAAAGCATTTGTTTCACATTTTCTGTAAAAAAAAAACAAATTTTCATGGATCAAAATGGTATTTTTTTTGTATAATTTTGAAGTATTGAGGCATTGGAAAATCCATATTTATGTTAATTCTTTCTTTCAAAAAATAAATACACATACGAAAAACTGCAATACTGTGCTCTTAAACATCTAAATGAATATTGATTTAGAAAATTAAAGTATAATATACACATAAAACATATATTTTGCATAGCTTTTGGCAAACATTCTTTTATGTTACGCACGAAATAGAAAATCAATAATACCCTGTTGTATATTGAAGCAGAATATGCCTAATAGGGAGAATTTTTTTCAGATGCGCCACCTATTGGGAAATAGTTTCAACTAATGTTCTTTCTTTAACAAATTAATGTCTTTGATTTATGTAACAGAACTTTTGTTATTTAGTTTTAGTAATGTTATTTACAGAGGTCTGCTCTGTTAGCGACTTTAACATTTTTACTTACTTAACAGAAAAAAAAAATAGATACAGAAAAATTGTACCAATTTGTATGGAAAATTTAGAGGTATCTTCACATTTTCACTCATAACTTTTGAACCGCTTGACCGATTTTGAACCGCTTGACCGCTTGCGTCTTCGCGTCGTGATCGCCATTTCAACAGACAGACGGACATCGCTAAATCGATTTAAAATTGCATAAGGATCACGAATATATATACTTTATGGGGTCTTAAACCTATATTTCGACATGTTACAAACGGAATGACAAACTGATATATACCCTCACCATATATGGTGGAGGGTATAAAAACAGCACAGATATCATGGGAACGTGGAATAGCTACGTGCAAATTTTTACTCAAATTTAAATACCATTTCAAAAACGATTAGACTGTTTCAAAAACTTCTGGAATGACTTCAAATGTAATTTATAAAGCATCAATTGAAATTCGAAGACACCAAATTAAATAAAAAAATAAATATTTGTTGAAATTCAATGATTTTATTAATTGTGTTTGGTATTTTTATACCCTTCACCACAGGTGGAAGGGTATATATAAGTTTGTCATTCCGTTTGTAATTTATACAATATTGATCTTAGACCCTATAAAGTATATATATATATATTGATTTAACGATGTCCGTCTGTGTGTTAAAATGGGTTTTCCGAAGAACCCAGACATGATTAGGACTTGATTGTTTTTTATTTCTGTTACATGTGATCCATTTCTGTTTGCTATTAAAAATCATACAGATCGGTTAATAAATGGCTGAGATATTAGCAAAAAACCAGGACTACCTCTAATTTTTTCGGTAAAATCCCTTTGTTTAATATACATACATATTAAGCATAACAAACACATCCATGTGTTAAGATTATTTTCTTTCATCTCCACCTTTTATACACAAACAACACACATACAAAGATTTGTCATTTAAATAAAAACTAAACAAATCTCTAATAAACGAAGACTTTTATATATGTACCTCTATTGACGATGATTTTGTGTGAGCTTCAATAGCTCAGTTGTCTAGACGCTATGTCACAAATCCTTTTTTCTCTAAGGCCGCGGGTTCGAGGTTCGAATCCCGGTCAATTCACTTTTTTTTTTGTACATTTTTTTTATTATTTTCTTAAGACTTTTTTTTTTTGTTTATTTTTGGTTTTTTTTTAACATTTAATAATTAATTTATATAAAATTTTATATTAATAATTAAATAATCCATAAATAGGCTAAAAACATCAACATTTTTATAAAAACCCTCTGATACAAACAAAATACAAACGTTTTTATACCCTTCACCACAGGTGGAAGGGTCGCGGGTTCGAATCCCGGTCAATTCACTTGTTTTTGTACATTTTTTTTATTTTCTTAAGACTTTTTAGTTTATTTTTTGTTTTTTTTTTAACATTTAATAATTAATTTAAATAAAATTTTATATTCATAATTAAATAATCCATAAATAGGCTAAAAACATCAAAATTTTTATAAAAACCCTCTGATACAAACAAAATACAAACGGTTTTATTTCTACTTTTTGCTCCGATTTAAAAGAATTTATAAAAAGATTTTTAAACCATTTTATTTCTCATATATTAAGAAAATTTTATACATAATTTCCCTTTGAGTGCAACTATTTTAGGTCATAACTTATAATAATTTATAAAAAAAAAATATAAACTATTTTCCTTCAAATTTTTAAAATTAAGCTAAATAAATTAAAAATATTTTGTAATAAAAAAGCGAAATAAAATCCCAAATACAAGTTTTTCCAGCTAAATTAAACTTGTTTGTAGAAATAAAACACATGCAGTTCTAGTGATTTCTTTTAACGATTTGCTGAACTTCTTTTCTTTCACCTCTTCACCTTTGATACACAAACAACAAACACATACTACAAAGATTTCTCATTTAAATAAAAACCAAACAAATCCCTATTGAACGAAAACTGTTCATTTAACTCTATAAACTATGATTCCATATAGCCTTTATAGCCGAGTCGTCTAAACGCTATGTCACAAATTCTTTTTTTCTCTAATAACGCGAGTTCAAATCCTACTGAAGACACAATTCAACTTTTTTTTTGTACATTTTTTTTATTTTCTTAAGACTTTTTTTATTTTTTTGTTTTTTTTTTTTTAATTAAATTATTAATTTAAATAAAATTGTATATTAATAATTAAATAATCCATAAATAGGCTAAAAACATCAAAATTTGTATAAAAACCCTCTGATACAAACAAAATACAAACGGTTTTATTTCTATTTTTTGCTCCGATTTAAAAGAATTTATAAACAGATTTTTAAACCATTTTCTCATATATTAAGAAAATTTTATACATAATTTCCCTTTGAGTGCAACTTTTTTAGGTCATAACTTATAATAATTTATATAAAAAAAAAAAATTATATACTATTTTCCTTCATATTTTTAAAATTAAGCTAAATAAATTAAAAATAAAAAAGCGAAATAAAATCCCAAATACAAGTTTGCCAGCTAAATCAAACTTTTTTGTAGAAATAAAACACATGCAGTTCTAGTAATTTCTTTTAACGATTAGTAAAAAAATATTTTTTTGGTCGAACAAAGCTTTTTTTAGAACTAAAAAGATTTTTGAAAAAAATATGACAACACTGGTATTATGATCGTGATTGTTGTTGTTTTTATTTTTTTTGTCGAAATTTTTGTCTTTCACCTCCTCACCTTTTACCCACAAACAACAAATCCATGCAAAGGTTTGTCATTTAAGTAAAACCCAAACAAATCTGTTTTAAACGAAAACTCTTTATTTACTTCTATTAACGACGTTTGCTTATGTCCTTCAATGGCTCAGTGGTCTAAGCGCTTTGTCACAAATACTTTTTTTCTTTTAGTCGCGCGATCAACACTTTTTTTTATTTTCTTAAGACTTTTTGTTATTTTTTTATTTTTTTTTTAACAAAACAAATGCGTCCAGCACATTTGTCTTAACGATGTTGGTCAGCTTTTCTGTATAATTGGAGAACGGAAAGAGGAAAAGTTTCCAAATAAGGTACAAGCATCTTGGTTATCAATACACAACATCTGACCAAATGTGGGCGGGATCCTTGAATTGGGCGTGGCACAAAATAGATTAATTTATATCTTAAGAATGGTAAGACCGTAATTAAATACTCCATAAATGGGCTAAAAACATCAAAATTTTTATAAAACCTAAAATGTAATATGACCTATGGATACGTCTTATATATCCAAAGATCGAAAATCTATAGTAGAACATATTTGCTGAAAGTAGTTATGACCAAAAAAATACCTATTTTCGGGAACCATAAATCTTTCAGAGTCCAAGTTTTATCACTAAACTAAATGGTAAATTTCCACTTAAAGATGTCCGTATATAAATCTGTTTATTCCATATATGTCCATATATAAACTTCACTATTTTCCCAACCATGATGAAGGGTATATAAGATTCGGCATAGCCGAATTTAGCCGCTCTTACTTGTTTTATTTTAATTGATCTTTTTAAGTATCAATTGCAAATGTTTGAATTTTATTTGTAACTTTTCGAATTTAAATTGTGTTCTTTTAAAAACTTAATAATATTAATAATATTAAGAGTGTGGTAATTAATAATAAAGGAAGTGTAAGTGTAAATATTTCTTCAAAAGAAGCTGCCAAATAAAATATTGTTCATATTACAAGGTTCGGTAACTCAGATAAAATAAATAAAATTTACTTGATTTCAAAGCAAATTTTTCTCATTTGTGCATAAATTTTAGAAAAATCTGGTAAAACAAAATTGGACTTGCAAAAAAATCAATTGGTCTTGCAAAGAAAGTCAATTGGAAATAAAAGAGTACATGGTAAAAAAATTGTATTTTGGAAATAATTTGGTGGGGGGGGGGAGGCACTTGTTGTATATATGTATATATATACAACCAGTTTGGGTCTGCCGCCCCAAAGTGGCGAACTAAGACGTCCATCACCCCCATAAACATATAAGATTTCAAGAAAATCAAATTTATTTTATTACTTCTGAAATTTTGGATCCTAATAACCAATATAGTAACCAAACAGAAAAACGTAGTAAACAGAAAAACGTAGTCTGCCGCCCGAAAGTGTTTCATTCCCAATATAGACTTTCATTTTCGAAGAACTTTCGTATTGTGATTAAATCAGGAAAATATGGTTCAAAAATATTTTCAAAATAAAATTAACAATTCATTTTCATATCATTACGATAAAGTCAAATTAAACTAACAGATAAATTTATATTTTTTTAAACAAATTCTGATGAAAGGCTCCGTTAAAGTTCCATGGCGATTTTTCAATCAAAAGTGTGGGCCTCACCGACTACGACAAATCTTAATTTTCGCTCTGGCCGCTTTCTAAGAATTTATGAGTTATACGAAAAATTATTTCTGAAAATTAACTTTAAAGAGTATTTTTAATACTTCAGTTTTTTACCTAGATTTCGCAATATAATAAGGTTGTTCACGATAGGCTGGTTATCAGGTTATGTGATTAAATGTTTATATCAACAACAATAAAATACATTATAGGCTTTTTACACTGAACAACATCTTCGTGAAACGCGTGGAAGATGTTGAAAACTTGAAACATGTATTTACATTGGCAACCTCTTTCATTTGCCATTTATTCAGCTGTCAAAAAAATAAAAGAGAAAAGACGCATATTTTTGTTAAAAATAAAAAATGGATTTAGAGAAAGCATTAATCATTAGAGTAGTTATTGCTTTGCAACAACAAACCCGAATTTTAATGCAGTACATTGAAATATTAAAGGAAAATGATGAAGAAGAATTTTTGGTAGACATAAGTATGAAAATCTTACATGTGCCGCTCATTTTCCTTTGTTGAAAAATTGTTTTTTTTTTGTTTATTTTCTGCAATGTCAGTTTGCTAGTGATGGCACAAAGAAAATGGAGTTTTTTGTCATTTTTTAGTGATGTAGAATTTTTGGCCCGTATAATTCTTATGGGAAGATGTTAACATCTTTGCAAATTGATAAAAGATGTAGCTCAGTGGAAAAAGGCTATTAAAAGAAAATAACCAACTTTGCGCAACCTATACCCTTGTTTACAGATTATGTAGTTATATACTTATTTGTAGTGTTGGAAAATAGTACAAATTTAACTAACTTGCAGCACAAAAAAAGCTACTTTTCAGCAAATGGCACCTCAAATTTTATATTGAATGTTGGTAGCATTGGCATTCACATCTGGGTTTTATTTATAAAAAAAAACAATAAAAATGAGAACAAGTAATTACACTCATAATAATCCATAGGTAAAATACACAGAAACTGTGGTTCATTTTTCCAAAAATTTGTTTATTTTGACATTACGAAATATTTTGTAATATATACAATGACATAGTAAATAGCAGCAAATTTTTATTTCTATATTTTACGAAATTTTATAAAAATACTAAACATATTTATAAACATAAAAATATTTTGTTAAAATGCAAAATAATTTTGTGTAAAACAAAACTTCGTTTGTATTATTTACGAAATTTGTAAACTTAAAAAAGTTATTACCATCAACTGAGTACGAAAATTTTGTGATGTTGCAATTTTATACTAAAAATAATTTACGAAATCATTGTATTATTTCAATGTTACTAACGAATAGTAAACACTAATAAACAGATAGATCAAATAATATACAAAATTTACATACAGTCAGCGTCAAAACAAAGTGTACAGCGAAAAGTTCCACATTCACATCTTCATAGATTCTAAAAGGGGGATTGTACAATAAAACAGTTTTCATATATTTGTTTTATATTTAATAGTAGTTTATTAAAAGTAAAAAAAAACATTTATTTCTCTTTTATTCTCAAATTAATATTAAACTCAAAATAAGACCTTATATTACGCATCAAAAAAAAGTGTACACTTAAAAAAATTGTTTTAAAATCAAGTAGTTTCAGCAAGGTTAATACTTCGTTTGCTTGCCTTTTGCTTTTATGACTGCAGCAAGTCGCCTGGGCATTGAATCAACTAGATTTTTGGTTACCTCTGAAGAAATATTATTCCATTCCTCTGTGATGGCTCGTTTTAGGGACTCTTTGTCACTTAAGCTGCGTTTTCGGATCTGTCGGTCTAGATGTTCCCATAAATGCTCGATGGGATTCAAGTCTGGTGATTGGGGAGGGTGGTCAAGCTGTTTTGGCGTTCTATAAAGCAACCACTCTTTCACATTTCGAGCAGTATGCTTAGGATCGTTGTCTTGCTGAAAGACCCAAGTCGATCCTAAGCTTAATTTGTCGACACTCGGCTGCAAATTAGATTTTAAAATGTTCAGATAAAATTTGCTATTCATAGTACTATCTATGAATACAAGATTTCCAACACCACTTGCAGCCATACACCCCCATACCATAACTGAGCCGCCACCGTGCTTTACGGTCTTAGCAACATTCTTTTCCTCGTATGCTTTGTTCTTTTCTCTCCATATTTTTTGTAATTTTTTCCTTCCAAAAATTTCAATTTTGCATTCATCGCTGAACAAACAGTTTTTCCAAAAAGAATTATCTTTGTGTTGATGTTTTTTTTGCATATTCCAGACGCTTTTTTTGGTTTTTTAGTGATATAAGAGGCTTTTTTCGAGGAACTCTACCATACAGCCCATTCTCATGCAGTGCACGGCGAATAGTACTGGCACTTACATTTACTCCTGATGTTGTTGTGAGTTCCTCCGCTATTTTGACAGCACTTTCCGATGGATCAGCCTTAACCATACGTACTATCGTCCTCTTAGCCACGCCAGAAAAAATTTGCGGTCTGCCAGAGCGCGAAAGGTCTTTAACATTTTTCCACTTTTTGTATTTATCTAATATTTTTTTTTTTTAATTGTATTTTTTTTTTTAATTGTATTATGACATCTGCCAACAATGTTGCCAATTTCTCGCAAAGATTTACCTTCAGATGCAAATTTGAACACTAAATTACGCACTTCTAATGTAGTTTGTTTGCCCATGTTGAACGTTATCAAAATACTAAAAATTAGTTAACATATCAATTGCATCAAAATTATTAAACATCATTAATATAAATGCAAATAGAAACAAAACCAAAAATAACGGTAAATTTACCTTTACAATAAATAATCATGAAAAAATGTGAGAGTGTACACTTTTTTTTGATGCGTATAGTAAGGCCTTTTTTGAGTTTAATATTTATTAGAAAGAGAATAAGAAATAAATGATTAATTTTTTTATTCAAATAAACAACTACTAAATACACTTAAAAAAAATTAAAACTGTATTGTTGTACTACCTCCCTTTAACGATTTATAAACTTGTGAATGTTGAACTGTTTGATGTACACTTTTTTTTGACGCTGACTGTATATACAAAATACTTGTGTATTGTACGAAAAATATATTTGTATTTTTAAGCATGGATTATTATGAGGGTAGGCCAGTGATCGGCACTCATAGCACACAGAAGCCGAACGAAATCGGCTTCTTTAGCGCAAATTACTTTCGCGTAAACGTGCGGAATCAGCTGATCCGCTTTATGAAGAGGATATTAAAATAAGTACTCGAACGTGAACGTTTCGTAACTTTGCGGACAATTCTGTTAAGGCTTCATTACTTGAGCGTAAACGTATCTCTGTATAGCAAATTCAATGAGTTAAATAAGAATAGAAGATGTTGTGTTGTCTATATTTGTGTCATTCTTGTGCATTGAAGATATACAATACATACACAAAACGTAAATACACAACAAAAATCTAATAAAAACAGATTTTCGTTGTGTATTTAAGTTTTGTGTATGTATTGTATATCTTCAATGCACATGAATGACAAATATATACAACACAACATCTTCTATTCTTATTTAACTCATTGAATTTTCTATATAGAGATAAGTTTACGCTCAAGTAATTAAAACGGATTTTCTCTCCGTTTTTACGTGACAGTATGAAACAGCTGATTAGTTTTTGTTTATGTGAAAAAAAATCAAAAAAACAAATAGAAATGAAATAAAAAAGTTTAACATATTTAAAAACACATTCTGAAAAACATAAAAAAACACAATGGATGATGAAAGGCTGGTATTGTTGGTCCAGGGCAATGATGTGCTGTATAATAAAAGAAGACCATATTATAGATTGCCGGACATAAAAAAACTTGGATTTGCAAAGCAAATGGGAGTATATTAATTTGTACTGACAGAGGAAATATGTTCCAAAAGGTGGACTTCCTTTCGCGACCGAGCAGGCTGTGGTGCTACTTTTAAATATCGGTGGCCACTAGTGGACAGTTTGGAATTTTTAGCACCAGATGTACCTTCTCGTCCGTAAGTATGAAAAGTAAGAACTTTTAAACGAAATAAAATGCAGTTTTCAATTTCTTTTGTTTTAGAATGCAGTCATCTAGAAATATTTTAGAAGAATTTTCTCCATCATCATCGTCATTCTCTCCACAAATTCCACCATCATCATCGGAAACTCTATCTCCACTACCATCACCTGTCGGATTTTCACAAAATTCATCAAATATTTGTTCAACGTCAGCCGCCGAATTAATAAACATTGATACACCCACCGTTGAAACACCTCCAATCGAAGCAAAATCCATGGAAACTTTACCCATCGTAACAACAGCTATGTCAAAATTTTTTTTTCACATTCAACTTGAAGAAATTATTTATATTTTTATATATTTACAATACTTTTTTTAATTTGATTAATTTTTTTAATATAAATTAATATAATTATTTTTTTTATTATAAATTATTGGAAATAACCACAAAAGTTTTTTCGTTTGTTTACTTCGTAATTGTCAAACCATATGACTCGTTTCCGTAATTTGAGTAAGTTCTTATACAGAATTTCCCCGTTTAAGTTTACGAAGCGTTACGTTTACGCTCAAGTAATGAAGCCTTTACACCAGTGGTCGGCACACTAATACCACCATATTGTTGCCATTGTATGGTTGAGTTACGCTCTCCATCTCTTAATGCTCTGAAAGAAATGTGTTTGTAATTTCCCTAAAGTTTTATTTAAACAAAAAATAGCATAACAAAAAATTAACAAAAGCAAATAAAAAAACATCAAAGCACAAGAAAAACGACTTTAAATAAAAACCTTTACAGTCAGAATTAAATCCAGTTTTAAGTTGAATCGACTTTAAATGGGTATCACATAAAATGTACCAAATGCCCGCATATATTTTGTACTCAAAAATAAGCAAGTGGCAACATTGATCAGCTGATTTTATATTAGCCGAAGAAAAGGAAAGTGTGTAAATAAAAGATTTGCAATTGCAAAATATTAAAAGAAAAAACTTTATAAAAGAAGGATAGAAAAGTGTATTTTTATTAATAAAAATTTATTAACTTAATAAATATTATCCAAAAGCCCTTATTTTTTGATATAATTTTCCTTTCATTATTTTGCAATTTAAATTGGATAAAACCAACTTCTGGTAGTTTTAATTTAAAAGCAGACTTTAACAAATTAAGTATAATTTTACTTGTCTATAGTAGGCCTAAAGTATACTTTTAAGAAAAGTCGACTTTAGAACTCCTAAGGTATACGAATACGCGCCATTGTTTTTATTCAATTAAAAAAATTAAAATTTTTTCCCCATTCATTTGATTGTTTCCTTTGTTTCGTCCATTTATTTAAATTTTTATTTATTATGAGAGGGGGAGGAGGGGTTCTAATTAAAGCCTTCAAAGATACAAGTAGCTTCTAAGTTAAAGCTTGGGAAAAGCAATATGAATTTTAAGTAAATAAATAACACTATAAATAAATAGATTATAAATAAATGAAGGAATAAAAATAAATCGGTTTGCCGAAAAAATTTTCGACCCATTATTCATTTTCATACTACCATTATTCATAACATTTCGTTCAGTGTAATGCTCGCCATATGCGTCGACACCACCTTACTGTACGAAAGCTCAATTTAGACTGATTTATTATTTTCACGGTGCCCATAAGTTATTTTTAATTTTATAACCAAATAAGCTGAACAACCTTAATATGTCCGTAAACAATGTTGTTGCAATTTTAACTGTGGTGACAGACTACTTTTTGTTTGTTTACTATATTGGCTATTAGCAGCCAAAATTTCAGAAGTAATAAAATGAGTTTGATTTTCTTGAAATTTTACATGTTTATGGAGGTGACTGACGTCTTAGTCCCCCACTTTGGTGCGGCAGATTTATTTTCTGTTTGTTTACTATATTGGCTATTAGCATCCAAAATTTCAGAGGATCGATTTTTCGCTTATGTTTATTTTAAAAAGCTTTGTGATAATTTTATTGTAATTTTTTTCTAAGAGAGTTGACTCAATTGGCTTCTTAAACACTTATATGTTTAAAAAACTTTTTTTCCATTAAATATTAAGTGTGTCAAGGTACAATCTTAAAAAAAAAACTAGCCGGGAAAGTCTGCTACGTTGTTAGCGTAGAAATATGTACCCGGAGTCCTCCATTATTATCATGTTCCTGGCCAAAATCCTAAGTGAACCTTATCAATTAGTTAGCCCATACCAGGTAATACATATTTCAAATTTCATGTTTCTAACTAAATCGGTGTCGTCAGGACATCAACGGGGAGACTTTTCTACTTTTTGCCCTTCCCGTAGGAATTTTCAGAAATTCCATCTGTGAGGATGTCTACGCCGTCTGTGAGGTAGTTTACGTCAAATATCTACTTCCTAGCAATATATATATTATGTCTCATAATTATAAGGTCAATACTTTTTTTTAATTTTCTCTTATAATATTGCTTTGATCGATTTGGTCTCTTCTGAAGAGTTATTAATCTTTTAGTGTACCGTTAGTTAATGCAAAGTTTTTAGAATTTTTTTTGTTGTTGTTGCTTTATTTTTTTACAAAACAAATTATTCAGTGTTTCATAATTATACGGAAACTTTATTTAGTACTGGAAAGATAGTGTAACAATTTGTTTTTGGCAAAATAAAATTTAAAAATACTTAATATTTATTAAAAGATAAATTAAAGATATGTAAATTAGTGATATTTATGCATTAAAACATATATTGACAAATAAAGACAAGAACTAATTTAAATTGTGAAATTAAAATTTAATTTTGAATATTATTGTTCTATTCTAAATATAAAACTAAAATCGCGTACCAAATTTCAGTAAGCTGCGATAACTCTTTCTAAAGCGTGTTTTTTTTAGAGTGTCACAACTTTGAGTTGGCATTACTGATTTATTTGGCAACCCATTTAACAGCTGATAGTTGCTTTTTGTTCAGTTTGCTTTGAAATTTCATTATGAATCGACTTACACCAGAGCACCGTGTGCAAGTTGTTGAAATTTTTGAACAAAATAATTGTTCTATTCATCAAACGGTTGAATGGGTACGTTAATAAGCAGAATTGTCGCATTTGGAGTGAGGAGAATCCACAAGCTTTTGTCGAAACACCATTACATCCACAGAAAATTACTTTTTGGTGCACTTTATGGGCTGTCGGAGTAATTGGCCCATATGTCTTCAAAAACGATGATGGTGAGAATGTTACTGTCAAGGGTGAACGGTATACCTATATATATACCTATATATAGGAACATGATTCAAAATTTTTTCGTACCTCAATTACGTGGTATTAATCTTGCTGATATGCGGTTCCAACATGACGGAGCCACATGCCACACAGCGGGCGCTACAATTGATTTACTCAAAGAAACTTTTGATGAAAAAATAATTTCACGTGATTTAACCCCATTGGATTATTTTTTTTGAGTTATGTTAAGTCATAATTGTGACGTGCTACAGCAAAACGCCGAGACACGTATTTCGTTATTTTAAGCTTATTTTCATATTCTGTTAACATTTCTCATGTGTACTCAATGTTTGATTTTGTCGTACTGTGTAATAACTACGATTTTAAGAATGTTAAATCTCTTAAACTTAAAGCATAGTTATAAATGTCAAATTTATAGAGAAATACATATGCTTAATGTTTAACTTTGGTTGTTAGTAAAATAAGTTTCCCGTCATAGATACAAAAAGTGCTAAAAACATTTCTCATGTGTACTCAAAGTTTGATTTTGTCGTACTGTGTAATAACTACGATTTTAAGAATGTTAAATCTCTTAAACTTAAAGCATAGTTATAAATGTCAAATTTATAGAGAAATACATATGCTTAATGTTTAACTTTGGTTGTTAGTAAAATAAGTTTCCCGTCATAGATACAAAAAGTGCTAAATTTCTTCAAAAAATCACATTTTTGAAAGTTGTGAAAATGAACTGCCTTGGAAGAGAAAAATCAGAACTAAACGATACTTTGGAATTAATGAAAAATTAATTCCTTAAGAATCACTTCCATTTATTTTTGCTGGGCACTTAAAAGACTAAGAAATCGTTAAAAATCTGCTTCAAATACGCTTTATTTCTTTACAAAAATTTTTTACAAAAATTTTTAAAATATTTGCGATACACGCAACATAAAAAATAAGTATTTACTTTGAAGTTTTTGACACTCTTGTCTCATATGGGCAATTCCACGTAAAACGGCCCTACACAGGAAAAAATGAATTAACTAGTTTTAAATAAAAAACGGTTAATTGTTGTCTACAAGAGAATGATAATTATGGACAGTGATTAAAGCTCGGGAATGTATTATAAAAACACCACTAGACTGTTTCAAATATCTAGTAGAAAAAAATAAATTAATTAACATTATCGTTTTTTACGCATCTCAAGACGACGTAGGGCAGAAAAGATCTTTTTTAAACAAAAGGTGGGACGGCGTCAAATCAATAACCAATATTTAAAATATTCATAACTTTAAAACAGCAGATACACTCTCTGTGTCTGTTTGCACTACATTTTTATCTGAGTTTAAAAAAAATTACTTTAAAACATACTCGCCTGCAGTATTGTGCTGTCTATGGTAGTACAGATAGTGAATAAGGGCCGTATGCAAAAAAATACATTACTTTAGCTTTAACTTTCACATTAGTTAACAAACACATTAAGGCTAACAATCGTTTGTTAAAAATTCGTATGCAAAAACCACACTTTAACAAATAAAAGTTTTAATGAATTTTATAGTTTGGCAATGCCATCATATTCATTTGTCACTTTATGATTAGCGATGCATTAAAACGAATATTAATTCAGCCGGGTAATCAAATCTATAAAAAGGTTCTTATTATTTTAATATAAAATAATATGTTTTTTACGCAATCTTCTTCGATTTACTTATTCAATAAAATAAAAACACAAAATGAACTAAATTTAGGAAATTGAGAAGAAAATGTTTTAAGTATTCGAATAACGAGCTGTATTAATATGTTTTGATTGTAAGTACATCACTACATTAACATTGTTTTGTGATTTGTTTTAATTAGTTATATTATTTTTTTTGCTGTTTGTTTGTTAAAACGATATTTCTTTTTTAAATTGGCCATCAGGAAGAGAGAACCCATCAGTCCTCGGCTTGTAAAATCTTTGCCGATAATAATTTCCGATTTGGATAATATTATATACTTGTAAAAATAATACACAATTAAAGCTAATTTTTCAACAATCTTAATTAATTTTACCAATTCTCTTAAAGTATCCATTTCACAATTTATTATTTTTATTAAAAATTTTAATTTACAATGTGTCACTAACATACGTTTAAAGTACGTTACTTTCTCCTTTAAAATATTTAAAGATAGCAAACGTTTACCAAAGGTATGTTAAGCTAATAATCGTTTTTGGATACAACTTTAAGCAATTTGGCTTAACAATGGTTTACCAAACTTTGTTAATTTTTTTGCATACAGCCCTAAGTCTTTATAATAATAAAATATGTGTTACTATTTTCTTATGTGTTTATCTTTAAACTACTTATGTAATTGAAGTCAATAAAAAGTTTTATTTCTCCAAACTTTTCGAGTTTTCATACTATGTCACACCCGTCACATTTTCTAAAGTTTTTTTTTTTTAAGAAAATTTTTTTTTTTTTGCAGACAGTAAGAATCTAATACAATCAAAAACACTAAAGAAATAACTACATCAAAATAACTCAGCGCGTTCTACGGAAAATTTTACATAATATTACCTGAAAGGAATAATTCTTTAAGAGCTCAAATTTGTAAGGTCACGCCCGTCACAGTCTTCTAATGGTCATTCTGAGCAGAAAGCATGGAATTTCAGTGTCAAGCTGTTTTAAAACGTTATTAAGATTAACATCCTTGGGAATCGCAACTTTTTTTTCAAATTTTATATTCTTGAATTATAATCAAAAATGTGAGTATCATGGTCACACCTGTCACAATGGAATTACGCATATCAGTTATATTAATGTATCTAAGATGGAGGCGTGTAATAAGTTTAATTATTTTTGTTATGTGTATAGGAAATATAAAATTACGCCCAGACGCCGTAAAATCACTATTAAAATAATTAACTTAAATAATCATACAGCCGGTATGAACAGCAGAAAAAGTGGTTCTATGTCTTACACTGCAACAACATATGCTCAATTTCCGCTGCCACATTCTAATGAAATTCCTGTTCCGGATAGCCAAATATCAATAGAAGATATGTTCAAACCTGTGGAGTGGCTGTATAAATGTATCAACCGTGAAACACCAGGACTACATGCACTCACAATTAAATCACGCTTAATCGTCTGGATATAATGTTACGGCGCCTAAAATTGTCGCAAAGAGCATTCTATTGTCAAAAGATTAAAAACAAGCTAAAATTTTGGCACCAGATGTACAATGTACATATATATGGGGCAATCAATCATCGTCGATTTACGACTTTTATAGATCTATTGAGAAAAATTGTCTTGCGTATTCTACTGACATCCTTGGCTTAGTTTTAACAATGCACAATGAACCCGTGTTGCCAAGGACAAAAATTTTTTGTAACCAAAATTTAAAAAAAAGTTATCAAATAAGAAAAAACATTGTTACGATTTTACCCTTTATAAAATCGTTGATTTATTTACCTTTTAAATAAATCGAGTTCTTTTTATATTGCAAATAATAAACACTGCTTGAAATTATTTATAGCTCTATTTATTTATAACAGTCACCAAAAATTACAGAAAGCACTTTAATAGCACAATTTATTTACACAATGTAGATAGACTAAACGTTAGCCACACTTTAGTTCTTCACACTCAGCGTTTTACTTTATAAAACTGAACTACTGCGTCACCAAGTACCAGTATTTATAAGAGTAGACAGGTATTCTAGTTATTTCCAGTTATTACTTCACTAGATTTTTCCAGCTGTCAAAGAGTTTGTGATGAAATTTCTAGTGTTTAGAAATTTCTGTAACACTGCCGCCCACTTAAGCCTGTTCGTCCCGAACACACATAGCTATTCCTTTCCATAGTTGGCTAGTCGCTCTAGATGCACAACTTTCATTTTGGACCTTGGGCTCTGAACTTTCTGTATTCTGTATACCACATCATTCAACCTTTTAATTACTCTATAGCGTCCGTCCCAATGCGTTTGTAGTTTGGGAGATAATCCTTTCTTTCGTTGCGGGTTAAATAGCAGAACCAGCTGACCCTCATAAAATCCTTCAGAATTTTCTGCCCATCATACCTCGCCTTCATCTTTTCGCTGATTATTTTAATTCGATTGCGAACAAACTCATGAAGCTCGTTAAGGTCTTCTTGTTCCCGCGAAGCGTTGTCGTTGTCATTATCTATAGCGACATGCTTAACACCAAATTCTAAATAACCAGGCAATTTAAGTTTCGTTCAGAAAATAATTTTTGCAGGCATCCGGGAGGTGGAATCATGAACAGCCGATCTATATGCCAGCAGAAATTTGGGGATGTGTTCGTCCCAGTCCTTCTGATGAGTACTGACCACTTTTCTTAAGTATTCCTCTAAAGTGCGATTGAATCTTTCGACCATACCATCAGATTGCGGATGCATCGGGGTGGTTCTTGTTTTTCTTTTTCCATACAACTCACACATTTCCTTGAAGATAGCAGATTCAAAATTCCTTCCCTGGTCAGAGTTTAATTCTATCGGAACACCGTAGCGGCACACCCAGTTCTTCACAAATGCGCTTATTATCGTTCTGGCTTCCTGGTTCGGTATAGCGTATACCTCAGGCCATTTACTGAAATAGTCGATCACCACAAGAACGTAACAGTTTCCGGAATCACTGACTGAGTTGTATTGCTGAAGTTGACCACGACTTCGCCTTATTGGTTCTTTAGCTGCGATGCATTGCGCGCAATTTGCTATCCAGTCGCTGGCAGCCGACTCAGTAGAATCGTTGTTTTAACTTTTTTAGGGGTTTCGTGACACCGAGATGACCACCACTGGGACCGTCATGGAACTCTTTTAACACTTCGTCTATTTTGCTTGACGGCACCACAATTGGTTTGTCTCAATTTTGCCGTCCGCAATTTCCCATATACGGTATAAGCAGTGATTAATTACCCGTAGACTGTTCCACTGGGCCCAATCCGCCTTGATTAGCGGGTTTTCAGCTGATATTTGTTCACGGGTAGGCCTCCTGTACTCTGCTTTGGCTGACATAATTTGTGACAGTATGGGGTCATTTTGTTGCACCGCTGACCATGCTTCACTTGATTCAATATGCGTTAGTCTTATATCAACGATGCACTCTTTTCCTTCAGCCCTCGAACAATGTTACAGAGCGTCTTGAAACGGCGTCCGCATTGCAATGCTTTATGCCTTTCCTGTGCTCGATGCTGAAGTCATAGCTTTAAAGTCGTTGAATCCAACGAGCTAGATGCCCTTCTGGTTGTTTAAATTGCAGCAGCCACCTGAGTGCAGATGCGAACAGGATTTCCGTGGATACCCACCAACAAGGCCTAACTCCACGGTGCCCTTAGCACTGGGTGAGTACAAAGCGCCGACCAGCGCCCCATATGCAGTAACTACACATGAGTACCAATTTGAGACCATGCATTTGGACATGGCCCACCCCCTTGGTTTGGAACGGAGCCCATCTAAAACTCCTACCGATCTATGGGTCACGGCATCCGGTTGCAATGCAACTCCACACCGAGCATACACTCTCCCCGCGATTTGGGTCCAAATCACAGCCACCACGAAGCTCTCCGAAGGGCCGCACCAGAGTCAGGCTGGAACCGAAGTGCCAGGGGCACCTGACACCCGTGGCACCAGATTAAAGTCTCCGGTCAGACTTCGTAGCCGAAACTACTACCAGTTGGACCTCAAACGGTCCAGGACTGGTGGCCCACACTCGCCACACATATAACATACAACACACGAGACAACAAATGACAAACGATAAACAGCCGCCCTCACGAGCGACACAAAGGCCACATATAGTGGCACCGGCAAGGACGCCACGAACAAACAAAAAACAACAATTAACACGGTTACCCTCACGAGTAACCATAGGTAATCAAAATAACTCACAAACCAAAAAGCAAAACTGTAAAATCAAAGTCATAAACCCATAGCGCCAAGGTCCCTCATATCTGAATATAAGGGACACTCAAAGAGCACATGCCGCCAATCACTAACGGAAAGCAGTAACCCCTTCTTGACCCTGAAAATGACTTCCAGATCAAGGGGAGCAACACCCAGCAAGACCTGAAAAGCATCTGTCGAGACAGTGCGACAAACTGGCATGCAGGTGAGCATAGCAACCCTCTGACACGATAATACTTTGGCTTTGCCCGCAGCAGTAGTAACCACGTCGCACCAAACAGGCGCAGCATAAGCTGCACATGCAACAAATAGCCCGTCATATATGGTACGCGTGGCACGCCTGCTCAGACGCCAGTCACTCCTAAGGATGCGTCTGACTTTACCTACGACCGCACTCAGTTTGTCCCTAATGTAATAAAGATGAACTAAAAAGTTCATCCTCTCAGCCATCATTACTCCCAGATATTTGACCTCAGTCACATACCTGAGACTAAAGTCACCAGACCGAATGAGTGGCGGACGACCATGCGACAACTTGCCTTTCAGCAATATTGTAACGGTCTTGTCCCTAGCAACATCAACACCCACATGATTGCCCCACTCACTTACATCACGCATGACCTCCTCACCCTTTCTCTCCATATCAGCACGAGACTGTCCTTCGATTAGGATGAGCAAATCATCCGCATATGCGCACAACAGGGGATCCATCATGAGGTTCCATATAAATGGACCACAGATAGAACCCTGCGAACAACCACGAACGACATCCCGCCAAACTGTGTCGCTGGCGCCAACCACGCAAGCTTTCCTGCCGTTAAAGTAACTCCTCCACAAAGCCAGCTCCCGACAGCCCACATCACGTAACCTGTCTAAATCGTGCTCCATGAGAGGTAGTCAAACGTGCCCTCAAAATCAACGAACAAGCCTAAGACATACCTGCCAGAAGAGCTACTAACACACCGTCTAACATGTAGCCACGCATCCTCGACACACCTCCCCTCCCTTAAACCGAACTGGTACTGAGAAAGACGCTCACTGACGACCGCGTACTCGAGTACTCTGGAAATAGACCTCACTCAGACACTTCGTATAGATTGCTTCCAGGTATTCCGGTATGGTCTTCTAGATGCTTTTACAGATCTCTCCAGTCATACCGTCAATACCCGGCGACTTTCTACTCCTCACCCGACATACGCTGCTATTCAGCTCCGAAGCATCCAGGCTTGGAGGGCCGACCACCTCCCTAATGAGAAGAGGATAGCCGGTGGTCTCCGCACCTGGAAGGAACGCTCCCAGAAACTCAACAGCACACTCACTCCAAGTTGACAACATAGTATTGCCAACCCGGAGGCTGTCGATGTCAAGGCGCCGAGACCCCTGCAGACACGATAAACACGTCCCCAAGGGTCATCCCTGTTTCCCTGAACAAAGGCCCTCCACTCCTCCTCCTTGACGCGAACAATCATGGCCTTGTACGCCGCCAGGCCAGACAGATATACAGCTTTACGCTGAGATAGATCGTCAGCATTGGAACGCCTAGCTCCCTGGAAACGGCTCCTGAGACGCCTGACGTTCCGCCGCATCGTATTCAGCTCACGGGTCCACCACTTGACCTTGCTCGGCCACGCCAAAAGACCACGGCCGAGCAGTGCATCATTCACTGAGCACATCCACTGATCCAATCTGCTGAACTGGTCGTCAACCGACATAACACTCAACTGGCTGCACTAATGCAGCCGCTCTAACACAGTCTGAGTAGTTCACCCAGTCAACATCACACCGGCGCCACCTCCGAGAAGGCACCACCACACCAGCGCGCATGCGACAACTGACATGAATCACAACAAAGTTGTGATTGCTTACGCCCGCGTTGTCATAAACGCCCCAACTAAAATCAAAGGCAGACAATGCCACATCGTTTGCAGCCGTCAGATCGATATCACTGGCCGTCAAAAGTGTAAACGTCACTGGCCTCGTTCAGCACAACCAAGCACTTTGTGACGAGCCATTCGCCGAGCATGACTTCTCGTATGAAGTTCTGATGTCCAGGCGCATGCCTGGGCATCTTACTGAGCATGCGTTTGCGTCTAAGCCAAGGATAATAGGTGAATTACTCGCAAGTAGTAATACCATATCCATATACCCTAAGCACGGATCCAGTGGAGCACAAAATCTGCAGTAAACGCTGCACAACAACATCCTGCAAGACCGCCCTCTACCGAAACGCAGACACCTAAACTACCACAATCAACGACAGTACAGTCAAGGTCGTCACGATCGACCACAACTGCCAAGTCACCAAGCAAATTCGCGAAGACAAGCATACCCCCCGGCAATACCCTGACACGACCATCCACGAAATAAGGCTCCTGCACAAGAGCAAACGGGGCCCCACGACGCCGCATCGCTTGTCCCAACTCGCACGTCGCCGCGTACGCCCTTTGCCTAGCATTCGCCCTAGAAACCATTGCCGCAGGAAGCCCCTTGAACGCACAGTTTCTACAACGCATCGGGTTCGGGCACTTAAAACCCTCATGGCCAGCCACACCACACCGCCGGCTCCACCTAAGTGCAGAATGGTCGGTTCTTAGTTGAAAGTGCTGACCGTACAGATACTTGTGGTATGGATTTACACATTCTACCGCCGCCAAGAGTTCCCGCCGTGTTACACAGTAGTTTATTTCGGGCTTCGAAAGTACTCGACTGTAATAGCCTATTACTTTTTCGGTTCCATTGATCACCTGCGAAAGCACACCTTCTATTCCATGTCCGCTTGCATCGCTATCCAGCAAAAATTTTTCTCCGGCAACAGGATATCCAAGAATCGGTGCCGTACATAATAACTCCTTGAGCCTTAGGAAAGCTTGTTCTTGGGCTTCTCCCCAATGAAATGGTCGCGCCTTCTTAGTCAGCTCATGTAGACTCGCAGCTACACTGGCAAAATTAGGTACAAATCGTCGGTAGTATGTGCAGAGGCCTAGAAAGCTGTGCAAATCGTGCAGATTTTTCGGGCGAGGCCAATCTTTTACAGCCCGAATCTTATCTTCATCGGTTGATATACCCTCTGCAGTTACGCGGTGCCCTAAATACTTGGCTTCCCTCTGGAACAGTGTACATTTCTTTGCGCTAAGCTTGAGTCCAGCCATAGATATTCGCCTTAAAACTTCTGCTAAGTTCTTCAGGTGTTCATCGAAAGTTTTTCCCATTACAATTATGTCATCAAGGTACACTAGGAAAGTTTTCCAGTGGAGTCCTTTCAGCACATTTTCCATTAACCGCTCGAATGTTGCTGGAGCATTGCAGAGTCCGAAGGGCATCACATTAAACTGCCATAATCCGTCACCTGTGCTAAAGGCAATTTTTTCCTTGTCTTGGTCACAAATTTCTACTTGCCAATAACCACTTTGCAAGTCCAATGTGGAGAACCATTTGGTTCCTGCTAGCGTGTCTAGAGTGTCGTCAATTCTCGGTAGTGGATAGCTGTCCTTCTTGGTGATATCGTTAAGTTTTCTGTAATCAACACAGAATCGAGTGATGCCATCTTTTTTCTTAACTTAAACTGTAGGCGAGCTCCATGGGCTAGAAGATGGTTCGATTACTCCACTACGCTTCATTTCGTTGACTAACTCCTTTACATTATTTTGTTTTGCTAGAGGAATACTTCTGGGCGCTTGCTTTATTGGCCTCGCTTCACCAGTATTTATTAGGCGTTTTACAATCGCCGTTCTTCCTTGACTTTGGTTTCTCATGGCGAAGACAGAGCCGTATTTCCTGATAAATTATTTGGCTTTATTTCTATCAGGCGGCGCCAGTTGTTTTACCCATTTTTCCACATATTTTGCCAGCATCTCTCGATCTTCAACGGACGAATTGAAAGGTTCCAAGTTCTTTTCGCAACTGATTATTGCTTCTGGCGCAGTACATTTGGCTATTTCAGAGTTCTCTCTGACAACTTTTTCACAATTTGATAGGTTTAGTACTCTTAGAGGAACTTTTTGTCTTTGCTGGTTTTCACGAGGGCTTTCGCTGTTATTAGGTCACTTTTTATTTCTGATGGTTTTACCACCCACAAGCTGCTGTCCTCACAATCTCCCTTCATACGTACCCATACTTAAGTTTCTGCCCATGCTGGTAGTTTTTGGTGGCTGATGGTAACTAGCTTTCTTACCTGGTTCTCGCATTCATATCCAACACAAAGGGGTATATCAACATTCTTCCAAATCATAACTTTTTGCACCATATGCATATTAATGCCGTGACTAATCATAAAATCTGCACCAATAATTACTTCGTCCACAATATCGGCAACAATAAATACGTGACTGACGCTTATGTTGGCGATTGTTAGTTTCACATTTACCTTACCATAGACAGAAGCCTGCTCTCCACTAGCTGTTCGCAAACTTACCCCGTGCAATGGTTCAACTGGCTTTCTAATTATATCGGGCCTGATGATGGACTGAAGGCTCTTCCTTGGTGCTTTGCAGTTTTGCTGAAAGTGTCCCACTTTACCGCAGTCGTAACATTGTCCTTCAGTTTGCCACGCTTTTCACCTAATGCCTTCATAACTGCCTCTGTTAACTTCGTGCTCATATCTGCCTCTTTTTCAGCAGTCACTTACGCACCTTAAATATTTGGAGCTTGGAAATCTTCTTCACAGTCTCTTGGGCCAGAGCGAATGAGACAGTTTCAGCAAAAGTCGATTTCTGCGTAGCACACACCGCATGTCTCACATCAGAATCCCGAATTCCATTCACAAATGCTTCAATTTTGAACTGATGATTTTCGCCTGGATAAGTTAGCTGCACCAACCGCGCAGTCTACCTCTTAGTTCCATTCGGTATATTTCTTTTTTGTGTTCGCTACCATACTTTCGCTGCATTGCCACCATTATGTCGTCATAATTATTTCTGCAGGTGATTGGCACACTTTCTAGAATTTCTGCAGCGTTTTCTTTTAAGGCCAGAATCAACTCAATAGCTTTTTCTTCGAAGTTCCACATATTTCTGGCGGCGACTGTCTCGAACTGGAACTTGAAAATATTAAATGGTACGCTGCCGTCAAAAGTGGGGGCCTTTGCAGAAGTTTCTGAAATAATTCTTACTGGGCCCTCTTGACATTGAGAATTATTTAGTTTACTTTCCAGATCTTGCAGTGCTTTGTCAACGTCATTCTCTAAGTCGGTCACTCTTTTTGAAACCTCGGAAATTTCTCTAGAAGTTTCTTGAAACTTTTCTTCCACCTTAGCTAACAATTTCTCCTTATCTGCTCTCGAATGTCTAGCAGTTTCGATTCCATCTTAGTTAGCAGTTTCTCGTTGTCTGCTCTAGAAGTTTCCAACATTTTCATGTTGTCTGCTCTAGAAGTTTCTAATAGTTTCTTGTTGTCTGCTTTCGAGGCTTCCTGAAGTTTAGCTAACAATTTTTCGTTGTCTGCTCTAGAAGTTTCTAACAACTTCATGTTGTCTGCTCTAGAAATTTCTATTTTTTCCATCATAGCAGCAAACATTGCGCTTAACTCCATATTACATTCTAATTAACGGGTACTAACCTCCATTGCTTCTTTTTCATCAAATTTGTAAGTCGCAATGTCAATGTTACGCCTCTATCAGCCTCTTTTATAATTCAGTCTTATTACCTGCTGTCGGTAGCTCCAACTTCCTAAACTCCTTCTTGAGTTGTTCCACTTTCAGCTCCCCCAATTGCATGACTGCTTTTTATTTTGCAATCCCACTTCTGGCACCAATTGTTACGATTTTACCCTTTATAAAATCGTTGATTTATTTACCTTTTAAATAAATCGTGTTCTTTCTATATTGAAAATAATGAACACTGTTTGAAATTATTTATAGCTCTACTTATTTATAACAGTCACCAGGAATTACAGAAAAACACTTTAATAGCACACTTTATTTACACGATGTTGATAGACTAAACGTTAGCCACACTTTAGTTCTTCACACTCAGCGTTTTATTTTATAAAACTGAACTACTGCGTCACCAAGTACCAGTATTTATATGAGTAGTCAGGTATTCTAGTTATTTCCAGTTATTACTTCACTAGATTCTTCCAGCTGTCAAAGAGTTTGTGATGAAATTTCTAGTGTTTAGAAATTTCTGTAACAATATAACCAAAATTTAAAGTTTTATGTTTATATTAAACCATTAAATTTGTACTGGAAATATTATTTTACAGCAAAGATTTATAAAAAATTAAATTACCTTCGGATTCACTGTTTGCATTGACTAGAGTCTTTTTCAATAAAAACCCAAAACAACCCAAAAAAAAAGGTTCCGCTTACGTACCGTTTTCAGTACGTTATAAACGGAACCCAACTCCGGTTACGCACCGTTTTCTGCATCCGTAAACGTACCAGAAAACGGATTTTACGGAACATCGAAAATTATTCGAATTTGTTCCTTTGTGTGGCGTATAAACCGTAGTTGAGTCCGTTAAAAGTCAGTTGTTGAAGGACCGGTTACGGACAGTTGTGTCGTGTAAAAATCGTTTTGAGTTCTTGGTCCTATTATTTTTTCAGATTTCTTAAAACGACAAAAAATAAACAACACAGGGAAACATTCGAAAAAAGCAATTACCATCCATTACCACGTTATAATTTTTGGTCTTTTATAAAGTGTAATACCTGATAGAAATAAAACAACAAATAAGTTTATGTTCAGCTGATAATATTTACAATGTAAAAAGTACTTTGCGATTAGCCGCATAAAAGTACTTCAAGTCACTAGTTCTGCACCTTAGTTTCTATTCATGCAATTTTAAATTTAACAGAAGGGTTGCGCGATTTTAGATATATATTCGATTCTGTTTTGCTGCATATGTATTTATATTTTTATAAAAGCAATAAAGAACACCGTTTGTTACGAAATCAAGACTGATGAAAAACGGTAAAGTCCGTTTTGACGGCACGGAAACGGTTACAGCAAACGGAGTAAAAACGTAGTGTTTTCGAAAGCCCGATTATGCTGTCCGTTAATATTCCGTTTACGTACAAGCTTTGACGGATACGTGTTTTAAGGACGTAAACGTCTCGCGAAATCCGGATTCATGATTTCGTATGTGTTGGAGAGTTCGTAAAAATGTTTCTTGTAAAGTTAAAAAATTTTCTTGAATTTACATAGATTCAAACATGTTAAATTCAAATACTTATCCATTGTGCATTTATTTAATGTTTTTTGCTTTTTTTCACCACCAACACTTAAGTTTACTTAGCAATTGTTCCATTCAGAATCGTTGTTCTCATCGGTAGAATGCCGCCAATTAAAACAGTCATGCATATTTTGGTAATCCGGTGCTGATTAACATATTTTGTACAAGGAATTACATACTTTTATAAAAAAATTAACAGTGTTTTCAAATCAACGTAATAAAAACGCGCATATAAAAATCTTTACTGTTTAATAAAATTTAAAAACACAGAAAAAACAATTAATGTTTTTGATTTCCAAAAAAGAAACCAAAATGAAAAAAAAGTTCACATCTCCACATTGGAAAAAAAAAAATAACCAATTTTGGTTAAAAATAACCAAAAACGGCAGCACTTTAATGAACATAATTCTGGAGGTTTGCGATTATTCATTGAATCGTCCAAAGGTAGATTAAAATCAGTTTTGCTACGTGTCACCAATTTAAAAAGTTGTATTCCGTTAGCACTAAGCACAAATAGTACACTAAAAAAGACATAAACTAAAAATTAATTCAAAATTTCCTTTAAAATAGTTTAAAAATTTTCCTTAATTTAAGTAAATTTTTATTAAAACTTTCTTAAAATTAATAAAAATTCATATGTTTGGGAAAAAACGAAATAGTTTATATACTCAGCAGTAGTTCATACCTTTCTTAAGTAATATTTCTTGATTTAAGAAAAAAAAACATGTATATTAAATAAAAATTTATCAATTTTTAAGAAAAACATCTCAGTTTTAGGAAATTTGCATACTTTTATTTATTTTCATAACATGAATATATATTTACAGACCAATAATACAATTTTTAAAGAGTTCAGGCGATGTTCAGGCTTTTCTACTTAGAAAAATAATTACAAAAGATATAATAATATTATCTATTAAAATATTGTAATTTTATATGTTTAGGCAACAAGTAACAAAAACCTATTTAAATAAAAAAAAGTTTTTATATTTAGATAAAACTTTAAACTACATACTAACTGACAATTCGTTAATGTGTACATATTCAGAAAATTTATATCTGATATCATAATTGTGAGTGAGTTTCAAAATTCTATCATTTACCATTTCGATACCGCTTATGGAGTGCAATCGTCGACTCGAATAATGCCAAGGAAGGTTGTATATCATCTTGAGCAATTTATTTTGACTTATTTGGAGTTTTTGACATGACAAGTTGCGACACACAGGGGCAGCATAAAACATTATGGACATAAAAATTGCTTTGAATATTATAATTTTATTATCTGGACTTAGTGTTGACTTTCTATTTAAGAAGTAGCATTATTAATCTTGTTTATGACGTAAGAAACATGTTTGCTAAAGTTAATTTTTGAATCCAATATTACTCCAAGATACTTAACTTCAGACTCCCATTTTATAGTTGTGTTGTTATTCATGCTGAAGTCTCTTTGTGGGTTTCTTCTAAGTGTGAAAATATATTGCTTGGGTTTTTTGTAGATTTATAAGAATTTTCCATTTCTTGAAATAATCTTATAAACTTATTAAAGCGTTGTGTAGGCTTGCGATAATATCTTCAGCATGGGGTTTATGCTATGACAGAGAATCGCAGTGTCATCAGCATATACGAGGGCGGATCAATAAGTCCGTGATTTTTCGAACTTCCCTCGTAGTTATATGAAATGCAACACTACTCCCATCAATGTACCACCTACTACTGTCAAATTTTTAGTAAGTTACGTAATTTACTTTGCGTTTAACAGCTGTTCAAAACATATAACCTCGTGGCTTTTTTAAAAATGGAAAAAAGTGAATTTCGAGTGCTCATTAAACATTATTTTTTACGAAAAAAATCCGTCAATCAAACCAAGGAAAAGCTTGACAAATACTATGGGGACTCTGCAACCTCGATTTCAATTGTAAAAAAGTGGTTAACTGACTTTCGTTGTGGCCTTACAAGCACGGAAAATGACGAACGTTCTGAACTCTCAGTTGAGGTCTCTTCACCCAAAACAATTGAAAAAATGCACGATATGGTGTTGGCCAATCGGAGATTGAATGTGAGATAGATTGTGGAAGACATAGGCATCGCACATGGCTCAGTGGTTTCAATTATGAACGATCACTTGGGTACGAGAAAGCTTTCCGCTAGATGGCTGCCGCGTTTGCTGTGTATATTGATACTATTGATTACTATAAATTGATTACTAAAAAAGCTTTTGTTGGAAAATTTTAGTAGAATTTTAATTTTATTTTATTAAATAAACTAAAAAAACTGTAATTTTTGGAACAATTTAAAATATTACCACGCTATCAAGCCTTTAATTTATAATATAAGTTTTGTAATTAAGTTTTATGTTTTTTATGGAATTTATATTACGAAACTAAAATTCTACAAATATTTGTTGTTTTTTTAATTAATTTTAAAAATTACATTTAAGAAAGCCTCAGATTATATACATATATATAAATATATTTTTTTTTTAACAATTCCATGTTTTAGCAATGAATACGAATTGTTTCAAAAAAATAAAAAAATATATATTTATATATACGTATATATATATACGTATATATATATATTCATTTCGCATACTTTGAAGACATCTGTATATACAGCCAAAAAAGTCCCTATAACATGCGCCGTATCCAGTAAAATGTCTTCAGTGTAAACAGTAGAATAATTAAAAGTTTGAGGACGGTCGCCAAAGTACCAAAATGTCTTCATAGTAACTTGTGGAACGAAAACCCGTCCCCGCAACATGCGCTGTGCACATATATTTATATATATTTATATATATATATATATATTTATATATATATATATATATATATATATATATATATATATATATATATATATATATATATATATATATATATGTGCAGGGCGCATTTTGCGGGGACGGTTTTTCGTTCCACAAGTTACTATGAAGACATTTTCGTTCTGTCCTTAAACTTTTCGTTATTCCACTGTTTACACTGAAGACATTTTACTGGATACAGCGCATATTATAGGGACTTTTTTGGGTGTATATACAGATGTCTTCAAAGTATGGGCAATGAATATATAGTAGATTAATGTAAAGTTTGAGGTCAGTCTCCAAAGAATCAAAATGTCTTCATAGTAACTTGTGGAACGAAAACCCGTCCCCGCAACATGCTCTGTGCACATATATATATATATATATATATATATATATATATATATATATATATATATATATATATATATATATATATATATATATATATATATATATATATATATATATAATTTTTAAAATTAATTAAAAAACCAACAAATATATGTAGAATTTTAGTTTATATTTTTCAGAAATATAAATTCCAAAAAAAACTTAAAACTTATTTAAAAATCTTATATTATAAATTAATGAATGTGCCACATAATTCACCTTCACAATAATCATCATCTTCTTTATTATCATCGGAAATATGTGTCAGAATAAGCAAATCAAGTGCTTTTGCTGGTTAATTTAAACTATATAGTTTTTAATCATAATGTTTATTTTGCTTTAAGTTTAAAATGTCTTCAGAAAGGTGGCATATTGGTGGTAGAGCATGGGATACTATTTCGAGTCCATAAATCAAAAATTTGTGTAAAGTGAGAGGCATATAAAACCATGGGCAAAGTTTTACGAAATGATTTGCGGTTTTATGGGTAAAGTCGCGAAATTTTTCGATGTGAATCTCGTGACAACAGGAAACAACAATTACATGTAATTGAATTTTTTTATTACAATTGCATGTAATGTGTTTCTTCACCCAGCAAAAAAAATGGTAGTCATTCTGTGACTATAACTTCTTTCATTGCTTCCTAAGCTTCAGTTAACATGCTTTTATGATTTTTTGGTGTTATTCTAAGGCACTTCCAAAAGAATTCATATGTTCATATTTCAAATGTAGTGATTTGGATATAAACGCGATGCATATCTTAAAAAATCACTCTTCATTACTTCTAAAGCATAAGTTATCTAATATTTTTTGAATCTAAAGAATTTATTTAAATTTAGAAAATAGTTCTGATGAACTTTTTTAATTTTTTTATTAAATAATTTTTTATATATTAGTTTAAAATTTCATGAGGGGTTAGAAAATAAAATTAAAATAATTTAAAATCGTATAAAAATTATTACAAATCGCCCAAAAAGGTATTTTAAAATTGTCTAAAAATGTTTCAAAATTGCCCAACTAGTTTTTTAATTATCCAAAAATATTTTAAAATTTGTCCAAAAATTAAAATTTTTGAAAAATGTTTCAAAGTTGCCCAAAAATACTTCTTCACTAATGCAGAATTATTTATTTGTTTTAATAAAGAGTATTTGTATATCAATGCATAAATTTCGCTTCTTTAAACTAATTTTTCTGCATTATAATGAATTAAATTTTCATCAAAGCTTAAATACCACAAAGTATATGAACATTTTACACTTATGTATAAGAATACCTAATCATTGTATTATCATTGCTTCCTTAGAGTAATGTATGAGTAATGCTAGTAGCTACATTTGAATACTTCTATCATATGACACGCTAATGTAAAATTCATCGATGAAACCATTAAAAAAGAAGTGATGCCTTTGTCATAGTAGTGATGATTTTATTGCTTTTTTGGCAGCTTCATTTTTGCTGGGCAGTTATACCTACTTTTTTGTAATTGTAAATTAAACAATGATAATTACCATTACAGATAATTGTAATTGAAATGTAATTATTAACGCCCAGGTCTGTTACAAAAAGCATACTTACAACAACCATAATAACAACTGAAATAATCATTTAAACGAAATGAAACAAAACAAAGCAGAAAAAACAAATTTAAGTTAATGTGTTTCACAAAATCTTAAATATTTTTAAATGGGGCAAAAACCGGCAAGTTTTTTTTATTATGCAAGCTAGAATACCATATTTTAAGAATATATAAAAAGTTTTGCCCAAGTATTCTCACAAATATTTTGAAAATCAACATTTAAAAAAAAAACATTTTTTTGACCAATTTTAAAGAAAAGTTTAAAAATATTTCCGCAATATTTCTCTTTACAAAAATTTATTAATTGATTTGTCAAATACCTGTAGTTGATGGATCTATTTAAAAGAACAGTGTTTTATAAGAAACAATTCGCACAAATCGCAATTAAAATATCTTGATTTTTACTTTTTAAATAAATATTAAATATTGCCAAACTAGCAAATATTATTCAACTTTGAGAGTGTATACCAAAAAAAGTAAACAACATAGATCCATAATTTTTACAGTTATTGGTGTTGAATTTACTTTTTGCATGGTACCAAATACTTATACGAAAACCTAACTTCATTTTTTGAATTAATCCTCGTTTTAAGTACTGTTCACCCCAAAGTGCCACGTTTAATTGTTGTTTTTTTATTTAGGCACAGCACAACTACGTCTTGATCAAACGAAAGTACAGTATCGGCTGAATTTGCATACTTAAAATGTAATCAAACAAAGTTTCATTCAAAACAAAATTTAGAACCTTTAGTTCGAAAAACTTAAAATGAGAAGTAAAAGTAATAAATTTTTTCCTATGTAATAATAAAACAAGTAAGAGCGGCTAAATTCGGCTATGCCGAATCTTATATACCCTTCACCATGGTTGGGAAAATAGTGAAGTTTATATATGGACATATATGGAATGGACAGATTTATATACGGACATCTTTAAGTGGAAATTTACCATTTAGTTTAGTGATAAAACTTGGACTCTGAAAGATTTATGGTTTCCGAAAATAGGTATTTTTTTAGGTTTTGGTCATAACTACTTTCAGCAAATATGTTCTACTAAAGATTTTCGATCTTTGGATATATAAGACGTATCCATAGGTCATATTACATTTTAGTTTTTATAAAAATGTTGATGTTTTTAGCCCATTTATGGAGTATTTAATTACGGTCTTACCATTCTTAAGATATAAATTAATCTATTTTGTGCCACGCCCAATTCAAGGATCCCGCCCACATTTGGTCAGATGTTGTGTATTGATAACCAAGATGCTTGTACCTTATTTGGAAACTTTTCCTATTTCCGTTCTCCAATTATACAGAAAAGCTGACCAACATCGTTAAGGCAACTGTGCTGGACGCATTTGTTTTGTTAAAAAAAAAAAATAAAAAAAATAACAAAAAGATTTAAGAAAATAAAAAAAGTGTTAAAAAAATATAAAAATAAAAAAAGTTGAATAGACGGGCTCGATCACGCGACTAAAAGAAAAAAAGTATTTGTGACAAAGCGCTTAGACCACTGAGCCATTGAAGGACATAAGCAAACGTCGTTAATAGAAGTAAATAAAGAGTTTTCGTTTAAAACAGATTTGTTTGGGTTTTACTTAAATGACAAACCTTTGTATGGATTTGTTGTTTGTGGGTAAAAGGTGAGGAGGTGAAAGACAAAAAGTTCAACAAATAAAATAAAAACAACAACAATCACGATCATAATGCCAAACAGTGTTGTCATATTTTTTTTTCAAAAATCTTTTTAGTTCTAAAAAAAGCTTTTTCGACAAAAAAAATATTTTTTTACAAATCGTTAAAAGAAATCACTAGAACTGCATGTGTTTTATTTCTACAAAAAAGTTTGATTTAGCTGGCAAACTTGTATTTGGGATTTTATTTCGCTTTTTTATTTTTAATTTATTTAGCTTAATTTTAAAAATATGAAGGAAAATAGTTTCTAATTTTTTTTATAAGTTATTATAAGTTATGACCTAAAATAGTTGCACTCAAAGGGAAATTATGTATAAAATTTTCTTAATATATGAGAAAATGGTTTAAAAATCTTTTTATAAATTCTTTTAAATCGGAGCAAAAAATAGAAATAAAACCCTTTGTATTTTGTTTGTATCAGAGGGTTTTTATACAAATTTTGATGTTTTTAGCCTATTTATGGATTATTTAATTATGAATATAAAATTTTATTTAAATTAATTATTAAATGTTAAAAAAAAACAAAAAAAAAAAAAAAATCTTAAGAAAATAACAAAAAATGTACAAAAAAAGTGAATTGACCGGGATTCGAACCCGCGACCCTTCCACCTGTGGTGAAGGGTATAAAAACGTTTGTATTTTGTTTGTATTAGAGGGTTTTTATAAAAATGTTGATGTTTTTAGCCTATTTATGGATTATTTAATTATTAATATAAAATTTTATATAAACTAATTATTAAATGTTAAAAAAAAACCAAAAATAAACAAAAAAAAAAAAAGTCTTAAGAAAATAATAAAAAAAATGTACAAAAAAAAGTGAATTGACCGGGATTCGAACATCGAACCCGCGGCCTTAGAGAAAAAAAGGATTTGTGACATAGCGTCTAGACAACTGAGCTATTGAAGCTCACACAAAATCATCGTCAATAGAGGTACATATATAAAAGTCTTCGTTCATTAGAGATTTGTTTAGTTGTTATTTAAATGACAAATCTTTGTATGTGTGTTGTTTGTGTATAAAAGGTGGAGATGAAAGAAAAGAATTTTAACACATTGTTATGCTTAATATTCTACATACATATTAAACAAAGGGATTTTACCGAAAATTAGAGGTAGTCCTGGTTTTTTGCTAATATCTCAGCCATTTATTAACTGATCTGTCTGATTTTTAATAGCAAACAGAAATGGATCACATGTAACAGAAATAAAAAACAATCAAGTCGTAATCATGTCTGGGTTCTTCGGAAAACCCATTTCAACACACAGACGGACATCGTTAAATCAACTTCGCTCTTCATAAGGACCCAGAATATATATACTTTATAGGGTCTAAGATCAATATTGTAGAAATTACAAACGAAATGACAAACTTATATATACCCTTCCACCTGTGGTGAAGGGTATAAAAATATTTGGTATTAGAAACTAATGAACTATTTCTAAGGAAAATTTTATGCAACTTAGTTCAGATGAATTTAAAAAATTTTAATAAAATATTGGAATTTTATGAATTGTTGATCTGTTATTTTGTAAGTGAATAGTATAGTAGGATTGGAGATCATATCATATTCTTTTTATTAATTATTTTAATTGGAAAGAAACATGAATTTTTTTTTTTAAGTAAAAGTTTTCTAATTTTTGAAAAATACTAAACTTAGGTATAGGATTTTTTTTTTGGAAAACGTTAAAATTTTTATTCAATTTTCTTTAAAAAAAAAACAAAACAAACTAGTTAGTTTTCCTAACTTTCAAGAAAAAATTTTATTTAAGGAAACAAATTAAAGTAACCATTTAAAAAAATTATCGTGCATGATTGTAATTTTTGATTCGTGATCGAGCGTGAGTCAAAAATGGCTTACGTGCCCATCTCTAATATTAACAGTCTTAAATACTAAACTTAAAATAGCTTAAAATATATTTTAAAAGTTTGCTAGCAAAAGGTAAATAATTTCGAACTTGTGCTTTTATGTAACAATTTTGTATGCTGACAACAAACAAAATATCGCAAGCACATTTTATACATTACGGCATTACGGCTTTTCTATAAACTATTTTTTACACTTAATAATAAAAAAGGTTAAAATTTCTATACGTATGTCAATTAAAGTTTAAGCCAAAAATGCCATATAATAAACTTATGACATTTTTCCATTTTCCAAAAATAACAAGAAATGTGACGGTGATATTTTGTATTTTTGTAACAATTTCCTTAAATTACTTAATTTAAGAAGATAAACGACCCCCAGTGTTCTTCAGCCATAGATGCCGAATTTCACTTAGGGCGTCCCTTTTTGTAGTTCTCTCAAGCAGAACCGTTAATTAACTACGAAAAGGATCTGACTTTGTCACAATTTATTACGTTTCAGGATATCCTGCAGTACATTTTTTAATTTGTTTACCTTTTTGCTAATGAAATTTAATTTATATTTTAAATACATGAGTTTAGTATAATTCAATTTAATTTAAAAACAAAAATCTCTAGCAAAAAGCTAGTTAAGAGCAGTGTTCTCACAAAGCGGAAGTCCTCCGAAAGTGAGAAAATACTTACACAATGAGTGTAAAGTACTTTAAAATATATGGTAAAATATATTACCTTAACTATAGAAACAGTTTAATATTTATTAGAAATTTTTTATCAAATTTAAGGATAATTTTGATTTAAAATAAGTGCTATTCAACTTGATGTTAGAAAATATTTTCTTGTTTTTAGGTAGTTAAGTCCTAGTTTTTAATAAAAAAAATACCAAATGCACTTATATTAAATAAAATTTTTCTTAAAACCAAGGAAGCATTTCCTAACTAACAGTAAAGTTTTAGATGAACTAATAAGAAGGAAATTTTACTGTTTTCTAATAAAAGTTCTCAGTAGTAAAATTTTTTTATAATAAAGAAATGTTTACTAAATTTTAAGTAAAATTTTTTTCTTAATTTTAAGAAAAATTTTAATAAAAATTGGTAAAAAGTGTCTCTGGCGCCGTTTTTATTTAAATTTTTCTTCCAAATAAGTTAATTTTTTTAAATTCTAGGTAATTTTTGAGTATTCAAGGCCGTCAAAGGGGAGTTTTCCCCCTCCCCGCAGGAATTTCAAAAAATCCGTCTTTGTCAGAAACCTACTTGGCAGTTTCAGCTTTCTAGATTTAGAGGTTTGGGCTGAGCGTTGTTGAATGTGTGAGTTTGTGAGTGATTGATTAAATGAGTCAGTCAGTAACCTTATTACTTTATATATAGAGATTAGGATATTAAATAGGTTAATCGTTCTTCGTTTAATCAAAGAATTTTTTTAAATACTTGTTGGAATAATTTAAAATGCTCAAATTTCGAAGAACGCATAATTCGAATAATTTTATCAAAATTGGTAAAAAATATACACAAATGGATTAAAAATATGTTTTTAAAGGTTTATATAAGACAAAAGCATTCATAATATCCTCTAGAAAAGGATATTTCAAAGTCCTTAATATTCGAAGTTTTTTAAAATGCAGTTTAAAAAGTAAAACAAAGAAATCTACAAATAACTTATACTAATCTATAATAAAGATTTTAACACCACATGTATTCTGTTGATTTTTTATCGTTGTTTTGGTTGGTATGTACCCCTGTTATGTTAACAGAACTAAACTACATTATCGTAAAACTTGTCAAGTTTACGGAAATTGCAAATTTAGTCATGACAAGCTAAAATATTTCCAAGAAATGGAATTTTTTAAATATTCTTTTATGAAAAAATTTATTTTACTTTGTTTGTTGCTAATTAATTAATAATGTAATGTAATAAAATTATTTTTAATTCACAAAGGTATGTATTTATAACTTAAAGTATTAACAAAAATTACAATAAAAATAATAGTTTGAACAACACCAAAAAAATGTGAATGATGTGTTAAAAAAACAATGAATTTATAAGCTTATTAAAAATAATACCTTTTTAAAAAATCGGAACTAAATTACCAAATTAGATTTTTAGTTTGATGGAATATATTAATTTTCATAACTAAATATTCCATTGACTTTCACCATTTGGTCAGATAATATATACTTCAGAGCTGAAAACAATCGTTCCACACTAACTTGTGCATTATTATGTAGCAGTGTTTTGTGCAGACCAAAAGTTTATAATGTTCGAATCCAGGTCTAATCTTGATTGCCGATCGTATATCATAAAATCAGCTTGCAAGTGCGAAAGTAATGAATAGGGTTCGGGGCTATCAGGATCCAGATTTTGTAAAAATTCTGAGAACGATTTTGACACGATTTTACTGGTAGATGTTTCATCTAGTGTATTATCGACAATCGAGATATCAATGGCTTACAAAGGAATCTATATTAAACAAATAAAAATAGATGCATTTTATTATATAAAGGATGTCCCAAGAAGAACGCAATTTTTAAATCTGGCAACATTCAAAGTGTCATTGTTTGACATTTGAACAATTGTTATTGTTTGCTAGAAGGTACGAGGTTAGTAAAAATGGAGCGCAACACGAATGAACAACGCTTTCTCATTGTGAAATTGTTTTACCAAAATGGTGAAAGTTTTGCGGCTACAGTTCGCAAATTGCGATCAATTTGGGGTCACAATAATGCTCCAAAAGAGTCAACTGTAAAGAGATTAATGGAAAAATTTGCCGAAACTGGGTCTGTTAGTGATGTAAAGACAACAACGCGCCATCGACCAGGTCGATCGAACGAAAATGTCGCAGCTGTACGTGATGATGTCGCTCAAACTCCATCCACCTCAATTCGACACCGAGCTCAGCAAATTGGAGTCTCCAAATCCACTTTGCAGCGAATTTTGACAAAAGATTTGCATCTTCATGCATACAAAGTTCAATTGACTCAGGAACTGAAGCCAGCTGACCATGGACTGCGAAGGGAGTTCGTTAATTGGGTATTGGAGAGACAACATGAAAATGCTGATTTTGCCGATAAAATCATCTTCAGTGACGAGGCCCATTTTCATCTTAATGGCTTCGTCAATAGGCAGAATTGTCGCATTTGGGGTGAGGAAAATCCTCGAGTGATTCACGAGAAGCAAATTAATCCTCAACGTGTCACTGTGTGGTGTGGTTTTTGGGCTGGAGGAATCATTGGACCTTTTTTTATGAAAATGAGGCAGGTCAAGCGCAAACAGTCAATGGTGTTCGGTATCGTGAAATAATAGCCAGTTTTTTCTTGCCTAGAATTGAAGGAATGAATGTGGAGGGCATGTGGTTCCAACAAGACGGCGCCACATGTCATACAGCCAGAGAAACAATTCAATTGCTGCATCAGTCATTTCCCGGTCGTGTTATTTCGCGTTTTGGAGATCAGAATTGGCCGCCTAGATCGTGCGATTTAACACCATTAGATTTTTTTCTTTGGGGTTTTTTGAAGTCGATGGTTTACGCGAATAAGCCGACGACGACTCAAGCCTTAAAAGAGGAAATTGGACGCTGCATTAATGAAATACCGCAGCATTACTGCAAAACGGTCATTGAAAATTTCATTAAAAGATCGCGTGCATGCCAGCAAAGCCGCGGCGGCCATCTGCACGATATATTGTTCCATATATAACCTCATTCTGTCTACTTTACGATATAATAAAGTTTCATGATTTTTTTTTAAATATCTGTGTTTTATTTAAAATTTAAAAATTGCGTTCTTCTTGGGACACCCTTTATTTTCCTAAGAAATATCAGAGCTTCTAAAGTATTTAATCATTAATTCGATTTTCAATTTGAAGTAATCGAATTTCCGCATATTTCTACGTATCGATTGAATTACACAGTTCAAAACAAAAAAATTACGGGGTTCCGACGATTGATTCTTTTTAAGGAGACCAAAAAAAAATATACGTGTGTCGGCGTTTTGATAGTTTACATCGGAATTTCATTTTAGAGGCGTTTAGTGTTTCCCAGCTCTGGCCTGTTCCTGCAGCCTTCTTTTTCATTACCAAGGCTTTCCCTCTTTATCAATATTTGCCAATCTTCGTTTAAATCTTTCACTGCTTTAATCATATTCGCTCCAGTATCCGTAGTTATTGTGAGAATTTGATTAATATTAAGATATTTAATATAACAGTAGGCAATTCCTGTAACTTTCGAATCGAGTAAGTTTTCACATGAAACGCATGGATTGAAACAAAAACGATATGAATTGACACAAAATGTCATATTTCTCACACGATCGTTTCTATAACTTTTTTATTGTGAAAACTTTCTGTCAAGGTTTTTTTCCACCATTATTGGAAAAATGTGAGAAAAAGTGTTTCTGTAAACATTTAAGGCGAAAAGTTTTTCGTTTCTACTGTCAAATTTACTCACAATTTAAAACGGTGCGAATTTTTTGTATTTTAGTTGATTTGCCATTATCGTTCATGTTGGTGTGAAAAACTACATCCTTATTAAAAATAAAAATGTTTCACGTACAATTTAAGGTCATGTCACCGATTGAGTACATGGGTTTTAATTTTTTCGGGGAAGATGTATATCAGCAATTATTTCGGAGAAAAGTTCAAAAATGGCTATCTTCGTCAAAAATTAATTAATATAATTAGTTTGAAAATCTTTTAGATATTTTTATTTGTTAACCGAAAAAATTTTCAATCTTTTGGAGTTCTTAAATGTTTTTTCATAAAAATGCAATTTTTACCTATAGCCTAAAGTCTTGAATTTTCCCCTTACAAAATCCCATTTTAAAAACTAAACCGAAAATTAAAATTCTTCACCGGACTGTAATGGGTTGAAAAAAGTCAAAAGAAAATTTTGCTATGATGTACATATTGTTCCATTCCGATCATAAATGACGAAGATATAGGCAAGTCCATTTTCTAACTTTGCACCGAAGTGACTCCCGGCAAGGGTCTATTCGCGCACATTTTTTCCAAAATATAATATCTGGGAGCGTTGGGAGAGGAATCGGGTAGGTGCCACTAAAATATACTTGTTTCAGGGAACGATGAACTACTTGATATAGAACAATTAAGTAAATTGTTTAAATGAACTAGTCATCACGTAAAATATATAAAAACAAAAATATTAAAATAATTGTTTAATAAAATGGATAGTAAGAAGGTAAGTAAGACAGAAATAGAATTTATATTAAAAATTTTTTAATTTATTTATTTTTTCAGAAAACGGAACGAATTTCCAAGGAGCAGAAAGCAAAATTAGTGGACCAAATGAGCTCTAATTTGGAATTTGCCAGAGGGCGATAAATTCTTAGTAGATTTCGACGATCGCACATTTCAGCAGTTATCAATGCAACACCATAAATTTTTTTAAATCTTTTATTTTAATTATATAACTTTTTTTATTTAAAAAATATATTTTATTTCGCAGTTGATGTTCGCGATTTTTTGTTTGTTTATATTTTTTTACTAGTATTTGACAGCTGCCTTGGAATATTCCAACAAAAACGTAATATAAACGTAAACAATGTTGCCTCTTTTCGCATTAAAATGCAGAAACACTTTTTATTCACAAATCGAGAAACAGTGGGATTTTTTGTTTCACACTTTTCGATACGAAAACTTCTCACAAAAAGTTACAGGAACTGCCTACAGATTTCAAATAATTACAACTGTGACTTGATTTCAGTTCTTTACTGCCAGTGTTTTAATTTGAATGTAATAATTTTTTAGATGCTGGACACACTTAAATCTTGTCTAGTTGCTGCATCAATTTTTAAAGATAATAATTTGCCTTTTAAATCTTCTGTAATTTCAGTTCTTTTGGAAAAGGCGATTATTCTTTCATTTGTGTTATGTGCATTAGCACTTATACTCACTGCATCAAACACGCGTGGAACTAATATTTTAAATGCGCGATTTTCAACCATTTTTTGTAAAAAGCTCTACAATTGCTAACTCAATATTATTTATATTTAAATTGTTTTTGTTTTCAAAAGAATTGCGTTTTTCTTTAGCACTTTCACACACAGACACAAAATAAATATTTTGAAATATATCATTATTTTTTACAATTTTCTGTTGCTTAACACCAAGTATATATTTCCCGATTTAACTTGAATCAATTAAAAATTTGCATTAATTAACTAATATTTATCACAATGAAAATTACACTAGTTAAAAAAAACGACAAGCGGGGCACCCAGTGGGTTCAACTAAATCAACTAAATAATAACCAGACGAAACTTGGTATATAAGCTTGCATTGGACCAATGACAAACATTATCGTTTAAAAAGGTTTATTTTATAACTTAAAATCAAAGGACCAATTTTACAGTGTAAACTAAGCCTTTCCTTTGGATAAGCATTTGGTTAAGTAAGAAATTTTCACACAAAATGTGAAATGAAAACGGCGCCAAAGATACTATTTACCAATATTTAATAAAACTTTCCTTGAAATAAAGAAACCAGTTTTACCTAAATTATAGGAAAATTTTACTACTGAGAACTAAATTTTTATTAGAAAACAGTAAATGAGCAGTGTATGAACTAATTCATACATCATCTAAAATTTTTATGTTAGTTAGGAAATGTTTCCTTGATTTTAAGAAAGATTTTATTTTATTTAAGTTTATTAGATATTTTTTTTTACTAAAAACTACAACTTAACTCCCTAAAAATAAGAATAATATTTTCTAACATCAAGTTAAATAGCACTTCTTTTAAGTGAAAATTATACTTAAATTTGATAAAAAATTTCTAATAAATATCAAACTGTTTCTATGTTAAAAGTAATATATTTTAGCATATATTTGAAAGTACTTTACACTGATTGTGTATTTTCTCACTTTCGGAGGACTTCCGCTTTGTGAGGACACTGCTCTTAACAAGCTTTTTGCTAGACATTTTTGTCTTTAAATTGAATTATACTAAACTCATGTATTTAAAATATAAATTAAATTTCATTAGCAAAAAGGTAAACAAATTAAAACAAGTAAACAAGGGCTAAATTCGACTGTGCCGAATCTTTGAATACCCTCCACCAATATCCTAAAAAGATGTTCTCTTCTGTTTTTGATACAAATAATACAAAAAAACTTTAAAAGTAAAATTATGTAGGTGAAAAAATTTTTTGAGGTGAAAAACTTTTTTAAATGTAAAAAGAACATTTTTGATGGAAAAAAAAAAATTTAGAGGTGAAAAAAAAAATTTTTAAGGTGAAAAAATTTTTTGTGGTGAAAAAAAATTTTAGTGGTGGAAAAATGTTTGAGGTGAATACAAAATATTAACTGCTAAGCGACTGGTGAAAAAATATCAGAAAATATGTTATGTACCAGTCGCTACTATGAAATTGTACTAAATTTGTATAGGCAATTTAGAGGTACCTTTACATTTTCACTAGTTTTTTTTAAACATGGACTGCACAAAAAATACATTTTAAAGCATAGTTTTTGTCAAATACTCGAGTTTGTTCCGGCTAATGGGAACTAGCTCTGCAGCTGAATATTCCTAATGGAGAGAATGCACTTTCTGATGCGCCACGTATTGATAGATAGTTGCAACGAATGTTCTTTCTTTAAAAAATTGAAGTGTGTTTGTCAAATGGAGAGAATACAGCAAAGAAATTTATTTGTTAAAAAAGAACATGAGTTGTAACTATTTGTCAATAGATGGCCCACCAGAAGGTGTATTCTCTCCATTAGGCATATTTTGCTGCAGAGCTAGTCTCCATTAGCCATATTGTGCTACAATATGCAGTAGAATATTATTGATTTTCTATTTTCTTTGTAACATAAATGAATATTTGCCAAAAACTATAAAAATATATGTTTTATGTGCATATTATACCTTAATTTTTTAAATCAATATTCATTTAGATGTTTAACAGCACAATATCGCACTTTATTCATCTGTATTTTTTTATAAAAGAACAAATTAACATAAATATACATTTGTCAATCCCTCAATTCTCAAAAATACAAATGGAATTAAAAAAATACTATTTTAAAAAAATACTATTTTCTTTTTTGACATAAAAATGTTGAAAGCCTAATCCAAGGCTATATCGCTATGGGGCAGGATATAGTTTTAATGTGATTTTGCGCCACCTATTCAAAAGTAGCGGCACTAAACCAATTATGCATTTTGCTCTTTTTTATATATAAATTTCTTTGGACCTAGCCATGGGGCCAAAGACATTTATACATAAAGATAGAGCTAAATACATAATTGCTTTAGTGTCTATACTTAGGAGTAGATGGCGCTTAAGTAAATAGATAACGATACCCTGCGCCATGCCTAGGTCGCATGGCCCTGGATTTGGCTTTCAATTGCCTTAGTAACCACAGATATGAGATTTAATACATATTTAAAATTCTAGTACATTAAGCTGTCACTAGCAGACTTATTTCAAAATACTAAAGTCAATTTTTGAAATGTTCGACGTGATAAAAGCATTTGTTTCACATTTTCTGTAAAAAAAAAACAAATTTTTATCGATCAAAATGGTATTTTTTCGTTAAATTTGTATAATTTTGAAGTTTGAGGCATTGGAAAATCCATATTTATGTTAATTCTTTCTTTCAAAAAAATAAATACACATACGAAAAATTGCAATACAGTGCTCTTGAACATCTAAATGAATATTGATTTAGAAAATTAAAGTTAAAGCTTTTGGCAAACATTCTTTTATGTTACGAACGAAATAGAAAATCAATAATACCCTGTTGTATATTGTAGCAGAATATGCCTAATAGGGAGAATTTTTTTCAGATGCGCCACCTTTTGGGAAATAGTTTCAACTAATGTTCTTTCTTTAACAAATTAATGTCTTTGATTTATGTAACAGAACTTTTGTTATTTAGTTTTAGTAATGTTATTTACAGAGGTCTGCTCTGTTAGCGACTTTAACATTTTTACTTACTTAACAGAAAAAAAATAAAATAGATACAGAAAAATTGTACCAATTTGTATGGAAAATTTAGAGGTATCTTCACATTTTCAGTCATAACTTTTGAACTGCTTGACCGATTTTGCTCATTTTAAATACCAAACTGCTCGGGAGGATGTTTAATAATCTGGGTAAAAATATGCAACCCCGCTTTCGTCTTCGCGTCGTGATCGCCATTTCAACAGACAGACAGACAGACGGACAGACAGACAGACACACAGACAGACGGACATCGCTAAATCGACTTAAAATTGCATAAGGATCACGAATATATATACTTTATGGGGTCTTAAACCTATATTTCGACATGTTACAAACGGAATGACAAACTAATATATACCCTCACCATATATGGTGGAGGGTATAAAAATGTACTGCAGGGTATCCTGAAACGTAATAAATTGTGACAAAGTCAGATCCTTTTCGTAGTTAATTAACGGTTCTGCTTGAGAGAACTGCAATAAGGACGCCCTAAGTGACACACGGTATCTATGGCTGAGGATCACTGGGGGTCCTTTGTCTTCTTAAATTGACTAATTTAAGGAAATGGTTACAAAAAAACAAAATATCGCAGTTACATTTCTTGTTATTATTGGAAAATGGAAAAATATCATAAGTTTATTATATGACATTTTTGGCTTAAACTTTAATTGACATACGTATAGAAATTTTAACCTTTTTTATTATTAAGTGAAAAAAAATAGTTTTTGTGCCTTTGATAAATATTAAGTATAATAGGCGCAACGTCAATTATAGGAAAGTCATTATGCCGTAATGTATAAATTTTGTATTGTAGTCAGCAAACAATTTCTTCATTGAACATGGCCCAGCTCAAGCCGCTAGAGGTAGGGCCTGTAATTTGGTATGTAGGATCCCCTCCGGCGTAGACATCCGCTAAGACGGGGTTTTTGGAAATTCCTACGGGGAGGGGCAAAAAGGGGAAAACTTTTCTTTCACGGCCTGCATAAACCCCTTTAGCTAGAAACCTGAAATTTGAAATACGCCTTCCTGGGAGTATGTGCGAACTCCTTTTTAAGTACATTATAGAACTTTGACCAGGGATGTGGTAAAAATGGGGTTTATAGGGCGAAAAGTCTCGCCCTTTACGGCCTTCCCAAACTGTTGGACCTGGGAAGTTGAAATTTGGTATGCAGACTCCTTCTCCAGTGTAGATAACAGCCAAGACGTGATTTTTGAAAAATCCAACGGGGATGGGCAGAAAAGGGTGAAATTCTCCCCTTCGACGGACATGGGAAGCTGGTATTTGATATGCAGGCTCCTTCTCCAGTGTAGATAACAGATTAGACGTGATTTTTTAAAAATCAAACGGGGAAGGGCAGAAAAGGGTGAAATTCTCGCCTTTGACGGCCTGCCAAAGCCGTTAGAGATGGAAGGTTGAAATTGTGTTTATTGGTTTCACCTGAGGTGTAGACATCCACCCAGGTAGGATTTTTGTAAATTCCTACGGGGAGGGCCAAAAAGGGGGAAATCTTCTTCTTAACAGCCTGCCCACACCGAAATAGCAAGATACATGAAATTTTAAACATGTATTACCTGGAGTATGCACTAACTCGCTGATAAGCTACATTTTAAAATTTTAGCCAGGGACGTGGTAAAAATGGGGGTTAAAAGTATGAAATGTCTCCCCTTTAACAGCTTGGCGAAACCGCTGGACCTGGGAAGTTAAAATTTGATATGCAGGCTCCTTCTTCGTTGGGAAAATCCAACGGGGAGGGCAAAAAAGAAGAAAATTCTTCCCCTTGAAGACTTCACGAAACCGCTGGGAAGTTAAAATTTGGTACATAGGTTCTCACTCCAGCGTAGACATCCACCCAAGTTGGATTTTTGGAAATTCCTACTGGGAAGTGCGATAAGGGGAAAGTCTCCCCCCGGTGTAGACATTCACCTAGGTCGGATTTTTGGAAATGTGTACGGGGAGGGGCAAAAAGGTGCACAGTCTCCTCCTTAACGAGCTGCCCCCACCGATTAAGCCAGAAAGCTGAAATTTTTAATATGTGTTAACTGGAGTATGTGCTAACTCATTGATCAGCTACGTTTTAGAATTTTAGCCAGGTTCATGCTAAAAATGGGGGTTTAAAGGGAAAAACCTGATATTTGAAATATGTGTTACATCTTAGAATTTTGGTCCGGGATATGGTAAAAATTAAGGACTCCGGGTAATTATCTGGGCGTTAGCCCGGGTAACCATTTCTACGCTAACAACGTAGCGGAATTTGGCCGCTATGGTGTATATGGGAAAATATTTGCAAGGTAAAATTGCAAATTGGAAGGGGACAGAAATAGAATGGAAAGGGTACGAGTAGAATTGAAACACTAGACAAGGGATACAAAATGGAATGAAACGGGGTACGAGTGGAATTAAAACACTTGACAAGGGATTGAAATGAGGAACGAGTGAAATCGATACACTTGATAGGTTAAAAAATAAAATAGAATGGGAAACGAGTGTAATTGAAACATTAGACGAGGGGAAATAAATGGAATGGGAACGAGTGGAAATGAATCATTAGACAAGGAGAACGAAATGGGATGGAAAGGGAATAAGTGATATTAAAACAGATAACACTGGACACGTCCCCCTTGTATGACCTATAAGCAAGAAATTCAAAACTTTAAACTTAAACATCCACTTCAAAAGATGAAACAAATTTATTTAAATAGTAAAATCTTTAGAAAATAGAATAATATTTTTTCTCAACATATTTCGATATTTAAAACTACTTCGTTAAGTATCGGGCTTTTAAGCTAGTTATTACATAAATGAGCAAATTCGAAATTTTTTACCTTTTGCTAAAAAAATTTAAAAATATATTTTAAGCCATTTTAAGTCCAATATTTAAGACTGTTAAGATGTGCACGTGAGCCATTTTTGACTCATGCTTACACACGAACTAAAAATAATTTTCTTAAATGGTTACTTTAATTTGTTTCTTTAAATTATATTTTTTCTTTAAAATTAGGAAAACTAACTAGTTTGTTTTTAATTTATTGTTTTTTTTTTGGAAAAGAATATTGAAGATAATTTAAACGTTAAAAAAAAATACTATACCTAAGTTTTAAATTTTGGAAAAATTAGAAAACTTTTACTTGAAAAAAAAATATTTTTTTTAAATTTTTAAAATTTATCTAAACTAAGTTGCATGAAAATTTTCCTTAGAAATAGTTCATCAGTTTTTAAAACCAAATAAATGTTCATTATTACATAGGAAAAAATTTATTACTTCTCGATTTTAATTGTCTGAACTAATTTTTAGAAAACAGTCCTTAAAAATTAGAAAGTGGTATACTTAAAAACTGAATTTAGAAATGGCTTTCTAATTAAGTTCAAGTACTTTCTCATTTTAAGTTACACATTTTTTGAACTAAATAGAAGTTATGTTCTAATTTTTTTTAACTAAACTTAATTTTATTCCATTTTAGTATGCAAATTTCTTAAAAATGATTTGTTTTTCTTAAAAATTGACAAATATTTATTTATTTAATCCTATTTTTATTTGGAAGTGTAGAAATTTGTAGAATCTTTTTGAAATAAGAAAAAATGACAATGTAAGGACATAGTTTAGCTCTAAATAAATATGGCTTTCGTTAAAATCCATGGAAGAAATTTAGATTTTATAAAAATCCTGGAATTTTATGAATTGTTGATCTGTTATTTTGTAAGTGAATAGTATAGTAGGATTTTTTTTTTTTAAGATCATATCATATTCTTTTTAATTATTTTTATTGTAAAGAAACATGAAAATTTTATTAGTAAGTTTATAGAGAATAAAAATTGAGAAATTCCACTGAGCCAGCAGGATAGAATACTTAGTATTTTCGGTTGGCGCTACCCAACCTTGTCAATACCCATGCTCTTCTTCTCCCTTTACGGTCATTGCTTGTTGATGATTGTCTATTTTATATTGAGTGTTAGGAAACAAATTAACAAACTTGTAAACAACAACACAATTAGACTAACATCAACGAAATTTAACAATTTATATTTATCCTCTATATTTTACAGTTTTTTGTTATGAACTTTAATTCTTAAAGTATCAAATAACACAGCTTATATGAAGCATTTAATATCAAATGTTTGTCTTAATCCATATTAAATCTACAACATAATCTATGTTGATAGTTAATGAATAGACAATATTTTGAATTATATTTTTCACTGTATCCTTGTGTGTAAAGTACTGGAATTTTATGAATTGTTGATCTGTTATTTTGTAAGTGAATAGTATAGTGTTGTTGTGTTGTTGTGTGTTGTTGTTTACAAGTTTGTTAATTTGTTTCCTAACACTCAATATAAAATAGACAATCATCAACAAGCAATGACCGTAAAGGGAGAAGAAGAGCATGGGTATTGACAAGGTTGGGTAGCGCCAACCGAAAATACTAAGTATTCTATCCTGCTGGCTCAGTGGAATTTCTCAATTTTTATTCTCTATAAACTTACTAATAAAATTTTCATGGTTCTTTACAATAAAAATAATTAAAGAGAATATGATATGATCTTAAAAAAAAAAAAATCCTACTATACTATTCACTTACAAAATAACAGATCAACAATTCATAAAATTCCAGTACTTTACACACAAGGATACAGTGAAAAATATAATTCAAAATATTGTCTATTCATTAACTATCAACATAGATTATGTTGTAGATTTAATATGGATTAAGACAAACATTTGATATTAAATGCTTCATATAAGCTGTGTTATTTGATACTTTAAGAATTAAAGTTCATAACAAAAAACTGTAAAATATAGAGGATAAATATAAATTGTTAAATTTCGTTAATGTTAGTCTAATTGTGTTGTTGTTTACAAGTTTGTTAATTTGTTTCCTAACACTCAATATAAAATAGACAATCATCAACAAGCAATGACCGTAAAGGGAGAAGAAGAGCATGGGTATTGACAAGGTTGGGTAGCGCCAACCGAAAATACTAAGTATTCTATCCTGCTGGCTCAGTGGAATTTCTCAATTTTTATTCTCTATAAACTTACTAATAAAATTTTCATGTTTCTTTACAATAAAAATAATTAAAAAGAATATGATATGATCTTAAAAAAAAAAAAAATCCTACTATACTATTCACTTACAAAATAACAGATCAACAATTCATAAAATTCCAGTACTTTACACACAAGGATACAGTGAAAAATATAATTCAAAATATTGTCTATTCATTAACTATCAACATAGATTATGTTGTAGATTTAATATGGATTAAGACAAACATTTGATATTAAATGCTTCATATAAGCTGTGTTATTTGATACTTTAAGAATTAAAGTTCATAACAAAAAACTGTAAAATATAGAGGATAAATATAAATTGTTAAATTTCGTTGATGTTAGTCTAATTGTGTTGTTGTTTACAAGTTTGTTAATTTGTTTCCTAACACTCAATATAAAATAGACAATCATCAACAAGCAATGACCGTAAAGGGAGAAGAAGAGCATGGGTATTGACAAGGTTGGGTAGCGCCAACCGAAAATACTAAGTATTCTATCCTGCTGGCTCAGTGGAATTTCTCAATTTTTATTCTCTATAAACTTACTAATAAAATTTTCATGTTTCTTTACAATAAAAATAATTAAAAAGAATATGATATGATCTTAAAAAAAAAAATCCTACTATACTATTCACTTACAAAATAACAGATCAACAATTCATAAAATTCCAGTACTTTACACACAAGGATACAGTGAAAAATATAATTCAAAATATTGTCTATTCATTAACTATCAACATAGATTATGTTGTAGATTTAATATGGATTAAGACAAACATTTGATATTAAATGCTTCATATAAGCTGTGTTATTTGATACTTTAAGAATTAAAGTTCATAACAAAAAACTGTAAAATATAGAGGATAAATATAAATTGTTAAATTTCGTTGATGTTAGTCTAATTGTGTTGTTGTTTACAAGTTTGTTAATTTGTTTCCTAACACTCAATATAAAATAGACAATCATCAACAAGCAATGACCGTAAAGGGAGAAGAAGAGCATGGGTATTGACAAGGTTGGGTAGCGCCAACCGAAAATACTAAGTATTCTATCCTGCTGGCTCAGTGGAATTTCTCAATTTTTATTCTCTATAAACTTACTAATAAAATTTTCATGTTTCTTTACAATGAAAATAATTAAAAAGAATATGATATGATCTTAAAAAAAAAAATCCTACTATACTATTCACTTTTATAAAAATCTTCACAGGAGAATTGTAAATTTGAACATATGCTTAAATTTTATTTTAAAATATTGATAATAAACAGAAAACATCAAACAAATTATTTAATTTGTATCAACTTGATTTTGAGTGTAAAAAGCACTTAAAATAAAGCATAATACAAGCAATATTTTAAGCACTTGAATTTTTAACTTCTCAATGTTTATTGAGTTGGCTTTTACAAACAAAACTGCAATTTAATAATGTGATTTAAAGAATTAGATTGGCAACAAATTCGGTGACCATAACTGGTATTGTTTTCTGGGTGTAAGAATGACGGTTACAGTGACGGCTGATTCGGTTATGAGTTTCAATTTGCAATTGTATTTAAAAATAATAATTATCCATGCTAGAGTAGTTGTCTATTTCTTAAACATTTTTCTTATAATTTTTTTTTAATTCTGCCCCTTTTTCGTAAAGAAATTTCTAAGATTTTAACAGGGAAACTACCTAGGAGTCTATTTTGTAACGGGAGAAATGGTGTAAATTACTATTATCAAGCATATCAACAAATTAATTTGTTAACATAAATAAATACATACATACGTATACATAAATGCTATATAGAGATTTCGGCTTGTTTTTATAAATATTCAAGGTTAATCAAATTTGTTTGAACTATTTATTTGTAATCCAAAATTTCGCATTTACAACCTACTTTTATCCAATAATACAATTTCTTTAAGTTAATTTTTGTTCTAGTTATTAATGCAACAAAAATTTTTAGCCCAAATGGTTCCGAAATAAACCTATACTCGAGATGCAATCATCTTCGGACAAGAAATAGGACACGACGTTGAACAATCTTCCTTTGCATCTGCATCAAAAATTACAAATTGACACAGATGAAAAAGACCAAACTTTTAGTGAAAATAATTTAAAAGTGAATATAAAAATTATCGTCCGAAACCTTTAAAGAGTTTTGCAAAGTTAGCTCAGATTTTTTTATTATGGCCTCATGGAATGTCTTTAATTTTAATTGCGTCCACACTACGAAAGCGCAAGACAGTTTACTTATATTCATTCATATTTGTTGTCATTGTTTACAGCAGTTTTGTGTCAAAAATTGCCTAAATGGAACCAGCTGTTAAAATATTGTGAGTGAAATTGTGACGTCATTCTAAAATCTTCATACAAATGGTACAGTTTTTCAAAGCTCATTTTGGTGCTTTACTAAGCTATATTATTTTGTTGGAAAAATTTCGATGTGTCCTTACATTTTTATTGACAATTTCTGAACCGCTAAATTGAATCCGATCTATTTAAAAACTAAAAAATCTATCTAAAAATTAGCAACTTAACTTGCATCATTGCACCGTAATTTATATTGAAACAGACAGATATTTTAAGAGGCTACATAATAAAATCCGTTCTAACTTTGCAAAATCCTTTGCACTGAATTTACACTATACTTAAATCTCATTTAAAATCGAGTTCTACCTAATTTCAAATTACCTCCGATAACACTACGAAATTTGACAGCTAAATTGGATTACGAATTGACAACCACAACATTTTGTAAACAAAACAAAAAAAAAATAACATCTTGAAAGACATTAATTTAATTAAAACTTATTATTTGTTTTCATTTTTAACAAGGTGATGTCAGATTTCCAAAATATTTTCATATATGCTGAATGCTATGTAAACATAATTATTAAACTGGGTTATGAAACTTAATTTCTTTGTATAGGAAATTTGATTTTAAATCCAGTTTGATCTAGTTTTTTGCAGCCAGTCGCCATAAAAAAAATTGTTCAATATGTTGAAGAGCAGCAATCAAAATGCAAGGCCGCGAAGACGCCGCGCCGGCCCCCTTCCAACGCCTGTACGCCATACCTTTTCAACGCTTGACAATAACAACTCATTCTCTTGGCAATACATATGTAACTATTACAATTAATTGCATTTTACATAAAGTCATATTAATTGACAAATTAATATGACTTTATTTCATTCCTTCTGTGGCATTATTTCCCAATGCGGTATGAAATAAGGTCATATGGCTTTATTGCCTATAGCTTTATTACACGGCATCTTAAAAAGTAGCTTAAAATCGTGTAAGAGAATATATTTATTTTACCTTTTTTTGGAGCCTTAAAGGGACAAAAAGTGCATATTTATAACTTTTTTAATAAAAAAATTACATTTAGGCAACAAATAAACGTTTTTCGACTATAACACTTTATTTTCGCTAATAGAGAACCCTTAAACAAATCTTATAATTTTTTTTATATAATTTTTTTTTAAATAAAAATCAAAAGTGGCAATATTCGGTATTTGGATGAATAGTAGCAATATTCGGTAAATAGCCAAAATATCCCGAATTCCGAGTAGGGTCCCTATAGTTTTAGTTGTTTCACAAAAAATGTAAAAAATAATTTTTTTAAGTATTTTATGTTTGGTTTTTTAATTCTACAGTTAATATTTATCATACTTAAAATATGATTTTTAATATAAAACTTTAACAAATTTTGTTTCTGGTTTTGAATTTTAATTTTGGAAACAAAATAATTTTGACATGTAAATTAACAAAAAAAAATATACAACAGTATAAAAATAATTTTAACATTTAGAAAATTGGAGAAATGTTTCTAAAATTTTTATTAAAAAAAACAACCTATTATTACTTATAAATGTAAAGTTTGAGCAACAACACAGCAGTATTAAAAATAACTTTTGATAATAAAGTCAATCGTCAACTGATTTTATATACGAGTAACAGACTAATTGAAGCGGAGCCGCGAATAACGTTTTAAGCGACAATTTTTACAAAACCTGTTTTTTCCAGATTACCGTTAGAATAACTCTCTTTTATGACTAAAAATGAAATTAGTCAAAATTATGCAGGATTTCGTTATCAAAATTTTCTGTTAAACTGTCGAGACGTGAAAATTAATATTCCGCCTAAGGCCCATTATTATAACTTGCCGATAGCTAAAGTTAGGTTGTTAACGGACAGATTATTAGTTTTTCGTTATTATAAGTATACTTTAACCTAAAAGTGACCGATAAGCTAAAGGTAAGTTTATCTAACCTTTAACTTTTAACGAAAGGTTTAAGCATTTGAAGTTGTCACATTTTCTGCCCTGTAGTGTAGTTGCCGTGTAGTTTTTTGACCGTATCTTTGCTGTTAGGTTTATTTCTGTGTTCGGCGTCGACAATGTAAATTTTCTACAACAAACATTTTTATTTTTTACACAATACAAAGAAATTTTGTTTTTCGTTTGTATTTTTTGTTTGTTGTAAGTAAATAAATAAATGTACGTCGTTGCCACTACGTCTTTTTAAGAACCATTTTAATTTGTCAAAAGTGATCGGTTTTTGTTATGGTAATGCCATATTTTCAAAAAACTTAATTTTATTTTATAAGGAAGTTGTAAAAACCAAAAAAAGTTAAATGTCACTTTATTCAAACCTTTAAATCAGACCTTTAAATCAAACTTAAAACAATATTTGTTGAATAATCTAGAAATACTTCTTTATTAAGATCGTAATTTGTATTATTTTTTTTTTTTTTTCTAATATTTATTGAAATATAACAAAACTCATTAATTTAATTTATTATTTCTATGTACATATTTTAATGCCAACTCGCCTCAATAATGTCTTTTAGACGCTGAGGCAAAACAAAATGTAAAACTGAATTTTTGATAATAAATTAACAAATAAAAAAAAAAAAAAAAAAAAAAAAAAAAATTCCTCACTTTAACTAAAGTTACCTTTAACTAACACGCACCTTAAAGGCAAGTTATAATAGTGGACCTAAATCGCTTTGTGCTAAGTGTTTTAAAAACTTAAAAAAAGATACTATTGCATGTCATATTTGCAAAGCAAAATACCATTTTTTGTGTGCTAATATTGACACTTAATTATTTTAAATTTGCTTTTACACCTCTCTTCATTGTCTAATGAAGTAAGAGAGCTAAAACAATTAGTAAGCTCATGTGTAAATCAAGAACTTAGAGGAAAGAACAGTTCATTAACTTAACAAAAAATTAACAAAAACCTAAATTGCATAAAAACAGCAAAGAAGACATAACAGTAACCTTCATAATTTAAATAAGTTTGATAATTGTATTGTTGTTGCTGAGCCAAGTACAAGTGCACTAGCTGTAACAAACAAACAACCTTTTTTATCTGCTGCTTCGTCTTTCTCCTCTGTCCCTGCTGCTGTCACTAATCAGAGAACTGCAAATGCTGATTGAAAAACGTTCATACGCAATCAACACAAGAATATATATGTGTTTGCGTTCAAACGATGAATATTCTCCAACACACATATTTGTTGATGATTTTAAATCAATCAAACGACGTGCAAATTGTTGTCACTGATTTATAATCATCGGTCGTTTTTATACCATTGATTTTATTCTGTTCGTTTGAGTCAACAATAATTATTTTGATGTAGAATAATTCAGAAAAAGTAATAAATAAAGCGAATGTGTGTATTCATAATCAAAACAAAATAGTTTCTTATCTATAAAAAGGAGGTGGTTTTGTAGAAACACATTTCATAAATTAGGGTGGGTCTAAAATTCGTTTTTTTAGAATTTTTATTAGTAATACCAAAAATATTGTTCTTTGTGAACTTTTTTTTTTTTAATTTAGGTCGATATCTCATGCTCTCCCAATCCGGTTAAAGTTAAATATTGCCTAATTTTCCAATCAAAATAGATGAAAAAATATTAGACAATATTTAAATTTTTCCGTATTAGGCAAGCCTGAGATATCGACCTAAATTTTTTTTACAAAAAAATATTTTTATTTCACAAAGAAAAATATTTTTAGTATTGTATTACTAATAAAAATTTTAAAAAAGCGTATTAAAGTCCCACCCTAATGTACATTTATGAAATGTGTTTCTATTTTGTTTTGATTATGATTATACTCATACGCGTTTTTTGTTGTTTTTCTGATTTATTCAACGCTGACTTTTTGTTGAGTGAATACATTTTCAAAAAACTTAGTCGACAGATGATTCACACTGATCCCAATTACGCGTTCAGTAACATGATGCTGATTTTATTCTACAGTGAATTTTGTTGAATTATTAAATGGGAACAAGAATTTTTGTGTATGATTAAATCAAGAAAAAAGTTGATTTTGCAGTTCTCTGTCACTAATACGGTAGGTAATGATGCTAACATGTTTGATGACAACATACAACCGATGCAAAATACATCTGATTGGACTAATGTGCAGAAGCGTAGACGTAAAAGGGGACCTGTTGTGTTGGGAGTTAACACTTCAGAAGAACTGGAAGTTGTCGTCCAAAAGAAATGGATTCATATTTCGTCACTTAAGCCAACAGTGTCATCCGATCAAATTATTGAATATGTTGACTAATATCGGTAAAAAACATTTTTTCATCTCAATTGGAATTTGATGTTATTGTGTTGGTTGAAACTTGGTTAAATGCTGATTTTACAGATTCTTAATTTTTCGATCTCAAGCTCTACAACGTTTATCGTAATTTCTCACTAATCATACACGGGGTGGTGGTGTACTGGTAGCAATTAAACGCAAATTTAAATCTTCTTTGCATTCTATTGATGATAAGAATGGACTGCTGGATCAACTTTTTGTAAATACTTATGGGTTTAATATTACATTTTGTATTTGTGTGTCTTATATTCCAACAAATAGTCCGGATGAAATGTATGAGGCACATGTTTCAAATATAATATTAATGGATTCCATTTTGGATGTAAATTCACGTATTTGTGTTTTGGGGGATTTTAATCTAAAAGACATATTATGGTCACAAATTGGTGACAGCTATAATTTATTACCAGTTAATGTTAATAAAAATCATGAAATTAATTTCATTGATGTTATGTTAAGTTTTAATTTGAATCAAATTAATAACATTTCAAACAAATTAAACCGTTTTTTGGATTTAATTTTCGTTCCATATAATTGTAAATTTTCCTTGCGCGAATGCTTTCTGCCAATTTCTCTATCTAATATTCATCATACTCCTTTAGTGAGAACATTTAAATTCAGTTAATTTTAATAAGTGTAATTTCGATGTGCTAAATTCTTTGCTCAAAGGTATTGATTGGATGGTGTTATTTTCGTCTCATTCCACAGTATAATGCTATGAAAATTTTTAAAAATTTTCTTGGGTAAATGTAGAGAAAATATTCCTCTTAAGAGATCTATACTTTATAAGCATCCATGATACATACACTATGGGTCTTAAAAAGCTTAACAAGTTTCATAAACGTTTTCTTGAATCGGGTAGTTTACATATATGATAACCAAAAGTTTATTCATTATAAAAGAGAATTTAATTTTTTAAATAAATTTCTATTTAAACAATTTATTTTGCAAAAAGAGCGTGAGATAAAATCAAATCACAAGTATTTTTGGTCTTTTGTAAAAGCAAAGAAGCAAATTTCTGATATTCCTTCAACCATGTATTATGGTGATAGGATTTCCGAAACGGGTAGTGATGTTGTGAGTATGTTTCCTCAATTCTTTAGTTCAAATTTTGATTCTTCAACGATCCATGCAGCTAAATACTCAAATTTGTTTGACATGCTAGACATCGGTGTCTTAAAAGTTTCAGAAAATGATGTCTTGAACGGAATAAAGCAGATTAATAATAATTTTAAATCGGACTCCGATGGTTTATGTGCAAATTTATTAAAGATGTGTGCATCATCTTTTTCTTTTGCGCTGACTTATATTATTAATTCGTCGCTTACTGAAGGTAATTTCATTGATAAATGGAAGTCATCTTCATTCACGCCGGTTTTTAAAAATGGGCGATATGTAAATTAGCTTGCGTTTCAAAAGTTTTTGAACATGTTGTTTATGAAAAGTTATTTTTTCTAACTAAGTTTTATATATCAACTCGTCAATATGGATTTTTCTCCGGAAGGGCAACTACAACTAATTTAACTGTTTTAGTGAGTTGTATGTCAGCCTTGGAGCTGACATACAACTAGTTGAAGCAGTGTATACTGACTTCTCTAAAGCCTTTGACAAAGTGTCTCATTATATTCTTTGTGCTAAGTTGCAGGCAATGGGTTTTCATTCAAATATTTTAGTTTGGTTAAAATCGTATTTATCAAATAGAACTTGTAAAGTTGTAGTTGATGGTTTTGAATCTTTGACATACTTGCAAACATCTGGTATCCCTCAAGGTAGTCTTTTGGGCCCGCTATTATTTAATTTGTTCATTAATGATGTGACAAATTGTTTTTTTTAAGCCAATTTTATTATTTATGCGGATGATTTAAAAATATTTCATAAAATATGCTCCATTGCTGATGTTTTGGATATGCAAAATGAATTAAATAATCTCCTTAACTGGTGTGAGCTCAATTGCCTTTATTTAAATTTATCTAAATGTTTTCACGTTTCTTACTTACGATCTCGAAATCCAATTCAATCAGTTTTTAGGTTGGGAAATTATATTTTAAAGAGAACTGACACAATTACTGATTTAGGTGTTGTTTTTGATTCCACCTTGTCTTTTATTCCACATATTATTTACATAATTCCGAAAGCTTATGTAATGCTTGCGTTCATTAGGAGAAGTTGTTCAGATTTTTCTGATCCCAATACGTTAAGATTGGTATACACTTCATATGTTAGATCGAAATTGGAGTATGCATCTGTAGTATGGAGTCCATATTGTGGAATTCATATCTCTCGTATTGAAAGAGTGCAATGAATATTTCTTAAACATGCACTTTCATCGTTTACCTTCTTATAGGTCAAAGAGTTTATTTTTAGGTTTAGAAACTTTAGAAAATCGACATAGATTCAATCTGCATTACTTATATATGATATACCCAGCAAAAAAAAATGGTAGTCATTCTGTGACTATAACTTCTTTCATTGCTTCCCAAACTTCAGTTGACATTCTTTTATGATTTTTTTGGTGTTATTCTAAGGCACTTCCAAAAGAATTAATGTGTTTATATTTCAAATGAAGTGATCTGGATATAAGCCCGATGCATATCTTAAAAAACACTCTTCATTACTTCTAAAGCATACCCAGCAAAAAAATGGTAGTCATTCTGTGATTATAACTTCTTTCATTACTTCCTAAACTTCTTTTATGATTTTTTGGTGTTATTCTAAAGCACTTCCAAAAGAATTCATGTGTTCATATTTCAAATGCAGTGATCTGGATATAAACCCGATGCACATCTTAAAGAATCACTCTTCATTACTTCTTAAGCATAATTTATAGTATATCGTATATTTTTTTTGAATCTAAAGCATTTATTCAAATTGAGAAAATAGTTTTGATGAACTTTTTCAATTTTTTTATTAAATCATTTTTTATATTTTAGTTCAAAATTTCATGAGGGTTAGAATTTATGCAGTTTTGCAATTTTTATAAAAGTTTTGAAAAATCAAGAAAAACTGATTTTTTTTAACCTTTAATTGAAACTAGCTGGCCTGTCATTTGCATTTTTTCAGCCTTAAATACTTATGACGACGCAATCTCTGCATTTTTGCATTATGTATATTATTCAACACTACTCCATTTCCAGTTTTAATTCAGAATTTACCAAAATAGTTTAAAAATTGTGAAGAAATTATTTCAAATTGCCCAAAAATGTTTTCAAATTGTGCAAAAATTATTTAAAATTGTTCAAAAATATTTTAAAATTGTCTTAAAATGTTTCAAAATTGTACAACCAGTTTTTAAATTATCCAAAAATATTTTAAAATTTGTCAAAAAATTCATTAAAATTTTTGAAAAATGTTTCAAAAGAGTATTTGTATATCAGTGCATAAATTTGGCTTCTTTAAACTTATTTTTCTGCATTCTTATGAATTAAATTTTCATCAAAGCTTAAATACTTCAAAGTATATGAACATTTTCCACTCATGCATCAGAATACCTAATCATTGTATTATCATTGCTTCCTTAGAGTAAAGTTTGAGTAATGCTTTAAGCTACATTTGAATACTTCCATCCTATGACACGCTAATGTTAAATTCATCGATGAAACCATCAGAAAAGAAGTGATGCCTTTGCCATAGTAGTGATGCTTTTATTGCTTCTTTGGCAGCAGTTTATTTTTGCTTAGATATGTTATAGTATATCGTATATTTTTTGAATCATAAGCATTTATTCAAATTGAAAAAATAGTTCTGATGAAATTTTTTATTAAATAATTTTTTATATTTTAGTTTAAAATTTCATGAGGGTTAGAATTTATGCAGTTTTGCAATTTTTATAAAAGTTTTGAAATATCAAGAAAAATGCATTTTTTAACCTTTTATTGAAACTAGCTTTCCACTCATGCATCAGAATACCTAATCATTGTATTATCATTGCTTCCTTAGAGTAAAGCATGAGTAATGCTAGTAGCTACATTTGAATACTTCCATCCTATGACACGCTAATGTTAAATTCATCGATGAAACCATTAGAAAAGAAGTGATGGCTTTGCCATAGTAGTGATGCTTTTATTGCTTCTTTGGCAGCTTCATTTTTGCTGGGTATTTACTGGAAGAATTAACTGGCCTAAGCTGTTATCGCAGATATCGTTTTATGTGCCACGTAGGATACTTTGCTATAAGCATTATATTTTTAACATTCCTTGTCATGGCACAAACTATGCCCAAAATAGTATTTTAACACCCTAACTGTCCAAGGCAGCGACTGAGGATTGCCTCACACGTCCGTTTTTTGTTTTTGGCAAAATCGGTGTATTTGGGGTAAACCTCAATAAATATAAATATCTAGATCTTTTAAAATGCATATAAATAGCTAAAATTATGTTTTTTTTATTAGCCCACATATGGGCTGTGGACTCCATGAAGCAGAATCTCCTATAAATCGCCTTCAGAGTCCACAGACCACATGTGGGCTGCGAATATTTTTAGCTTTTATAATGCATTTTCTAAAAAAAACTGTAAATACTTGCCTAAACTAAAGAAAGGCGAGTAAATCGCTGCTCAAAAAAGCCATGTCAATATCCTAAAATGGAAGAACAAAAGGGATGTCCTTATGATATGTACATGCCACGCAGATGAACAAACGATGTACAAGGGCCGAACCAAACATCTGAAACCGAATATGATATTGGAATACAATGATCTAAAGAAAGGTATCGACTTATCCGACAAATTATCAAGCTAGTATTCGCCAATTCGCAAGAGTCTGACATGATACAAAAAAATTGCGGTCGATGTTATTTTTGGAGTAACCATGTTAAATGCAGTTTATTTGTACAATAAATTTAACCAGCAGACAAAATGTAATATTTTGCAGGCACAAAAAGGTATTATAAAAAACCTATTGGGCGTACAGGCAGCCAATTTACCGGTTCCAATTACGCCGCAGAGTGGCTCATCTACATGTATCTCCCAAAGAGCTAATGATCAGCGGACTGTCTCGAACAAGTATTTTCTTACACAACTGGATAGAAAAGACGTTAAAATAACCAGACGTAGATGTGCAGGGTGCTACAATGAACATAGACTGAAGGGCGCGGCAGCAGCTGCAACTAATAAAGCAAAAAAAATATCACAGATGTGCAATATTTGTACTAAGCTATTTTGTTTGCAATGTTTCCAAAGAGCTAATAAGAATATTTAGTAATAATTGTTCTTATTTTTTACATTAATATGTTATCTTTCAATATTTTTTTTCAATCTACACTGTCAGGTCCACGTCAAAAAAAACGAGATTTCCTCCATGTCCCAGCACATATTGTCTTTTATATGGTCTCCCCTGTGAAATCCAAGTCAAATCAACGATGTATTTTTTTTTGTATTTTTAGTAACTATAATACATGTTGTATCTAGTCTGTAAGAAAATTTTATATATTCCATTGCCTTAATAAAATGAAAAATGAAATGAAAAAAAAAAAAACGTTTTTTCCGATTTCTCAACAACTTCAATTTTGTCGCTTACAACGTTATTCGCGGCTCTGCTTCAATTGATGGATATAATGTGATAGTGTTGGCAGTATTAATAACAAAAATAAATAAACATTTTAGGGTTGAATAATTTAAAACTTTAGTACTTTTTTCCATACCTTCTTTTGAAAAATGTTAAAAATAATTAATAATTAAGAGTCATAAAATAGACAGAGAAATATTAAAATGCATAGAAAGAGAAAAGAAATATAAAAATGTGGACCAAGATTAAAAAAATATAAAACTTTTCGATCTAAATGAAGCTCAATAACAATAAATGCGTTATGAAAAGTACCATCGATTTTAATTTTGGTTAAAGTTCAGTATTATTTAAAAAGTTCCATCCCTAACAATACTTGTTTTATTTTATTATATTAAATTAATATTTTATTTACCGTTATTAAAATTTATTAAGTTAGGGATACGAACGACATAGTTTTTTTAATAAAAAGTTTAATCTCTGATTTCTAACATGCGTGGTAATCGAAATAATGCCTGGATCGGTATTTTGGTAACGAATTTTTGATAATTTCAATATTTTAAGGCTAATAGAAACAAATTTATTCAACTTTAGTGTTACAAATAATTTTCAAAGAATGCAAAGTATGTAACAGTGTTTTATGAGTAACGCTATTTGAAATTATTACAATATTATACAATACCCCGAGTATTGTTTGTAATAAAAAAGGATATACTAATGACTTTTAAGTTACATAACCGAATTCAACGAATTTCAGTATACATGTTTGTTATATTTATTTAAATTAATTTGATAAGTTTGAATGCAATCGGTCAACATTTAAATGCTTTATAGCATTTTTTTAAAGGATATATGACAGGTAAGCGAGTGCTTGCTCCGATTGAAAAGAAAACTGGCAGGCACATTAATAACTTTATTTTAATAACAATTATCAATTTTCATTATGTTCTGACCAAATTTGAAGATGTTATTACATTTTTACTACATTTCAAGGACACGCCTAGTCTTTCCACCAATTTTCCTAAAACTTCGTTTATCTTCTAATTTACTCAAACTTAAATCACGTACCAAATTTCAGTAACCTACGATAACTCCTTCTATTTCTGACCACTCGTTATATGGGAACAAAGCACTGTGGGACGGCCTGACCATATTGCTTTGGGTAAAACACTGAAATTTGAAAAACATGTTCGCTAAAGTTAGCCCATGCTCTAACTGGAAAGGCGGAGGTTTAAGATATCCATACGGCCCGAAACAATCCCTTTGGCTAGAAGCCTAAAATTTGATATACCTGTTTCTTAGAGTAAATTCTACAAGGAAGGGAAATTTCTACAAGGAAGGGAAAAGTGTCCCCCTTGACGTCCTGCCCAAATCCCTTTTGACGAGAAACCTGAAATTTAAAATATGTACTCTAAAATATATTGTAAAATATGTGTTAATGCTCTAATATGGTACTAGAGTATTCAAAAAAACCGGCTTTTTGAAAAAACCAGTTTCGGTTTTCTTCGAAAAATTGAATTTTAAAAAACTCGGTTTCGGTTTTTGCAGAAAAAACCGGTCAACCGTTTTTTTTTTGTTTTTTTTTTTAATTTGAATAAAAAGTTTATACAATTTGTTAATTGTTTTTATTACAAACAAAAAAAAAAGATATTTAATATATAAAGAAATAAAAATAAAAAATACAATCTTAAAAAAAAATATATATATTCTTTTAAATTAAATTTTTTCATTGTATTGTAAAAAGAAAATCTATGTTTTACAAATAATATGCAATTTAAATGTTTCGTTTTAAGACAATTTTTTTTGTTTGCTTTTGATTAAGCTTGAAGTGGAAAAAACTCTTTACTAATAGTAGATGTTGGACAAATAGTCAAAAGAAAATTATATAAATTTTCCAACTTTTCAGTTCTTTTGTGGCATTTCTCAAGATATATGAAATCATCATATAATGATGAATGATTTTGTACAGTCTCTTTTTTAGGATTTTGAATACTGTTTATTGTGTTATTTAGATCAGAAATTAAACTATTTGAATTTGGAATATCTAAAGTTAAGTCTTCATCGGAATCTATCAGACTTACATCAAAATCTTCATAACCAAACAAACGATTATAAAAGTGTTCGAAAAAAATAAAAGAGACCAATGATGTAATTAAATAAAAAAAACCGGTTAACCGAACAAAATAGACCGGTTTTCGGTTTTCTTCGAATTTACAAAATATTTGAAACCGATCGGTTTAGAAAAAAAAGAAACCGGTTTTCGGTTTTTGAATACTCGATATGGTACTCATCTGGAGACTCCGGCTATTCCGGGCTTTATCCCGGGCAACATTGTTTTTCGCTAACAACGTAGCGTACATATATATTTTCAGTGAAATTTTCAAATTAACTACACCGACGCTAAAGTTATTGGTGAAATGCTACTAAAACTTATGTAAAACCCTCAATTATTTATGAACAATAATGTTAACTGTATAATTAATTCAACAAAATGTACGCGTTTTTTATTAATAGCGCAAACCTCCTTATTGCGAGGTTTCACTATACATATCGTAAACAGAGAAATAGTTTTTGAACAATTTATCTTAGGTTTTATTGATATTAATTTGCACAAGAAGCTCAAATTGTTATTTGGATTTCCACAGCCTGGATTATTTTTGTATGACGATGCAAGTTGAACTTTTTCGCATTGAGTGCAAAACACCATCGTGAGTGCCCTTATTAATTTTAAAATAAATTTGCTTCTATGGTGTTTTTTTGATGTTTCATATCCACCATTACAATTGCAAAACAACTTTTGGTATAAACAATTTTCATTGGCAACATATTATTTACTTGATGACGAACTTGTGCAGCTCTCGACACTAGACTACTTATATCATCGTACGCCAGATTTACACAAGGAACCAAATATTCTAAATAAGAATTTTTGTTTTCTAAACATCTCTGCATTCGATCGATTGCATCTACGATAGTATGTAAAGCTTGCGTTAGCAATGAACCGGCATTTTTACATAATGAACGCATTGGCTTCATTGTGATCTTGCAACAGTTTTGCAATTCTTTGGAACTGTTGTAAATGAATTCGTCAATGGCTTTACATCCGTCCTTGTACAGTTTTGTATCATTCACAGAGCGCAACTTCTGTTTGATGTGTTCTGACCAGTAATCATATTCGGCCGTATTGTTCATAAGTGTTTGATTGAGTTGGTTGACTGTCCACTCTAAGTATTCGTCAACATTAAGGGCCAAATTTTCAAATTCATCCTTAACCGACTCAAGTTGACGTTCCACACTGATGAACATTTCATTGAGCAGACTGTCGCCTGTGTCAAGAAGTTTATTACTAAATGCGTCCAAAGCAGTCATGGTACGATTTGCCAATTTAGATAAAAATATTTCTGTATCTTGGGATATTTTCGACACATTCATGGCGACAATTTGTATAATATTTTCGAATAATATTTCAAATTCAATAAATGTGCGTCTTAAAGTTTCACTCAATGAGTAAGTTTGAATTTCTGTTAGACTGCCACTCCTCCTTGCCTTTTTAGTCGTTGTTATCTTATTGAATCTATATGAAGGAATTCCAAATGTATCTTGAATCTCAATTTCCTTAGTAACAATAATAAATGGTAATAGAGGTACTAGAAAGATTAACAAATAAAACGAGTATAAAGTGCCGTTAAACATGTCGATTTTTTACGATCTGTATGTGAAAAACTATGGACATTGACTGATCATTATATTGCAAAATAAATCCGTTATCAATCAATATACATATTTATACACAATAAAACTCGTTTAAGATGACCTCTCAAAGTCACGAGGTTTTGGCAACATTGTTCATATAAAAAACGTCTTTTAATACGAATACGCTCAAGACGAACCCGTTTCCATTTTTAATACCAACATTAAAAAATTTTGCAAATTTAACTTTATGTGTTTGTATTTAACAAATTTTATATAGAACACTCAAATATTTTTCTTGAACCTTATCACAGACAATTTATTGAGGAAATAAAAAGAGATTACACAATTTTTTAATTTTACTTTTGAAAACATTAAATATTTTGTGCATTATAAAATAGTTTAAGCACAGAAACTCATTTCTTCGGCCTAGTGGAGTTCATCTTAACCGGTTTTTTCTGTATAACTGAGTTCTGTCTACTTGAAGTTAACCTATAATAACATCTCAAGATAAAAATAAAAGTATATAGCGTCTGACCGATGAAACTTTTTCAGGACGATGAAAGCCAGTTGTATTAACCGAATTTCTGTAGCCACAAACAAAATTATCGATGACCACAACCGAACCATACGGTTGGCAACAAATTTGGTTATCACGATGAATCTGATTTCACTGTATGAATTCCCAACTTTATCGCGGTAACCCAAAACAGCCCTAATAATAATATAGACACAATTTTGAGTACGGGTTACAGCGGATAACTCAAAACACCGATTACTAATTATTGGCCGATAGTCTGATTTTGGCCGAAGACAATTAATCGGTCGGCACTACAAATATGTTAGTTTTACAGAATCATGTATTCATCCCAGCAAATGCTTGTTTTAATGATATTTCATTACTAGAAAAGACAAACTTGCTTCTTTTGTATTATTATTATTTTTCGCTTTCCTTTTATTTAGTTTTTCTTTTATTTAATTTTTAATTTTTCTAATGGTGTTAAAATTGGCATTAATTTATTTGTTATTCCTTTAAAATTACAATAGGCCCAATGTGAAACAGAACTCAATAAAAATCATGTTTATGTTCTAAAGATGAATTATTTAAAGACAGAGCTTTGAAGATATATATATATATATATATATATATATATATATATATATATATATATATATATATATATATATATATATATATATATATATATATATATATATATATATATATTCAGTGATAGAAAATCAGATTTTTAATGTTCACTTAATAAAAAAAAAATACGTTCACCAGTTTTTTCATTGTTTTTGTTTGAACATTTAAAGAAAATAAATCAATTAGCACTGCTAACCTATCTTAAAATAACCAAAGATTAGTGATGAACGATAACTATGAACTTATAACTTATATGGAAAAAAACTCTGTTTATTGTGTTTTATTTAGACATTCCTAAATATAGGCTTCCAAGGTCATTGATTTCAAAAATTCAAACAAGAAGAGTATTTATTTTCATTTTTTATTCCTATCCAACGTTTCGCTGGGGATTTTCCAGCATCTGCAGGGATGCATTTTTATTAGATCTTGTAAACGGTAGACAAGATAAATAAATAACAATAAACTAAATCTAGCAATAGAAAAAATTTTTGGTAAGCAAATTAGCATTTATACTGCTAGGTCTCTGAAATTCATGGTATTTTGCAACGTTAGCAAAAAAAGTGTTATCTTCCTCATTGCAAAAAATTGATTTCAAATCACTGAACGGATTTTTTTTAATTAAGTGAACCGTGAGATTTTTTTTTTAATTTTGCAATCAATATTGGATTTGAACGCGTTCACTTGAATTAAACAAAAAATAATTCGTTCGAATTCAAAAAATCATCATCAATTATGCAAAAACCGGGATGAAAACAACTTTTATACATCGAAACATTTCTGCTGGGTTTGATCAAATATATCGAGCTATTTTACAAGCAGACAAAAGACATTACGAAATCATGTAAATTTAGTGATTTTTACACAAAATCACACACGAATAATAAAGGGTGGTTAAATTTTAAGCGCCGATGTTGATTTTGAATAAAACACAAATTAAAAAATTATATAACTTTATTCGATCTTATTTTAATATTAATATTCAATTTTTTAAGCTAAAGATCTTTTTCTTTTTTTTTATATAAAATTTCTTATTTTCTTATTTCGCTAACAATTTGTTAGCATCTTCAGGAAAACAAAATTTTAATAATTATAAAAAATTTTGACAAACAAAAAAAAAATATTTAACATTTAAATTTAAAAAATATTTAACATTTAAATATAAATTAAATTTTTAAAAAATTTAAAAAATTAAATTAACATTTAAAACAAATAGAAGTGGTAATTTTATAAACAACATTTTCCTGCTAAAGCTCGTAAAAAATATCTTATCCTTTTGCTCTTGAATTGTTGCTGGCTTATCGACGTACACCTTTTCTTTCAAATAACCCCAAAGAAAGAAGTCCAACGGTACCAAATCACATGATCTTGGCGGCAAATTGACATCGCCATCACGTGAGATAACACGGCCATTGAATTTGTCGCGCAAAAGAGCCATTGTTTCGTTAGCTGTGTGGCAAGTGGCACCGTCCTGTTGAAACCACATATCGTCCAGGGTCATATCCTCAATTCCTGGCCACAATAAGTTCGATATCTCGACCATTCACGGTAAATGCTTGGCCGACCTCATGATACACTATCGCGAACGAACTGGGCGATTATGCACAGGTGTTTTCACGGTTTGCTGAAATTTGCCCACAATTCTCCCGATTGTGGACACATTTGGACGATTATGCTGACCAAAAAAATCACGAAGTGCACGAAATGCATTTTGATTTGAACGCCAATTTTCATAATAAGCCTGAATAACTTTAACGCGTTGCTCGATTTTGAATCTTTCCATGGTTCAAATTGAGTAAGTCTGAAATTGAGAAATGTCATATGAAATGCAGAAAAAAACTTGACGTTTAGGTGTGGTTCACATTCAACGTCGGCCCTTAAAATTTAACCACCCTTTACATACACTTTTTTATATTTTTTGCAATTGTTTTTAATAATTTTTTTTCATATTTAAAACAATAGATAGCACCAAAAACCATTTGTATCAGTATAAATAATTTTTTTTACGAGGGCGGGCCAATATGTCCGTAACATTTTGAATGAAACAAGTTTTTGGATAAAACATCATTTTATTTTTCAAAATATGTTAATCTCCTTTGAGTTCTATACACTTTGTCAAACGTTTTTCCAATTTGTTTACGCTTCCAAAAAATAAGATTTGCAGAGGTAATCAAAATAGGTATTTGTTTGTGAGATGATTTCATCGTTGGGGTCAAATCTCTTTCCGCCCAGCCATTTCTTCATGTTTGGAAACAAGAAATATCACTCGTGGCTAAATCCGGAAAATATTTCGAATGAGGGAAACGAAGTTGTCACACGATTGTGTTTATGGTTGATTGTAAGCAAACGCGACATATATTTTGCGGAGAGCTTTTTCAAACCCAAGTGATCATTCAAACTTGAAACCACTGAGCCACGTGAGATGCCTATGGCTTCCACAATCGCTCCAACTTTCAATCTCCGATCAATTGTTTCGGATGTAGAGACCTCATTTGGGCGTCCAGAACGTTCGGCATTATCCGTGCTTGTACGGCCACTACGAAATTCAGTAAACCACTTTTGTACCATTGAAATTGATGGTGCAGAGTTTCCATAGTATTTATCGAGCTTAGCCTTATGATTTTTTTTTCCTCAAAAAATAATGCTTAATTAACACACGAAAATCACTTTTTCCAATTTTCTTCTCAAATCGCGCGGAAGGGTGCTATCAATGACTGCCCAACACAAACTAAATGACGAAGTTTTTTCCTTTCAGCTAAGAGCCGGGAAATTCAAAAAGTCACGAAATTATAGACCCATCCTCGTAGTTTTTTGTTTATATTTTCTTTTAATTTTTTTTTCAAAGATATTAATTTTAATTCAAATAAAAAAATAAACTTTTTAAAGTATATGGTTTATGATGATGGCTCTTTCTTTATGTAATTTTTGCAGAACTGTAGATAAGATAGATATGCTTGAGTAAAAGAAAGAAAAGATGTTGTCATTTTGTAAACTGAAATTCTTTTGTTTGCATTTTCTTATAAATACAATAGGTCTAATGCACATATATCAAAAAAAAAAAAATAAAACAGTTAAAAAAATATTTTAAACTTCTAATTTATTGATAAAATTTATAGCAATTTTGAAAAGGGGATTTGCTTCTTGCAAATTATAATACATCTCCGATATATAGAAAAAAAAAACTGTTGCACTGCGAAGAAAATAATTTAATTACAATTTTTTCTTCGTAAAATTGATCGATCATTTTCAATAATAGAAAATACAAAACACAAATAACCAAAAATTTAAATTTTCTAATTTGTGAACAAAAATCACAACAAACATATTGTTGAAGTATTTTTAATGGTCTCAATATGTAATTTAACTTGTAAAAAAATCTTTAATTTTTTATTTAAAAAAAAATACACTATAAACCCAAAATGAAATTTTTTCACCGGAAAATTAATTTGCGTGAAAACAAATTGTACTAAATTTTTACATGAAATTTATTATCGTGAAAAATTGTTTTTATGAGTTTTTTCACGTGAAACTCAAACAACTACTGTGATAAAGATTTTAATCTTTTTGGAATAAATAATTCCACATTTAAAGCGATATATAACACACAAATCACATTTACTACATGTACCTTTCATTGTAGCAATCAGATGATTTAATAAATCAGGGGTGGGCACGTATTTAACACCAAGGGACACATTGTGAATTTCCGTAAATCATATTTTGAAAAATCAAAATATATATCGCCATCGAAGCTACAATGAAAGCTGATATACCTTTTTTAATTTTTGTATTAACTTAGTGAACATTTTTTGCTTTCGGTTACTGCAACTGAATATTAATTTTCACAACAAAATTCGGTTAATACAACTGACTTTTGATTGCAACACCCAAAATTATAAGGAATCACATTTAAATATGGTTGTACTAACATAATTTATTTGTTGCAGCATCCATAATATGCTTCACAATTCGGTTGCCATTAAATATTTATTTGTGAATAAACTAGTATTTTCAATTATTCGACCGTGCCGGTTAATCGGTTAAGTCATTATTCGAAAAATGAAGAATATTTATTAATCGGTTATTAATACAAAATAAATGTATGTATGGTTTCTAAAGTGTTTGTTTATAAATATAAAAATATGCCTAAATAAACAAGAGCTACCTTCAATAAAATTTAATAACAAATTCTTAGAAATATGGTATGAATATTTTTTGCGAAATTCACAAAGTTTGAAAAAACTGCCACTGTTCCCAGACTCTTTCACTACACTCTAAAAAATGCTTGTAAATTTACTACTATAAGCCCCATTATTATAACTTGCCTTTAGGGTGCGTGTTAGTTAAAGGTAACTTTAGCTAAAGTGAGGAATAAAGTGACCTTTAACTTTTTTGGTTATTACAACTTCCTTATAAAATAAAATTAAGTTTTTTTGAAAATATGGCATTACCAGAGCAAAAACCGATTACTTTTGACAAATTTAAATGGTTCTTAAAAATACGTAGTGGCAACGACGTACTTTTATTTATTTATTTACTTACAACAAACAAAAAATACTAACGAAAAACAAAATTTCTTCGAATTGTGTAAAAAATAAAAATGTTTGTTGTAAAAAATTTACATTGTCGACGCCGAACACAGAAATAAACCAAACAGCAAAGATACGGTCAAAAAACTACACGACAACTACACTACAGAGCAGAACATGTGGCAACTTAAAATGCTTAAACCTTACGTTAAAAGTCAAAGGTAAGATGAACTTAACTTTAACTAAATTTAGTTATAATACTAGCGGGCAAAGCCCGCTACGTTGTTAGCGTTGCCCGGGATTGCCCGGGCTAACGCCCGGGAATATACGGAGTTCCCAGATAATAACCCGGAGCCCCTAATTTGTAACATGCCCCAAACCAAAATTCTAAGATGTACCTCAATAATAAGTAAGCCCATACTCCAGGTAGCCAAATTTTAATTTTTTATAAATATTTAAAATTTCAGGTTTTTCCCTTTGAACCATAATTTTTACCATGTATCTGGCTAAAATTCTTAAATGTAGCTGATCAGTGAGTTAGAACATACTCCAGTTCACATATTTAAAATTTCATGTTTTTTGTCTTCATCGGTGTGGGCAGCCCGTTAAGAAGGAGACTGTTCACATTTTTCCCCCTCCCCGTACACATTTCCAAAATCCAACCTAGGTGAATGTCTACACTACAGGAGGAACCTTTGCACCAAAGTTCAACTTACTAGCTCCAGCGGTTTTGGAAAGACGTCAAGGGTGAGAATTTTTCACTTTTCTGCCCCTCCCGGTTGACTTTTCCAAAAATTACATCTTAACTGTTATCTACACTGGTGATGAAGCCTGCATACTAAATTTTAACTTCCTAGGTCCAGCGGTTTGTGCAGGCTGTTAAGGGAAACCTTCATCAACGAGTTAGCACATACTCCAATAATAGCATATTTCAAATTTTAGGTTTCTACCTACAGGGGTTTTAGCATGCCGTGAAAGGGGATTTTACCCGTTTTGCTCTTCCCCGTTTTATTGAATGTTTACGCCGCAGGGGGAACCTACATACCAAATTTTAGCGTCCTACTCCCTGCGGTTTGGGCTGAGAGATTTTGAATGAAATGAATAAATATTTATATAAATACACATTTTCACATTTTCTTATTTACACATTTGCATATGTGCATATTTACACATTTGTACATTTACATTACCATCAAATCATCGATCCATCAATCTATCAAACCATCAAATAATCAAATGTTCACTTTTGCACATTTGCATATTTTCACATTAGAACTTTTGCACTTGCACTTTTGAAAATTTTCACATTTGCACATTTTTAAATTTGCACTTTTGAAAATTTGCACTTTTGCAAATTTGCACATTTACATTGGAGGAGGTATCTATGTACCAAATTTTAACTTCCCAGCTCAAGCGGTTTTGACAGGCCGTCAAGGGGAAGCATTTCAGATTTTTTGCCCCTCCGCGTTAGATTTTCCAAAAGTCACGTCTTATCTGTTATCTACACTGAAGAAGGAACCTGCATACCAAATTTTAACTTTCTAATTTCAGCGATTTGGGAGACTTTTCCCCTTATTGCACCTCCCAGTAAGAATTTCCGAAAATCCAACTTTGTTGGACGTCTACGCTGGAGTGGGAACTTATGTACCAAATTTAAACTGTCCAGCTCAAGCGGTTTTGGCAAGTCGTCAAGGGGAAAATTTTCTCCTTTTTTCCAAAATTTAAATCTTAGCTGTTATCTAAACTGGATAAGGAGCCTGCATACCAAATTTCAACTTCCTAGGTCCAGCGGTTTCACCAACCTGTTAAAGGGAAGACATTTCATCCTTTTAAGCCCCATTTTTACCACGTCCCTGGCTAAACTTCCAAAATGTAGCTTATCAATGAGTTAGTCCATACTCCAGGTAATACATGTTTAAAATTTCAGGTAGTTTGCTATTTCGGTGTGGGCAGGCCGTTAAGGGGATATTTTCCCCCTTTTTGCCCCTCCCCGAAGAAATTTACAAAAATCTTACCTGTGTGGATGTCTACACCTCAGGTGGGTCAAATATACACAATTTCAACCTTCCAGCTCTTACGGTTTCGACAGGCCTTTAAAGGGGAGAATTTAACTATTTTCTGCCCCTCTTCGTTGGAGATCTGTTATCTACAATGGAGAAGGAGCCTATATACCAAATATCAACTTTCCATGTCCAACGGTTTTGGAACGCCGTCGAGGGGGAGAATTTCACCCTTTTCTGCCCCTCCCCGTTGGATTTTCCAAAAATCACGTCTTAGCTATTATCTACACTGGAGAAGAGCCTGCATACCAAATTTCAACTTCCTAGGTCCAACGGTTTGGTCAGGCCATAAAGGGGGAGACTTTTCGCCCTTTAAACTCTAATTCGTACAACGTTACTGGCAAAAATTCTAAAACGTACCTTATCATGGAGTTAGCATATAAACCCAGGAAGACATGTTTCAAATTTGAGGCTTTTAGCTAAAGGGGCTTGGACAGGCCGTGAAAGGCGAGCTTTTCCCCCTTTTTGCGCCTCCACGTAGTAATTTCCCGAAACCCCGTCTTAGCGGATGTCTACGACGGAGGGGAACCTGGATACCAAATTTCGGCCTCCTACCTCTTGCGGTTTGGGCTGGGCGATGTTGAATGAGTGAGTCAGTAAGGTTATTCCTTTATATATAGAGATTAAGATAATTCGGTAAATATAAACACCAAATGCGTAAAACTTTCATATACAATAATACACACACGAAGTAGTTTTAGACACTATGGACCGTATGCAAAAAAATAAATTACTTTAGCTTTAACTTTCACATTAGTTAAAAAAACACATTAAGGCTAACAAACATTCGTTAAAAAATCTTATGCAAAAATCCCACTTTAACAAATAAAAGTTTTAATAAATTTTATAGTTTGGGTCTGGCAATGCCATCATATTCAGTTGTCACTTTATGGTTAGCGATACATTAAAACGAATATTAATTTAGCCGGGTAATCATAGCTATAAAAAGTTTCTTACTATTTTAACATAAAATAATATGTTTTTTTCGCAATCTTCTTCTATTACTCATTCAGTAAAATAAAAACACAAAACTAACTAAATTAAGGAAAGTGAGAAGAACTAACCAGATTTTTTATGTTAGAAATGTTTTAAGTATTCGAATAACGAGCTTTATTGATTTGTTTTGATTGTAAGTACATCACTAGAACATTTTTATATTTACATTGTTTTTTTTAATACTTGACTTGACTATACTTCTCTTCGTTCCCAATAACGCAAAGCTACTAGCACTTGATGATGTTCCATATCCTCAAGTGCTGCAATGTCTGTTTTGATCAGCTCCATTATTTTTTTTTTTTGCTTTTTGTTTGTTAAAACGATATTGTTTTTTTAAATCAGAAAGAGATAACCCATCAGTCCTCAGCTAGTAAATTCTTGACCAATAATAATTTCCGATTTGGATAACAGTATCTACACTCTAAAAAATGCTTGTAAATTTACTACTATAAAATGGGTAAAGTTTTATGTATTATTACGAAAATTCGGTAAATATAAACATCAAATGCGTAAAACTTTTTTGCGCACACTTTTTTATACAATAATACACACACGAATTATTTTAGGCACTATGTGTTTACAATTAAACCCATTATACCTAAAATTAGTATTATTTTGTTGAATAAAAATTTTACGCCCAAAGTTTGTAAATTTAATAACTTAAAATGGTAAAATAATTATGACATATTGAAAAAAAAAAATTAAAAATTTAAAAAGAAAACTTTATTAGTTTTTTTAAATGTATCAATTATTTGGAATTACTAAAGAAAAAAAATTTTTGTTTTCATTCAACAATAAATTTATTGTTTTTATTTTTATTGTGAATTACTAAACAATAAATTTATTGTTTTTATTACAAAACATTTTTGGGCTGTTTAATTTTCAACATCGTAGTAGAAAATATGCGCATTTTTTTAGGATTTTTCCGAATTATATGTGTACATTTACAGGAAAATCGTGTTTCTTTACGCACAAATTGGGTAAATTTACTCTTCAATTTTAAAATTTCATTTAATTTTTACGCACTTTCGATGTAAAATAACTCATTATGTGTGCACTAACTTACGCATCATGTGTGTACTTTTTTCATTTACGCACATAGAGTAAATTAACGCAACTTATAGTAGGAGTACAGTTTCCTACTATAAGTTGGGTAAATTTCAACAGAAATTAATTAGAGTGTACTTATAAAAACAATACACAATTAACAGTAATTTTTCAACAATCACAATTAATTTTACCAATTCTTCTTATAATTTAAGGTATCCATTTCACAATTTCTTATTTTTATTAAAAATTTTTACAAAATTTTAATTTACAAACACGAATAACGAAAACAAAACAATAAATGTCACTAACATACGTTTAAAGTATGTTGCTTTCTACTTTAAAATGTTTAAAGTTACCAAACGTTTACCAAAGGTATGTTAAGCTAATAATCGTTTTTGGATGCAACTTTAAGCAATTTTGCTTAACAATGGTTTACCAAACTTTGTTAACTTTTTTTGCATACGGCCCTATGTGTTTACAATTAAAATTAGTATTATTTTGTTGAATACAAATTTTAAGCTCAAAGTTTATAAATATACTAAATTATAATGGTAAAACAAATTATGACATATTGAAATTGAAAAAAATGTAAAACATTTTCAAAATTTAAAGTGAAAACTTTTTTTAGTTTTTTAAATTTAACAATTATTTGGAATTACGAATCAAAAAAATTATTGTTTTTATTCTTTTTGTGAGTTTTAAAAACAATAAATTTATTGTTTTTATTTTTATTGTGAATTACTAGACAAAAAATTTATTGTTTTTATTACAAAACAAATATCGTAGTAGAAAATATGCGCATTTTTTTAGGATTTTTACGAATTATATGTGTACATTTACAGGAAAATCATGTCTCTTTACGCACAAATTTGGTAAATTTACTCTTCAATTTTGTAACGACGTGTTTTCCACCTCTCGCTAGTGTAAGACTCACGGTCGTCCAGGGTTCGTTACAATTATTTATTTTTTTCCAAGAGAGATACATAACAAATGTTTTATATTTTTTTATAAAGAATCGTTATAATTTTATTAATGTTTGTAATTAATTTTTTATTTTTAAATTTCTTTATTTTGACGACTTCGACACTTATTCACGACAATTGCCAACGAGTTGACGACAGTAGACACCAAGAGTAAAACAGGGAGAAGAAACTCCAAAATAAAACACGATGAACTACGAATGTGGTATAATACTCTCCACCTGTTCACAGTACTAGGTATAGCTATAGTGTGTCGATGGTTTGAACGACAAAGAGAGACCGCAATAAAATCACGATGACCCAATTGTCCCCCACAAATACTCTTAAATTAGGGTGACAGTGAAACCATCCACTCACGGTTTCGACACTCTACACTCTCCTTAGAAGTGAGTATTATGAGACGGAGCAGTAATACCACAATATATCACAATTATACCAGTCCGAATGAAGACAGTAAAACAAAAAGTATTTAATTTTCTATAGAGTATTTTTCCCGCTCTACCAGAAATTCAACATGGTACAGAGTTCAGCGGCAACATTTTTAAATGAGAGGGCAACATTTTCAAAGTTGCTAAAGTGTTGAAAAACATTTAATTTGGTGTATGCAGTGCTGCCACATAAACAGTGTAATTTTTTATCTCAGTTTTTGGGATTCTTAACTGTTTACCAGTTTTTTCATGAAAACATTTTTTTTCAAATGATTGCATTTTTTATAGGTTTTTTAGTTATATGTTGCAACAATTAATAGCATATTTATTCTCTTTATTATATATTTTACCATAGAAATGGTAAATAATAGATATAAATAGACATAGTTGGTCAATGTGTGTGTACACAATTTAATACTTCTCATGTCACAATTTTATGTTTGAATTCGTAACTACTTTTTAACACAATTGCAAATTTTTGTTGTATTTTTTTTACTTTATTAGACATGTCTAATTTTTGTAAAAATAAATAGTACATTGAACAAATATTATATTTTTATATGAAAAATCTGAAAAAATATATGAAAAATCTGAAAAAATACATGAATAAAATAAAAAAACATATTTTTTATGAAATAATCTGAAAAATCTCTAGCATCCCACAAAACGGCAAATAAATAGTTAAAATTGGTTATATGGCAGCACCGCTAAACACTACTAAAAGTTGCCGACAAAAACTCACCTTTGTTGCCGTCAACACGAACATAGTTTGGCGGCAACAAAGGTGAGTTTTGGTCGGCAACTTTTAGTAGTGTTTAGCGGTGCTGCCATATAACCAATTTTAACTATTTTTTTTGCCGGGTTTTGGGATGCTAGAGATTTTTCAGATTATTTCTGAAAAAAAGGTTTTTTTATTTTATTTATGTATTTTTTCAGATTTTTCATATAAAAATATAATATTTGTTCAATATACTATTTATTTTTACTAAAAATACAACAAAAATTTGCAATTGTGTTAAAAAATAGTTACGAATTCAAACATAACATTGTGACATGAAAAGTATTAAAGTGTGTACACACACATTGACCAACTATGTCTATTCATATCCATTATTTTCCATTTCTATGGTAAAAATATATAATAAAGAGAATAAATATGCTATTAAGTGTTGCAACATATAACTAAAAACCTATAAAAAATGCAATAATTTGAAAAAAAATTGTTTTCATGAAAAAACTGGTAAACAGTTAAGAATCCCAAAAACTGGGATAAAAAATTACACTATTTATGTGGCAGCACTGCATACACCAAATTTAATGTTTTTCAACACTTTAGCAACTTTGAAAATGTTGCCCTCTCATTTAAAAATGTTGCCGCTGAACTCTGTACCATGTTGAATATCTGGTAGAGCGGGAAAAATACTCTATAGAAAATTATATACTTTTTGGTAAAACCTTACTGTCTACGGTGTCTGTCGACTGACTGTCTTTTTCAAATCAAATGATCGTATATACCACCAAAACATACTACATCGTTGTCGTCAATACAATGAAGTTATCTTAAGTAGTCTACTACTATACACTGTTGCTTTGAATGGTACTTGACAATTATACATATATTAGTACCCGCTAGAGGGCGTTTCTTATTCATTAAGCCGTTAACTTTGAATATAAATCATAAGTAATAAAATTTAATAAAGAAGCAAAAAGAATTTAAAAAATAATAAAATTTTGATGTCGGCAAAAACGAGTGTACGACTTTTGCCGTTACAATTTTAAAATTTGATTTAAATTTTAGGAACTTTTAATGTAATTTTACCTATTTTGTGTTCATCAATTTACGCATAATGTGTGTACTTCTTTTCATTTACGCACACAGAGTAAATTTACCCAAGGAGGAGTACAGTTTCCTACTATAAGTTGGGTAAATTAATTAGAGTGTACCTGGTTTAAGCGTTAGAGTTAAAGAGGCTATCTATTAAAAAAAAATAAAAATCACGCATATTCCTGACAAGTCCTCACCGATTTTTCTGTGTTTGAATTTAAATAAGCGAATTCTTAAATATTTTTGACTAAACAACTTAATTCTACTAAAGTAGGACTTCATTAAAATTTGTTGATAAATCAAATTAGAAACAAAATTCATGATATTTTTTAGTTTTTATAAATTTTTTCAAAGAATTTTAAGTGAAACCGTTTTTTAGAAAATACAGTTTTCGAATTGGAAGCAATTTTATATTATTATTTTATAACATAAGTAACGTCATAGTGCTTGTTAATAACAAACCTAATCACGTGCTTCATTGCTAAGGAGAAAAATATATACTTTTATAGGTTTTTTGTTACAACTCTACTTAGAGGCTCTAGCTTTTCTAAAACTTTTAGTTCTGATGAGATCTTTTGTCTGCTCGAGATACATGTATACGGAGGTTGAAAGCTCTATTTCAATTTTTGGACATGAAAATATAATTTCATATTATTTAAAATTTATTTTTTAAAGGAATTGAAACAAAAATAAAAATTGTCGATCACATTTCCTAAAGCCTATTCAGTCGACTTGAAAATAATTTGATTTTTTTTAAATTGATGTTTTTTCTACGATTTTCTTCTCAAAGTTAAGAAAATTAGGAAGTTTTAAGAAAAATAACAGAAAAATTCATACTAAAAACTTAACCGGTTAATAGACCTATTTTAATCAATTATTCGGGTCGAATAATTATTTTAGTTTTAAATTATTTGTTCCGACATTTACCGAAATAGAGGCGATTAATCAGGGAATCGGTTAATCGATTAACTGAATTTGAAAAACTAGTATAAACAAAAAATATTATTTCTCTGTCATAGCTAGAAATTTTCAATAAAACTATCATTTTTAAAATTTCAAATAAAACTATTTTCTTATCAAATCCAGAGATAGATTTTTTAATAACATTTTACTTGTCTGTATTCGGTATTTTGAAGTATTTTGGACAAATTTCGCTAATAAAAGTGTATCCTGTTACGATCTGATACGACTTTGAGTGTAAAATTAAAGAAAAAGTCCGAGGTAAAGAATTTGTCTATGATGTCTCCACGAAAGAAAAACCTGACGAACTACGAGGGCGGATCAATAGGTCCGAGACTTTTCGAACTTCCCTCGTAGTTATATGAAATGCAACACTGCTCCCATCAAGTATCACCTGTTAATAGACTACTGTCAAATTTATGAGCAAGTTCCGTCATCTACTTTGCGTTTAACAGCTGTTCAAAACATACAACCTCGTGGATTTTTTTTTTTAAAATGGAAAAAAGTGAATTTCGAGGGCTCATTAAACATTATTTTTTGCGAAAAAAACGTCAATCAAACCAATGAAAAGCTCTATATATACTATGGAAACTCTGCACCATCGATTTCAATGGTAAAAAAGTGGTTTACTGACTTTCGTTGTGGTCGCATAAGTACAAATGACGCTGAACGTTCTGGACGGCCAATTGAGGTCAATACACCCGAAAATGAGATTTTTGCTCTCAATTGACCATAATACACGGGTAGTCTCAATGGCAAAATTCCTTACCCGCCATATTCTCCGGATTAGCCACCCAGTGACTATTTCCTATTTTCAAACCTACAGAAATGGCTCGGTGGAAAGAGATTTAGCTCCAACGATGAAATTATTGATCAAACAAATGCCCATTTTATGGACCTCGAAAAATCTTTTTTTTTTGGAAAGGATACAAAAATTGGAGAAACGTTGGGACTAAGTGTATTGAGCTAAAAGGAGATTATGTTGAAAAATATTTTTTTTTGTGGAAAAAAAACTGTGTTTCATTCAAAAAGTCAGGGACTTGTTCATTCGCCCTCGTATCGTTTTTTGGCCGGACAAAAAAATAAGCGAGATAGGGAAAAACAGACAAATTTTTTGCTCTAGTAGAGTATTATTATACTGCCATAATAAAAATAGGCTAGCTCCGGAAGACATCCCGAGGAGGCTGTTTTATAAAAATTACATGAAACCTTTCGGGTTTAAATTTAAATTGATCGTGATTTATAAAAGATATTTTAACTCGCGAATCAAATCATATTCGAGAATCCAAATAAATAATTTGATTTTTGATTTAAAATTGAATTCATATAGAATTTTTTCGTTTGATTTATAAAAAGAATTATTTAAATCACCTTGATTCTTCTAATAAGATAAAGATTGAATTATGGAAGTTAATAATTCAAGCAGAAAAATTAATTCGGGAATTAATTCGTCAAAATTTAAATCAGATTTGAAAATTGATTTAAGGTATTATGTTTTTAAAGGTCTGCTTATATGTTCATTTTTTTAAAACAAAAAAAGTCGCTGAAGTATGTTACTTTGTTATTTTGAACTAGTTTGAATTTTTTGTGTGTGTTAATTTTTTTTATTATTTTTTTCTTAATAAAAAAAATTTAAAAAAATGTTTTAAAGACCCCCTATCTTTTCCCTCACAGAAAACAGAAAAATTCTTTAAAATTAATTTTTCATAAAAATTATTCTCTTATCCTTTTAAAAACATATTTTATTAATTCTTCTTTTTTTCCAATACTTGCTTTGAATACACTGATTTAATTTCTTTGCATTATGTTAAAATAATGAGATAAGAAGTCAACACTCTTAAATTCTATACCCAAAACGCATGATAATGAAAGCTTTTGTTTGGATGATCTTCTCTACAAAATGCAAAAAACATTGAGCAAAAAACACTGATTGCCAAACATAGGCTTAAATAATGAATTTGGAGTAATATTACATTATATGAAATATAACTTATTATAAAGAAATTTTTTCAACTTCCGTTTTTTAATGTTTTTGGTTTTAAAATTTTGATTTTGGGATATCATAATTTTTTAAATATTTTTGCATCAACTCACCCCGAATAATGGTTCAATTGACTCTTTCACTAAATCGGGCTTGATGATTGACTGTGATGCTCCTGTGTCTATCGTAAAAATGTGCTTTCGCCGTTTATGTACCCATACGCAGTAAGATTGCTTTTCTCCTGCTGTATTACTGATATGGAGATTGTGGGGCCCTCGGTTGTAAGAGCTAGATCGTTCCCCGTAGTTCTAGCTCTTTTAAGTTTAACGGTGACTCTTGAGGTGATTGCTGATCGGCCCGGAGACTTTTCTTTGCAGCTTTGCACTTTTGCTGGAAATTTCCCACTCTACCGCAGTTGTAGCATTTATCCTTGGTTTTGACTTGCTTCTGCCCTAATGCCTGCTTAAATGCATCTTTTAACTCCGTGAGCACCTCTTTGAACCCCTCTGTTTACTTTGTGCTTATATCTTCTCTCTTTCAGCACTTACTTCTAGGATACGCACCTTAAATATCTGCGGCTTAAAAATCACCTTTGCAGTCTCTTGGGAATGAGACGGATTCAGCAAAAGTCGATTTCTGCGTAGCACACACCGCATGTCTCACATCAGAATCATGAATTCCATTCACAAATGCTTCAATTTTGAACTGATCTAAGAATGGATGATTTTCGCATGGATGATCCAGCTGCACCAACCGCTCAATTTCTGTAGCAAAATCTTGCAACGGCTCATTTTCTTTCTGCAGTCTACCTCTTAGTTCCATTCGGTATATTTCTTTTTTGTGTTCGCCACCATACTCTCGCTGCAGTGCCACCATTATGTCATCATAATTATCTCTGCAGCTGATTGGCACACTTTCCAGAATTTCTGCTGTGTTCCCTTTTAAGGCCAGAATCAATTCTGTAGCTTTTTCTTCGACATACCACATATTTCTGGCGGCAACTTTGTCGAACTGGAACTTGAAACCATTAAATGGTACGCTGCCGTCAAAAGTGGGGACATTTGCTATACCAAAAGTTTCCGAAATAATTCTTACTGGGCCCTCTTGATATTGAAGATTATCTACCTTATTCTCTAGATCTTGCAGTTTTTCTCGACATCTTTGGCTTGAATTTCCACGCTATTCTCTTAGTCGAACACTCATATTGAAACCTCGGAAATTTTTTCATTAGTGGCTCTCACTATTGACGGCAAGTGCCCTCACTATTGACGGCAGCGTACCATTTAATGCTTTCAAGTTCCATATATATGTGGAACATCGAAGAAAAAGTAACAGAACTGATTCTGGCCTTAAAAGGAAACACAGCAGAAATTCTGGAAAGTGTGCCAATCACCTGCAGAGATAATAATGGTGGCACTGCAGCGAAAGTATGGTGGCCAACACAAAAAGGAAATTTACCGAATGGAACTTAAAGGTAGACTGCAGAAAGCAAATGAGTCGTTGCAAGATTTTGCGACAGAAATTAAGCGGTTCGTGCAGCCGACTTATCTAGGCGAAAATCATCAATTCTTAGTCAGTTCAAAATTTAAGCATTTGTGAATGGCATTCGTGATTCTGATATGAGACATGCGGTGTGGGCTACACAGAAATCGACTTTTGCTGAATCAGTCTCATGCGCGCTAGCCCTAGAGACTGCAAGGACTATTGAAGGTGCGTAACCTCGAAGTAACTGCTGAAATAGAGAAAGATATAAGCAAAATTTAACAGAGGGGTTCAAGGGAGAAGCAAGTCAAAACCAAGGATACATGCTACAACTGCGGCAGAGTGGGACATTTGCAGCAAAAGTGCAAAGCAGCAAGGAAAGATCTAGTACTACGGGGCACGATATAGCTCCCACAACCGAGGGCCCCACAATATCCATATCAGTAATACAGCAGGAGAAAAGAAATCTTACTGCTTATGGATACATCAACTGGCGAAAGCACATTTTTACGATAGACACAGGAGTTTCACAGTCAATCATCAGGCCAGATTTAGTGAAAAAGGCAATTGAACCATTTTAAGGGGTGAGTTTGCGCACAGCTACTGGGGAGCCTGCCTCTGTTTATGGTAAAGTTAATGTAAAACTAATGATTGCCAACATAAGCATCAACCATGTATTTATTGTTGACGATATTGTGGACAAAGTAATCATTGGTGCAGATTTCATGATTAGTCACGGCATTAACCTGCGTAAGGGGCAAACAATTATGATTTGCCGCAATGTTTGATATGAGCAAGCGGATCGAGTAAGGAAGCTAGTAACCATTAGTCATCAGAAACTACGGGCACGGCCAGAAACTTTAGTATAGGTGCGCATGGAGGAAGATTGTGAGGACAACAGCTTGTGGGTGGTAGAACCAACAGAAATAAAAAGTTATCTGATAACAGCAAAAGCCCTCGTTAAAAGCAGCAAAGACAGAAGAGTTCCTGTAAGAGTGCTTAACCTAACAAGTTGTGAAAAAGTTGTCAGACCAAACTCTGAAATAGCCAATGTAATGCACCAGAAGCAATAATCAGATGCCAAATGCCGGGAAATGCTGGCCAACCAGTTAATCAGGAAATACGCCTCCGTCTTCGCCTTGAAAAGGCAATTGTGAAACATCGAGCCATCCTCCAGCCCGTGGAGCTCGCCAATAGTTTTAATGGAGAAGAAGGATAGCAGCACCCGATTCTGTGTGGATTACAGAAAACTGAACGACGTCAACAAGAGGGACAGCTACCCGCTACCCAGAATTGACGACACTCTAGACACGCTAGCAGGAACCAATGTTTCTCCACATTGGATTTGCAAAGGGGCTATTGGCAAGTAGAAATTTACGACAAGGACAAGGAAAAAACTGCCTTTAGCGCAAGTGACGGGTTATGGCAATTTAATGTAATGCCTTTCGGGCTGTGCAATGTTCCATTTGAGAGTATTTTGGGCATCTCCTAACCGCAGGTGGAATATCAACTGACGAGGATAAAATACGGGCTGTAAAGGATTGGCCTCGCACGAGAAATCTGCACGAGTTGCTCAATTTTCTAGGCCTCTGTACACACTACAGACGTTTTGTACTAAATTTTGCCAGTGTGGCTGCGAGTCTACATGAGCTAACTAAGAAGGCGCGACCATTTCTTTGGGGTGAAGTTCAAGAACAAGCATTCCTGGAGCTCAAGGAGTTATTGATTGCCGTAAATGCAGGTTCCAATTCGTAATAAAAAAAGACAAGAATTTTAAACTTTTTATTAGAGAAAATATCTCTGTTTATTTATACAAAATAAATCACCTTAAACAAGGGTTTGTGCACGTAATGGCGCTAATAGTTAAACAATAACTAACTCTATATAAAAAATCGAGTATAGAGAAAGGAGACCAACAATGCCTAAAGGTGCCGTTAACGGTTTACTCGCTAAAATCCGTGTAAATACTGCCACTAAAGTTGTAAATGAGGGGAGCAAAAACAGGGTTTTAAAGAATAATTAACCCTACCAAGGGTAAGGGGTACCAAAGAGGTACCTTAAGTAAAATAACCAAAATAAAGGTTTACGTTTAAACAGTTATTGTGTATGGCACCTATTCTAGGTTATCCCATTGCAGGGGAACAATTTGTGCTGGATATCGGAATAGGAGGATATGGAATAGGAAGTGTGCTTTCGCAGGTAATCAATGGAACTGAAAAAGTCATAGGCTACTACAGCCGGGTACTTTAAAAGCCTGAAAGAAACTACTGCGTAACGCGATGGAAACTCTAGGCGGTAGTAGATTGTGTAAAGCACTATCACAAGTATCTATATGGTCAACACTTCCAACTTAGAACCGACCATTCTGCATTAAGGTACCTGCTACAAGTTAAACAATCAGGAGGGCAGATAGCTCAGAGCTATGATTTTAGCATCGAACACAGGAAAGGTAGGCAGCATTGCAATGCAGACGCCCTCTCAAGACGACCCTGCAACTTAGAGTTGAAACATTGCGCGAGGGCACATTGCTGATGTTCAACTAACCCATATCGATTCGAGTGAAGCCTGGTCAGCTGTCAACTGTCCCAACAAAGCTATTGTCCTAAATATTCTCATTTTTGCATTGTTTGTTTATTGTACATTTATTTACAACTACAAATTAATAACTTTGTTGTAATATGTACCGTTATCAAAACTAACTAAAATCTGGGTAATTAGTCATTGGGGCAGTTGTTTGTGTTTAATTACTTGTTGAAGGTTCACGTGTTTTTTATAAAAACAATAGTATAAAAGTTCTCGCAAGTTTTTTATTCTCGGTTAAATAACATTTTTGAAAAGGTGAGGCTAACTGAAGTTTATTGTTTTATTTTTTTAATTAAATTTTTAACGTTGTTTTTAGTTTAAAATGGTTCGCCAACTGGCGTCGTTAAAAGTTAAGCAAATTCACCAATTTTTACTCCAAGGTAAAAGTTGCCGTGAGATTCCATTACTTCTCAACATTTCCAAAACCAGCATGGGAAGAGTACGAAAGTCCTTGCCAAATTTACCACATCCATGGAATATCAACTGACGAGGATAAAATACGGGCTGTAAAGGATTGGCCTCGCACGAGAAATCTGCACGAGTTGCTCAATTTTCTAGGCCTCTGTACACACTACAGACGTTTTGTACTAAATTTTGCCAGTGTGGCTGCGAGTCTACATGAGGAGGCAGAAAAAAAATATTATCTGAGAACACAGAACGACGCATTTTAAGAGATCTTCGGCAGCAAAAAGTTGAAAACGCAGTTCAAATTCAGAAACAGCTTGCAGAAACTGAAAATATTGAAGTTTCTATCGAAACGGTAAGAAAGGACGTGCTAAAGTAAAAAAGCCATTACTTACCAAAAGACATCAAAAAATCCGTTTGAACTTTGCAAAAAAAATATGCTTCGTGGACGGCAGAGGACTGGGCAAAGGTGATATGGTCAGATGAGACCAAAATTAATCGTCTTGGATCGGATGGCAGGAAGTGGTGTTGGCGAAAGCCAGAAAGAACTTTGCAAGCGAAAGATGTCAGACCAACTTTAAGGTTTGGGGGTGGATCCGTCATGGTATGGGGTTGCATGATGGCTAAAGGAGTTGGAACAGTACACAGAACTGTTGGTACGATGACTGCGCAATCATATGTCGACATATTAAGCACTAATCTCCCCTCCACGTGGGAAAAATTCGAATTTCATTAGGCGGACATCGTGTTTCAACATGATAATGACACCAAACACACCGTCAAACTTACGCAAAAATGGCTTAATGACAACGGCTACAAAGTTCTTGATTGGCCGCTCAGTCACCAGATCTTAACCCCATTGAACACCTCTGGGGAGTTATAGTGTATTAAAATAGTAGTTTCCACGTAGTTTTCTAAAAGGCCGTAAAAAAGGCGCTCTAATCACCATGTCTTCACTGTGTACGCTGTGCTTATGCCAATGCTCCAGATATGATTAATATCGAGGAAGATAAGATATTTTTATTTAATCAAAGAAAAAAAGGAAGACCTGATGCAATGATAGGTAGGGATTTCATCTTAGCAAAAAGAGAACAAAGAAAAACACCGACGAGAAAAAGAACGTCGCATGAGTGAGAAATGTGTATCCGCTGGGGAGGTATGTAACAGAATTACTGTGGGTTATCAAGTTCCCAGCAAAACCTTGGTAAATACTCGAAAAATTTTGTCACTTACTAAATAAAATTAAACTTTTTAACCAATAATGAAGAACATATTACCCATTATTACCTGTAAGGATATGTCATTACCTCCAGTTGTATGGTGCTAAAATAATAAGTTTAGTATTTAAAAATAAGTAGTGACTACTTAACCTGTTAACTGGTTTATACATTTTAAAAAATGTAAAACCAGTTAACAGTTTACAGGTCTTCGGAAGGCATTATAAAATTTTGATGATATATAAAGATTTCATAAAAGTGTAATTCTTTATGTTTTACATATGTGAAATTATCTTATTTTAATTGACATATTTTTAAAACAAATTTTACAGAAGAGTACGAAAATTTGGACTCCGAATCAAGCGATGAAGAACATCTTGAGCTGGATGGTATTGAAGACCCAAAGACCTGAAAGTCATTCAACAAAAACAGGGTCAACATCATTTTATTACACCAAAACTAATACAACTATTAGATAAATGCAAAATAAGTAATCGTGACGCAGTACGAATCCTTATAGCAACTGCTGAAGCTTTAAAATAAGACGTAAATGATTTAGTAATAAACGAAACTTCAATTCGCCGATGCCGCACACAAGTTCGATAAGAAACAGGACAAAAAATTCGGGATACATTTAAAGATAAAGAAATTACAGCAATAACTGTTTAATGGGATGTCAAAATTTTGCTGTTGTTGATGGGTAAAGAACACATCGATCGGTTGCCTGTAGTCATTTCTTTTAATGGAACTGAGCAGTTACTTGGTATTCCAGCAATTAGATCGGGCACAGGAAAGCAACAAGCCATAGCTGTCTATGATTTGCTTAAAGAATGGGACGTCGATAAAAAGGTGCAATGCAATGCACAGCATCCAACTTAGGACGAATACAAGGCGCATGTGTACTTTTATAGCATACATTAAAAAAAGATCTCATATATTTTCCATATCGACATCACATATTTGAAATACTTTAACGGAGCGTTTCTGATTAAAAAATACAAAAGTCTACTGGACACTGGGTCCCACTGTTTAATATATTTAGAGATGGTTGGAGTAAAATTAATAAACATAACTTTAAGCCTGGAATTGATAATCAGAACGTAAAAAATGTACTTGGCGATACAACAGAGAAGACGGAGTTTGCAGAAAAGAGTGTTAAAGAAAAGCAACCACGAAACGATTACAAGGAACTTCTCCAAATAGCATTAGTTTTTCTTGAAGGAACGGTTTCAAAGTTTACTTTTCGGATGCCGGGAGCCTTTCACCATACCCGATGGATGTCCAAGGCAAATATATATTGCTTGAAAATATTTATATTTTGGGACGATTTCATTTTGACTGACTGTGGGAAAATGGTATAAGAGACTAGAGTATTCAAAAAACCGGACTTTTGAAAAAACCGGTTTCAATATTTTTTAATATAATATCTTAAAAATTAATATTATAAAACTATATTGATATCAAATGAATAGAGATCATTAAGTTTGTAAATTGGTAAAATTGGGTACATTAGTAATTTGAACGTTTAAAACGTTTGACATTAAATAAGTTTTTTTAATATTATATTTTAAATATGTAAAAAGAAAATCTATTTTTCAGTTCTAAAATAAAATTTTAGAAATAATATGAAGATTTTTTCGTACAGTCACTTTTTAGGATTTTGAGTACTGTTTATTGTGTTATTTAGATCAGAAAATAAACTATTTGAATTTGGAATATCCAAAGTTAAGTCTTCATCGGAATCTATCAGACTTACATCTAAATCTTCATAACTAAACAAACGATTATAAATATCAACAGCAAACTCTTTGCATTCCACCTTAGAGGAATACTTTAGTATGTTATCGTTATGTGGATATTTTCCTGAACTAAGGTATGTTATAAGGGTATTAATAACTTTTGCTCTACGTTCATTAAGTCTTATCATCAGACGTTCACATAATTCATGTGCATATTGTGTATCAATTTTGCTAAAATTATTAAACAAAAATTTGTGAATAGCTTCGACCTCTATTAAAGTAACTGAAATCTTTGAAAGCTCCTTTATTGCCACTTCCAACAGCTTAATAGTCATAGTCACAAAAAAACCGGTTAACCGAACAAAAAAGACCGGTTTTCGGTTTTTTCGAATTTACAAAATATTCGAAACCGATCGGTTAAAAAAACAAAGAAACCGGTTGACCGGTTTCGGTTTTTGAATACTCTATAAGAGACATTTGTATTTTTGGATAAAAGCTATTGTTGCTGCGAGAGCTCCTAATCAAGGTTTAACTTTATTAAAAACATTATATGCTTACAATCCAATTGATGAAAATATAAGTCAGAATTACTACGCAAATTTGGCAATCATTTATGGTATTTATCATCAGAATCTGCAGCTCTGGCTTTTTTCGATGGTAAAATTTCTTATGCATCAAAAAAAACTTATGAGAGCGGCTTTAAATCAATCTAATGAAAGTGACAACAAAAATTGACAATTCTTCACCACCAAATTAGTCAGTACGCCGATAAAAACATTGAGGATTTTATTTCGTAAAAAGCACTAAAATTTTTTAAAAGAAAGGACTTCCTTGAAATTTTAAAATTTCAAGGAAGTCCTTTTGTCAAAAATAAACGTATTATTTTTTGTGTAAAGTGAAACATTTCAATAATAGCGACTCTTGAGTTACTGATAGCAACTCTTGAAGCAAGATATATTTTTAATTGTTCGTACTCGGAGGTTTCACTGTAGTATAAATTATTTTGTATCATGTTTGTAAATATGTGCATATTTTTAATGCTTACATACAGCAGAATCATTGTTTTTTTTTTGCCTTATTACCTTTTAAAAAGTTTTAAAAAATAATTTTTTTTCAAATAAAAAATACCATAACTCGTAAAGTTGATGTTTTATGAAAATTTCTGATTCAGCGAAAAATTCTACATTATGATGCATCTTAAAATAATTCAGTTTGTTGCATAGGTGTAGCTCAAAATTAACATTTTTGCAAATTTTTAACAAATTTCACATATTTTAGCAACTTTAGGGCGTTTGAGCCTTTCCGATATTCGATCAGCCTAATTTTTTTCAAGATGTATTTTTACACTTATAGGAACATTTCTAGGGGGAGTTACGGTCTAAATCTCCCAAAAAATTTTGGCCCATATATATATATATATTAGGGCGGGTTAATTTTTTTTGATGAAGCGTATAGCAAAAACCTAATCTATAGGTTATTCTGAGAAATTTTGCTCAAGAGACCATAGCTCTAAGTCGGATTTGGAGCCCCCCAAAATTTCAAAATATATATTTTTTATATACATAGAATAATTTAATTAAATTCGTCATAAAATCGGATAGAATGATAGTAGATTTCTCAATCTGGGCTTGTTTGAAAGGTATTTTTATCACCTTTCAGAATCTGTATTTTTTTATTTTTTAGATATTAGGAATTTTTTGTCGAAAAATAGCCTAAAATGAACTTTTAACTAATAAATTCTGAATTTTCTTCGATTTTTTTCGAGATTTTTTTTTTTTTTTTGCAGATTATGAAAGCTCAGATAATTTCCAACAACTTTCATAACGATAAATTTTTTTGCTTTCGAACTCCTTTTTTTAGGAAAATCGATCTGAAAAAATCAACATTTTTAAGGTTTCAAAAAAAACACTATTTTTACATTTTTTATTCAATTTATTTTTAAATATTATTCTCGACCTACAATTTAATGTTTTAACTTGGTAATATTTTTTTTAAGGTCCTTTTTACTTTCCATTCGAGGAGTTTTCTTACGACTTTATAATGTCACTGCCATAACTCCTTCACGATTCTTTTCTGTAACTCGTTTTGAAAAATTCGTTAATAACACAGTGCAGCATTTTTAAGGTCATCGTGTGGTTCCTCCTTCATACCCGTTTTTTTTGAAGTATATATCGAAACTAAAAAAAACCTGCAAAGGACTTGGCCAGATTACATCGAATTTTTTTTTTATGGACACCCTAAGTTTTTGTACCCAAACACGATTTTTTTAAAAAAGGAAAATTTTTATGGAATCCATATATCATAAACCGTTCGGAATTTTGTTTTTATGTCTTTGGCAAAGTTGTAGATCCAAACCAAAGCAAAAAAATTCTCATATGGACCGACCCAAAAAAATTGCATCCACCGCATCAAAATTGCAAAAAATTGGGAAAAAATGCTATTTTTTCATGATAATATGGAAATATATATATATTTTTAAGGTCATCGTGTGGTTCCTCCTTCATACCCGTTTTTTTTTTTTGAAGTATATATCGAAACTAAAAAAAACCTGCAAAGGACTTGGCCAGATTACATCGAATTTTTTTTTTTATGGACACCCTAAGTTTTTGTACCCAAACACGATTTTTTTAAAAAAGGAAAATTTTTATGGAATCCATATATCATAAACCGTTCGGAATTTTGTTTTTATGTCTTTGGCAAAGTTGTAGATCCAAACCAAAGCAAAAAAATTCTCATATGGACCGATCCAAAAAAATTGCATCCACTGCATCAAAATTGCAAAAAATTGGGAAAAAATGCTATTTTTTTCATGATAATATGGAAATATATATATATTTTTAAGGTCATCGTGTGCTTCCTCCTTCATACCCGTTTTTTTTTGAAGTATATATCGAAAATAAAAAAAACCTGCAAAGGACTTGGCCAGATTACATCGAATTTTTTTTTTATGGACACCCTAAGTTTTTGTACCCAAACACGATTTTTTTAAAAAAGGAAAATTTTTATGGAATCCATATATCATAAAACGGTCGGAATTTTGTTTTTATGTCTTTGGCAAAGTTGTAGATCCAAACCAAAGCAAAAAATTCTCATATGGACCGACCCAAAAAAATTGCATCCACTGCATCAAAATTGCAAAAAATTGGGAAAAAATGCTATTTTTTTATGATAATATGGAAATATATATATATTTTTAAGGTCATCGTGTGGTTCCTCCTTCATACCCGTTTTTTTTGAAGTATATATCGAAACTAAAAAAACCTGCAAAGGATTTGGCCAGATTACATCGAATTTTTTTTTATGGACACCCTAAGTTTTTGTACCCAAACACGATTTTTTTAAAAAAGGAAAATTTTTATGGAATCCATATATCATAAACCGTTCAGAATTTTGTTTTTATGTCTTTGGCAAAGTTCTAGATCCAAACCAAAGCAAAAAAATTCTCATATGGACCGACCCAAAAAAATTGCATCCACTGCATCAAAATTGCAAAAAATTGGGAAAAAATGCTATTTTTTCATGATAATATGGAAATATATATATATTTTTAAGGTCATCGTGTGGTTCCTCCTTCATACCCGTTTTTTTTTTAAGTATATATCGAAACTAAAAAAAACCTGCAAAGGACTTGGCCAGATTCCATCGAATTTTTTTTTATGGACACCCTAAGTTTTTGTACCCAAACACGATTTTTTTAAAAAAGGAAAATTTTAATGGAATCCATATATCATAAACCGTTCGGAATTTTGTTTTTATATCTTTGGCAAAGTTGTAGATCCAAACCAAAGCAAAAAAATTCTCATATGGACCGACCCAAAAAAATTGCATCCACTGCATCAAAATTGCAAAAAATTGGGAAAAAATGCTATTTTTTCATGATAATATGGAAATATATATATAATAAATATAATAAATATATTCATTTTTTCAAAAACATATCAGCATTACAACAATAAAATGTTTAAATAGTAAATTTGAAAACAAGTAACAACAAAAACGGCATTAACCTATAGAGTCTTTCTTTGTCGAAACGACAAACATTGGCTATGCAAAATAAGTGTGAGCAAAAAGATGTGCTTTCTAGGGTTAAGGAATGTTCGTATTAAGATGACATGTACTAGAGAGTTGTTTATATTGTTGTTAGATATAATTTAGCTGAAGAAAGATTTCTTAAATTCCCAGTATTTAAGCCATTTCAGGACAAAATCATGAAAAAATCATAAAAAAATAGCATTTTTTCCCAATTTTTGCAATTTTGATGCAGTGGATGCAATTTTTTTGGGTCGGTCCATGTGAGAATTTTTTTGCTTTGGTTTGGATCTACAACTTTGCCAAAGACATAAAAACAAAATTCCGAACGGTTTATGATATATGGATTCCATAAAAATTTTCCTTTTTTAAAAAAATCATGTTTGGGTGCAAAAACTTAGGGTGTCCATAAAAAAAAAATTTCGATGTAATCTGGCCAAGTCCTTTGCGGATTTTTTTTAGTTTCGATATACACTTCAAAAAAAACCGGGTACGAAAGAGGAACCAATTTATGTGTTGCACTGTGTAATTGTACATGTCTTTCTGCTCTTTGTACGTGCATTGGAATTTGTGGATCAGCCAGTGGTGGTTCATCGAAATCTAAGTAATGAACCACCACTGGCTGAGTCGTCGTCGGCTTATTCGCGTAAACCATCGACTTCAAAAAACCCCAAAGAAAAAAATCTAATGGTGTTAAATCGCACGATCTAGGCGGCCAATTCTGATCTCCAAAACGCGAAATAACACGACCGGGAAATGACTGATGCAGCAATTGAATTGTTTCTCTGGCTGTATGACATGTGGCGCCGTCTTGTTGGAACCACATGCCCTCCACATTCATTTCTTCAATTCTAGGCAAGAAAAAACTGGTTATCATTTCACTATACCGAACACCATTGACTTTTTGCGCTTGACCTGCCTCATTTTCATAAAAAAAAGGTCCAATGATTCCTCCAGCCCAAAAACCACACCACACAGTGGCACGTTGAGGATGCATTTGCTTCTCGTGAATCACTCGAGGATTTTCCTCACCCCAAATGCGACAATTCTGCCTATTGACGAAGCCATTAAGATGAAAATGGGCCTCGTCACTGAAGATGATTTTATCGGCAAAATCAGCATTTTCATGTTGTCTCTCCAATACCCAATTAACGAACTCCCTTCGCTGTCCATATATGGTCAGCTGGCTTCAGTTCCTGAGTCAATTGAACTTTGTATGCATGAAGATGCAAATCTTTCTTCAAAATTCGCTGCAAAGTGGATTTGGAGACACCAATTTGCTGAGCTCGGTGTCGAATTGAGGTGGATGGAGTTTGAGCGACATCATCACGTACAGCTGCGACATTTTCGGTCGATCGACCTGGTCGATGGCGCGTTGTTGTCTTTACATCACTAACAGACCCAGTTTCGGCAAATTTTTCCATTAATCTCTTTACAGTTGACTCTTTTGGAGCATTATTGTGACCCCAAATTGATCGCAATTTGCGAACTGTAGCCGCAAAACTTTCACCATTTTGGTAAAACAATTTCACAATGAGAATGCGTTGTTCATTCGTGTAGCGCTCCATTTTTACTAACCTCGTACCTTCTACTAGCAAACAATAACAATTGTTCAAATGTCAAACAATGACACTTCGAATGTTGCCAGATTTAAAAATTGCGTTCTTGTTGGGACACCCTTTATATCGTCGTTATTCATATCAACCATATTGACATAATCGGTAGCATCGAAATTTAAGATATATTTTTTGTAAACTCTGAGTTTAGTTAAGTCGTACAATTTTTCTCGATAGTGTAAAATCTTTTTGATAGCTCTATCCCGTATTGCTTTTCGATCATCAAATAACATTGTTAATAAGATATTTTCTGGATGTGCGTAATATGAGTTGTTTTGAATTACACCATCTACAATATTACGAAAGTTTTGTTGTAAGTATCGTGTCCAACGTAGTAATCTACTTGCTTTGGTTATACAACGAGAATGTGCAATTGGTCCTGGTTTAATGTTAGCTAAATCAACTGGAACAATAGCATTCGAAATTGCTTTAGCTATTTGATACAAATATTTAACATCTGTTGATAGTTCGAGCTCATGTTCATGATCCATAATTGCAGGCATATTCTCCAATGGTATTGGATCAAAATCAGCTACTACCTGAAAAATGAAATGTTTAGATCAATTAAAATGCAATTATTTTATTTTAACTTTATTCCAATCGAAAAAGTAAAATAATGACTATAAATAATGATAATAAATGATGATATTAAATAAAAAAAGGGCTAAATTCGACTGTGCCGAATCTTTGAATACCCTCCACCAATATCCTAAAAAGATGTTCTCTTCTGTTTTTGATACAAATAATATAAAAAAACTTTAAAAGTAAAATTATGTAGGTGAAAAAATTTTTTGAGGTGAAAAACTTTTTTAAATGTGAAAAGAACATTTTTGATGGAAAAAAAATTTAGAGGTGAAAAAAAAATTTTTAAGGTGAAAAAATTTTTTGTGGTGAAAAAAAATTTTAGTGGTGGAAAATGTTTGAGGTGAATACAAAATATTAACTGCTAAGCGACTGGTGAAAAAATATGAGAAAATATTTTATGTACCAGTCGCTACTATGAAATTGTACTAAATTTGTATAGGCAATTTAGAGGCACCTTTACATTTTCACTAGTTTTTTTTAAACATGGACTGCACGTAAAACACATTTTAAAGCATAGTTTTTGTCAAACACTCGATTTTGTTCCGGCTAATGGGAACTAGCTCTGCAGCTGAATATGACTAATGGAGAGAATGCACTTTCTGATGCGCCACGTATTGATAAATAGTTGCAACGAATGTTCTTTCTTTAAAAAATGGAAGTGTGTTTGTCTAATGGAGAGAATACAGCAAATAAATTTATTTGTTAATAAAGAACATGAATTGTAACTATTTGTCAATAGATGGCCCACCAGAAGGTGCATTCTCTCCATTAGGCATATTTTGCTGCAGAGCTAGTCTCCATTAGCCATATTGTGCTACAATATGCAGTAGAATATTATTGATTTTCTATTTTCTTTGTAACATAAGTGAATATTTGCCAAAAACTATAAAAATATATGTTTTATGTGCATATTATACCTTAATTTTTTAAATCAATATTCATTTAGATGTTTAACAGCACATTTGTCAATCCCTCAATTCTCAAAAATACAAATGGAATTAAAAAAAATACTATTTTCCTCTATGAAAATTTCTTTTTTGACATAAAAATGTAAAACAAATGCTTTTATTACGTCAAACATTTGAAAAATTGACTTTAAAATTATGTAATAAGTCTACTAGCAACATCTGAATGCATTATAATTTTTAAGTATGTAGTTAATTTAATATTTTTGGTAAATAAATTGATTGAAAGCCTAATCCAAGGCTATATCGCCATGGGGAAGGATATAGTTTTAATGTGATTTTGCGCCACCTATTCAAAAGTAGCGGCACTAAACCAATTATGCATTTTGCTCTTTCTTTATATATAAATTTCTTTGGACCTAGCCATGGGGCCAAAGACATTTATACATAAAGATAGAGCTAAATACATAATTGCTTTAGTGTCTATACTTAGGAGTAGATGGCGCTTAAGTAAATAGATAACGATACCCTGCGCCATGCCTAGGTCGCATGGCCCTGGATTTGGCTTTCAATTGCCTTAGTAACCACAGATATGAGATTTAATACATATTTAAAATTCTAGTACATTAAGCTGTCACTAGCAGACTTATTTCAAAATACTAAAGTCAATTTTTGAAATGTTCGACGTGATAAAAGCATTTGTTTCACATTTTCTGTAAAAAAAAAACAAATTTTCATCGATCAAAATGGTATTTTTTCCTTAAATTTGTATAATTTTGAAGTTTGAGGCATTGGAAAATCCATATTTATGTTAATTCTTTCTTTCAAAAAAATAAATACACATACGAAAAATTGCAATACAGTGCTCTTGAACATCTAAATGACTATTGATTTAGAAAATTAAAGTATAATATATACATAAAACATATATTTTGCATAGCTTTTGGCAAACATTCTTTTAGGTTACGAACGAAATAGAAAATCAATAATAACCTGTTGTATATTGTAGCAGAATATGCCTAATAGGGAGAATTTTTTCAGATGCGCCACCTATTGGGAAATAGTTTCAACTAATGTTCTTTCTTTAACAAATTAATGTCTTTGATTTATGTAACAGAACTTTTGTTATTTAGTTTTAGTAATGTTATTTACAGATGTCTGCTCTGTTAGCGACTTTAACATTTTTACTTACTTAACAGAAAAAAAAATAAAATAGATACAGAAAAATTGTTCCAATTTGTATGGAAAATTTAGAGGTATCTTCACATTTTCACTCATAACTTTTGAACCGCTTGACCGATTTTGCTCATTTTAAATACCAAACTGCTCGGGAGGATGTTTAATAATCTGGGTAAAAAAACCCGCTTGCGTCTTCGCGTCGTGATCGCCATTTCAACAGACAGACAGACGGACAGACAGACGGACATCGCTAAATCGACTTAAAATTGAATAAGGATCACGAATATATATACTTTATGGGGTCTTAAACCTATATTTCGACATGTTACAAACGGAATGACAAACCATATATGGTGGAGGGTATAATAAAGTGTTACATACCTGCAATTTCTCACATTCTTGAATAGCTCTGAATAACTTTCCACTTGCTGCTCATGGTCCACTGGAGACTGTTTTGTCCAATGCTTCATATAAATGACGAAATGGCAGTTCATTGAAATGAAGCAGACATATAAACCAGTGAATTGGTATATTTAACTGTTTTTCAAATAATCGTAAAACACCATTTTCTGTTCCAGTATTTGCTGGCTCACCATCACTGCATATGCCAATTAATTGATCAACTGTTTTATTGTTGAAAAATTCATTCAGTTTTCTGTGTTTGGTTTTTGCATCTTCTTGACTACCCAAATTTACATATCCAAGTAACTCATTATAGGGCTCTTTCAGAACAACTAAAAGCGGTTTTTTAGTGGTATGAAATTTGTCATTAATTTTCTCTGTAGTTAATAAGTCATCTTTTCTACCATCGAAAGAGAATGCAGTTATGGAAGAATTTGTATGTCGTGTACGAAGCACTGCATCTCTAGATTTAACTTTTTCTCTAGCCACTTTTTATTTATCCATAATAACAAGATTACCATGAACATCTCTAAAATGTATATCTTCGAATAAAGCTGTTGCTAAACATGAAGCGACTCTATCTGAAACACCGAATCTATCACACATCATAGCAAAAGTTAAGGCATCGTATCTTTGGGTATAATGACCTCGTCTCATTTAAACAGTTGCTTCTGGAACTTCTGTTGTTGCTTCATTTTCATCTTCATCCATGTGTAATTCAGGTGGTTCGTAACTTGGATCATCGGTACCAGTTGTAAGTGTTGGTATTGTTGTATCTACTTCTTCAACGTCTTCCGTATATTCATTTATTGTGAATTTTCTATTATTATGCTGGTCCATCATAAATTCTTTTAGATGTTCTGGAATCAATCCACACGAGCATTCTGTTGTTTTTAATTTGCAATTACATTTGCCAATATAAAATAATTCGTTCATTGAATCAACAAATGCTTTAAATTCATCTCTTTTGTTTCTATGTTGTACATGTTTTTTTTAAAAACACTCTTTCTATTATTGATTTTAATATTTAATTTACACCAAATTTGGATCAATTTATCTGTTACGTGAGGAGTAAAAGTTTTATACGAGAACATTTTGTTTTCAAATTTAGCACGACCACTTAAAAAAAATAATATAATATATATTTTAAAATGTCACATTTAGTAGGCAAACTAAGATCATTTAAATCACTTGATAAACCAAAAACAACAATATCTTGATGAGGCATGTTAGTTAATCTAGAGTCAAAACTTGTTGATGTTGTTGCTTCCATTTGCGAAGACACCGCAGACGATATTGATGGTTCTTGATTATAAATAATAACTTTGATATTATCACTGCACTCTTTGATTGTGTCACACTAAATTTAAAAATAAAACAATATATAAAATAACCGAGTTTTTATTTAAGTATTTTGGCAAACTGCGTGCGCATTGCCCGATGAACGATTAAGGAAGAAGGAAAAGCAAGCTTGGCAACGTTTAGTGTTGGTAAACGTCATTATTTTGTAACGTCATTATTCAGTGTTACAAAGTTTTTCAATTGAACAATGCTGCCAGGTATCAATACAGATTCTGAAAGGTGATAAAAATACATTTCAAACAAGCCCAGATTGAGAAATGTACTATAATTCTATCCGATTTTATGACGAATTTAATTAAATTGTTCTATGTATATATGGAAAAAATTCTATTTTGAAATTTTGGGGGGCTCCAAATCCGACATAGAGCTTTGGTCTCTTGAGCAAAATTTCTCAGAATCACCTATAGATTACGTTTTTGCTTCATCAAAAAAAATCGTTCCATACAATTAGACCCGCCCTAATATATATACATATATATGTGCACAGCACATGTTGCGGGGACGGTTTTTCTTTCCACAAGTTACTATGAAGACATTTTGTTACTTTGTAGACTGTCCTTAAACTTTTCGTTGTTCTACTGTTTACACTGAAGACATTTTACTGGATACAGCGCATATAATAGGGACTTTTTTGGCTGTATATACAGATGTCTTCAAAGTATGTGCAATGAATATATATATATATATATATATATATATATATATATATATATATATATTCATTGCACATACTTTGAAGACATGTGTATATACAGCCAAAAAAGTCCCTATTATATGCGCTGTATCCAGAAAAATGTCTTCAGTGTAAACAGTAGAATAACGAAAAGTATAAGGACAGTCCCCAAAGTATCAAAATGTCTTCATAGTAACTTGTGGAACGAAAAACCGTCCTCGCAATATGTGCTGTGCACATATATATATATATATATATATATATATATATATTAGGGCGGGTCGATTTGTAGGGAGTGAAAAAATTCACCAATGTCCCTATGATTTCCGTATTCTATGGGTTATTCCATGAAAATTTGCCGAAGGAACCATACCTCTATCGTTAAAATCGAGTCCCCTGCTTTTTGTTGGTAGATTTTTTCCCAAATTGACGTTCGTATGAAATATTACCTACACGTTAACATCCATTACTGAAAAACTATCGATCGGGTTTAATCGCCAGGTGAGCTCATTTTGATAAATTTACAAAAAAAAATCTTCAACATTGGTCCAACGGTTCAAAAGTTACGGGCATTTTTGTCCAAATTTTGGAGCCTTTTTCCATTTTTTTCATGATTTTGTCCAAGAATATTACTTTCATGGCCATTTTTTTGGCTCAATCCATTATTTAATTCAATTTACAATTCAAAACGAAGAGTTTAAGCCCAAATTTATCGAATTCGGTTGATTAATTCATGCGATATTGCTAAAACAAAATAACACATAAAACCAACTTTTTGATTTTTTTTCCCTTTTTATTTTTTTTTTCTACAAAAATTCAAATTAAGAGATAATAAAGTATCTATCAACCTATTATCAAAAAAAAATATTCAATTTGAGTGTAGTAAAAGACAAAATGTGAAAAAAAACATTATTTTTTCTGAAAGTCTTGTTTGCTTTCAAGTCTGGGTGTTTTCGTACGGCTCTCTAATGTCGTCGCCATAGCGCCTTCTACATTCTTTCCTGCAACTCGTTTAGCAGTGGCAGCCAGCAATTGGACATGTCTTTCCGTTCCTTGAATGTGTAAAGGAATTTGTGGATCATCGAACGGTGGCACTTCGTAATTTAAATATCCCTCCAAATGTTCATACGAATAACATTGCGTAAACGGTGGTTCGAATAAAATGGTATCGTCATTTAAATCAATCATATTTGTATATTCCGTACAATTAAAGTTTATAAGAGATTTTTTATAAACTCTAAGTTCCGTTGGGTCGACAATATCTCTTCGGTAATGTAAAATCTTCTTTATAGCAATGTTTCGTTTTTCCATTCTATCATCAAACAACATAGATAGCAAGATATTTTCTGAGTGTGCAAAATATGGATTATCTTGAATTACTGTATTTACAACTCCAAGTAAATTCCGTGGTAAAAATCGTGTCCAAGTAATAAATTTAAAAAGTAATGTACTACCGTATGCGGCAGAGCTATAATACTTAACATTGAAATACATTGGCGTGTATACTTTTATTATATAGTTAGCCAGAATTTTTAAATTTTCAGTTGGATTATTAGTTGTCACATACAACCGTAATAATCTATTGGCTTTGGTCAGCCAACGAGAATGTGCAATTGGCCCTGGTTTTATGTGAGATAAATCCGCAGGAACCACACCATTAGAAATTGCATTGGCCATTAACATCAAGTACCTCGAATCAGTAGATAATTCTTCTGGATTTAAATCACCAGGAGGCATATTTTCCAAAGCGATTTCCTCAAAATCGGTTACCACCTGAAAAGAAAACATAAAAGCTAAAAAATAGAATAAAAAATGGTAAAGAATTAGCTATAAAAATTACATACCGGAAGATTTTCACAATCAGCAATTTTTGAGCTCAACTTTCCGGTAGTTGATCGTGGTCCAGTGGTGGTTGATTTGTCTAAAGTGTCAAACAAATGTCTAAACGGAAGCTCGTTAAAGTGCAGAAGACACACAAACCAGTGCAGTGGTCTCTTTAACTGTTTTTCGAATAGTCGCAAAATTCCACCGTGTACGCCAGTATTTGTTGGTTCACCATCAGCGCATATGGCAATTAATGAATCGAGAGACAATTGTTTTTCTTGGAAGAATTCGATCAATTTGTTGACTTTGCTTGCCGCAGTTTCACTTTCTAGTTTTGTGTAGCCTATCAATTGAGAATTTGGTTCCCTCAAAACAACTAGATGAGGTTCTTTAACCATCCTTGGATGCAACTTCTCATCAATTTTTTCTACAGTTAGAGCATCATTTTTCCTGCCGTCGAATGAAAATGATATCAAATTCGAGCCATCATACCGCTTACGAAGTGCGTCTTGTCTCCATTTTTCTCTTTCTCTACGAAGTTTACTTTTATCCATGATGACAAGATTGCCATGAGCATCTTTTACGCCCAGGTCTTCCATCAGAGCTGTTGCCAATGCTGATCCCATTCTATCATGCACACCAAATCTGTCACACATCATTGCATAGTTTTTAGTATTGTATCTGGGAGTGTATGTTTGTGGTGGTAGAACTAATTCTGAACCTCCTCTCACATCAACTTCCATTTCGTCATAATGTGGTTCGTATGTAGGATCGTTGCTCACTGGGATTGTTGGTATAGTCGTTGGTATCGTCTCTTCACTTCCACTATCGTGTTCCGGTATCGTTTGTATTCTGTCATTATATTGATCGCGCATGAAATCTTTTAAGTTTTCTGGGATAGATCCACATGAGCAGTCGTTTTCTTTCAAGTTGCATTTACATTTTCCAATGTTGAATAATTGGTTTGTTGATTCTACGAATTTTTTGAATTCTGTTGCGCGTTTTACTCGTTGTTTATCTGCATTACTATATGCGTCAAGCAAATTATTCAATTTTCTAATGATGCTACCTTTGAGTATAAGTTCAATATTAAGTTGATTCCAAATTTCTAACAATCTGTCTGCTACTTGGGGAGTAAATCTTTTATACGAAAACATTTTGCTTTGGGCTTTTGAACGTTCGGCCAAGAAAAAATAGTACTTCAATATATCTCGTTTAGTTGACAGATTAATATCAGGTAATTCACAGCCCACGCCAAAAGAAAAAACATCATGAGAGACCAAATGTTGCAAACTACTGCGTTGGGTATCTGTTGGATTTTGCGATGAACCAGGCTCTGAATCCATTTTTTAAACCGTCACTAAAAGAATTATATATGTTTTTCATAGAATAATAATATAACTATTAACTATAATAGTTAGCAATGTTTTTACACTTACCTTTAAATCTTTTCTAAATTTCAAAATAGTTTGATTATTTGTTAGTTATTTCAAGTAACACTTCACTGAAATGACGCTCAAACAAAACTAGCATACACTGGAATCCCCACCCCGCCAACTACAGCTGATTGTTTCGTCCAATTAGAATTGCTGTGTATTTGTTGTTGTCAAAATGACGTCAGCGAAGAATTATTCTTTATAAATCGTATGCAAACCCAAAAAAGAGAGCAAAAATAAAAAGGGGAAAAAAATCAAAAAGTTGGTTTTATGTGTTATTTTGTTTTAGCAATATCGCATGAATTAATCAACCGAATTCGATAAATTTGGGCTTAAACTCTTCGTTTTGAATTGTAAATTGAATTAAATAATGGATTGAGCCAAAAAAATGGCCATGAAAGTAATATTCTTGGACAAAATCATGAAAAAAATGGAAAAAGGCTCCAAAATTTGGACAAAAATGCCCGTAACTTTTGAACCGTTGGACCAATGTTGGAGATTTTTTTTTGTAAATTTATCAAAATGAGCTCACCTTTCCTACTGGCGATTAAACCCGATGGATTGTTTTTGAGTTATGGATGTGAACGTGTAGGTAATATTTCATACGAACGTCAATTTGGGAAAAAATCTACCAACAAAAAGTAGGGGACTCGATTTTAACGATAGAGGTATGGTTCCTTCGGCAAGTTTTCATGGAATAACCCATAGAATACGGGAATCATAGGGAAATTGTCGAAAAATAAATCGACCCGCCCTAATATATATATATATATATATATATATATATATATATTCATTGCCCATACTTTGAAGACATCTGTATATACAGCCAAAAAAGTCCCTATAAAATGCTCTGTGTCCAGTAAAATGTCTTCAGAGTAAACACTAGAATAACGAAAAGTTTAAGGACAGTCCCCAAAGTAACAAAATGTCTTCATAGTAACTTGTGGAACGAAAACGCGTCCCCGCAACATGCGCCGTGCATATATATATATATATATATATATATATATATATATATATATACACTGAAGACATTTTACTGGATACAGCGCATATTATAGGGACTTTTTGACTGTATATACAGATGTCTTCAAAGTATGGGCAATGAATATATATATATATATATATATATATGCATTACCCATACTTTGAGGACATCTGTATATACAGCCAAAAATGTCCCTTTAAAATGCGCTGTGTCCAGTAAAATGTCTTCAGAGTAAACACTAGAATAACGAAAAGTTTAAGGACAGTCCCCAAAGTAACAAAATGTCTTCATAGTAACTTGTGGAACGAAAACCCGTCCCCGCAACATGTGCTGTGCACATATATATATATATATATATATGTGCTGTGCACATATATATATATATATATATATATATATATATATATATATATATATATATGTGCACAGAGCATGTTGCGGGGACGGGTTTTCGTTCCACAAGTTACTATGAAGACATTTTGTTACTTTGGGGACCGTCCTCAAACTTTTAATTAATATACTGTATACACTAAAGACATTTTACTTGATACAGCGCATATTAAAGAGACCTTTTTGGCTGTATATACAGATGTCTTCAAAGTATATGTAATGCATATATATATATATATATATATATGCATTTCACATACTTTGAAGACATCTGTATGTACCGCCAAAAAAGACCCCATAATATGAGCTGTATCCAGTAAAATGTCTTCAGTGTAAACAGTAGAATAACGAAAAGTTTAAGGACAGTCCCCAAAGTAACAAAATGTCTTCATAGTAATTTGTGAAACGAAAACCGGTCCCCGCAACATGCGCTGTGCACATATATATATATATATATATATATATATATATATTCATTGTCCATGCTTTGAAGACATCTGTATATACAGCCAAAAAAGTTCCTATATAATGCGCTGTATCCAGTAAAATGTCTTCAGTGTAAACAGTAGAATAACGAAAAGTTTAAGGACAGTCCCCAAAGTAACAAAATGTCTTCATAGTAACTTGTGGAACGAAAAAGCGTCCCCGCAACAACGAAAAGTTTAAGGACAGTCCCCAAAGTAACAAAATGTCTTCATAGTAACTTGTGGAACGAAAAGCCGTCCCCGCAACATGTGCTGTGCACACATACACTCAGAATATTATGTTGTTAACTGTTTGTAGTTTAATAAAAAAGTTTTCCGTTCCATTTAAAAATAAAGGAACATACATATATTTTTCAAAGAAATATCTATATTAACTTTTTTATACATTTATTCGAAATAATTTACTATCATTTACCCTTTTTTTTAGTTTCATTTATTTTTTTCATTTGTTTGAAATTTAATAAAAATTTACCCACAAAACGGAAACTTGTGGTTTATTTGTGTCCGTAACAGTTATTACAAATTTAAATTTTGTTTGCTGTCTGTTTCAAAAAATTTCAATTTGTTTTTTTATTTAAATTGGTTGTATATATACAAACTTTTACAAGAACTTCATAAACACACATACATACACAAACACATTCACACAAAAAGTGTTTATAGCTTCATATGTATACATACATTTTGTATTGTACGAGTATATAAAAAAAATACTAAAACGGAAGGATTGGTAGGTAAAATTTTGACATTTATTTTAACTGATTATATCATTTGTTTCTTACGGATGTGTCAGTTGATTAATCAACATTTAAAAGTAAATAACAAATGGCATATAATTTAAAGGAACATTAAGTAGACCGGTTTTTAAATGAAATATCATTTCTTTTAAATGATATTTTTAGTTATTTTAACTTACAAACTTTTTTAAGTATAGAAATATATACTATATTATTCCTTAAAATCGAGTTCAAGATCCTTTTATAAAAAATAATAATGATTATTTATTATTTCTTTCCTTCCAATATTTCGGCACCACATTGGGTGGCTTCTTCAAGGAAATTATATAATTTTTTCAACAATAAAAACTTATATATATAAAATTTTTTATAAAAGGCGGGAAATCATAAAAATACTTTTTTGACAATATGAAAAATATCTTGTTTTGTAAAGATTGAATGAATCCTGATATAGACTGTCGAATTCTATTGATGCCATTTATCTTGAAAAGATTAGAAATATTTTTATTAGAATTCTCTATAAATTTAGGAATTATACCTGATTTTCTGCAACGTATCAAAAATATTATAGCTGCCTTTGATTTTACAATTTGGTCCTTAACAGTCTTATACCTATTGATTTTCCTTTTTATCTCCTGGTTGGTCTTGAAATTTATTTATTTATTTATTAATGTCATATCCTGCACAACAAGATTTAATCTTATAATTACAGTGCAGGAATTACCAAGCAAAAATAATAATGACAATTGTTTAAACATATTTAGGAATAGGTTGCAATTAGGTAAAATATTTTAAAAGTTTAAATTTAAATTACACAAGATTAAAAATAAAAATAATAATAATAATAATAAAAAATAAAAAAAAAATATTTAAAGCCAAACAGGAAAAGTAAGAAAATATCAAGAATAATTTAGAAAAACAATTTTTTTAAAATGAGTAACGTTGCTGTTAAGTTGTTGGTTTTGTGGAAGCATATTCCAGAGACGAATTGCATTTATATAGAATTGCCACTCAGATACTAGACAATGATGTCTTGGTAAAATAATCTTTTTGCCCCTATTAGACTGAGCAAAACGAAGTTTTTCATAGAGGTATAAAGGTTTTTGCGTATAAATGATTTTATGTAAAAAGAGAAGTACTTTTATCTTCATAAGATTTATAAATGAAACACCAAAAATTTTCTTTGAGAAATCCGAAGTTCCATCACGTCGCCTTAATCCAAAAACATAACGAACAATGCTATTATACGCCACGATAAGCTTAGATTGGCTTGCGGAGTCGCTATTGGCATAAAGTTCACAACCATACAATAACCCCGGAATCAGGTATGATTTGGCCAGCAGCAATCTAATTTTTAAAGGTGTAAAAGATTGGGCTGCCCAAAGTTGTCTTAGTTTCATGAATGTCTGACCCACTATTGTGTTAATATGGTTTGTCCATGTTAGACTACTATTTAGTATTAGACCAAGATTTTTAGCTGTTGGGACAATGTTAATTTTCTCGTTGTTAATGGTGATATCATGTTCGAAAACTGGATTTAAAGTTTTTTTACGAATTACCAAGCATTTGGATTTTCGTTGATTAATACAGAGCCCATTAGCTGTTGCCCACCGGTATAAACTATTAAGATCAGCGTTGATTTTATCAATATTCTCTTTTATAGATTGAACAGGACTGCTCAAGTAGAGTTGTACATCATCTGCGTACATGTGTATCTTACAATACGAAAGATATTCAGGTAAGTCATTAATATATATGGAAAAAAAAGCGGACCCAAAATCGAACCTTGGGGTACACCTCTCTCGAGATTCAAAGATTGGGATGACTTATTATTTACATATACGGATTGCGTACGATTCATGAGGTATGAGGACAAAAGCTGAGTGGAAGTAGTTGAAAAATTAAAAAAGCGTCTAAGTTTCATACAAAGGGTATGGTGGTTGACCGTATCAAAAGCTTTTGAGTGATCAAGAAGTACAAGAAAGTTTATTTTGCTATCATCCAGTTCACGCCTAATGTTTTCACAGACATTAACCAGGACTGTCACGCAGCTATGATTAGGATAAATTTACAAAAAAAATCTTCAACATTGGTCCAACGGTTCAAAAGTTACGGGCATTTTTGTCCAAATTTTGGAGCCTTTTTCCATTTTTTTCATGATTTTGTCCAAGAATATTACTTTCATGGCCATTTTTTTGGCTCAAACCATTATTTAATTCAATTTACAATTCAAAACGAAGAGTTTAAGCCCAAATTTATCGAATTCGGTTGATTAATTCATGCGATATTGCTAAAACAAAATAACACATAAAACCAACTTTTTGATTTTTTTTCCCTTTTTATTTTTTTTTTCTACAAAAATTCAAATTAAGAGATAATAAAGTATCTATCAACCTATTATCAAAAAAATATATTCAATTTGAGTGTAGTAAAAGACAAAATGTGAAAAAAAACATTATTTTTTCTGAAAGTCTTGTTTGCTTTCAAGTCTGGGTGTTTTCGTACGGCTCTCTAATGTCGTCGCCATAGCGCCTTCTACATTCTTTCCTGCAACTCGTTTAGCAGTGGCAGCCAGCAATTGGACATGTCTTTCCGTTCCTTGAATGTGTAAAGGAATTTGTGGATCATCGAACGGTGGCACTTCGTAATTTAAATATCCCTCCAAATGTTCATACGAATAACATTGCGTAAACGGTGGTTCGAATAAAATGGTATCGTCATTTAAATCAATCATATTTGTATATTCCGTACAATTAAAGTTTATAAGAGATTTTTTATAAACTCTAAGTTCCGTTGGGTCGACAATATCTCTTCGGTAATGTAAAATCTTCTTTATAGCAATGTTTCGTTTTTCCATTCTATCATCAAACAACATAGATAGCAAGATATTTTCTGAGTGTGCAAAATATGGATTATCTTGAATTACTGTATTTACAACTCCAAGTAAATTCCGTGGTAAAAATCGTGTCCAAGTAATAAATTTAAAAAGTAATGTACTACCGTATGCGGCAGAGCTATAATACTTAACATTGAAATACATTGGCGTGTATACTTTTATTATATAGTTAGCCAGAATTTTTAAATTTTCAGTTGGATTATTAGTTGTCACATACAACCGTAATAATCTATTGGCTTTGGTCAGCCAACGAGAATGTGCAATTGGCCCTGGTTTTATGTGAGATAAATCCGCAGGAACCACACCATTAGAAATTGCATTGGCCATTAACATCAAGTACCTCGAATCAGTAGATAATTCTTCTGGATTTAAATCACCAGGAGGCATATTTTCCAAAGCGATTTCCTCAAAATCGGTTACCACCTGAAAAGAAAACATAAAAGCTAAAAAATAGAATAAAAAATGGTAAAGAATTAGCTATAAAAATTACATACCGGAAGATTTTCACAATCAGCAATTTTTGAGCTCAACTTTCCGGTAGTTGATCGTGGTCCAGTGGTGGTTGATTTGTCTAAAGTGTCAAACAAATGTCTAAACGGAAGCTCGTTAAAGTGCAGAAGACACACAAACCAGTGCAGTGGTCTCTTTAACTGTTTTTCGAATAGTCGCAAAATTCCACCGTGTACGCCAGTATTTGTTGGTTCACCATCAGCGCATATGGCAATTAATGAATCGAGAGACAATTGTTTTTCTTGGAAGAATTCGATCAATTTGTTGACTTTGCTTGCCGCAGTTTCACTTTCTAGTTTTGTGTAGCCTATCAATTGAGAATTTGGTTCCCTCAAAACAACTAGATGAGGTTCTTTAACCATCCTTGGATGCAACTTCTCATCAATTTTTTCTACAGTTAGAGCATCATTTTTCCTGCCGTCGAATGAAAATGATATCAAATTCGAGCCATCATACCGCTTACGAAGTGCGTCTTGTCTCCATTTTTCTCTTTCTCTACGAAGTTTACTTTTATCCATGATGACAAGATTGCCATGAGCATCTTTTACGCCCAGGTCTTCCATCAGAGCTGTTGCCAATGCTGATCCCATTCTATCATGCACACCAAATCTGTCACACATCATTGCATAGTTTTTAGTATTGTATCTGGGAGTGTATGTTTGTGGTGGTAGAACTAATTCTGAACCTCCTCTCACATCAACTTCCATTTCGTCATAATGTGGTTCGTATGTAGGATCGTTGCTCACTGGGATTGTTGGTATAGTCGTTGGTATCGTCTCTTCACTTCCACTATCGTGTTCCGGTATCGTTTGTATTCTGTCATTATATTGATCGCGCATGAAATCTTTTAAGTTTTCTGGGATAGATCCACATGAGCAGTCGTTTTCTTTCAAGTTGCATTTACATTTTCCAATGTTGAATAATTGGTTTGTTGATTCTACGAATTTTTTGAATTCTGTTGCGCGTTTTACTCGTTGTTTATCTGCATTATTATATGCGTCAAGCAAATTATTCAATTTTCTAATGATGCTACCTTTGAGTATAAGTTCAATATTAAGTTGATTCCAAATTTCTAACAATCTGTCTGCTACTTGGGGAGTAAATCTTTTATACGAAAACATTTTGCTTTGGGCTTTTGAACGTTCGGCCAAGAAAAAATAGTACTTCAATATATCTCGTTTAGTTGACAGATTAATATCAGGTAATTCACAGCCCACGCCAAAAGAAAAAACATCATGAGAGACCAAATGTTGCAAACTACTGCGTTGGGTATCTGTTGGATTTTGCGATGAACCAGGCTCTGAATCCATTTTTTAAACCGTCACTAAAAGAATTATATATGTTTTTCATAGAATAATAATATAACTATTAACTATAATAGTTAGCAATGTTTTTACACTTACCTTTAAATCTTTTCTAAATTTCAAAATAGTTTGATTATTTGTTAGTTATTTCAAGTAACACTTCACTGAAATGACGCTCAAACAAAACTAGCATACACTGGAATCCCCACCCCGCCAACTACAGCTGATTGTTTCGTCCAATTAGAATTGCTGTGTATTTGTTGTTGTCAAAATGACGTCAGCGAAGAATTATTCTTTATAAATCGTATGCAAACCCAAAAAAGAGAGCAAAAATAAAAAGGGGAAAAAAATCAAAAAGTTGGTTTTATGTGTTATTTTGTTTTAGCAATATCGCATGAATTAATCAACCGAATTCGATAAATTTGGGCTTAAACTCTTCGTTTTGAATTGTAAATTGAATTAAATAATGAATTGAGCCAAAAAAATGGCCATGAAAGTAATATTCTTGGACAAAATCATGAAAAAAATGGAAAAAGGCTCCAAAATTTGGACAAAAATGCCCGTAACTTTTGAACCGTTGGACCAATGTTGGAGATTTTTTTTGTAAATTTATCAAAATGAGCTCACCTTTCCTACTGGCGATTAAACCCGATGGATTGTTTTTGAGTTATGGATGTGAACGTGTAGGTAATATTTCATACGAACGTCAATTTGGGAAAAAATCTACCAACAAAAAGTAGGGGACTCGATTTTAACGATAGAGGTATGGTTCCTTCGGCAAGTTTTCATGGAATAACCCATAGAATACGGGAATCATAGGGAAATTGTCGAAAAATAAATCGACCCGCCCTAATATATATATATATATATATATATATATATATATATATATATATATATATATATATATGTGCACAGCACATGTTCCGGGGACAGGTTTTCGTTCCACAAGTTACTATGAAGACATTTTGTTACTTTGGGGACTGTCCTTAAACTTTTTGTTATTCTACTGTTTACACTGAGGACATTTTACTGGATTCAGCGCATATTATAGGGACTTTTTTGCCTGTATATACAGATGTCTTCAAAGTATGCGCAATGAATATATATATATATATATATATATATACACTGAAGACATTTTACTGGATACAGCGCATATTATAGGGACTTTTTTGACTGTATATACAGATGTCTTCAAAGTATGGGCAATGAATATATATATATATATATACAGTTAGGGACAAAATTGTTCACGAAATAATCGTTAATGAGAAAATATGACAAATATTTAATTGTTCTTCAATTTTATTGAAACTTTTTTAATTAAATTAAATTCACTACTCCCACTGGATACAAAAATATGATAACTTAAAATAAATCCAGGTACATAATGTTTAAACTAATATTAATTCAAAGGTTCAAGTGTGAACAATTATGGCACCAGTTGAAAAACTCGTCCTGTTTTTGGAGTTAATATTCCTGTTTTTGGTGTTAATATTTTGGTGTTATCCGTGTGCCTTTTTAACTGCTTGAATTCTTTTTGGCATACTTTTTACTAGATTATTTAGCATTTCTGGATCAATATTTTCCCAAGCTTCAAAAAAAACGATTCCAAAGTTCATCTATGGTCTCAGGAGGGTTGTTTTGAGCGAAAATCTTCCTTTTTAATATAGACCAAAGGTGTTCGATCGGGTTCAAATCCGGGGACTGGGGAGGCCAATCTAAAAGCTTGATCCCATTTTCTTCGAACCACTTTTTAGTTTTTTTTGCAGTATGCTTAGGATCGCTATCCTGCATAAAGATGTCGTTTTGTCCCGGATCCAAGCCGAATATGTCCAGACTTGGAAGATATGAGTCTTCAAGAATGGTGATATAGTCCGCAGCACACATTTTACCTCTAATGCGGTGAAGTACTCCAAGCTGGTTTCCACGAAAACAAACCCAAGCCATCAATGAGCCACCTCCAAATTTTAAGGTATTGCAAATATTTCGTTCTTTAACTCCCACACTTTTGTCTACCCATGTCCACTGCCGTCCATCTGACCCAATTCGGTTGATTTTTGTCTCATCTGACCATGTTACACGCATCCAATCGTCTATTGTAAATTTTTCGTATTTTTTTGCAAACTCTAGTCGTTTTTTGCGGTTTTTATCGCTCAAAAGCGGTTTTTTGGGTTTTGCTCTGGCTACTAATCCACTGGCTTTCAAGCTTCTACGAACGGTTTTGGTACTCACGTTTAAATTATGCTCTTCATTGAGTATTTGTTTGACCTCAACTGCTGTTTGAACTGCACCAGTAACGATTAATCGTTTAGCTTCGAGACTATCCGCGGGCGAAAGTTTTTTTGGGCGACCTGCTTGATTACCTACAATCTCCAAATTATTCTGTTTTTTTATTTTATTCACAAATCCTACAGATATTTTATATTTTTTGGCGATCTCTCGATATGAGGCTCCATCTTCTAAATCTTTTACGACACTTTGTTTCAAAAGAGTTGTCTTAGCTTTTGCCATCGCAAAATGAAACTAAATAAAAATAAATTAATATTATTTTTGCCAAATCTTTTTATATTTAATCTTTTTATATATAATTTTTTTTTTTTTAACAATTATTCTACTTACTTTTTTTTAAACCCACAAAAACAAATTAAATTTATTAAAGTTATTAGAGAAAATTAACACATGGACAATATTGTTCACACACGTGGTCTTAATGTTATATAAACATTTAAAGAAGAAGAAGAGGAACTTTTGAAATGAAGTTGCCATACTATTTTTAACATAATGCCTGGCCATGTGAATTATTTATAGAGTTGCCAAGCCTATGTCTTTAACGTTTTTTCTTACATTGATAATTTTTCTGTAATTTCGTGAACAATTTTGTCCCTTACTGTATATATATGCATTACCCATACTTTGAGGACATCTGTATATACAGCCAAAAATGTCCCTTTAAAATGCGCTGTGTCCAGTAAAATGTCTTCAGAGTAAACACTAGAATAACGAAAAGTTTAAGGACAGTCCCCAAAGTAACAAAATGTCTTCATAGTAACTTGTGGAACGAAAACCCGTCCCCGCAACATGTGCTGTGCACATATATATATATATATATATATATATATATATATATATATATATATATGCATTGCCCATACTTTGAAGACATCTGTATATACAGCCAAAAAAGTCCCTATAATATGCGCTGTATCCAGTAAAATGTCTTCAGTGTAAACACTAGAATAACGAAAAGTTTAAGGACAGTCCCCAAAGTAACAAAATGTCTTCATAGTAACTTGTGGAACGAAAACCCGTCCCCACAACATGCACTGTGCACATATATATATATATATATATATATATATATTCATTGTCCATGCTTTGAAGACATCTGTATATACAGCCAAAAAAGTTCCTATATAATGCGCTGTATCCAGTAAAATGTCTTCAGTGTAAACAGTAGAATAACGAAAAGTTTAAGGACAGTCCCCAAAGTAACAAAATGTCTTCATAGTAACTTGTGGAACGAAAAAGCGTCCCCGCAACAACGAAAAGTTTAAGGACAGTCCCCAAAGTAACAAAATGTCTTCATAGTAACTTGTGGAACGAAAAGCCGTCCCCGCAACATGTGCTGTGCACACATACACTCAGAATATTATGTTGTTAACTGTTTGTAGTTTAATAAAAAAGTTTTCCGTTCCATTTAAAAATAAAGGAACATACATATATTTTTCAAAGAAATATCTATATTAACTTTTTTATACATTTATTCGAAATAATTTACTATCATTTACCCTTTTTTTTAGTTTCATTTATTTTTTTCATTTGTTTGAAATTTAATAAAAATTTACCCACAAAACGGAAACTTGTGGTTTATTTGTGTCCGTAACAGTTATTACAAATTTAAATTTTGTTTGCTGTCTGTTTCAAAAAATTTCAATTTGTTTTTTTATTTAAATTGGTTGTATATATACAAACTTTTACAAGAACTTCATAAACACACATACATACACAAACACATTCACACAAAAAGTGTTTATAGCTTCATATGTATACATACATTTTGTATTGTACGAGTATATAAAAAAAATACAAAAACGGAAGGATTGGTAGGTAAAATTTTGACATTTATTTTAACTGATTATATCATTTGTTTCTTACGGATGTGTCAGTTGATTAATCAACATTTAAAAGTAAATAACAAATGGCATATAATTTAAAGGAACATTAAGTAGACCGGTTTTTAAATGAAATATCATTTCTTTTAAATGATATTTTTAGTTATTTTAACTTACAAACTTTTTTAAGTATAGAAATATATACTATATTATTCCTTAAAATCGAGTTCAAGATCCTTTTATAAAAAATAATAATGATTATTTATTATTTCTTTCCTTCCAATATTTCGGCACCACATTGGGTGGCTTCTTCAAGGAAATTATATAATTTTTTCAACAATAAAAACTTATATATATAAAATTTTTTATAAAAGGCGGGAAATCATAAAAATACTTTTTTGACAATATGAAAAATATCTTGTTTTGTAAAGATTGAATGAATCCTGATATAGACTGTCGAATTCTATTGATGCCATTTATCTTGAAAAGATTAGAAATATTTTTATTAGAATTCTCTATAAATTTAGGAATTATACCTGATTTTCTGCAACGTATCAAAAATATTATAGCTGCCTTTGATTTTACAATTTGGTCCTTAACAGTCTTATACCTATTGATTTTCCTTTTTATCTCCTGGTTGGTCTTGAAATTTATTTATTTATTTATTAATGTCATATCCTGCACAACAAGATTTAATCTTATAATTACAGTGCAGGAATTACCAAGCAAAAATAATAATGACAATTGTTTAAACATATTTAGGAATAGGTTGCAATTAGGTAAAATATTTTAAAAGTTTAAATTTAAATTACACAAGATTAAAAATAAAAATAATAATAATAAAAAATAAAAAAAAAATATTTAAAGCCAAACAGGAAAAGTAAGAAAATATCAAGAATAATTTAGAAAAACAATTTTTTTAAAATGAGTAACGTTGCTGTTAAGTTGTTGGTTTTGTGGAAGCATATTCCAGAGACGAATTGCATTTATATAGAATTGCCACTCAGATACTAGACAATGATGTCTTGGTAAAATAATCTTTTTGCCCCTATTAGACTGAGCAATACGAAGTTTTTCATAGAGGTATAAAGGTTTTTGCGTATAAATGATTTTATGTAAAAAGAGAACAAACTTTTATCTTCATAAGATTTATAAATGAAACACCAAAAATTTTCTTTGAGAAATCCGAAGTTCCATCACGTCGCCTTAATCCAAAAACATAACGAACAATGCTATTATACGCCACGATAAGCTTAGATTGGCTTGCGGAGTCGCTATTGGCATAAAGTTCACAACCATACAATAACCCCGGAATCAGGTATGATTTGGCCAGCAGCAATCTAATTTTTAAAGGTGTAAAAGATTGGGCTGCCCAAAGTTGTCTTAGTTTCATGAATGTCTGACCCACTATTGTGTTAATATGGTTTGTCCATGTTAGACTACTATTTAGTATTAGACCAAGATTTTTAGCTGTTGGGACAATGTTAATTTTCTCGTTGTTAATGGTGATATCATGTTCGAAAACTGGATTTAAAGTTTTTTTACGAATTACCAAGCATTTGGATTTTCGTGGATTAATACAGAGCCCATTAGCTGTTGCCCACCGGTATAAACTATTAAGATCAGCGTTGATTTTATCAATATTCTCTTTTATAGATTGAACAGGACTGCTCAAGTAGAGTTGTACATCATCTGCGTACATGTGTATCTTACAATACGAAAGATATTCAGGTAAGTCATTAATATATATGGAAAAAAAAGCGGACCCAAAATCGAACCTTGGGGTACACCTCTCTCGAGATTCAAAGATTGGGATGACTTATTATTTACATATAAGGATTGCGTACGATTCATGAGGTATGAGGACAAAAGCTGAGTGGAAGTAGTTGAAAAATTAAAAAAGCGTCTAAGTTTCATACAAAGGGTATGGTGGTTGACCGTATCAAAAGCTTTTGAGTGATCAAGAAGTACAAGAAAGTTTATTTTGCTATCATCCAGTTCACGCCTAATGTTTTCACAGACATTAACCAGGACTGTCACGCAGCTATGATTAGGACGAAAACCAGATTGCTTATCTGACATTAAACCGGTATCCTGAATATATCTACTCATTTGGGTGTGCAAAATCTTTTCAAAAACTTTCGAGAGATAACATAGTATTGCTATTGGTCGAAAATCCGAGTTTGTTTTTGGGATTGGGATAATTTTGGCATGTTTCCATTTGGAAGGAAAACTACTGGAAGTTATAATGTGGTTGATGAAATATGTTACATAATGCAGGAGTAACGGTAACAGCATTTTTATAAATTTAGGGTGCACGTTATCATACCCCACAGCATTCGACTTAACCATAGAGAAACAAGACAAAACATCTAGTTGAGTTACGCATGAAAATTCAAAGTTATTTTCTTCAGTGTTGGTATTGTTGAAAGTATAGAAATTGTTATCGATCTGAGCCAAAGGTAGGTCTGTAAGAATTGAGTTCAATTCATCGGCATCAGTCGTACAGCTATTGTTGTTAGCTTTTCCAATACCAATTTCTCGGATTGTTTGCCAAGTATTTTTGGATTCCAAAGCTGAAGAAAAACGTTTAGAATAGTATTCGGCTTTAGCAATTCTGATATTTTGGTTGACTACCTTTCTAGCCGAGCGATAACTATTTTTTAATTCGGGGGTTTTAAAACGTTTCCATCGGGAGTATGCAACATCTCTATGAGAAATTGATTGTTTTATGGCAGCTGAAAACCATGGCTTAGACTTAAATGAAGATGTTTTTATTTTCACTGGAACTGTTTCTTCATAAAGTCTCAGCAGGTTGTTTTGTAAGAAGCACAATTGATCATCAACGGAAGTCATGTAATACACACTATCCCAGTCAATGTTGGAGAAGTTCGTGTATAGCAGATCATAGTTCAAGTTCCTAAAGTCTCGAAAGGAGAACGATGTATCGACATGTTGTATACGATAATCATAGGTGAGAAAAATCAGGTCATGTTTCGAAAAACTCTGAGCATTTAAATGACAAACTCTAAGTCCATTTTTTTGTTTGGCCAATATTCTAACCATGTCCATCGTAACGTCTCGGGATCTTCCACTGCGGGTGCTAATATTATCCAAAATCTAAATTTATTGTAAAAACCTCAAGTCTAACAGCAACGTAAACAAACATTTTTATATTAAGAAGGTTAAATAATAAAGTATTTGATAAAGCAATTAAAAATAATGCATTTAAAAATAATAGAGAAATTTAATTATTATCAATAAAAGTTTTAAAAAAGATATAAAAAAGATAGATATATTTAGATATTTTGATTATTTTGGCGTTCAGCAAAAAAGCATTCAGATCCCTCTGAGATAGGAGCAATTGTAGTCAGTTGCTTGAATTCGTCAATACGTATTAACTCACCATCAGCAGATCGTTTAACGTACACCAATCCACGCATAGAAAACGCACTATTAATGTGTTTATCTTTTTTCATACGCACTGCAGCTCGAAGAATTTGATAGTTTTCCACGGTTAAACTTTCATTAATAAAGAATTTTGTGTTGGCACCAAGGCCAATATGATTTAAGGTGAAGAAGAAATCTTTATTGGCTTTTTTAAAATTTGTAAGCGATTTAAGAAAGAAGTATTTATCGTAAGGGGACCACATTTTGACGATTATCGGGGCATCAGTTGTGTTTGTTTTGTATTTATTATTTTGGTTTCTTAAACGATATATAGTTTTAACTGCCGGTAAAGATATCCCAATTGTAGTACAAATGTGACCAAAAATGTTTAACAAATTTTCATCCGTATATAAAGGGATACCGGTAATACGTAACTCACGCGCAACAGCTTTATTTTCCTGTCGCTTTAATTGTAATTTTAGGTTGTTAATTTCCTTCTTCATAGTTGTTACTTCTGCCGTCACTGTCTCTAATATATTTATTCTATTTGTAACTTCTCTTAAATCATTTTTAATTTCATTAAATCTCTTATCAAGTTCACACAAGAGGTTATTTTTGTGCTCTTCAAATTTATTTTCTATTATTGTTTGAATTTGTTCAGTTATTTGTTCAGTTAATTTATCAAATTGTTTATTCATTATAGCTATGAATTTGAGAGGAGATTCCGTATAAGTTAATCTTGGCGTTTTTGTAACATTGCCAATAAAAGAGTTTTGTAATGATTCTCTCGATCTCTTAGACGGAGTACTAATTACTGTTTGTTTATTATTGTTATAGTTGTTTTCTAGTGAGTTGGTTGATGCTGTATTTATTTCTGCGTTGTTCATGTTGTTGTTTTTTTTTTTTTTTTTGGATAAGTTTTGTATACGTTTGTTTTATTGTCTTTTGTATATGAATTCGTTTGTACAAAGGAAAAAGTTTTTTTTTTATTTTTGTTTTATTTTTGTTTTGTATTGTTTATTATTGTTTAGCTTTTTTTAAAACACAGTAAAACAGTGTGAAATTATTTTACTATTAACTTTAAATAAAAATAAATATTTAATTTTATTGTTTTCACAAATTATTTTGATACTTTGAGGAGCTTTTTAAAAACACAACCGACTCTTAACACAAACTTTAACGAAAGATAATGATAATTCATTTTTAGTCTGATGTGCTCTCAGACTTTCTCTATATTTATCTTCCTTTATTCGATCTTTAATATTATACTTTATTATTCCTTAAAATCGAGTTCAAGATCCTTTTATAAAAAATAATAATAATGATTATTTATTATTTCTTTCCTTCCAATATTTCGTCACCACATTGGGTGACTTCTTCAGGGAAATTATATAATTTTTTTCAACAATTAAAACTTATATATATAAAATTTTTCAAAAAAGGCGGGAAATCATAAAAATACTTTTTTGACAATATAAAAAAATATCTTGTTTTGTAAAGATTGAATGAATCCTGATATAGACTGTCGAATTCTATTGATGCCATTTATCTTGAAAAGATAAATAAAGGAAGATAAATATAGAGAAAATCTGAGAGCACATCAGACTAAAAATTAATTATCATTACAATTTCAAGACCAACCAGGAGATAAAAAGGAAAATCAAAAGGTATAAGACTGTTAAGGACCAAATTGTAAAATCAAAGGCAGCTATAATATTTTTGATACGTTGCAGAAAATCAGGTATAATTCCTAAATTTATAGAGAATTCTACTAAAAATATTTCTAATATTTTCGAGATAAATGGCATCAATAGAATTCGACAGTCTATATCAGGATTCATTCAATCTTTACAAAACAAGATATTTTTCATATTGTCAAAAAAGTATTTTTATGATTTCCCGCCTTTTTTAAAAAATTTTATATATATATATAAGTTTTTATTGTTGAAAAATATTATATAATTTCCCTGAAGAAGTCACCCAATATGGTGACGAAATATTGGAAGGAAAGAAATAATAAATAATCATTATTATTATTTTTTATAAAAGGATCTTGAACTCGATTTTAAGGAATAATAAAGTATAATATTGAAGATCGAATAAAGGAAGATAAATATAGAGAAAATCTGAGAGCACATCAGACTAAAAATGAATTACCATTACAATTTCAAGTATAGAAATATATATATATATATATATAAAAATTTCGTGTCACGATGTATGTTCGCGATAAACTACGAAACTACTGAACCGATAGGGTAGTTTTTATCTCAATTATTTAAAGGGTGGTTAAATTTCAATGGCCGATGTTGAATGTGAACCACACCTAAACGTCAAGTTTTTTTCTCCATTTCATTTGACATTTCTCAATTTCAGACTAACTCAATTTGAACCATGTAAAGATACACAATCAAGCAACGCTTATTATGAAAATGGGCGTTCAAATCAAAATGCATTCCGTGCACTTCGTGATCTTTTTTGGTCAGCATAATCGACCAAACGTGTCCACAATCGGGAGAATTGTGGGCAAATTTCAGCAAACCGGGTCTGTGAAAACACCTGTGCATGCTCGCCCAGTTCGTTCTGCGGAAAACATTGCTGTTGTTTGCGATAGTGTGTCATGAGGTCGGCCAAGCATTTACCGTGAATGGTGTTCGCTATCGCGAGATGATAGCGAACTTATTGTGACCAGGAATTGAGGATATGACCCTGGACGATATGTGGTTTCAACAGGATGGTGCCACTTGCCACACAGCTGACGAAACAATGGCTCTTTTGCGCGACAAATTCAATGGCCGTGTTATCTCACGTGGTGGCGATGTCAATTGGCCGCCAAGACCACGTGATTTGACACCGTTGGACTTCTATCCTTGGGGTTATTTGAAAGAAAAGGTGTACGTCGATAAGCCAGCAACAATTCAAGAGCTAAAGTATGAGATAATTCGGCACATTAACGGCATAGAACCTCAATTATGACTCAGTGTCATCGGAAATTTGGACCATCGGATGGAGGTGTGCCGCCGAGGTCGCGGCGGCCATTTGGCCGATATTTTGCCCCATACATAATTGAACCATAATATATTATCATAATAAAAAGAAATGACAATAATTTCCTAAATAATTTGTGTTTTATTCAAAATCAACATCGGCCCTTAAAATTTAACCACCCTTTATCTCAATATTTGTTATTGCAAATTAAATGTTTATAATCTTCGTACCACCTCGAAAACATGTGAGTATTTCTTGTCTGCGCTGTATTTTATTTTGATTTTGCAAATATGTTAATAAAGGAAGTGAATTGGCCGTATTTTAAGTACAAAATATAAACAAAAATGACGAATTAACACGATACCAGATGGGTAGATATAGTGTATCACAAAATTACGTATGCAGCAATATTTCAAATTGAAATTACTGAAAAATTAGATTAAGATTTGAAATAAAAACACAAAAATTATATATTTTTATTTATTTTGTATGTTAACTTAAGAAAAATTATAAAAAACAAAAAAGTTTCTAATTCATTACTTGGTAATAATAATAATTGACTTAAAAAAAAGGTTCGAATTCATCATAGTGCCGATTCACAAAAATCGGCACTATGATTGAATCTCAGGCGGACATTTTATATTTTGTTAGATAGCCTTTTTAACTGATTTCAGCCTAGATGGTATACATGCGATAAGATTTTAAGTAACCGAAGGTAAAATTTTATTCCACTCCTCAATAGTTCTGATGTTTATTCGAGATAATCCCACAGATGTTCAATTGGGTTTAAGTCAGGTGATTGGGGGATAGTTGTTAATTGTTTTGGCGCTCTATACAAAAGCCATTCTCGAACAATATGGGCTATATATGTAGGATCATTGTTTTGTTAGAATGGTCCTGTAGGTCCAAATTTAGCTGCACTTTGATGTAAGTTACTTTTTAAAATAAATAAACAAATAAACCGTTTAATCCATTGTTCCTTCGATCATCACCAGATTTCCGGCATAAGATGCTGTTATACACCCCCATACCATACCCGATCTACCACCATGTTTTACTGTCGCAGCCATAATTTTTGGATCGAGCTCAGAGTTCACTTTTCTCCAAACTTTTTGATACCCATCTGAGCCAAAAATATTATATTTACTCTCATTGGAAAAAGTAACTGATTTCCAGAAATTTTCATCTTTATTTTTGTACTCCTTTACGAAGTCCAGCCGTTTTCTTCTATTGGTGCTGTTCGCAAATGTTTTTTTTTTGTGGATGTTACAGACATGGTAACCGGAAGAATGCAGCCCCGATGAATGGTTTGTGAGTTACAGGTTTTTCCAGTTTCTCTTTCTATTTCTGCTTTTGGAGCGCTCTTCTTGGGATTCGCTTTTATTTTTCTTGTGATAATTATTTTCACCCTGTCATTGATGGTTTTTGGACGCCAATTTCGAGTCTTCTTATTAGTATGGTCCTCCGTATAATATTTTTCTTAATAGGATACATTCGAATGCTGCTGGTTATGATTGTATACCACCCAAATTGTTTAGGGTTATTTATCCTTATATTTGTGTTTCTTTTACTCATATTGTTAATACAATTTTTATGACTTCCAAATTTCCTGGTGATTGGAAGATATCACGTGTTGTGCCGATTAAAAAGGATGGTAATTCAAATCTTTTACAAAATTTTCGTCCAATTTCTGTGATACCCGTTCTTTCAAAAGTTGTTGAGCACATTATAAAAGATCAGATGATGTTTTATATTAATGCTAAAAGATTGCTTCATCCTAACCAATCTGGTTTTAGACGGAATTATAGTACTACAACTCTTCTTCTTGGGTTAACTGATTCAATAAGACGTAAGCTTAATGAGAAAAAATGTAGTGTATTGCTTTCCTTAGATTTATCAAAGGCCTTTGATAAAGTTTTACATTCAAGGCTGATAACTAAATTATGTAATTTTTTTAATTTTTCTAAATCTGCATGTAAACTTATATGTTCATATCTTGGTAAAAGGTCACAATTCGTTTCTGTAGGAGATAGGAACTCTAGTTTATTGGAGGTTACCAGTGGTGTTCCACAGGGTTCTGTAATTGGCCCCATTTTATTTATGATGTATTTAAATGATTTTATTAATGTCATTGATAATAACTCTTTTGAAACATTTATATATGCGGATGATGTACAGATTTTATTTTCTGGGGAAAGGCAATTTTTTGATGTTTTGGAAGCGAACATTGAGTTTTTCCTTAATAGGATTTCTCTATGGATGGATACTAATGGGTTGGAAATTAATCCTGGCAAAACAAAGGCAATGTGTTTTGGTTTTGACTCCAGTAATTTGAATGTATCATTAGGAGGTGTTAGGATAAATTTCGTCACTGAAATTAAGTGTTTGGGTGTTTTTGTGGATGATCAATTACGTTTTTCAAAGCACATTGATTACGTTTGTGCTCGTGTGAATGCTACCTTAAGGCGATTGTGGTCTCTAGATTTATGTTTGCCTCTACATGTGAGGAAACGTGTTGCTAGTGGTCTTCTTATGTCACAATTATTATACGCCTTAGAGGTGTTCACGGGTACTAATAGTCTTTTACTTAGACGCCTTCATCTTACATTTAATCGTATCATAAGATATGTTTATAGATTAAGAATGAGGGAACACGTCACTCCTTTTGTATTAGATTTTGTTGGTATTTCTTTTGAAAATTTTATAAAATTGAGAATTTTGTTGCTATTTCACAAGGTGATTAAGACGAATTGTCCTAGTTATATTGTTGAGAACTTTAATTTCACAAAATCGAGTAGAAACCCTCAAATAGTTTTTCATCGTATAACTTCATCCATTTATGAAAGATCCTTTAATGTGAGGATAACTAGAAATTGGAATTCGCTTCCTAGATACCTTAAAAATTTCGTTTTTTCAAAGGCTACGTTTAAATGCAAATTAGTGCAGTATTTCGGTATGTAACACCCTCTCTAATTTATGATAACTCTAATTTTATCTTTTCTTAATTGCTACATTATGGACCTTAAATTTTAAATTTTATTTTAAATTTTATATTTTAGTTATTATTTTAGTTTAGGCATTTTATATAGATTTATTTTTTTTATATAGTAAATTGTTTTTTTAGTAGTATACGAACCATATTTGGCCCAGAGGGCTTGGTTCTTGAATATTTGAATAAAATAAAAAAAATAAATAATTTTCTGTACTGTAGAACTATTTATTTATAACTTTGGCAATTTCACGTTGGCTTTTCTTCTCTTTATAAAGTTTAACAATAGGGCCATTCCATGTCAAACCGCACAGAAAACTGTCATTTTCAGATTTGTCATCTCCGATTTTAATGAAATTTGCCACAAATATTGTAAATGGGTAGTGTTTATTAAATCATTAACCTTTCGGTCCCAAACCCTTTCGGTTTTCAAAATATGACGTCAAAATATCGAAAAAGTGTCCATACAAAGTCGCCCATAACTTCTAAACCATACAACCTAAAATTTTTCTGTTGGTACCATTTTGAAGGTCAAAACCATGCCTCAAAATGGCGTGCCAAAAGTTTTTTTTTGTATTAAAAGGTTAAATGTCATATGTACAAGTTTAATTTCTTTAATATTCTGAAAAAAATATATGTTAAAAACTAAGGCCTCTCTACATTTGTGGCAAAATTTTAAGGTGGAGAGTCATTTGGTTCCTGAGTTAGAAAGGAAAACGTGGTCGTAAGCAAATTTTCGTCGACGAGTTCATATGCAAAAGCTTACACACAAAAACAATATGTATACTAAACATTGTGCACACATACAAACTCATAGCATGTTAAAGGTTTTTCGTATGAAACCGTCAAGATAAATTTGCTTACGGCCATGGTTTCCTTCATAACTCAGGAACCAAATGAGTCACCACTTTTAAATTTTGCAACAAATGTAGAGAGGCCTTAACTTTTTACATATATTTTTTCAGAATTTAAAAAAAATTAGATTTAAAGATTAAACTTTAAATATTAAACTTAAAAAAATTGCTTTTAACCTTTTAATACAAAAAAACTTTTGGGACGCCATTTTGAAGGTAATGTTTTCACCTTTAAAATGGTATTAATAGAAAAATTTAGTTTATATAGTTTAGAAGTTATGGGCGATTTTGTATGGACACTTTCTCGATATTTTGACGTTTTTGCCAATTTTCATGACGTCATATTTCGAAAACCGAAAAGGTTTGGGGTCGAAAGGGTTATGGTTTGATAAACACTACCCATTTACAATATTTGTGGCGAAATCGGAGATGACAAATCCGAATGCTGTGCGGTTGACATGGAATAACTCAATAACACTTTTTAAATCTGGTGAAAGTTTTTTTCAACGAGGAGCCATAATTCGCAATAAAAACGCAATTTCGGTATTGATTCGAATTTATAATCACAATCTTTCACTTTTTCCGCCATTTAAATGCGCTTAGTTGAAATGAAGGTCAAAACTTTAAAAACTGCATACTTTTGTGATGGGATTTTTTTTAATTCTTTAGAAATGATAACGCGATATGACAACGGTATACTTATTTTTAGGCAAGTTCGTATTTTTGTATTAGGAAATACCATATGTTATTGTAAGTGTAAAAAAAACATAAATACTTCGGCATATTTTTCGAAATATATAGAGGTTTTTGATTATTTTTATGCTGCATACCTAATTTTGTGATACACTGTATATAAGCTATCTGGCGTATTTTTAGTTTCCCTATACACGGCAGAGAACCTTCTGTCCTGCATATTGCGGTACATCTCGAAAACGGTCAACGAGTATACTTTACCGAAGAAAATATTCTCCAAAAAGCACTTGAGGCACCAAAAACTACACTTACTGAATTCTTAACATTATGTCAAAAATCTGATGTATTCGGCCAATTCGCAAAAACATTATTATATACTAATGTTGCACGCTATTGTAGAAAATATTAATTTGATTGTATCAAAATAATGAGTAAAAATTAATTTAATCTATTATAATTACTCAGCCGCAGCAACGCGTGGCTGGGTCAGCTAGTATACATACATATATATATATATTAAGGTAGTCCAAAATAAAAAAAAATCAAATTCACGAGCTCCACAACCCTACAAATATGCCCAAACCTACAAATATGGAAATAAATATTTAAAACATTTAAAAAAAGTTTTATTTAAAGGTAGCACATTGTACTTGTTCTATTATTTTAAATAAATAAATAAATAAAATGAGAAAAATTATATGTAATTATTAGGATCGCGACGCATCAAACCTAATATATTTTTGGGTGTACATTGCGAATATAAAATCAAATTCGAAGTCGCGAACTTCGCGAAAATTTCATGGAAAAAAGGTCCTACTTTGATTAAGAAATTTGATTATATTTGCCTCTGCGAAGAATTATTTTTTGAGTGATTATATGTCCAAACAATGTCAAGATTTTTGTTGAGTTGTCGCTAAAATGTCGAAAAAATCTGTATTTTGGGAGGTTAGTTTGTGTTAACTAACCGTTATCAAACAATGTCCAACATAGTTCAGTCATAAGAGAATGAATAATCGTGCCTTTATAGCGTTATTCAATAGGTACACATGTCTAGCCAGCGGATGGGAGTACCATACTGCATTGATTTAGGTGTCTACAATTCATCAGGAAAAGCGTCCAGTTCAAAATACCTTTTATAGATGTATTATACTTGCTGTTGAAAAACGTAACTTTATGATCAGGAATAGACATTAAATTTCATTAAGACATTTTCACTGAAAATTAATTATTCAATGCTCACAAACTAGTATTCCACAAATCAATTAAATTTGCTTACTTGATGTTATTTTGATTAAGTAAATCACTCTGACTTTGTTTTAAACGTTATGGGCTTTTTTTTAAAAAAACTCAATATAAAATAGACAATCATCAACAAGCAATGACCGCAAAGGGAGCAGAAGAGCATGGATATTGACAAGGTTGGGTAGCGCCAAACGAAAATACAAGTATTCTATCCTGCTGGCTCTGTGGAATTTCTCAATTTTTATTCTCTATAACTTACTTATAAAAATTTTCATGTTTCTTTACAATAAAAATAATTAATAAAAAGAATATGATATGATCTTAAATCCTACTATACTATTCACTTACAAAATAACAGATCAACAATTCATAAAATTCCATTAAACTCCAAAAATTTTATGCACAATAAAAACAATAACTTTTAAGCACAATACCAAAGTAGCACGTTTCGATTTTTTTTATTATGATTTTACATTATTTTGTTTGGGAAGTATGACGCGCCAAATGATACCCAAATAGACTGGCAGGCAAAGCCCGCTACGTTGTTAGCGTAGAAAAAATGTTGCCCGCGTCAAGACGGAGATTTTCTCCTTTTTGCCACTTCACCTAGGAATTTTCAAGAATCCCGTTTGTGCAATTTCAGGCCTAGTCCGAAAATTCCAATATTTATACCAAATTTCAAACTTTCTAGTGCCAGCGGCTTGCGCAGGCCATTAAGGGATAGACTTTTCGGCCTTTGAACCCACATTCTTACGACGTCCATTTTAGCGGATGTCTTCACCGGAAGGTAAATCTATATACCAACGGCGGCCAAGTGCGGCACTTCGTCGATTTGAGTACGGTCCTCGAAGAAATTTGAATTTCGTCTTTGCATTAGATTTTTCACATTTTTTTTCGTAAAATTTTCCTAATATATTTTTAAAAAATTTTTAGATTCGAAGTTTATTCTTTACAATATTAATCCTCTTTGTTTGTTCAGATACTAGTTTTTAATATTTTTAGTTTTTTGCTCTTAAATTCCTTTTGACGTGATATTTGAAACTTTTTAATGCAGTTGTTTTGAATTTTTGACAATTATTTTGTTCTTTCACCTATCTCGTGTTATGTGTTTTCGGAACCGTTCCAGTTTTCACCTATTTTGGTCAGTTCACCACCTATTTTGGTCAGTTGCATCGCACTCTTATATATTATCATTATTTTTTTTTAATTATTTATTTATACACAATACAATCACTAAAAAATGTAAAAAACTTTTGAGGTAAAATTATGGAGGTGAAAAAAATATGGTTTGAGGTGAATACAAAATATTATTCACTTCTAAGCGACTGGGGAAAAAATATATTATGTAACAGTCGCTACTATGAAATTGTACAAAAATACACTAACTTGTATGGGAAATTTAGAGGTACTTCACATTTTCACTCATATCTTTTTTATTTGGATTCAAATAATATCAAAGTGGCGATTAATTGAAATTTAGAAATAAAGTTTTTATAATAAATTTCGGTGTAGGGTAAAAGTAGATAAAATTCTGCATCACTAGCTATCAATCAACTAAGTTAACAAATTAGTTCTGTGTTTTAAAAAAAGTGAAAAAATTGGAAATTTTTACAACTCAAGCGATTATTATTAGTGTTAAATCTATTAAATGTAAATCTTTTATAATGGAATCTTCAACATCAGGTATATTATATAGTAAAATTTTTTTGTTTCTAAAAATTATGTGTAAATATGTTTAATAATTTTTTAAAAAAGGTCCAAAATTGGGATAATTTTCTCATTTAATGGACCACAAGTATTAAGTTAGTAAGAATTGTATAGATTTTTAAAAATATAGGATATTAGCTTATATTAAAAAAAAGGCCAGACAATGCCCGGCCCTTCTTTTTTGTTTTAATTTCTGCTTGTGGTCATGAGATTCATTTGGAAAATTTTCTTTAATTTGCTCACAAAACGGCTAGATATTTAGTTGAAAAATATCCTTGGTTTTGTATGCCTCCCATACATTTTTTATTCACGGGTGGGAGATTATACAGCAAGCACTTTTACCAATAGGAGAATTATCGGAAGATGCTCAAGAAGCAAGAAACAAAGATTTTAAAAGTTATATAGAGTACTTTGCTCGCAAATGCAGCCGGAAAAAGTCCGATGAAGATCTTATCAATAGGTTTCTGCTAAGTTCTGATCCATTTATATCTAGCAATGTAATTTATAAACTTCGGAATTAGAGTTTGTTTTGCCAGATATTTCTAATGAAAATTATGATAAAGATGATGGTAATGAAGATGGTGATAAAGATGCTGATGATAATAACGATGAAGAAAGTGCTGATGATAATGATGAAGAAGATTATAATAATGATGATGAAGATAATGATGATAATGCAAATTATGATACTTGGAATATTTGTGATGAATTCGAAAATACAGAAAACACAAATATTTTAATATATATATTTTTTAAAAGGTAAAACGAAAACAAAAATTCCCGAAAAAGTTTTAAATGTCTTATATTTTCAGATTAATTTTTACATTTACTGAATTTAGTGAAAGCAAAAACTGAATACAAATTTATACTAATATGAATACATATTATTAACTTATTCTTTAAATTTATGTTGATTTCAAAGTTACAGCGAAAATTGTGGATGATGTTTTTTCCAAAAAACAAAAAACGCCTAACAGGTTAAAAAAAAAATTTCTTCCATTTTAAAAGCTTAGTTTTTATGTATTTATGATTATTCATTACTAAAAAATTATAATATTCTCTTTTGTAACTTTGCGCAATTATAAAATTTTGTGAAAAATAAAAATTTGATTTTAAATTAAATTTATACTAATATAAATACATATAATAAATTTATTATTTAATTTATCGTTTTTTATCCCAAAGTTACAGCATAAACTCTGAACTAAGGTATTTTTTTTCCAAAACACAATAATGCGCTTAACGGGTTAAACATTTTTTTTTAACTTTTTTTTCTAAAATGCTGTGTTTTTATGTGCTTATAATAACTCATCAATAAAAAAATATAATATTTTAAAACTACGGCTTCTATGAATTAATCGCCACTTTGGGTACCACCGAACCCACTATGCGCTGAACCGATTTTGCTCATTTTCAATACCAAACTGCTCGTCCAATAATCTAGGTTCAATAGACAGACAGACGGACATCGCTAAATCGACTTAAAATCGCATACGGATCACGAATATATATACTTTATGGGGTCTTAGACCTATATTTCGACATTTTACAATCGGAATGACAAACTGATATATACCCTCACCATATATGGTAGAGGGTATTATTAATCCAAAATTTCCTTCAAAATAGTTTAAAAATTTTTCTCAATTTAGGTCAAATTTCATTAAAACTTAGAAAAATATTCTTAAAAAGAATAAAAATTACTAAGTTTGGGTAAAAAATGAATAGTTTATTAACTTAGAAATAGGTAATACCTTTCCTAATATTTTTTGATTTTAGAAATAAAAGAAGTATATTAAATACAAATTATAAATTTTTTAGAAAAACATCTTAGTTTTAAGAAATTTGCATACTTAAATATAATAAAACTAAGTTTAATTCATAAAAAATAGAACATAATTTACTCCCAATTAGATCAAAAAAGTGTCTAACTTAAAAGAAGAAAGTACTTGAAGTTAATGTGTGTTCATTTTTTTTTTGCGTGTAGTAAAATTAACTAAATCTTAGAAAACCATTTCTAAATTCAGTTTTTAAGCATACCACTTTGTGATTTTTAAGAATTGTTTCTAAAAGTTCGTTAAAACCAAAAAGTAATGTTTTTTTCTATGTAATAATAACAATTTATTTGGTTTTAGAAACTGATGCATTATTTCTAGGCAAAATTTTCATGCAACTTAGTTCAGATAAATTCAAAAAATTTTTGTAAAATGTAATTTTTTTAAGTAAAAGTTTTCTAATTTTTGGGAAATAATAAACTCAGGTACAGGACTTTTTCGTAAAAATTTCTTCATATAAATTAAAAAAAAAAACTTGAGTAAATTTTTCTTAAATCGAGGAAAAATTTAGTTTATGTGGGAAAACATTTAACTTATTTTCAATATTTTGTTTTCATAATTTTGTTTGCTGACTACAATACAAAATATCACAAGCACATTTTATACATTACGGCATAATGGCTTTTCTATAATTGCTCCTATTAACCTTTACATAGGGTTTTCCAATAAGGACTTGAGATATTTCCTATTAACCTTTACATAGGGTTTTCCAATAAGGACTTGAGATATTTGCAAAACTTTATGATCGACTTGAAATACAATCATATGGCCACCGCGGGCACGTCGGCAGCGGTCGATTCGTTGGGCCCAATTTTCGATGTCTCAATCACACATTTCGGCCGTAACGGCCGCTATTTCGCGTTCAATGTTGGCTCTGAGTTCTTCCAACGTCGCCGGTTTGTTGGCAAAGACCAATGATTTGACGTAGCCCCAAAGAAAAAAAGTCTATAGCCTTTTAATCGCAACGAAAGAGGCGGCCAATTGACTGGTCCATTTCTTGAGATAACACGCTCACCAAACTTACTCTTCAATTAATCGATTGTAACGAGTGCTGTATGGTTTGTTTCACCGTCCTCTTGAAACCACATGTCGTCCAAGTCCATCTTTTCCAATTCGGGCTAAAAATAATCGGTAATCATGGCGCGATAACGATCGCTATTGTCGACGAAAAAATATGGCTCAATGACGCCGCCGGCATACAAACCGCACCAAACAGTTATTTTTTGTGGATGAAGTGGTGATTTATGAAGCACATGTGGACTTTCACCAAACCAATAACGCATATTTTGCTTATTGACATACCCATTGAGCCAAAAATGAGCTTCGTCACTGAAGATGATTTTGCTCTTAAAGTTGCGGTCACCGACTCCGAATTTCGGTCATACATTTTTATAATTTGCATACGTTGTTCGTTCGTGTACTTTACATGATGAAAATGTTGAGCTTACTGCAAAAAGGAATGTATGAAATAGTGCGTTCACAAATCACATTCAAAGTTGTCAAGTACCTCTTGGAAAACCCTTTATTTATCGAAGACACTAAAACTATTTTTTTAGTTAATAATAAACAAAAGTCAAAATCAAAGTTTAAGCTAAAAATGCCATAAAATAAACTTCCCAGGTGAAAATGTTCATATATGGTCATATATTGGTTCATATATTATTCAATATATGCTCGGATCCAAAATTTGATCCGAATACTTTTTCTATATCCCGGTATATTAAAAATGCTTTTTTATTTTTAAACAAAAATATTGCTTTCTTTATTAAAATTAAATGAAGTAACATTAAATTCAAAGGAAAAAGGGATATTTACATGCAAAAAATTTAAGGTAAAAAGCACACATAAATTTTGGGAAAAGACCAAAATCTTCATTTTATATAACAATTCAAACTTTCTTGTTATTATTAAAAAACAGTAATAAAAATAGTATAAATAAATAAAAAAAATAAACCACAAAGTATGAATTGTTACGTTAAATGAAGAGTTGTACTATAATCTAAAAAAATAATATTGGTAGTATTTTCCAAAAATTTATGTGTGTTTTTTTACTTTAAATTTAACACATTATTCCCTTCAAAACTACTGATGATTTTAAAATTATAAAAATTGATGATATATTAAGTATTAACCACATTATTCAAATTGAAAATTATTTATGTAAGCCATTAAACACATATAACACAGTTTATTTATTTATTTTATTTATTAATCATATAATTACAAATTATATGTTAATACCCTAACCGAGCACTAGCAACAAAGGCCTTCGGCTCGATGTAGCGAAAACAGACCAGAGCCTCTGGTGGGAATTGAACCCACGACCCCCGCACTGATAAGCTAGCACGCTACCAACTAGCCTACCGGGGCGCTCATATAACACAGTTATTTAAGAGCATGTAATAAAAATATTAACATTTTAAAACTTAAAATTCCGCTTCTTTATTAACTCTTTATTATTGTCGTCGGCAGAAGTATATTTTAAATTCGAAATATATTTTCGTTTATTAATAAAAATTTGTATTTAATTTTTTATTAGAAATTTCATTGATATTTCTTCAATAAGAAAGATTTTGAAATATATATTTTTCTCAGTAGAGTCGATTGTGTTTTTAAAAAGCTCCTCAAAGTATCTAAATAATTTGTGAAAACAATAAACATTAAATATTGATTTTTATTTAAAGTTAATAGTAAAATAAAATAATTTCACACTGTTTTACTGTGTTTTAAAAAAAAAAGCTAAACAATAATAAACAATACAAAACAAAAAATAAAAAAAAAAAAACTTTTTCCTTTGTACAAACGAATTCATATACAAAAGACAATAAAACAAACGTATACAAAACTTATCCAAAAAAAAAAAAACAACAACATGAACAAAGCAGAAATAAATACAGTATCAACCAACTCACTAGAAAACAACTATAACAATAATAAACAAACAGTAATTAGTACTCCGTCTAAGAGATCGAGAGAATCATTACAAAACTCTTTTATTGGCAATGTTACAAAAACGCCAAGATTAACTTATACAGAATCTCCTCTCAAATTCATATCTGTAATGAATAAACAATTTGATAAATAAACTGAACAAATAACTGAACAAATTTAAACAATAATAGAAAATAAATTTTAAGAGCACAAAAATAACCTCTTGTGTAAACTTGATAAGAGATTTACTGAGAGATTTAATGAAATTAAAAATGATTTAAGAGAAGTTACAAATAGAATAAATAAATTAGAGACAGTGACGGCAGAAGCAACAACTATGAAGAAGGAAATTAACAACCTAAAATTACAATTAAAACGACAGGAAAATAAAGCTGTTGCGCGTGAGTTACGTATTACCGGTATCCCTTTACATACGGATGAAAATTTGTTAAACATTTTTGGTCACATTTGTACTACAATTGGGATATCTTTACCGGCACTTAAAACTATATATCGTTTAAGAAACCAAAATAATAAATACAAAACTAACACAACTGATGCCCCGATAATCGTCAAAATGTGGTCCCCTTACGATAAATACTTCTTTCTTAAATCGCTTACAAATTTTAAAAAAGCCAATAAAGATTTCTTCTTCACCTTAAATCATATTGGCCTTGGTGCCAACACAAAATTCTTTATTAATGAAAGTTTAACCGTGGAAAACTATCAAATTCTTCGAGCTGCAGTGCGTATGAAAAAATATAAACACATTCATAGTGCGTTTTCTATGCGTGGATTGGTGTACGTTAAACGATCTGCTGATGGACAGTTAATACGTATTGACGAATTCAAGCAACTGACTACAATTGCTTCTATCTCAGAGGGATCTGAATGTTTCTTTGCTGAACGCCAAAATAATCAAAATATCTAAATATATCTATCTTTTTTATATCTTTTTTAAAACTTTTATTGATAAAAATTTAATTTCTCTATTATTTTTAAATGTTTTATTTTTAATTGCTTTATCAAATACTTTATTATTTAACCTTCTTAATATAAAAATGTTTGTTTACGTTGCTGTTAGACTTGAGGTTTTTACAATAAATTTAGATTTTGGATAATATTAGCACCCGCAGTGGAAGATCCCGAGACGTTACGATGGACATGGTTAGAATATTGGCCAAACAAAAAGATGGACTTAGAGTTTGTCATTTAAATGCTCAGAGTTTGAGAAATAAGATGGATGAATTTAGGTTTGTCTTTGAGAACTCGGAAATTGACATAGTTTGTGTTTCCGAAACTTGGCTTGCTGAATCAACCTGAGATAATTTCATTAACTTAGGTGGATACAGAGTTTTTAGAGGGGATAGAGGTCGAGACCAACATAACAGAGAACGCAAAGGCGTTCTCTGTCAGGAACCATATAACATTTTTGTCAGGAACCATATAACATGTAAATTTTGTTGCAAATCTGAGAAAGAAGATAAAATAGAATATATCTTTGTTCACATCGTATCGAATGGAAGAAAATTGTTGGCTGGTTGTGTTTATAGACCACATCAAAACATTTGTTTATCGACATTTATAACTAAATTAGACACCCTGACAGAGAGATATGATGATGTAATAATATCAGGAGATTTTAACTCAAATATTATGATAGAATTAGTTTTAACTGATAAAATGCTATTACTTGGTCTTGAGCCTACAAATCGCACTAGTCCTTCTCATCATACCACCTATACCAGCACCTTGATTGACATTTTCTTTGTTAGTAATGTTTCAAACGTTTTACTTTATGATCAAATCTCGGCATCATGTTTTTCGAAACATGACCTGATTTTTCTCACCTATGATTATCGTATACAACATGTCGATACATCGTTCTCCTTTCGAGACTTTAGGAACTTGAACTATGATCTGCTATACACGAACTTCTCCAACATTGACTGGGATAGTGTGTATTACATGACTTCCGTTGATGATCAATTGTGCTTCTTACAAAACAACCTGCTGCGACTTTATGAAGAAACAGTTCCACTGAAAATAAAAACATCTTCATTTAAGTCTAAACCATGGTTTTCAGCTGCCATAAAACAATCAATTTCTCATAGAGATGTTGCATACTCCCGATGGAAACGTTTTAAAACCCCCGAATTAAAAAATAGTTATCGCTCGGCTAGAAAGGTAGTCAACCAAAATATCAGAATTGCTAAACCAGAATACCATTCTAAACGTTTTTCTTCAGCTTTGGAATCCAAAAATACTTGGCAAACAATCCGAGAAATTGGTATTGGAAAAGCTAACAACAATAGCTGTACGACTGATGCCGATGAATTGAACTCAATTTTTACAGACCTACCTTTGGCTCAGATCGATAACAATTTCTATACTTTCAACAATACCAACACTGAAGAAAATAAATGTGAATTTTCATGCGTAACTCAACTTGATGTTTTGTCTTGTTTCCTATGGTTAAGTCGAATGCTGTGGGGTATGATAACGTGCACCCTAAATTTATAAAAATGCTGTTACCGTTACTCCTGCCTTATGTAACATATTTCTTCAACCACATTATAACTTCCAGTAATTTTCCTTCCAAATGGAAACATGCCAAAATTATTCCAATCCCAAAAACAAACTCGGATTTCCGACCAATAGCAATACTATGTTATCTCTCGAAAGTTTTTGAAAAGATTTTGCACACCCAAATGAGTAGATATATTCATGATACCGGTTTAATGTCAGATAATCATAGCTGCATGACAGTCCTGGTTAATGTCTGTGAAAACATTAGGCGTGAACTGGATGATAGCAAAATAAACTCTTGTACTTCTTGATCACTCAAAAGCTTTTGATACGGTCAACCACCATACCCTTTGTATGAAACTTAGACGCTTTTTTAATTTTTCAACTACTTCCACTCAGCTTTTGTCCTCATACCTCATGAATCGTACGCAATCCGTATATGTAAATAATAAGTCATCCAAATCTTTGAATCTCGAGAGAGGTGTACCCCAAGGTTCGATTTTGGGTCCGCTGCTATTTTCCATATATATTAATGACTTACCTGAATATCTTTCGTATTGTAAGATACACATGTACGCAGATGATGTACAACTCTACTTGAGCAGTCCTGTTCAATCTATAAAAGAGAATATTGATAAAATCAACGCTGATCTTAATAGTTTATATCGGTGGGCAACAGCTAATGGGCTCTGTATTAATCCACGAAAATCCAAATGCTTGGTAATTCGTAAAAAAACTTTAAATCCAGTTTTCGAACATGATATCGCCATTAACAACGAGAAAATTAACATTGTCCCAACAGCTAAAAATCTTGGTCTAATACTAAATAGTAGTCTAACATGGACAAACCATATTAACACAATAGTGGGTCAGACATTCAAGAAACTAAGACAACTTTGGGCATCCCAATCTTTTACACCTTTAAAAATTAGACTGCTGCTCCGCAAGCCAATCTAAGCTTATCGTGGCGTATAATAGCATTGTTCGTTATGTTTTTGGATTAAGGCGACGTGATGGAACTTCGGCTTTCGCAAAGAAAATTTTTGGTGTTTAATTTATAAATCTTATCAAGATAAGAGTACTTCTCTTTTTACATAAAATCATTTACACGCAAAAACCGTTATACCTCTATGAAAAACTTCGTTTTGCTCAGTCTAATAGGGGCAAAACGATTATTTTACCAAGACATCATTGTCTAGTATCTGAGTGGCAATTCTATATAAATGCAATTCGTCTCTGGAATATGCTTCCACAAAACCAACAACATAACAGCAACGTTACTCATTTTAAAAAATTTGTTTTTCTAAATTATTCTTGATATTTTCTTACTTTTCCTGTTTGACTTTAAATATTTTTTATTATTATTTTTATTTTTTTTAATCTTGTGTAATTTAAATTTAAGCTTTAAAAATATTTTACCTAATTGCAACCTATTTCTAAATATGTTTTAACAATTGTCATTATTATTTTTGCTTGGTAATTCCTGTACTCTAATTATAAGGTTAAATCTTGTTGTGCAGGATATGACATAAATAAATAAAAAAAATAAATAAAATTTATAAAGTATTATTGATCTCAATCCTTTTTTTTTGGTTACGTATAAGGATAAAAAAGACTGAAAATTATTAATAGTCTTAAGACCCAACTACATTTGGCTTAAGTTGCTTTGTTTTGGTATCAAACAAGATTTTGGAAATACAAATTTTTAATTTTAAAAAATTTTGTATATAACGCAAATACAATACCTAGTATAAGTCACTTAATCTAATTGCGTTTCTGCTTTTATGTTCAGTTAAGAATTCAAACTGTATCTTAATTCGGTAGAACAAATGTGTTTATTTCAAAAACTATTAATATTGCAATAATTCGTCATTCAAAAAAGAATAGGATTTAACTTCTGTGATCTAATTCGTACACTTATTTTGCAATTGAGTATCGAAATATTACTGAAAACTGTTAAGAAAACTCGTACAATTTTATTTTGATATAAAATCATAGGAAAATTTATAGTTTTTAAAATTTAAATCAAAAAGAGTCATGTTTAATAAAACACATAAGTGTTTTTGTCGAAAAATTTCTACTATAGGTTTCACATAGGAGTTTTTGCTAACTTCCAAATCAGTAGAGACAACGCGAAACGCTGTGGATAAATGCATGACTAAATTGGCTTGTTAATGCTAAAAAAAAATAGTGAAAATGGTTTGGAAATTGGCTGTTTGGTATTTTTTTGTTATTGGTTTCGAACCAAAGAAGCACAAACTTGAAATTAATAGAAATAGGTTTAAGGTAAGTTTTACAAAAAAAAAAAAATAAAGTATTGTTAGGTAAAAACTAAAAATTATCCCACTGCCAAAGCAATGGCAGTATCCGCCACTGCTTTCAAGTTTAGTTTCTTTGAATAAAATATTAAAATCTGGAAAACCCAAAATAGTAGACCTTTTTCAAAATGGTCAAGCCCGCTGAGGGTTATCACAAAATACTATCTTAAAAAATGCTAAAGTTAATTTTCAGATGGCCACAAAATGAATGTTTGTCAAATTACCCGCCTAAATATACATTAGACCTTCCGGATTATTGAAAATTTTTTGAATTTCGCTTAATAAAAGCAATCAAACTATGCGCACGCGAAAAAAATTATTGCCAAAAAAAATTTAATTCAATTTTTTGTTCATTTTCAGTTAAAAGTTTAATCATATCAATTAAATTTTTAATTGATAAATGAAAGGATTTTTTAATTGAAAGGATTTTATATCATATAATCATATGATTTTTTATAGATTGTTTTTTATTGCAAAGAAACATGAAAATTTTTATTAGTAAATTATACAGAATAAAAATTTAAAAAATTACACAGAGCCAGCAGGATAGAATACTTAGTATTTTCGGTTGCCGCAACACAACCCTCTTCAGTATCCACGCCTTTATTGGGTTAATGATTTGATGATTGTCTATTTTATATTGAGTGTTTAAAAAAAAATTAACAAGCCCGAAAACAACACACAATTCGACTAGCATCAACGAAATTTAACAATTTATAATTATCCTCTATTTTTTACTTAACTTTAAATCTTAAAGTACCCAATAACAAAGCTTATATGAAACAGTTAATTTCAAGTGTTTGTCCTAATCAATACTAAATCTACAACATAATCTATGTTGATAGTTAATGATTGTGGACACTGAAGAGGGTTGTGTCGCGGCAACCGAAAATACTAAGTATTTTATCTTGCTGGCTCTGTGGAATTTTATAAATTTTTATTACCTATAATTTACTAAAAAAAATTTTAATGTTTCTTTGCAATAAAAATCAATTTATAAAAAAGAATATGATTATGTGATCTAAAAACCTATTTATTCCATTCATTTACCCAAATAACAGATCAACAATACATAAAAACTTCTTTATTTTTAATTAAAAAAAAAGTTGGCAACTCTATCGTGTAAACTTCAGAATCTTAAGTGCTCCTAAAGTAATTTATTTTTATCTTTAAAAAAATTAATAAACGTATTTTAAAATCACTTGGTTGATACTGCTCAGATGAAAATGTTCATATATGGTCATATATGGCTACATATAAGGCTTCATATATTATTCAATATATGCTCGGATCCGAAATTTGAGGGTATATGGCCGTATACGGTCATATATGGACATATATGAGTGTTCATATATGGTCATATATAAGTACTTTTTCTATATGCCGGTATATTAAAAATGTTTTTTTTTTATTTTTAAACAAAAATATAGCTTTTTTGAAGAGTTTGTTGTACTATAATCTAAAAATAATATGCCAGAGGCGAAGGATAAAAAAGACTGAAAATTATTAATAGTCTTAAGACCCAACTACATTTGGCTTAAGTGAGTTAAGCTTTGTTTTGGTATCAAACAAAATTTTGTAAATACAAATTTTTAATTTTAAACAATTTTGTTTATAACGGAAATACAATACCTAGTATGTCATTTAATCTAATTACGTTTCTGCCTTCATGTTCACATAAGAATTCAAACTGGATTTTAATTCGGTAGAACCAAGGTTTAAATTTCCCCATATATGGCAATATCTGATAAAAATTTAAATATATTACCCCATATATGGAATAATATATGTTCTCATATATGATCATATATGGCGTATATGAACCAATATATGGACCAACATATGCAATATATTATCATATATTGCCATATATGGATTCATATATTACCATATATGAACTTCATCTTTAAATGTATGGGCCATATATGCTTCCATACATGACATATATGCTCATATATGAAAACATATACGATCATATATGAAGCCATGTATGATGATATATGAACATATATGAACATTTTCACCTGGGTTATGACCTTTTCCATTTTCCAATAATAACAAGAAATGTAACTGGAATATTTTTGCAATAATTTCCTATAAATAGTTAATTTAAGAAGATAAAGGGCACCCAGTGATCCTCAGCCGTAGATGCCATGTGTCACTTAGGGCGTCCCTTTTTGTAGTTCTCTCGAGGAGAACTATAAAGTAACTACGAAAAAGATCTGACTTTGTCACAATTTATTACGTTTTAGGACATCCTAGAGACCACTTTTTTTAATTTGTTTACCTTTTTGCTAATGAAATTTAATTTATATTTTAAATACATACATTAGTTTAGTATAATTCAATTTAATTTAAATATAAAAATTAAAATATTGAAAGCTTGTTAAAAGCAATGTTATCATAAAGCGGAAGTCCTCCGAAAGTGGGAAAATACACAATGAAAGTAAAGTTCTTTAAATTATATGGCAAACAAATTTATTACCTTTACCATAGAAACAGTTTCATATTTATTGGAAAATTTTTATCAAATTTAAGGATAATTATCACTTAAAAGAAAAACTACTTAACTTGATGTTAAAAAATATTTTATTATTTTTAGGAGGTTAAGTCCTGTGTTTAGCAATAGTATTATCTAATAAACTTAAATAAAATAAAATTTTTCTTAAATCCATGGAACCATTTCCTAACTAAAAGTAAAATTAAGATGATATATGAACTAATTAAGAGGAAATTTTGCTATGTTTTCTAATAAAAATTTAGTTCTCAATAATAAAATTTTTTATATTGAAATTTAGAAATTTTGACCAAACTTAAAGTGAAATTTGTTTCTCAATTTAAGGAAAATTGTATATAATTTTGGTAAAAATTGTCTGGCGCCGTTTAAACTTAAATTTTTCCTCCAAATAACTTAATTTTTCGAAATTCTAGTTCATCTTTTTTTTTGGGTGTGCGTCACAAAACTTTGTAATCAATTATTTCGCAACAAATACCCATTTAAAAAGTATGTTTTATGCGATTCAAAAGTACACTTAACAATACCTTGTGGGAAAGGGGCCTATCCCATGACACGTCACGTGATCGCTTCATTGCGATAGGGACCAGTCACGGGGCTAGTACTTTCAGACCCAATCCATGATAGAGACTTTATACCGACTACGTGATAGGTACTTTAGAAACCGATCCCGCCTTCACCTACCACGGGACTGGTACTTTCAGACCCATCACGTGACATAGACTTTTAAACCGTTCACGTGGTAGGTACTTTAGGAGCCGGTCCTCTTTTCACCTATCTCGTGATATGTATTTTCGAAACCGGTCCTGTTTTCCCCTATCACAGGACAGGTCCCAACTTCCAACTGACCCGTTTTTTCCCGCAGGGTATGTATAAGATGAAGGTATCTCTTTTGAAAGACCAAGAAATTTGTATAAATGTAGCGTTCGTCACGCAGGATTTGTCCACAACATATATCAAGCATTAAAAAAAAACTTTAAGAAAACCTATGTGTTCTTATGAGTAATCTTAAGGTTTTTTCTTGGACAACTCTGTGTAATACTGAAAAATTAAATAATAATAATTTCTTTAATTATAATAAATAAATTTTTGATGTCAGTTTATTTAAAATGAAATGCATATTTAATAGCTCTTTGGACCGCCCTAATTCGTATTCATGTTAGTCTTTAACTTTTTACAAGATTATCAATTCTATTGACCTTAAAAAATTATTATCAGTTCAAGCACAGTAGTTTAATCTTAACCCTCTAATACATGAGCATGTTTTAAATAAAGAAAAAATAAAGCACCCTAAATATATGTTTATTTAGGAGAATTTAATACATATTTAACCAAAATTAATTATGCATTTATTTGAAAAAGAAAAAAAATGTATTCAGTGGGACAACTTGTAATATAGTTCCTTTTGTCATTGTAAGACAAAATTACGTTGCATTTTTCGCAAAAAGTGTATGAGCGAAAAGAGCAATCATTTCGACAAAGTTGGCGTTTTCCATACATTTGGAGTAGCACTTATAAAAAACTAAAGGAAATATTAGATAAAACTCACTGAAAATATTTAGCTACACATTTTAGTAGAAAACAAAGCAAAAAATATGACTTATATTATGCTCTTTTGAATATGTGCTCTTTTGAATATGTGATATGAGCCCTGCTGGGAAAAAAATGGTCAGTTGCGAATTGGGATTTGTTCCGTGATAAATGAAAACTGGACTGGTTCCGAAAATACATGTTACATGTTATTTTGCGTTGGTTCTGTGATATGTTCTTTGGGGTTAGTTGTGTCCAGTTCAAAATACCTTTTATAGGTGTATTATACTTGCTGTTGAAAAACGTAACTTTGTGATCAGGAATAGACATTAAATTTCATTAAGACATTTTCACCAAAACTGAAAATTAATTATTCAATGCTCACAAACCAGTATTCCACAAATCAATTAAATTTGCTTACTTGATGTTATTTTGATTAAGTAAATTACTCTGACTTTGTTTTAAACGTTTTGGGCTTTTTTTTTTTTAAACTCAATATAAAATAGACAATCATCAACAAGCAATGACCGCAAAGGGAGAAGAAGAGCATGGATATTGACAAGGTTGGGTAGCGCCAAACGAAAATACAAGTATTCTATCCTGCTGGCTCTGTGGAATTTCTCAATTTTTATTCTCTATAACTTACTAATAAAAATTTTCATGTTTCTTTACAATAAAAATAATTAATAAAAAGAATATGATATGATCTTAAATCCTTCTATACTATTCACTTACAAAATAACAGATCAACAATTCATAAAATTCCATTAAACTCCAAAAATTTTATGCACAATAAAAACAATAACTTTTAAGCACAATACCAAAGTAGCACGTTTCGATTTTTTTATTATGATTTTACATTATTTTGTTTGGGAAGTATGACGCGCCAAATGATACCCAAATAGACTGGCAGGCAAAGCCCGCTACGTTGTTAGCGTAGAAAAAATGTTGACCGCGTCAAGACGGAGATTTTCTCCTTTTTGCCACTTCACCTAGGAATTTTCAAGAATCCCGTTTGTGCAATTTCAGGCCTAGTCCGAAAATTCCAATATTTATACCAAATTTCAAACTTTCTAGGCCAGCGGCTTGCGCAGGCCATTAAGGGATAGACTTTTCGGCCTTTGAACCCACATTCTTACGACGTCCATCTTAGCGGATGTCTTCACCGGAAGGTAAATCTATATACCAACGGCGGCCAAGTGCGGCACTTCGTCGATTTGAGTACGGTCCTCGAAGAAATTTAAATTTCGTCTTTGCATTAGATTTTTCACATTTTTTTCGTAAAATTTTCCTAATATATTTTTAAAAAAATTTTAGATTCGAAGTTTATTCTTTACAATATTAATCCTCTTTGTTTGTTCAGATACTAGTTTTTAATATTTTTAGTTTTTTGCTCTTAAATTCCTTTTGACGTGATACTTGAAACTTTTTAATGCAGTTGTTTTGAATTTTTGACAATTATTTTGTTCTTTCTAAGTTCATTATTTTTTACTGAAAATACCCTGCGGGAAAAGGTCCTATCCCAGGACACGTCACGTGACCGGTTTATTGTGATAGGGACCGGTCACTTTAACATAGCCATGTCATAGGAGGGGGTCAATTGCCCTCTGTGACATGTCACAGGACTGGTCTAAAAGAACATGTCATGACTTTTAAACCGGTCACATGGTAGGTACTTTAAGAACCAGTCCTCTTTTCACCTATCTCGTGTTATGTGTTTTCGGAACCGTTCCAGTTTTCACCTATTTTGGTCAGTTCACCACCTATTTTGGTCAGTTGCATCGCACTCTTATATATTATCATTATTTTTTTTTAATTATTTATTTATACACAATACAATCACTAAAAAATGTAAAAAACTTTTGAGGTAAAATTATGGAGGTGAAAAAAATATGGTTTGAGGTGAATACAAAATATTATTCACTTCTAAGCGACTGGGGAAAAAATATATTATGTAACAGTCGCTACTATGAAATTGTACAAAAATACACTAACTTGTATGGGAAATTTAGAGGTACTTCACATTTTCACTCATATCTTTTTAACCGCTGCACATTGGATTCAAATAATATCAAAGTGGCGATTAATTGAAATTTAGAAATAAAGTTTTTATAATAAATTTCGGTGTAGGGTAAAAGTAGATAAAATTCTGCATCACTAGCTATTAATCAACTAAGTTAACAAATTAGTTCTGTGTTTTAAAAAAAGTGAAAAAATTGGAAATTTTTACAACTCAAGCGATTATTATTAGTGTTTAATCTATTAAATGTAAATCTTTTATAATGGAATCTTCAACATCAGGTATATTATATAGTAAAATTTTTTTTGTTTCTAAAAATTATGTGTAAATATGTTTAATAATTTTTTAAAAAAGGTCCAAAATTGAGATAATTTTCTCATTTCATGGACCACAAGTATTAAGTTAGTAAGAATTGTATAGATTTTTAAAAAGTATAGGATATTAGCTTATATTAAAAAAAAAGGCCAGACAATGCCCGGCCCTTCTTTTTTGTTTTAATTTGGTTGTCATTTATTGAACAAGACCAGTAAATGTGTTTTTGTGTTTTAATATTGTCATTCTCTTCATTTTTGGTATTTTATTGTTTTTGTTGATGCATTTCGTTTTTTTAGAGTTGAGTGCAAAGAATATTATCACGCAGAATTTACAGGAAGTAAACATATTTTTTATACTTTTTAGCTAAATTCAAGTGATTAAATTTACGCACGCTCACAAACTTATTCTAACGTACTAAAATTTTCATAACCAAAAGCTATTACCACCATATACTTTATGTTAATAACAATTTAAACAAACAAGTTTTAAAATTAAAGTTACACACCTTTATTAATTTATTCTCGTCTCTACGATAACGCTTGATATCTAAAAAATTATATCCTATCCAAAATTATTTTCTAGAAAGAACTGGTTTGATTGTTGATAAGCCAAAACCCGGCTTTGTTAATTCGAATGGCGGAAACACCAGAGGTTTTTTTCAGAACGCGGAAATTTCTGCTTGTGGTCATGAGATTCATTTGGAAAATTTTCTTTAATTTGCTCACAAAACGGCTAGATATTTAGTTGAAAAATATCCTTGGTTTTGTATGCCTCCCATACATTTTTTATTCACGGGTGGGAGATTATACAGCAAGCACTTTTACCAATAGGAGAATTATCGGAAGATGCTCAAGAAGCAAGAAACAAAGATTTTAAAAGTTATATAGAGTACTTTGCTCGCAAATGCAGCCGGAAAAAGTCCGATGAAGATCTTATCAATAGGTTTCTGCTAAGTTCTGATCCATTTATATCTAGCAATGTAATTTATCAACTTCGGAATTAGAGTTTGTTTTGCCAGATATTTCTAATGAAAATTATGATAAAGATGATCGTAATAAAGATGGTGATAAAGATGCTGATGATAATAACGATGAAGAAAGTGCTGATGATAATGATGAAGAAGATTATAATAATGATGATAATGCAAATTATGATACTTGGAATATTTGTGATGAATTTGAAAATACAGAATAACACAAATATTTTAATATATATTTTTTTTAAAAGGTAAAACGAAAACAAAAATTCCCGAAAAAGTTTTAAATGTCTTATATTTTCAGATTAATTTTTACATTTACTGAATTTAGTGAAAGCAAAAACTGAATACAAATTTATACTAATATGAATACATATTATTAACTTATTCTTTAAATTTATGTTGATTTCAAAGTTACAGCGAAAATTGTGGATGATGTTTTTTCCAAAAAACAAAAAACGCCTAACAGGTTAAAAAAAAAAATTTCTTCCATTTTAAAAGCTTAGTTTTTATGTATTTATGATTATTCATTACTAAAAAATTATAATATTCTCTTTTGTAACTTTTTTGAAAAAATTTGCGCAATTATAAAATTTTGTGAAAAATAAAAATTTGATTTTAAATTAAATTTATACTTATATAAATACATATAATAAATTTATTATTTAATTTATTTTAATAGCACATTAAGTATGCTTTAAATTCCAATTTTATTCATTAATTTATCGTTTTTTATTCCAAAGTTACAGCATAAACTCTGAACTAAGGTATTTTTTTTTCAAAACACAATAATGCGCTTAACGGGTTAAACATTTTTTTTTTTTAACTTTTTTTTCTAAAATGCTGTGTTTTTATGTGCTTATAATAACTCATCAATAAAAAAATATAATATTTTAAAACTACGGCTTCTATAAACTAATCGCCACTTTGGGTACCATCGAACCCACTATGCGCTGAACCGATTTTGCTCATTTTCAATACCAAACTGCTCGTCCAATAATCTAGGTAAAAAAAAGGCACCCGATTACGTCTTCGCGTCGTGATCGCTATTTCAATAGACAGACAGACGGACATCGCTAAATCGACTTAAAATCGCATACGGATCACGAATATATATACTTTATGGGGTCTTAGACCTATATTTCGACATTTTACAATCGGAATAATAAACTGATATATACCCTCACCATATATGGTAGAGGGTATTATTAATCCAAAATTTCCTTAAAAATAGTTTAAAAATTTTTCTCAATTTAAGTCAAATTTCATTAAAACTTAGAAAAATATTCTTAAAAAGAATAAAAATTACTAAGTTTGGGTAAAAAATGAATAGTTTATTAACTTAGAAATAAGTAATACCTTTCCTAATATTTTTTGATTTTAGAAATAAAAGAAGTATATTAAATAAAAATTTTAAATTTTTTAGAAAAACATCTTAGTTTTAAGAAATTTGCATACTTAAATATAATAAAACTAAGTTTAATTCATAAAAAATAGAACATAATTTACTCCCAATTAGATCAAAAAAGTGTCTAACTTAAAAGAAGAAAGTACTTGAAGTTAATGTGTGTTCATTTTTTTTTGCGTGTAGTAAAATTAACTTAATCTTAGAAAACCATTTTTAAATTCAGTTTTTAAGCATACCACTTTGTGATTTTTAAGAATTGTTTCTAAAAGTTCGTTTAGACAATTAAAACCAAAAAGTAATGTTTTTTTCTATGTAATAATAACAATTTATTTGGTTTTAGAAACTGATGCATTATTTCTAGGCAAAATTTTCATGCAACTTAGTTTAGATAAATTCAAACAATTTTTGTAAAATGTAATTTTTTTAAGTAAAAGTTTTCTAATTTTTGGGAAATAATAAACTCAGGTACAGGACTTTTTCGTAAAAATTTCTTCATATAAATTAAAAAAAAAACGAGTAAATTTTTCTTAAATCGAGGAAAAATTTAGTTTATGTGGGAAAACATTTAACTTATTTTCAATATTTTGTTTTCATAATTTTGTTTGCTGACTACAATACAAAATATCACAAGCACATTTTATGCATTACGGCATAATGGCTTTTCTATAATTGACGTTGCTCCTATTAACCTTTACATAGGGTTTTCCAATAATTACTTGAGATATTTCCTATTAACCTTTACATAGGGTTTTCCAATAAGGACTTGAGATATTTGCAAAACTTTATGATCGACTTGAAATACAATCAAAACATTTATGAATGGAACTCGACTTCGTTCATATGGCCACCGCGGGCACGTCGGCAGCGGTCGATTCGTTGGGCCCAATTTTCGATGTCTCAATCACACATTTCGGCCGTAAAGGCCGCTATTTCGCGTTCAATGTTGGCTCTGAGTTCTTCCAACGTCGCCGGCTTGTTGGCAAAGACCAATGATTTGACGTAGCCCCAAAGAAAAAAAGTCTATAGCCGTTTAATCGCAACGAAAGAGGCGGCCAATTGACTGGTCCATTTCTTGAGATAACACGCTCACCAAACTTACTCTTCAATTAATCGATTGTAACGAGTGCTGTATGGTTTGTTTCACCGTCCTCTTGAAACCACATGTCGTCCAAGTCCATCTTTTCCAATTCGGGCTAAAAATAATGGGTAATCATGGCGCGATAACGATCGCTATTGTCGACGAAAAAATATGGCTCAATGACGCCGCCGGCATACAAACCGCACCAAACAGTTATTTTTTGTGGATGAAGTGGTGATTCATGAAGCACATGTGGACTTTCACCAAACCAATAACGCATATTTTGCTTATTGACATACCCATTGAGCCAAAAATGAGCTTCGTCACTGAAGATGATTTTGCTCTTAAAGTTGCGGTCACCGACTCCGAATTTCGGTAATACATTTTTATAATTTGCATACGTTGTTCGTTCGTGTACTTTACATGATGAAAATGTTGAGCTTACTGCAAAAAGGAATGTATGAAATAGTGCGTTCACAAATCACATTCAAAGTTGTCAAGTACCTCTTGGAAAACCCTTTATTTATCGAAGACACTAAAACTATTTTTTTAGTTAATAATAAACAAAAGTCAAAATCAAAGTTTAAGCTAAAAATGCCATAAAATAAACTTATGACCTTTTCCATTTTCCAATAATAACAAGAAATGTAACTGGAATATTTTTGCAATAATTTCCTATAAATAGTTAATTTAAGAAGATAAAGGACACCCAGTGATCCTCAGCCGTAGATGCCATGTGTCACTTAGGGCGTCCCTTTTTTTAGTTCTCTCGAGGAGAACTATAAAGTAACTACGAAAAAGATCTGACTTTGTCACAATTTATTACGTTTTAGGACATCCTAGAGACCACTTTTTTTAATTTGTTTACCTTTTTGCTAATGAAATTTAATTTATATTTTAAATACATACATTAGTTTAGTATAATTCAATTTAATTTAAATATAAAAATTAAAATATTGAAAGCTTGTTAAAAGCAATGTTATCATAAAGCGGAAGTCCTCCGAAAGTGGGAAAATACACAATGAAAGTAAAGTTCTTTAAATTATATGGCAAACAAATTTATTACCTTTACCATAGAAACAGTTTCATATTTATTGGAAAATTTTTATCAAATTTAAGGATAATTATCACTTAAAAGAAAAACTACTTAACTTGATGTTAAAAAATATTTTATTATTTTTAGGAGGTTAAGTCCTGTGTTTAGCAATAGTATTATCTAATAAACTTAAATAAAATAAAATTTTTCTTAAATCCATGGAACCATTTCCTAACTAAAAGTAAAATTAAGATGATATATGAACTAATTAAGAGGAAATTTTGCTATGTTTTCTAATAAAAATTTAGTTCTCAATAATAAAATTTTTTATATTGAAATTTAGAAATTTTGACCAAACTTAAAGTGAAATTTGTTTCTCAATTTAAGGAAAATTGTATATAATTTTGGTAAAAATTGTCTGGCGCCGTTTAAACTTAAATTTTTCCTCCAAATAACTTAATTTTTCGAAATTCTAGTTCATCTTTTTTTTTGGGTGTGCGTCACAAAACTTTGTAATCAATTATTTCGCAACAAATACCCATTTAAAAAGTATGTTTTATGCGATTCAAAAGTACACTTAACAATACCTTGTGGGAAAGGGGCCTATCCCATGACACGTCACGTGATCGCTTCATTGCGATAGGGACCAGTCACGGGGCTAGTACTTTCAGACCCAATCCATGATAGAGACTTTATACCGACTACGTGATAGGTACTTTAGAAACCGATCCCGCCTTCACCTACCACGGGACTGGTACTTTCAGACCCATCACGTGATTTGTCAACAACATATATCAAGCATTAAAAAAAAACTTTAAGAAAACCTATGTGTTCTTATGAGTAATCTTAAGGTTTTTTCTTGGACAACTCTGTGTAATACTGAAAAATTAAATAATAATAATTTCTTTAATTATAATAAATAAATTTTTAAGTCAATTGAATTTTGATGTCAGTTTATTTAAAATGAAATGCATATTTAATAGCTCTTTGGACCGCCCTAATTCTTATTCATGTTAGTCTTAAACTTTTTACAAGATTATCAATTCTATTAACCTTAAAAAATTATTATCAGTTCAAGCACAGTAGTTTAATCTTAACCCTCTAATACATGAGCATGTTTTAAATAAAGAAAAAATAAAGCACCCTAAATATATGTTTATTTAGGAGAATTTAATACATATTTAACCAAAATTAATTATGCATTTATTTGAAAAAGAAAAAAAATGTATTCAGTGGGACAACTTGTAATATAGTTCCTTTTGTCATTGTAAGACAAAAATACGTTGCATTTTTCGCAAAAAGTGTATGAGCGAAAAGAGCAATCATTTCGACAAAGTTGTCGTTTTCCATACATTTGGAGTAGCACTTATAAAAAACTAAAGGAAATATTAGATAAAACTCACTGAAAATATTTAGCTACACATTTTAGTAGAAAACAAAGCAAAAAATATGACCTATATTATTCTCTTTTGAATATGTGCTGTTTTTATAAGATCCCGATTAAAAAAAATTGATATGAGCCCTGCTGGGAAAAAAATGGTCAGTTGCGAATTGGGATTTGTTCCGTGATAAATGAAAACTGGACTGGTTCCGAAAATACATGTTACATGTTATTTTGCGTTGTTCTGTGATATGTTCTTTGGGGTTAGTTGTGTGACATTTTCTTTTAGACCAATCCTGTGACATGTCACGGAGGGCAACTGACCCCCTCCTAGGACAAGCCCAATTTAAAGTGACGGGTTTTTTTCATATAAAAAAGCCGATCCCGTGACCGGTCCCTATCACAATGAATCGGTCACGTAACGTGTCCTGGGATAGATCCTCTTTCCGCAGGGAGGCTTTATATAGTAATACGAAATTTATTATGTGTATTTATACAGTTATATAAATTTGCATAAGATTTTTATACTAATTCAAGAATATCTTATTTAATTCTATCCGAACATTGGCTCGATACAATCTGGTCAGATTTTATATAATTGAAGAAAATTGTATCTGATGTGATACAAACATATAATATATATTGTATACGATAAAGTTGTATCTGGTTTTTGCTATTCTTTCACTGCTATTAATCCTTGTATAACTGCCATCGTTGGCAGCTTTGGTAACAACGACTATCGCTCAATTAGGTCACAAGGAGTGTGCTTAATTATGTATATATTGTATTGTATTGTGCATTTAAACTTAATCTAAAAAAAAACAAGTAAGAGCGGCTAAATTCGGCTATGCCGAATCTTATATACCATTCACCATGGTTGGGAAAATAGTGAAGTTTATATATGGACATATATGGAATGGCCAGATTTATATACGGACATCTTTAAGTGGAAATTTACCATTTAGTTTAGTGATAAAACTTGGACTCTGAAAGATTTATGGTTCCCGAAAATAGGTATTTTTTTAGGTTTTGGTCACAACTACTTTCAGCAAATATGTTCTACTAAAGATTTTCGATCTTTGGATATATAAGACGTATCCATAGGTCATATTACATTTTAGTTTTTATAAAAATTTTTATGTTTTTAGCCCATTTATGGAGTATTTAATTACGGTCTTACCATTCTTAAGATATAAATTAATCTATTTTGTGCCACGCCTAATTCAAGGATCCCGCCCACATTTGGTCAAATGTTGTGTATTGATAACCAAAAATATTTTTTTACAAATCGTTAAAAGAAATTACTAGAACTGCATGTGTTTTATTTCTACAAAAAAGTTTGATTTAGCTGGCAAACTTGTATTTGGAATTTTATTTCGCTTTTTTATTTTTAATTTATTTAGCTTAATTTTAAAAATATGAAGGAAAATAGTTTATATTTTTTTTTTTTTTTATAAATTATTATAAGTTATGACCTAAAAAAGTTGCACTCAAAGGGAAATTATGTATAAAATTTTCTTAATATATGAGAAAATGGTTTGAAAATCTGTTTATAAATTCTTTTAAATCGGAGCAAAAAATAGAAATTAAACCGTTTGTATTTTGTTTGTATCAGAGGGTTTTTATACAAATTTTGATGTTTTTAGACTATTTATGGATTATTTATTGATTACTATAAAATTTTATTTAAATTAATAATTTAATGTTAAAAAAAACAAAAAAACAAAAAAATCTTAAGAAAATAAAAAAAATGTGCAAAAAAAGTTGAATTGTGTCTTCAGTAGGATTTGAACTCGCGTTATTAGAGAAAAAAATATTTGTGACATAGCGTTTAGACGACTCGGCTATGAAGGCTATATGGAATCATAGTTTATAGAGTTAAATGAACAGTTTTCGTTCAATAGAGATTTGTTTGGTTTTTATTTAAATGAGAAATCTTTGTAGTATGTGTTTGTTGTTTGTGTATCAAAGGTGAAGAGGTGAAAGAAAAGAAGTTCAGCAAATCGTCAAAAGAAATCACTAGAACTGCATGTGTTTTATTTCTACAAAAAAGTTTGATTTAGCTGGCAAACTTGTATTTGGGATTTTATATCACTTTTTTATTACAAAATATTTTTAATTTATTTAGCTTAATTTTAAAAATTTGAAGGAAAATAGTTTATAATTTTTTTTATAAATTATTATAAGTTATGACCTAAAATAGTTGCACTCAAAGGGAAATTATGTATAAAATTTTCTTAATATATGAGAAATAAAATGGTTTAAAAATCTTTTTATAAATTCTTTTAAATCGGAGCAAAAAATAGAAATAAAACCGTTTGTATTTTGTTTGTATCAGAGGGTTTTTATAAAAATTTTGATGTTTTTAGCCTAATTATGGATTATTTAATTATTAATATAAAATTTCATTTAAATTAATTATTAAATGTTAAAAAAAACAAAAAAAATCTTAAGGAAATAACAAAAAATGTACAAAAAAAGTGAATTGACCGGGATTCGAACCCGCGACCCTTCCACCTGTGGTGAAGGGTATAAAAACGTTTGTATTTTGTTTGTATTAGAGGGTTTTTATAAAAATGTTGATGTTTTTAGTCTTTTTATGGATTATTTAATTATTAATATAAAATTTTATATAAATTAATTATTAAATGTTAAAAAAAAACCAAAAATAAACAACAAATAAAAGTCTTAAGAAAATAATAAAAAAAAATTTACAAAAAAAAAGTGAATTGACCGGGATACGAACCTCGAACCTGCGGCCTTAGAGAAAAAAAGGATTTGTGACATAGCGTCTAGACAACTGAGCTATTGAAGCTCACACAAAATCATCGTCAATAGAGGTACATATATAAAAGTCTTCGTTCATTAGAGATTTGTTTAGTTTTATTTAAATGACAAATCTTTGCATGTGTGTTGTTTGTGTACAAAAGGTGGAGATGAAAGAAAATAATTTTAACACATGGATGTGTTTGTTATGCTTAATGTTCTACATACATATTAAACAAAGGGATTTTACCGAAAAAATTAGAGGTAGTCCTGGTTTTTGCTAATATCTCAGCCATTTATTAACCGATCTGTCTGATTTTTAATAGCAAACAGAAATGGATCACATGTAACAGAAATAAAAAACAATCAAGTCCTAATCATGTCTGGGTTCTTCGAAAAACCCATTTCAACACACAGACGGACATCGTTAAATCAACTTCGCTCTTCATAAGGACCAAGAATATATATACTTTATAGGGTCTAAGATCAATATTGTAGAAATTACAAACGGAATGACAAACTTATATATACCCTTCCACCTGTGGTGAAGGGTATAATAATAATACATAGATGATAATACGATGCAACATTTGTAACTATGTTTAGTGCATACAAAAAAATATGAACTAGAATTTAGTAAAAATAACTTATTGTGACGAAAAAATGAAAGCGGCGCCAAAAACTGTTTTTACTAATATTTTAGAAAAATTTTACTATTGAGAACTAAATTTTTTATTAGAAAACAGTAAAATTTACTCCTAATTAGTTCATATATCATCTTAAATTTTACTGCTAGCAAGGAAATGTTCCTTGGTTTTAAGAAAAATTTTATTTAAATCCATTAGATAACTTTTTTGTTCTAAAAACTAGAACTTAACTCCCTAAAAATAAGAAAATATTTTCTAACATCAAGTTAAATAGCACTTCTTTTAAGTATAAATTATCCTTAATTTGATATAAAAAAAAACTTACTAATAACTATGCCACTGTTTCTATGATAGTGGTAATATATGTACTATTACATTAATTAAAGTAAGTTATTTAAGAGAGATTTAAAATTCAAAGAAGGAAGACTTATATCTAATTGATTACAAATCTCATAGATTTGGTAAGAGGTTCATTTAATGAATAATCAGTTCTATGCAAATCTATATAAAAGAACTTATCATTAGTTCTAAAAACTCTCGGAGGTACATAAATAGGAATTAATTTTAATAATTCAGAAGAATCTATTTCACCACAAATAATGCCGTGTAAGAAAAGTAAAGAAAAAATATTTCTTCGAGCTTCTAAAGTTTTCAAAAAAATGTATTTACATTTACCTTCATAAGTTGGACGAGAAAATGAAGGAATGTTAGAAAAATTACTAGTATATGAGACATTTAAAAAAGGAAGAGCGAACTTAATAAATTTCTTTTGTATTCTCTCAACGCGACTAATATAAATATAAGCATTGGGGCTCCAGATAAAGGAGGCATATTTCAATCTTGATCTAACAAAGGAGGAAAATAAAACTTTTTCAGTGAAATGGTCGAAATGTTTGCCGGAATTCCGACGTATGAAAGCAGATAGCGAATAAGCCTTAGGAATAATAATATTCAAATTACTACAAAAAGAAAGTTTAGGATCGAAAACCACACCTAAATCCAACATTTCATCTACTGCGGATAAAACATTGGTTTTTATTCTGTTCTCAGGAAGTAAAATGTGACGTCTATGGTACTTCATACAGAAACATTTACCAATTTTGAAAGGTAAACCATTACGTTCCGTCCACAAAATTACCCTATCTAAGTCATCCTGAAGATCAGAAATGTCTTTTTGGGTATGAATAGGCTTAATAATCTTAAGATGGTCAGTATACATTAAGAGATGTGAGTTTTTAAGGCAATGAAAGATGTCATTAACAAACAAAATAAATAGCAATGGACCCAAGATACTACCCGGTGGAATACCTGAAGAAGGAGTAAAATAAGTAGAGCAGACTCCATCAACAGAGACAACTGCATGTCTGCCAATTAAGTAAAATCAAAACCAACTAATGAAATGGAATGAAACCCAATCTTAGAGAGTTTAAGTAATAGGAGTTCATGAGGCACACGGTCAAATGCCTTTGCAAAATCAGTATAAATTGCATTAATTTGAATACCTCTTTCAAAGCAAAATATACAATAATTAGTAAAAGTAGCCAAATTAGTAGTAGTAGACCTACCAGCCATAAATACATGCTGGTACACAGTAATATGACGTTTTAAAGAGAAAAAGTTTATCATGGACAATATGCTCAAAAATTTTAGCAACGTTAGTCAATTTATAAATCGATATATAGTTAGTAATATTACTTTTGTCACCAGATTTATGAATAGGAAAAATAGTTTTATATTTCCATTTCTGAATAAAATAACCACCACTTAAAGATTTGTTAAATATAATTCTCAGAGGTAAAATAAAAGCAGAAAAACATTTTTTTAACAGAAAAGCGGATAGACCATCATGAATTGGATGGTTTACCAATACCTGTTGCAATATCTTTATCAGAAATTTCCATAGGCCCAAAATCAAGCACAGTACAAATATTATTAAAATCAAACCCATCTAGGGGGATTAAAAATTTAATTGAAAATAAATAGAAAAAAAATTAAGAGAGTCCGAAAGGTTGTTCGAAGATAAATCATTAAAAGACATCCTTAAAGGAATAGTGGAATTAGTTTTCTTAGAGTTTATAAAACTCCAGAAGCTCTTAGGGTTATACTTAATTGAGTCATTAAAGCTTAACAGATACTGATTGTATAAATATTTATTAAGAAAATTAAACTCGCGTTCATACTGTAAAAATTTTTGCTTATCACAGTCATTATTTGTGGCTTTAAATTTATTATGATACTTATTTCTAAGATTTTTCAATTTCTTCAATCCTTTAGTGTACCAGGGAAGCTTGTACACTTCAGGATTAGCTAAAGGTACATTATCTTTAATAACTCTTAAAAAATTAGATAAAAAACTTCATAACAAATTGATATAATATCATTATTTAATAAATCGAACCAATTTAAATTATAAAGAAAATCATTTAAGGCATTAAAGTTACACGTATAATAGTTATAACGAGCATTATCAATTACATTAAGAAAGGCATATTCATGAAATTCGATTTGAATTTCCAAAGCACAATGATGAGAAGTAGAATGTGAAATTGGAAAATCAGATACACTTAAGGCAAACTTTAAATCAGAACTTATAAATACTAGATCAAGAATATTATGAAATTTATTATATACAGTGTTAATTTGCATAAGATCAAGACTAAAAGCTGCATCTAATATACTAATTTCATAACTTTTATTAACGTTATGAGGAAGAAACATACTGGAGTTAGGTACTTCGGACCAAACGTTATCAGATAAATTGAAATCACCTAATACGCATAATCTATCACTATCACGGATGAAATCGGAAAGATGAGCAATATTATAAGCATGAACAGCATACAGGCTTTCAGATTTTTCAGGCGGAATGTAGGAAGTATAAATATATAAATCATACCCAGCAAAATAAAATGGATGTTATTCTTTACGAATCTCTTTTTCAGAACATCCAAAGAAGTTAATAGTGCAAATTTTTCGATTTGTAAGAAGTAATTTTAAACAACTTCCAAAATGTTGATATTAACCCCTACTAGTAAAAAAAAACAATCATTTAGTTGGTCCATAAATGGTTAATTCCGGCAGTAATTTAATGCCTTATTGAAAACAAATATTGCATAACAGTGATGTGTACTTTGCCCTGGTCGAAAAAATAATACATGGCGTGTTCAAAATCACATATTTAACTTAAAAAAAAAGCCACTCCCTATATTTATTTTGTAGTCCATATATTTAACAACTTCCATAAACTAATGAAAAAGTCCATCTGCTCATCGATTTTTCATAGCACCGAAACAAACTACTTCCTGCCAATGACACGCCAATGTTAAAATCATTAATGATTCACCGAAATTTTCACAACTTCGGGTTCAGTATATGTAGTGTTTAACTACTTCTTCCTCAGCTCTTATTTTGCTGGGATAGTTAACAGCTTTTACAGAAATACATAATTGATCCAATTAAGAATCCATATTAAGCAGATGAACAAGTTTCGAGATGAGAGATTTATAAACCACTATAAGAACTCCACCACCCCTATTATGACCAGTTTTAACTGCATCTCTATCACTTCGATAGACAACATACAAATTAGGATTAAAGAACTCCTCACTATAGAAATCTGAATTCAGCCAAGATTCTGTGATCACAAAAATATCATATTCACATTGTGAAGTAAAAGAAGTAAATATTGACGACTTAGTCCTCATGCCGAAGACATTTTGGTACTAAATTTTTAAGGAATTTATGCATGATGTTACTCTTGATGTTAAACTAACGGCTCTTTAGAAAAAAATTAAAAGAACGGACTCTTACATCAGAAGTCCATAGTTCAGGCTTAAAAAGCTTATCATACAAATCAGCAGAAATTCCAAGTTTAAAGTTAACAAATTTTAACTCAGCCAACGAAGCATCTTTTTTTACAAGTTTACAACAAGTCATGCGTGATTTATCAGCATTGAGATGTTTAGCAACGTACGATAATATATTTTCTTCAGTACCTGTTGGCTTAAATGACGATAAATGGACCCACTTCATTTTTAGAACCACATCCAATTCAAAATTATCACTACCACCAATAATGAAATTATGTTTTTAGGCTTTTTCTTTCTATTTGTAACATTAATCCAATTTGATGAACTATTAGAATCAATTACGTTATTCGGATTTAAAACCTCAAAATTAGCATTACTGATTGAATGGTTAACAGACCTAGCTGAATTAATGGAGTTAACAGATCATTGACGACATCAGTAGGTTTAACAGTAGTGGCTTTATTAGCAGCAGAACGATTAACAATGTTTACATTGTTATTGCAATCATTAGCATCAAAAGAAGATGTTGAATTTGTTTGTAAAGCAGCAATAGGCAAACCAGAGCTTAAACTGGTTTTGAGCGCAGGCAAACTATGATGGTTTTTGTTGTTGGAAATTGGAATCTTTATTATTATTCAAAAATTGAGTGAATATGTTTTTTAATTGTTCAATTTCAAAAGACATCAAACTAATTTTTTTTATCAAATCGCGTGATGACAACAAACAGTTATTACAATTACAATATTTTCATAATTTAAAAGAGCATTAATAGCATTTTCACTTTCAACTTTGGCACAGATTTTATGAAATTTGCATTGACAAATCTCACATGAAATTTCACAGTTAACTTGAATGTTTATAAAAAATTTTGAACAAATATTTTTTCCGTTGACACAGTTAGCGACTTGTCTCAATAAAGGCACGATTGATACTCGAGGACTTCCGCTTTGTAAGGACAATGCTTTCAACAAGCTCTATGCTATGCATTTTTTCCTTTAAATTAAATTTAATTATACTAAACGCATGTATTTAAAATATAAATTAAATGTCATTAGGAAAAAAGGTAAACAAATTAAAATATTGTACTGCAGGATATCCTGAACGTAATAAATTGTGACAAAGTCATTTCCTTTTCGTTGTTAATTAATGGTTCTCCTTGAGAGAGCTACAAAAATGACGCCCTAAGTGATACACGGCATCTATGGCTAAAGAACAGCAGGGGTTCTTTGTCTTTTTAAATTAACTAATTTAAGGAAATTGTTTCATAAATACAAAATATCACAGTTATACTTCTTGTTATGATTGGAAAATATTTATTTATTTATTTTATTTATTAATCATATAATTACAAATTATATGTTAATACCCTAACCGAGTACTAGCAACAAAGGCCTTCGGCTCGTTGTAGCGAAAACAGACCAGAGCCTCTGGTGGGAATTGAACCCATGACCCCCGCACTGATAAGCTAGCACGCTACCATTCTATACCATACCATACTATTTATTCAAGGTTTAGGTAATACATAAATGTGTATGCAAAATATACTTTGTTTTATTAGATATAGCAACTAGGCCTTAAGCTGAGTAGTTATTAAATTGAATTAATAAGGTATTTACAAAAATGATGGTAGATTCTATAAACTTATCTAAATATTCTAAGGGAAATAATAGAGATGAAAGCGGATTAATATCGGAAAATGCATGGTTTCTAATTTGTTCAAATTTGGTGCATTCGCATAAGATGTGTGTAATGTCTAAGGTGCTGTTATTATTACAGTCACAAATAGGGGGTCATAGCCCGCTATTATGTGACTAAGTTTATATCTTTGCGTTTGATATTATTGATATTGGATAACCAAGTGTAAATGTTGTTTTTTTTGATTTGTACCAATTGTTTGTACCAGATCAGAAACGGGAGTTCAAACTTATTTCCTTGTTCTTTTACAAATTTACTAATATCTGAAAAATTTCTGTTAATTGTCATGATTAATGTAGTTTTATGTGCTATTTTGGCAGAGTTATCGGCGAGTTCGTTACCTGATATCATAAATTGGCCTGGTACCCAAATTATAATAACTTTTGGAAAATTTTGTGTAAGAAAGTTCCTGATATTGCATAGGAAAGTTCCGTGCATATAGCAACGTTACCAGGTTTTTTACAGGATTCAATCGCTTTATGTATTGCTATTATCTCAGCCGTAAAAACAGAACTGAAGTTAGGAAGTAGCGTAGTAAAAATTATTTTATCCTCTAGAGTGACCGCAAAAGAGACTGTTTCCTTAGATTTAGAACCATCTGTGTAGATAAATGTTCTATCAAGATGTTTGTTGATGGTTTGATGAAAAATTAAGCGACATTAGATTGGTAAGGTGTCTTCTTTTTTATAAGCTGAGAGAGATGGGTCGATAGGTTCGGCTTTTAATCTCCATGGAGGGTAAGATCAAGTTTTGGGTTTAGAGATTTTTGTTGGAAGGTCAAAATCTGGGAAAAGTCTGATTATTTTATATATAGCTGATTTAATTATGTGTTTTTTGGTCAATTTATCATAATTTTCTATAATATTACGTAACGAAGTATCATGATAAGATATGATTGATTTAATGGCTTTTTTAATTCTTATTGGTATAGAGTATTCAGATTTAGAGTATTGGTTTCAAAGTGTTTTTTTTTAATTGGCGTAGTTCGAAGTACACCAAGTGCACATCGGGTAACTGTGTTTATAATAGTATTAACTTTTTTTTAAAGAGGTTGCAGAAGAGTTTCCAATTTAAATCAATCCATATCTAATTTTAGATACTATTAAAGCTTTTATTACATTTATGAGCATAATTATATTTGGATTGAATTTAGCGTACGATAAGTATTTGATAGTGTTAATTCGGTTTACTAAGGATTTTTTTAAGTTTTCAATGTGGTTATTCCACCTGAGTGTTCTATTAAAAGTAACACCTATACTTTTTAAAGAGTTAGTTTTTGTAAGCGGAATGGTACTTGTAATCATATTACAATAACAATTGTGTTTTCTACAATTTCTGCATGAATTTACATTTGTACTTGATTATACAGCCCCCACACCAACACACTACTGTAGAATATCGTCGATTACATTACTAATATTAATATTTGGACTTTTAAAATTTTTTGATTTTATTATTATATTGAAATCTTCAGCATAAGCACAAAAGTTAATGTTTTTGTGCAAAGATATGATATCGCAAAGTTTGTTGTATGCAATAAGGAATAGAACTGCCGACAACGGATATCCTTGTAGAATTCCATTATATAGAATAAATTTTTGGGAATATGTTTTACCCAAGCGAACCATAAATTTTCTCTTTGTCATGAAGTTGACTACATAGTTTATAATTTTAGCTCCAACTCTCCATGAAATAAACTGGTCAATTACAGCATGAATTCCTATTTTATAATATGGTTTTTCAAAATCCAGTGAAACTATGGTCAGGTTATTCTTTGAAGCTAGGCTACTAGCAGCCAAATGTTCAATAAAAAGGAAGGTGTCAGTAATGGATTTTCCTTTCTTGAATCCCATTTGGTTAAGAAGATTATTAGAAGTTATAAGCCACCAAATTCGATTAGCAATAATTCTGCCTCATGTTTTTCCAATACATGAATTAAGTGATATTGGTCTATATGATTTAGTCTTGGTCTGTTCGCTATTTGGTTTTAAGATTGGTATTACTACACTTGTTTTGTATTGTTGGGGGATTTGTGTATTTAGAATATTGTTAAAAAAACATAAAATTATGTTCTTTACAATATTACAATAACCCCGGAGATTTCCTTCGAGTCTAATAAGAGTGGAATTAAATTCAATATTAGTGATATTCTCTTTTATAAGCTTTGCCTTTTTATTTGGATTAATATTTACTAATCGTTCTCTGAAGTTAGACTTGATATCTTGGAACTTAACGGGAAATTTTCGATCAGATGAATTTTCGGATCAGTATTGGCCTAACTCATTACCAATATCCAAATGATCAGTTAAGTTGTTAAAAGGCTAATTATCGCTTTGTATTGATTGTATCCCGAATGTTGTTTTATACTCGTAGCCACACATCCTTCTGATGTTATTCCAAATTTTTTTAGAGGATGTATTCGGATTAATTTCCGATGTAAAATCATGTAAAGATTTGCGTTTAGACGTTTTTATTTCTTTCTTTAGTTGAGCGTTTGCTCGCTTATATCAAATCATGTTTTAGTTACTAATATCCCTTCTGAATATGTACCACAAGCTCTTTTTTCCGTTTTCAAATGTTCAAGCTGTTGATTCCACCATGGCTTTGATTGTGGAATAGATTCATTTGAAGATTGTAAGATTATCTTTTTTATATTCGATGCTTCCCTGTTAACATTTGTATCGATTTGTCTAGCAGCTTCATATGAAAGGCATTTTCTGGTAAAGAGACCCAAGTCTGCTTTTGGCTCGGTTGTAATACGTGGCTTTGTTGCATGAGTTTTTACACATTGGTTGTAAAAAAGCGGTAAAATTATTGGAAAATGATCACTTTCCCATAAATCTTGTTCTATAGTCCATTTAGAATGGATATGGTACAAGGGATATTTATGAGATTGGAAATATGTGAATCTTGAATTGAAATAAGTTTAATATTATACTTATTAATAAGCAATTGTAATTCGTTGTAATTTATGCTGTAACCTCTAATATTCCATTGTCAGATATTTAAAAATAACATTATAATAAAATAAAACTAATGATGTTAGTAGTAATTAATGTTATGAATTACAATTTTTTTAAGAATTTTATAATAAGGATCACTCACCATTCAGCACACCTGCACCCATCATAGAGCAGACGCTATGCAGAAACCACAGTATAGGTGCTGCCATACACTATGACATCCGTGACGGCACTCTACTTGGCAATGAAGGAGGTGTACATAATCTCGAGTGAACAGCCCTAATATAATAAATAACTACTCGTTATCAAACGAGTGGATTGACATCAATTCTGATGTCTCTTCTTCATCACTAATTGTTTGGGTTTTAGGTTGTTTTAGATTTTTTATGTTCTTTCTTTTCATTGCTTGTATTGCTCTATTTGATATATTTTTAGGTAGATTATTTACTAATTTTTTCCTTGCTGAGTTTATGGTAGATTCAATATTGGAGCATGTAGGTGTTTCAATATCGATGTAGTTCACTGGTTGTCTTGTGGTTGTATAAATGTATCAAATACATTTTCGTGACACGACTTGTGAAAAAACAATTGTTTATTCTTTTTTTTCATTTTTGTATAGAATAGATAAAACAAACAACTAACACATGAATATACAAAAATTAAAAAAAAGAGTCTTATCACATACGAACACGAACATATACGATAAAAAAAAACAAATGTAATTAGTTTGTATGAACTTTAATGAATACAATGCCTATGCCATACATATATGACAACAAAAGAAAAACACATGTATTCATTTATGTACACTTCAAATTCAAAAAATTCTTAGCTATTCATTTTCGAATGTGCGCATAAAACAAAAAATTTTTAATTTAAGTTTAAGTGTTCATACACGTCAGATTAAAATTTTCAATACTTGATAGAGGCAAAAGATTAATAACATTTAAACATCGTTCGCAGATCTCTAAACGTCAATTCTATATCAATCCAATCGGTCTCTGGAACAGAATTCCACATAGCTCTCAAACTATTCGTAACGCTGAAAAACGTATGCTTGATTTTATATAAGTAAAATTTTCAATTATATTATCTTTTTTTAAACTTGATATTATTTATTTTCAGTTTTGATTTTATTGTAATTTTAATTCCGTTTTTAAACAATTGTTTATTTCAATTTTTTTAAAATCGTCGTAATTAAAAATGTTTATATTATATTCTATGTGACTTAATGTAGTTATATTTTTTAAGCATTGAACGTATTATTATTTTACATATACTCAGTTCTATATTGCAATATAAGACTTTAAGTCTTGTGTATGGGACAGTAAATAAATAAATACATGAATTCTTCTAAACAGATCTGATCAGATCTAATATTTTGGACGGGAATGCCGAAACTTAATAATATGCACATATAAAAACCAAGATTACGTTTTTGCATCGTGAGAGACATTGTCATGGTGTGGTACAATCAAATAAAACTGATTAGTTTTTTATTTAAAAGTAAGGGTTAGTACGTATTTACTTTATAAATAGCAACGAAGATTAGGTGATAGTTACGTAGCTTTTTGAGGATGTAAGATATTGAAACGACAACACACCAGGACGATGCCTCTCTCGATGCATAGTCTTGGTTTTTATATGTGCAGATTACAAAGGTTTGGAATTTTCTAACAGATTTTTTTGCAATTCCAATTTATTTTCTTTGCATGATTTCAGGGAAATTTAATCAAATTTGAGCAGAAAGGTAAAACATTTGCTTTGAAATCACAGAAATTTACTCAACTTTCTCTCAGTTACCGAATCTTTCTAATCTGTAAAGTTTTATTTGGCCGCTGCTTACGATGAAAATATCTATACTTATCCTTCCTCTATGACGACACCTAATAGGCTTTTTACACTGAACATCTTTGTGAAACGTATGGAAGATGTGAAAACGTAAAACATGTGTTTACATTGGCAACATCTTTCATCTGTTATTTATTCAGCTGTCAAAAAAATAAAAGAAAAAGACGCATAATTTTTGTTAAAAATAAAAACTGGATTTAGAGAAAGCATTAATCATTGGATTTGTTGTTGCTTTGCAAGAACAAACCCAAATTTTAATGCAGTACATTGAAATATTAAAGGCCATTCCGGAAAAAGATGATTTTCCTTTGTTGAATATTTTTTTTGTTTGTTTATTTTCTACAATGTCAGTTTGCTAGTGATGGCACAAAGGAAATCGACTTTTTGTCATTTTTTAGTGATGACACTTAAAATAACGAAAGATGTACGATGGAACAAAATGAGAAAGGATCATCTTTTGTAGATGTAGAAAGATGTAGAATATTTGGCCTGTATAATTCTTATGGGAAGATGTTTACATCTTTGGAAATTGATGAAAGATGTAGCTCAGTGGAAAAATGCTATAAGTAATTATTGCCATACTCATAATAAATTGGCTTCTTATTTATTATAACGCCTTGTATCTGCTTTCAAACAACTTCTAAAAATGGAGTAATTAAAGGTTACTTTACACGCCAACTACCCTTATCAACAATTACTCAGTATTAGGTTTAAATATCGGCAAAAGAAACAGATTGTTGTTGTTTTAAAATATTGTAGTTAGTGTGGGTGCAAGCTGGCTAAATAAAATCTATACTAAACTCAGGTTTCCAAATTTCTATGAATTTTATGAATTTTTCTAAGAAATTTCAAAACCGTTTGTCAACTTGTATTTAGGTTCGAATTTATTTAGCTACCTTGCACATGCCCTTAATGGAATTATTTAAATTGTACATTTTCTTTTAAAACAATAAAATTCGTGATTCCAATTGTATTACTTTTTTCTATATGACACGTGATACACTTAATATATCGTTGACCTCTGATTTTAGGTTTTTTTTTCTTCCGAATATTATAAATATTCTATACAAATTTAAGTGTAAATTAGTGTTTCCAATTATTCGACCCTGCCGGTTAATCGGTTAGGTCATTATTCGAAAAATGAAGAAAATTTATTAATCGGTTATTCGGGTCGATTAATCAGAAAAATTTGCGATTAATCGTTTAATGCAAAATAAATGCATTTCTTTCATCAAATATCAAATGCATTCAACAGTCAAAAAGGATAGACGAGTTATTTATTCGGTCCGTGAATTTATTAAAATATCGGCTTATTAGTGTTAAAAAAAATATATATTTTTTTCTTTTCTTTCATATAAAGAAAAGAGCATATGAGCTCTATAATTCAAGAGGAGAGAAGGCTCAGTGCAAATGGCAGAAATGCCTACGTTTTTCTAAAGGGAGATAACATCAATGTTAATAAAAACATTAGTGATTCCAATTTCAACAAAAATTATTTAACCGCTAAATCAATTGAGAGATCCCGTTCATGTTCTCCTTTACTCTCATGTGAAAAAATTAAAACCAATGTGCCAACAAAAACTACTACAGTTTAGAATATAACACAAAGGAACATTAAAATATAAAAGTACCAACAAATCCAGTGCCTAGTTTAACAACAACACACAAAACACTGTCTGCTTTGACTTCACCAAAATCTACAGCTACAACATCAACAAATAGTGAGATTATTAAAACACCAACAACATCTTCTGCTACGTTAAACAGTGATATCAATATTATGGCTCAAGCTAATAACTTAAAACAGCCCCAAAGTATGCTTCAGTTTTCGTCAGTAAGTAGTTTAACTATTAACCCCTCAACTGGCGCAATACCCAATGTTGACCTGCCAGTCATCATTACCCCCAAACCATTGGTACAGACTGGATTAGACAGGTATGTTAAAATAGTTAAGAGGAAAAGAAGCCTAAAATGGGCTAAACCAGCTCCCTATCCTAAGCTTAGTAGAGGTGAAATAAATGTCACTCAATCCCAAAACCGTTTTGCCATACTGGAAAGCGAAGATAATGATGCCCCGGTGATACCTAAACCACAAAGACCTCCCCCTATCTATCTAAGAGAGCAAAATTCAAATGAATTTGTTAAAACCCTAGTCAGCCTTATTGGGGAAAACTCTTTTTACATTGTGCCAATAAAATATGGCAAAATTGTTGAAACTAATATTCAAGTTCAATGTGAATCCAATTTCAGAAAATTAGTATCTTGAATCCAAAAAAAAAATTTTTATACTTACCAGTTGAAGAGCAGCAAAGGTCTTCAGATAGTGATTAAGGGTATTGAATCATACAATGACCCACTAGAAGTAAAGAAGGCACTCGAAATCAACGGCTTTAAAGTTAAGTCCATTGTAAATATTAGAAACCGGGATAAGCTCCCCCAACTCCTTTTCCGAGTTGAATTAGAGCCTGGCGATATCAAGTTGAAGAAAAATGAAACATTGAATTTATCAACTTAGGTACTTGCTACACTATAGAGTTACAGTTGAAGCACCACATAAGCGACGAGGACCTGTCCAGTGTACGAACTGCCAGGAGTATGGTCACACTAGGTCTTATTGTAGGCTACATCCAGTTTGCGTAGTTTGCGGTGAGCTGCATAGCACAGGTGACTGCACCAAACCAAAGACAGTAAATACTGAAAAGAAATGTAGCAATTGCGGTAACCCCCATACTGCTAATTACAGAGGTTGTGAGGTATATTTAAAATTAAAAAACTCTAATTTGAACAGAACCCGAAACCCCCGAATGAAATCACAGTTAGAACCGGAATTTTATATTCCACAATACCCACAAATTATCACCAACAGTGCTTCATACTCCGAAGTTCTAAGAGGACAACCACACCCCAAAAACTCCACAAGCCGCACAAGTCAATCCAAATGCTCCACTTTCTCAATCTGAACCCCAGATACAAAATTTCAGCAAACTTGAAGCATCCATTGAATCCCTGGTTCAAACTGTTACTAACTACAAATTCAATGAGTAATATGATGCAAGAGATCATGAGAAATAAGTCTATTTTGATGCAAGCTTTGTTAACTAAACCATGAACAGTTTGAAAATATGTTACTGGAATGCTAACGGCATATGCCAACATAAATAAGAGCTCGAGTATTTTCTCAGAAATCAGCAAATTGACGTAATGCTTATTTCTGAGAAGTTCATTTTCAATTCGCGGATACACAATGTATGATACTAAGGACCCAAGAGGCAGGTCATGTGGAGGATCAGCTATTCTCATTAAATCTAGATTAAAACATTTTCTTATGTGTGATCTTTGCGAAAATTATCTTCAGGCCACTACTATATGTTTTGAAGAATTCGATAAGGACTTAGTGATTTCGTCACTCCCCCCAGATTCTCCATAACGGAGGATCAGTACACAGGCTTTTTCGAATCATTAGGACCGCGTTTTCTGGCAGCTGGGGAATATAATGCCAATCATACATTCTGGGGGTCACGGCTTGTTACCCGTAAGGGCCGTGTTTTGTTTAATACAATTTCTAAGCTGGGTATGGATGTGATCCCTAGTGGAGAACCCACGTACTGGCCAACAGATCGTCGGAAAATACCCGATCTGATAGACTTTGGAATAACAATGTCTATTGCAAGAGAATTGGTCCATGTAGAACCATTATTGGATCCCTCATCTGATCACACACCTACAGTTGTTACTATTTTAAACCCCCGAGGAATTGTACCCCGCTCTGGTGACTTAGCACTGACAGGCAAAACAACAGATTGGTTGAAGTATAAAAAAATTATCAGTACACATTGCTCGGAAAACATACCGCTAAGAACACCGGAAGATATCGACCTCTCGATTCAAAATTTTGAACTAAATCTCAAACTTGCTGCTCAACTTGCTACCAAACCCCCCCAACATAACAGACAAAATATTATTTTGTCTGCCGATGTCGAACGACTCTTAAATAAAAAAAGAAGAGCTCGAAGAGAGTGGCAACTGCACAGATCTCCTCAACTTAAGGAACGGTTGAAAGAATGCACTAAAAAATTAAGAAAGCTACTTGAACATAAGAGAACTGCTTCATTAAACAGATATCTTGAAAATTTAGATCCAACATCAAGAACTGATTACTCATTATGGCGTGCAACGAAAAATTTAAAAAGACCTGTCTTATGTAAGCCTCCTTTGAGAAAATCAGACGGAGGTTGGGCTAGAAATTATACTGAAAAAGGAGATCTGTTTGTAGAACATTTAAGAAAAGTATTCACGCCAAATATAACCAGTTCTGTAACAGAGTTGCCACCGATTTTACCCCAGCACCAAGCAGCTACCCGATTGACGTTTGAGATGAGAGAGGTCGAAAAGGCTATTTTTGAACTAAACCCCAAAAAAGCTCCTGGTATCGATGGAATCGGTAACAAGATGCTCTTGGAGTTACCCCGTTCGAGGAGAAAAAATACTGCTCTGCCCTTTTTATCGATGTTTCACAGGCTTTCGATAAGGTTTGGCATGAAGGTCTACTGTTTAAAATAAAACTTTTGTTACCAACAAATACTCACAAGCTACTCGAAAGCTACATAACAAATCGAAAATTCACTCTTGCTGAACAAAGTTTTGTCAGCTCTCCTCAAGATATACAAGCCGGAGTTCCACAAGGTAGCCTTTTGGGTCCTCTGTTATATATCATTTATACTTCAGACATGCCATTAGATATTAATACCCACACATCGACTTTCGCTGACGATACTGCAATCTTAAGCGTCCACGATGACTCAAAAATAGCGTCTAGAATGTTACAGACTCACATTTCACAATTGGAAGCTTGGTTGGATAAGTGGAAAATCAAGGTGAATGAACAGAAATGTATCCACATTACTTTCACACTGAGAAAAGAGACGTGTCCACCCATTAAAATTAACAATCTGAATATACCCCAACACACATGTGTGAAATATCTCGGTATTCACCTTGACCGTCGACTCACGTGGAAAAATCATATAGATGCGAAAATAACTCAGATGAGGCTTAAAACTGCTCAACTCGCTTGGCTTACTGGCAAAAACTCTAAACTAGGCCTGGACTGCAAATTACTCGTTTACAATTCGATCATGAAATCCATACGGAATTCAGCTCTGGGGTACTGCCTCTGCGTCCAATATAGGGAACATTCAGAGAATGCAAAATAAATTCTTGAGGACGATCACGAACGCACGCTGGAATGTTAGGAATTACAACATACATACAGATCTGAATGTACCCCTGGTCAAAGATGAAATTATGAGACACAACGCTATTTAACAAAACTGGAAACACACCCCAACATACTTGCCCGTAACTTAACTAATAATCACGGCCACCAGCGTCTTAGAAGGAGGGACACTGCGCATCTGGTCCGCTAATAATAAGGAGAAATAATGGTCTCAATTAAACCACATAACATCAATCTGGCACTGGCTGGACTTAATAATTAATATTTAGTTTTAAGATTTGGATAATTATTGTTAGTTCACAGTTTTTAAAAAGTGAAGATCCAATAAATAATATAAAATATGGAAAAAAAGGACAGTTCAAGGCATCCTGAGGTTTTTTTAAAGAATCATGCCTTATAATCTTTGGTTTCTGCAGAGGAATCTGATGACTCTTTAAAAAGAAAATGTCAGGTGTGTTCAGTGGAAGTAAACTCTTAAAAACGCAGAGTAGGTAGTCGATAAAGTTGGATTATTTTTATATGATTCTGTCTAGAATAAAAAAATGCCTAAATAAACAAGAGCTGCCATCGAAAAATAGTTTTTGTGAAATTCACAAATCTTGATAGAACTGCCACTGTTCCCTGACCTTTTCACTACCTGGTTTAAGCTTTAGTTAAAGAGGTTATCTATTAGAAAAAATATAAAAACCACGCATATTCCTGGCATGTCCTCACTAATTATTCTGTGCTTTGCAATTAAGAATTCAAATAACCAAATTGTTAAATATTTTTGACTAAACAACTTAATTCTACAAATTTTGTTTCTTCATCAAAATTTGTTGATAAATCAAACTAGAAACAAAATTCCATGTTATTTTTTAGTTTTTATAAATTTTTTTATAGAATTTTAAATGAAACTGTTTTTTAAATGAACTGTTTTTTTAAATACAGTTTTCGAATTTAAAGCAATTAAGGTAATTTTATAACATAAGTAACGTCATAGTGCTGATGAGATCTTTTGTCTATCATATTTCCAAAAGGATATATAACGCTTGCTTTGATTTAGTTGATTTGAAAATAATTTGTTTGTATTTTATTTGATGTTTTTTTCTACGATTTTCTTGCCAAAGTTAAGAAAATTAGGAAGTTTTAAGGAAAATAACAGAAAAATTTATTTAAAAAACTTAACCGGTTAATCGACCTATTTTAATCGATTATTCGGGTCGGATAATTATTTGAGTTTTAAATTATTTGTTTCGACATTAACCAAAATAGAGGCGATTAATCGAGGAATCGGTTAATCGATTAACCAAATTGGAAACACTGATATATATAGACTGCTAAGTATGATTTAGCTAAGTGGATATAGCTGCTTAAAAACTAAGATTTTATAAAAATACTCCCCAGTCTTGGAAATTCTTAATTTTTCTCTTTTAAATGTAAACAAATAAATTTGTCAAAAAAATATTTGAAACTTTGGTATTTGTGATTTGATAAAACAAATTACAAAAGGTAACAAATGAATTACACATTTCAGGCAGTGTATTTGTTTACAAAAATAAAGAAAAGTCAGGTATGTAGGGATAGTCGTTTTTTTTACAAGTAGTTATGGACATAGAAATAATATTCGAAAAAACGAAGCTCTTTTCATAAAAATAATATTTATGTCAGTATCGCGGTAACAAAAATATAAAGTTACCCTTATAATTGCGCAAAAATGACAATTGGAATTAAAAATACTACAAATAAAATTAAAAAAAATCGCAATTTATACTTAAAAAATATCAATTTAAGTTAAAAAATACCAAACGCAATTAAAACAATTATTGAAATTCAACAAATATTTATTTAATTTGGGCTTTTTAATTTTAATTGATGTTTTATAAATTACATTTGGAGTCATTTCAAACGTTTTTTAAACACTAATCATTTTAGAAATGGTCTTTGAATTTGACGAGTCTATTACATAATATCTGCGCTAGACCGTTTATAGCATATGAGGCAGAAACTGAAAGTTGCTGCGCTCCTTGATTGCCGTGCTGAAAAAGATTCCATTTGGCTTACAAGCCTCCAACAAAAAATTTTGGGCCAATTGGATTACGCTAAGGTCTGCCCAAAGTACATTGAAAAATTAAAACACACTTTATATGATGTTTAAGAAACAAAAATATTTTTTGTTGGATAACTAGACTTGAAATCGACAGTTTCTAATCTAACAGGCCATAAATTATCAAAATCGTTAGAGAAACAAAAAAGTTACCACAATTTGAAGATTATATTAGATCTGACTTGTCGTGTGAGGGATATTTTCGACAATTTGCTTCAATGCACTGTAAGATAAATTGATTCTGTTCTTCGTCTTTCGTAAGGATCCTGTTATAATCACGCATAAATTGTAAACCGCGTTCAGCAGCGTCACGACAAACATCGAGAGCATCTTGATAATCTTCTTTCGTTTCCCAGATGGATGGATCATGTTTCAAGAATTTAGTGGTCAATCGGAAGGCATCGAAATCGCTGAAATTATTGTACAGCAATAGTTATAATAATAGTTTTAATAATTTTACTATTGGTTCTGTTAATTGCAGGCGCCTAACCATGTTTCGTTTTTCTTCGTGTGAAACATCCGAATCGAAAAATGCTAAAGCTATTGTTTCCGGTGCCAAATACCACAAATGGCTTTTCCATTTACGTAAAACCGGTTTAGACAAATCTGGGTCGGTTTCTTCATATGTGATTTGTTCTTTCAAAAAATGATTTGGGGCTCGCATGACATTTGTGCACGTAAACCACGCTTTGACATACAGTCGCACGAGAAAAATACATATATCGCGTGGTCCATCCAATTCTCGTTGTGTCAAAGTGAACTGCTCCCGAAGGAGGTATATTTTCAAGGTGTATGTTATATGCCTTTTCCCATGAACCTTGCGTGGGATGTTGGACCAGGTGTACGAAAGCTTCCGCCGACTTCACGAAGGAACGTTATTGTTTATTGTAGTAGTTCCTTGTAATCTGCGCTGATTTGTGTTTGTTGTAGCTGTTGGTTACAGAAGTTCTTAATGGCTTCGCAGTCAGCATTACTACTTTTTGAGCGTACAATTGGGTCTTTGAGTCCGCTTTTAAACGATTTGTGATCGAGATTTTCTCAAGTGGCAGCAAAACGATTAAAAATAGGCACTTCAGGCCCACTTGTTTTGGAATGTTTGACTTTAAAGACGTGTTTCAATACAATTTCCAACATGTTATGGCGACATGCGAACTTGATTAATTTCCGATCGAGTTTGTTCAGCAACAAAATGCATGCGCCAGTGTTTTGGCCTGTATTTGATGAAGTGGTATCGAAACTCATGGCGGAAACTTTATTTAAAATATTCCATTTGATGAGGACATCATGAACGACCTTGGCCACATTTTCTCCTGTGTCGGCAGGGACTTTGAACTGTAAATGTCCCTTCATAACTGGCGAGAATTTCGATTCGATAAATTTTGCTTCTGCAAAATTTAGTTTTGAACTAAACTAAATTACCTTTGTAATGATTTCTGTTTGAGTCTCAATCGCTTCTCGCTTAGGATATTCTTTTCGTAACTCATAAATCGATTGATCATCAGCTCACCAACAGAGGTTAGAGGTCTCACAGTTATTACATTATCTGCGCATGCTATCAAAATATGGACAACATGTGAACAGCTAACTTTGGCCTTATCAAGTAATACAGTAAGATGTGGCGAGATCCAATGATTTCGTCCTCTTGAACGTTTGGTGTGATCATCGTCATCATCGGTGTTCAGGTCGTGAACAATTGGTACAATTGGTATAATTATTGTACCCAAGGTGCCAACACCAACTCTTCTCACCTTTTGAAGTTTAACCAGTATCCAAAAAAAGAGCAAATAAGCTATGTTAAACCCAACATGTTTTTCAATGTTTTTTAACATCATCAACAACGTAACAAATGCACAACCGCAACGGATAGAAGTTAAATAAAATTCAACCCCCTAAAGTGTATCAAATAAATTAAACTAAAACTTACCCTAAATCTAAAAGAAAAATTGTTAAAAAATAAATATAAAATCAAGGTTAAAACTTAAACCTAAAAACAATAAAAAAAGGAAATTGAAAATTGAAATTAAAAACTTAACCCTAAAAACTTAAAAAATTGTGAATTAAAACTTAAATTAATTTCCATTTAAATTGAAACTTAAAACTAATTTGGAAAAAAGCATTATATCTAAAGTGAATTAAAACTTAAAAATAAAACCTAAAATCCTAAAATTAAACTCAAAATTAAAAACCTAAATTCATATTTTAGGTTAAGCAAATAAAGTTTATAACGTTTAAAAATAAACAAGGCCAGTAGTAGGAAAATAAGGAGGCAACTTGATTTAATGGCTTTTTCATAAGGAGGCAACTTGATTTAATTGCCCTTCATTTCTATGGGGACTCAACTTGATTTAATGGCTTTTTGTATAAGGGAGCAACTTGATTTAATGGCTTTTTGTATAAGGAGGCAACTTGATTTAATTGCCCTTCATTTTTGATGTTGACACAAAATGGTTTAATTGCCTTCATTTTTGATGTTGACACAAAATGCTTTAATTGCCCTTCATTTTTGATGTTGAGACAAAATGCTTTAATTGCCTTTTAGTGTGGCCGTCAAGTGAAAGTCATTGATCTACATATTTGTTTTTGGTCTTTTTGAAATTATGTGGTTAGTGTGGCCGTCGGTTAATTCTTTTTATCTCTTGTTATACCCTCCACCATATATGGTGAGGGTATCTATCAGTTTGTCATTCCGTTTGTAACATGTCGAAATATAGGTTTAATACCCCATAAAGTATATATATTCGTGAAACTTATGCAATTTAGCGATGTCTGTCTGTCTGTCTGTCTGTCTGTCCGTCTGTCAATTTTTACCCAGATTATTGAACATCCTCCCGAGCAGTTCGGTATTTAAATTACATAAATTGACAAAACATATTCATATTACAGTTCATGCAAAATTAAGTATATACGTATATCATCTTCAGCCCCTATGGTGGAGGGTATTCAAAGATTCGGCACAGCCGAATTTAGCCCTTTTTTACTTGTGTTTATGTTCTATTTTTCTTTTTATTTTTTTGTGTTTGGTATATACATTATACCGTCGGTTCTTTGCTTATAATGTAAAAGTGGTGTTATGTTACAAGGGTCTTTGTTGTTAGTGTTGCCGTCGGTTAATTCTTTTTATCTCTTGTGTTTTTTTTTTCTATTCTTTGGTGGTCATTGATCTACATATTTGTTTTTGTATTAAGAGGAAATTTGCTTGTAATGTAAAAGTGGTGGTTATACAAAATTTTTCTTGTTCGTGATTGGCAAGATTGACAAGGATCTTTTTCGAAATTATGAGTGTTGCCGTCGGTTAATTCTTTTTATCTCTTGTGTGTTTTTTTTCTATTCTTTGGTGGTCATTGATCTACATATTTGTTTTTGTATTAATAGGAAATTTACATTAAGTGAAAGTCATTGATCTACATATTTGTTTTTTGTATTAATAGGAAATTTCCATTTTTTCTTTCTTGTGTTTATGTCCTATTTTTGTTTTTAGTTTGTTTTTGTGTTTGGTATATACATTCTACATGTACAAGTAGGTCATAAATTAATTATTTATTAATGTGACATTTTCATTAATCTACAAATTTTTGTGTTTTAATGAAATTCGAATCTGTTTGTTTGTTTTGTTCGGTTTTGTTTCTTGTAATAAAGCGGTAATTGGAATCTGTTAGTGTTTTGTTTGTTTGTTTGTTTAGTTGAGTATAATAAAAAACAATACTAAAAATTAGTTTTACATGTATTTGGTTTTATTTTACTTTCTTTTGAAATAATTCTTAAATTAAAATCTCATTAAATATTTCTTATAAATTTAAATACGTATAATATAATAATTTCGGTTAGTTTTTTTTTTATTTAATTAAAAATTTAGATGTTTATGATAGAGATTTATAAGATCGTTGACTGAATTTTCTCTAAATTTATAGATGATGCAACTACATGTATCAGGTCCTTCAGTACATCTGTCGTCAGACCATATGCAATCCTCAAAATGCTCTCCATGCACTGAATTAAGAATTCTTTTATTCTCATATAATTCGAAATAATCAGCGTTCTTTAAAAAGAAGTGTAAATCTTCTAGACATATAAACTCCTTATATTCATTAAGGAATTCTACAATTTGTTCCCGCATTGACATCTTAATCGTCTGAGTCGTTCTTTCTGTCTGAATCCAGAAATTATTATTATTTATTGTACCCTCCTCATTTATAATGTGAATATTTAAACTATTTGACAATACTATGAAAATAAAGTGAGCAATCTATTGTAATATCTTTAGGATACATTTCACAATATTTTTAAATAAAGAGTGAAGAATTAATCCGTGTTTGAAAAAAAAAAGAGAAAAAAAAGAGAAAACAAATTTATTCCTCTTTTCATATTAGTCCATGCAATTTATTGTAGTAATTTTTAATATATAACAAGAAGTTAATTTAAAATTTAATTCATGTGAAAGTTTTATTCTTAACAAAGTCTTCAAAGAAACAACAACCATGAGCGCTGTATCAAAATCATTAATAAACAAATTTGATGACCTCAACAACAAACCAATTCTCCATATTAAAGATATGGAGGATCTTAAATTATACAAAATATTGAAAGCAATTAAAATGCAAACGAAATATGGGGAAAGTATCCAGATTGAGGGAGAAAATTGTGTCATCTTTCTGCCAAAAAGATTTAATGCTATAACTGATGATGAGATAAAGGAGTTATCATCTGGCAATTACTTCATCAAAAAATTACCTACAGTAGACGATAAACACTTGCGATTAGAGTTGGAGTTATTTGATATAAATGAATATATTGTTCCTGAAAGTGGCAAATATCCGCTTTGGAGATGAAATTTTAAATTTGTATTAAACAACGAGAAATAAAAATATTAAAATACATTGAAAACAAAAAGAAAAAAATGCGTTTTTAATTATTAATAATTTCATACAAAAATTTCAGGCATAAGTGACCACAATTAAATGAATTATATTTTTGATGTCTTCTATAATTGTACACTATATTTGAGCCCAAATATGCTACTAATTCAAGTGGTGGCTGCAAATTTCCTAAACTATCAAAGTACTCTTATGATCTTTATTTTTGTAGTATGCTACCCAATGAGTGCCTGCTCCAATTGAAGAATCCAGATTAACAATGCCACATTATATTCGTCGAGGATGTTTGGGGAGTGAATCTCTCATAAAAATACCTCTAAAGTGTGGAATATGTGTGGTAAACTTAATCAAATCGATATCAGTAAGTGGTCTTTTGGGGAGCATCTTAATTAGTTTTTTGACATTTTATCGAATACAAGACCATACCCCTTCTTATATGGTTTAAGATAAAGACCCTTTCCCATTGCTATAGCCTCCATTTTCTTATTATGTCTAGTAGCCTCTTCGAGTTGTTTCTTAGCATCTTTTGCAGCATTAATAGCTTTAACAATAGCTGCTCCACCAGATGACAGACCACCTAAGGTCCCTAAAGCAGTTAGTATTGGCACTAATGGTAAGAACCCTCCAACTTTTGGTACATTGATAATGCGAGGTATAACAACTTTTGATTTTTTTCCTTTCAGCGATTTATTTAAAACTTTACGAGCAATTTTAATTGCGTCGTTTATATCTTTAGGTTTTTCTTTCTTTAAAGTTGCCGTAGCCATTCGTATTGCTGTGCCAAAAATTTTCTTTCCAAATTTATTTTTTGACTTTAGACCCATGCCGAGTTTGACTTTAGCCTTCATGGCGTTAGTTCTAAAATATGAGTTTGTTTTTCTCCAATACTGCTGTCTTTCGATAAAACTCGTTCCCAGGCTCGATTTTCAAGTATTTTATCTGCTTGGTGTCGCTTACTGATTTCCTTATTTTGAGAGTAAGCAATATCGTGCTCTCTGCAAGCAGCATCCAACGGATTTATCCCCTTATCACCCCTCTTTAAACGTTTTTCTAGCTTAGTACCTGGTCCACAAAATTCATAACCCGGTAAATGAAGTTCAAAAGGTAGAGAATTTATTATTCTATCTACTAATCCACTCCCAGTGACAGAATGCATATGATTGATAATTCTATGATATTGTTAGACCTATTTATATAATCTGGAAACTAATTAAAAGGGAAATTTAAAACTTTGGTTTTAGTTGTTAAAATGCGGTTGACCAAACAACATAAAAATATAGTTGTTAGGAATGTTGATTCCTCAACAAGTACAGATATGAGAAGAAAACACAGTTCTCTATTGCCAAATTCTATAAGAGCACTTATAGTGGGACCTTCGAACTGTGGAAAGACTAATGTAATGATTAGTTTGATTGAAAGTCCTAATGGATTAAAATTCGAAAACATCTATTTATATTCGAAATCATTATTTCAACCTAAATATGAGTACTTAAATAAACTCGTATCAACGATTAAAGGAATGGGTTATTTTACATTTTCTAACAATGAAAGTGTTATTCCACCAGATGAAGCTAAAAATAAGTCAATAATTATATTTGATGACGTTGCATGTGAAAATCAAAATAATATACGTGCATACTTTTGTATGGGTCGTCACAAAAATGTGGATTCATTTTACTTGTGTCAAACTTATACCCGAATACCTAAACATTTGATACGAGATAATGCCAATATGATTATAATGTTTAAGCAGGATGAAATGAATATGAAACACGTCTATAGTGATCATGTTGGAACGGATATGTCCTTTGAACAATTTCGTAAAATATGTCAAGAATGTTGGAGAGAAAACTATGGATTTTTAACAATATGTAAAGATGATAACTTAAATGCTGGTCGATATAGAAAGACATTTAATGTTTTCATTGAAATATAAGGATGTTGGAATAATATGATGATATTAGTAAAGTTTGACCTCTTGAATCGATAGGATTAACAAATTAAAAACATTTAAATAATTACATCCTTTTATGAATTCAGCTGATTCCAAATAAGCTTGCTACATTTTATGGTCTATTCCTGGTCTGTTTCTGATCTATTCCTGATCTGTTCCATTTTTTGATCTATTCCTGGTCTGTTTCTGATCTATTCCTGATCTATTCCTGGTCTGTTTCTGATCTATTCCTGATCTGTTCCTGATCTGTTCCTGGTCTGTTTCTGATCTGTTCCTGGTCTTTTGCAGATCTGTTGCTGATCTGTTCCTGGTCTGTTTCTGATCTGTTTCTGATCTGTTCCTGATCTGTTTCTGATCTATTCCTGATCTGTTCCTGGTCTGTTTCTGATCTGTTCCTGGTCTGTTGCTGATCTGTTCCTGGTCTGTTTCTGATCTATTCCTGGTCTGATATGACTGAAGTGTTGGAGGAACTGGTCAAGGTAAGAAATGCTTTGAAGAAGAAATTTCGAAGCATAAAAATGGGTGAAGATAATACTCATGAAAGACTACAAAAAACATTTAAGCCCATAACTAACCCGCTGAAAGAATTTATAAATAATTCTTCTAAAGAAAAGAGAATTTCTAAAGATGAAAAAGAAGAAATTAAAAATGAAATAAAAAATGAAATAGAAAATGAGACAAGTTTATCGTTTAGAAAATTACCAATGAAACTGGGGACAAGTACCCCAAAGAAAGATTTTACGAGTGATGAATACAAAACAATTGATGAAAATGATGATGATATTTACTATCAAACTGAATCCCCCGCTGATGTTACAAACGATACAATAATAAAGTCACTCGATTTATCGCATTTAGCTCGAAAAAATGAACTGGAAACGCTTTATGGTCCTCACAAAGATTCGAATGGTGAGTGGAAATTTGGGAATAGCTACATTAAGTTGAGTGATGATAAAATTATGCTAGGAAATCAAAATTGGTTGCTAACACCAGGTTTGGTTCAGTTAATGTTTTATAAAACTCCAAAAAATTATGATAAAACAGAATTGGAGATTTACAAAAAGATTTTAATGGAGACAAATGCTCACAAAAGAGACTATAATTCAGACGGACAAATTAAAGGGACAAGGGCCAACAAATATGTAAACATTATCCGCAAATTATTTAAAAATGATAAAACAGGAAGTGGTCTAATGAAATTAAATTCTAATAAACCTAATTATGTATATTGGAATGATCCGAATGAATTAGTTGACCGCCTCAGATTATTAATCGCCTCTCAAGCTGCTGGACATAACAATCATAACAATGAAATTGTTTCTATTATCGAAGAACTGCAGGAAGCTGATATAATATTATAATATATTTAAAGTTTTGTGAGTTAAGGATATATATTGAAAATGTCTGTCGACAAGTTCGGACACTATTACAATTCTAAGCTGAACTATAATAATATAATAATAAAGAATGATTCGAAAATATTTGGCCCCATTTTGGATAGCGATAAGAACTTTAATATCCAAAACAAAAGAATTAAAAATGTTGCGAGCCCTGTGGAAGAAAACGACGCCGTCACAAAAGACTTTCTACTCTTACAAGTCAACAAAATGCAGACAGACATACTTTTGAATATAGATAAAAATAATGATGTAGTATATAAGAAAATTTCTGATATAAATCATAATCAAAAATCGTACTTTGACAGAGAACTTGAGTTGTTGCGTCAACGAATTAAACTTTTGCAGAGTTTACTACTAAAATTGATGCCGAGGGAAGATGTGTTACATATGATGTCTAACACTGATAACATAATAAACTAATATATGTTGTCGATAATGAATACAAAGAGAATTCTGGTAAAAGAGTTGCATAAACAGGCTCGAAAAAATTTTAAGCGTCGAAGAGTTGTAATGAAAGGTATTGATGATTTATGGCAAGCAGATCTAGTTGAAATGGGTAATTATTCATCGGATAACAAGGACTATCGTTATCTGCTAACGGTCATTGATACGTTTTCAAAATATGCTTGGGCAGCACCTCTCAAATCTAAAAGTTCATCGGATGTTTGCAAAGCAATGGAAAATATATTGAATTTGGGTCGTGTGCCAAAAAATTTACATACTGATGATGGCAAGGAATTCTTTAATAAAAACTTTAGTAAATTGATGAAAAAGCATAATATTAATCACTACTCAACGTATAGTGTAATGAAAGCGTCTATTGTTGAACGATTCAATAGAACTCTTAAAGGTATGATGTGGAAGGAATTTAGCTACAACGGATCATATCATTGGATTGATTTATATAAAGATTTAATTGATGAGTACAATCACAAGATTCATCGTACCATAAAAATGGCACCCATTAATGTTAATTCTACGAATGAGAAAATGTTACTAGACACAGTGTATAATCACTTGAAAATGTACAAAATCTCAAAATTTCATGTTGGAGATTCGGTACGCATCAGCAAATATAAGCATATTTTTGAAAAGGGATACACACCTAACTGGACAACAGAAATTTTTAAAATCAAATCTATAAACAACACTTATCTACCACATTGTTATCCCCAAAATCCATATTATTGCCATCAGTCAAACCAAAATTAGCGTCCACGCTGTTCTCATCTTCACATTCAGCCAACAATTTAACAGAATCAAATAGAAATTTTCTCAAATCATTGAATTTCCAATTGAAGAAGCAACATCAAAGAGAATGAGATCAATAATTAATGTTTTGGATAAACCCTTATCGGATGAAAGCATTATAAAAAAAGATTATCACACTTATACTCCATACTTGCAATCATTTAAAAATAACGATGAAATAAGAATATCAATACAAAATCAGGATTTGTATGTTTTGCCGAGTGAAAGTTTTATTTACATTGAAGGTTTAGTAGAAGAAGAAAGCGGCGATAGTAAAAAAGTGGTAGCATCTTCTGCTTTCAGATTGAAAAATAGTTTTGTTGCTCATCTATTTGATGAAATTCGTTATGAGCTAAATGGCATTGAAATTGATCGCACAAGACACCTAGGAGTTTCAACTAATATTAAAAATTATGTTTCTTTGATGGCAACGGACGGTGCTCTCATGGAAAATGCTGCTTGGAGTAAAGTAGATGACCTAAATGTAATAAATGGACACTTTAACTTTTATGTACCATTAAAAATATTATTGGGATTTGCTGAAGACTTTAATAAAATTATTTTAAATTCCAAACATGAATTGATATTACTTCGTAGCAAAAGTGATGATGATCTCGTATATTCAACAGCATCTGTTCAAAAACCAAAAATTACTATTAAGAATATTTCATGGAGGATACCACATGTACAGCTTTCTGACTTGAGTAAAATAAATATGATAAAAATTATACAAAATGGAACAAATTTACCAATAGCATTCCGCAGTTGGGACTGTCATTTTAATCCTCAATTATCAAGCGGAACTAATCACATTTGGAATGTTAAATTATCTGCAAATAGGGAACGACCTCGCTTCGTTTTGATAGCATTCCTGCGTGAGAATAAATTTATTAATTGTGATTTAACCAACATCAAAGTTCACTTAAACTCAGAGTCATATCCTTATGATGATCTAAACATTAAATTTGGGGAAGAACGCTTTGCCATCCTCTATGATATGTATGTCAGATTTCAACAAAACTACTATATGAGAGAACCTCAACCTCTACTCACTTGTCAAGAATTCAAAAATAAAGCTCCTATTACAGTTATTGATGTAAGCCATCAAAATGAAACGGTTGCAAGGGGTCCGATTGATATAAAAATTATGTTTGAGACTGGCATCAATATACCACCAAACTCATCAGCTTACTGCATTCTTATTCATGATCGTTTAATTGAATATACGCCTTTGACAGGACAGGTTCATAAAATTGTTTAAGCAATGGAAATGCCAAAAATAGTTTTTATTGATCTCCAAGGCTTTAGAGCAGATTCTAATAATTTTATTGCCAAAGAAATTGCATTGGTTTTTAACGCTAAGGAGATATAAATTTCATCATAAAACCCCCCTTGGTTAACAAAAAATCATCATCATCTGCAATGGGAAGATGGATCCGTATCATTCAAGTCTGTGTGCGAATTTCTCAAATCAAACACAGAGGGTTCTTTAATTTTTGTCAAGGGTTTGGAAAAGAAAAAGTGGTTGGAGAATATGCTGCGGAAAAACGTTTTCAATATAGAAAATATCAACTGCTGTAATTTAAGAGAGCTCGATGAAAAATATCCCGATTGCATCCGTTGTAGTTCTCACAAACATGGAACATGTGCACTGAAAAATGCTCTTTTACTACAAAAATTTTTAAACTTTAAAGTAAATGAAGCCAATTTTCCATTTTTATTATCTTTATTAAATATTTAGAAAATACACACTTAAAAACAATGTCTTAAAATTATAAATAAAAATATGTATTCTTAAAATAGAAAACTAAAATACCAGTGTTTTATTTTGCTTAATAATCAGAAAATTTTAAGAAAAATACAAAATATTTATTTTTCAAGAATCTCTTTTAATCTTAAACTTATTAAATTATATTACAAATCATTAAGTATATCTTTTTAAACATCTTCAGTTCGGATGGAAAACTCCAAAATCTATATCTACACATAGCTCTTCGAGATTGTCATGATTCTCTGAGTGTATGCAATTGAAATTATTATTGAATTCACATCATCAAAATATTCGTCGTATTCATCAAAAAACCAATTATCCATGCAGACTTTCATCAAATCCAATGATGATTTCAATTGAGCTCTACTACTTATCGCAACTGTTTTAACATTTGTTCGGTTTGCCAACAATAGAACAGGAAGCTTACGTTGCGTTATTTTCCCCTCCTCTTTTAATAATTTAAAAGCACCATAGATGAATTGTTCTGTTATTAACTTACACTGCAAAAAATTAATATGACTTAAATTACGACATTGCTGAAATAAATGTATTAAACCCTGATTGGTAATATTAATGCAATTTCGTAAATTTATATCTTCTAAATTGGTCAGCTGTGCAAGCTTTCTTAAACATTTATCATCCAAAGAACTATTGTTGGGGCAAATTAATTTTTTCAAGTTCTTTAAATCTCCTACCAATGAAGCTGCTGCAAAATTCAAACTTGCATATCCAATCAACATTAACTGTTCCAATTGTTGCGATTGATGTTTAACCAACTCTATCAATAACACTAGGTCACAAATAACAAACTTTTGTCTGTTATTTGTTTCTAGCATACTTTTTCTCATGGATTTGGACCTACTGAACACGAAAATGAATTTTAAAAATTTTTCTGTCGATTGGTTTGCGAGATACAAATTTTTTAATTTTTTTTTTTTAATTTTTGGAGGTACACTTACTATTTTGAGCATATCTTTAGTCTTCTTTGACCTATTTTATCCTACTACTACTCAAATTAAAGACAATTGAGCCGTCTACAACTTATTCTCAGAAAATTTTCAAATCGGGTTAGTAGTTTTGATGTTGGCGGCTTAAAAAGGTTAAAAAACTGCGTTTTTTTAGTAAAAATGTGGCTGAAAAATTCATATAAAAATTCATATAAAATGTAAAACGCGATGTTAACAGCGATTTTAATTTTTTTACGTATAGCTGACACTTTTCCAAAGAAAATAAGCCCTTACTTAACAAAATCTGATGACAAATGGCCGACTTATTATTTTTTTGGTAAACGACCGAAATTCCGCTATTTCACGATTTTTTGATTTTCATTATTTGCACAGCTTACCTACCCAACGCAAACGAATAAATACATTTGAACTTAATTTAAAATAAACAAAGTAGTCTTCGTATATTTTTTTTTAATTTATTTACAGCACTACATGCTCATACATATTTAAACATAAGGAGACACGGTTATCAATTGCATTTCAAAACTGTCTGTGAAAGTGTAAAGAAGTTAATATTTAGAAAACGCAAGGAAGACAATGAGTAAAAGACTACGTGTGTTCGAGTGTTTGAACGATCCAGACAATTTCTGCAATGTTTGTGGCCAGTTTATAAAAAAAAATCACGCACACAAGTTTACTCCAGCAGTACAATTGCACTATTTGAATTATTTTGGTATTTCACCAAATATCACAGAACCATGGACACCTAAGTCGCTGTGTGATCTTTGCTATATAATCTTAACCAACTGGGCAGCTGGCGGAAGGTAAGAATTTTTATTTAAACACATTATACATAGCGAATATAGTAATTTATTTAAATTTTAGCCGCCATATGAAATTCGATACACCAATGATGTGGAAAAAGCCGCTATGCCATTCCACAGACTGTTATTTTTGCCTCACCACAAACAGTGGGGTAGGAAGATTTTTTAAATGGAACTACGCTCAAGTGGGATCGTTTGCGCTTCCAGTACCACATTCGCATGATGTGCCATATCCAGTGTGCCCTGGTGCATCTCTTCAAAAAGCAGAATCGTCAGAAGAAGAGTCTGAGTCAAATGCAAGCGAATTTGAGCCGGGTGCAAAGCGAAAATTACTGTCACAGGCCGAACTAAACGATTGGGTGCGCGATTTTGGTCTCACTAAGGAGAAATCCGAACTTTTTGCGTCTCGGATGATACAGTGTGGATTTGCGGCTTCAGAAGTGAAAGTATCAGCGTACAGAAACCGTCACAAGGAGTATGCAAAATTTTATACAAAGAAAGACCAAATATGTTTTTGCAGCGACATTTCAGGCTTGTTCCAAGAGCTTCACCAAATTCACAACCCCAACGAATGGAGGTTGTTTATTGACAGCAACAAAGAGAGCTTGAAGGCAGTTCTCTTACATAATGGGAATGAAAAGCCATCTGTTCCTATTGCTCATGCGGTTCATTCAAAGGAGAACTATGAAACTATGGACATTTTGCTGAAATGCATAGAGTATAGGAAATACAATTGGAAAATATGCGCCGACCTTAAAGTTGTGGCCATTCTGTGTGGACTCCAAGGAGGCTATACGCGACATTGCTGTTTTCTGTGCCTTTGGAATAGCCGCGCTGATGATCAGCATTATATAAAAAAAAAATGGCCGGTACGAACGAAACCTGTAGTTGGAGAAGCGAATGTTCAGCGCAAACCACTAATAGAGAACCGTGAAAATATAATACTTCCGCCGCTGCACATAAAATTGGGTTTGATTAAAAATTTTGCCAAAAAATTAGACAAAGAAGGTGAAGCTTTTGCCTATTTACGGTCAATTTTCCCTTACCTTTCGCTGGCAAAAATTAAAGAAGGAGTCTTCGCAGGACCCGAGATAAAAAAAATGTTGAAAGATGAAAAATTCCCAAAGCTGTTATCACCCATCGAAGCCGCAGCATGGAATTCCTTCAGGCTTGTTGTGGAAAACTTTTTAGGAAACAACAAAAGCCCGAATTATAAGGACATAGTTGAGGATCTGGTAAAGAACTATGAAGCCATGGGAGTGCACATGTCACTTAAAATACACTTTCTGGATTCTCATTTGGATTTTTTCCCTGAGAATTTAGGAGACGTGAGCGACGAACACGGCGAGCGCTTTCATCAGGAATTGAAGGCTATGGAACGACGCTATCAGGGCAACTATGACACGGCTATGATGGGTGACTATATTTGGACCCTAATACGTGAGACCGATTGCAGCGAATACAAAAAACAAAGAAGAAGTCAGCAGTTTTTCCACATGGCATAAAATGTACACTTATATCTTTGTTTTTACTCATTTTTTTGTGCGTTGATTTGCTTAATTTAATTAGTTAGTTTAATTTCGTTAGTTTAGCTAATTGTGCGATACATTGAGCATGTAGTGCTGTAAATAAATTAAAAAATAATATACGAAGACTAATTTGTTTATTTTAAATTAAGTTCAAATGTATTTATTCGTTTGCGTTGGGTAGGTAAGCTGTGCAAATAATGAAAATCAAAAAATCGTGAAATAGCGGAATTTCGGTCGTTTACCAAAAAAATAATAAGTCGGCCATTTGTCATCAGATTTTGTTAAGTAAGGGCTTATTTTCTTTGGAAAAGTGTCAGCTATACGTAAAAAAATTAAAATCGCTGTTAACATCGCGTTTTACATTTTATATGAATTTTTATATGAATTTTTCAGCCCCATTTTTACTAAAAAAACGCAGTTTTTTAACCTTTTTAAGCCGCCAACATCAAAACTACTAACCCGATTTGAAAATTTTCTGAGAATAAGTTGTAGACGGCTCAATTGTCTTTAATTTGAGTAGTAGTAGGATAAAATAGGTCAAAGAAGACTAAAGATATGCTCAAAATAGTAAGTGTACCTCCAAAAATTAAAAAAAAAAATTAAAAAATTTGTATCTCGCAAACCAATCGACAGAAAAATTTTTAAAATTCATTTTCGTGTTCAGTAGGTCCAAATCCATGAGAAAAAGTATGCTAGAACCAAATAACAAAATGGCTGTTGCCTAGTGTAATTGATGACATAATGGGTGGGAGTCATCAATGCCAAAAATTTCTAAACGTTTCAATTTTGGTAATTGGGCAATACATTCATATTGCTCTGTTGTACTACTTATTTTGAGATCTTCAAGTTTATGTAAATGATGGACCATTTCTTTAAAATCAGACGTTTTTAAATGCATACAATTACGTATATCCAGGGTATGTAAATTAGTCAGATTTTGACAAATTTGTTGTAAATTAAATTCATGACATCCGTTAAGAGACAGTTTTTCGATATTAGATAAATTACAAATATGTTCTGTTGTTATTGAACAATTTTTCAGACTTAAGACCTTTAGCTTTGGCAAGCATTTAACTTTCTCTGCGAATCTATTATCAAAGCTGAAATGTTGAATTTCTAATTTCGTACACGTCTCCATTTTATCAATTATATAATGTAAAAAGTCTGTGTCTGCTGTGTTGACACTTTGAATATTTTTGCAATGCTGTCCAATGCAATCTAATACAATTTCATAGTCATCCCAAGGTAATGTACCTTCGAATGACTTAATGTTTGGTCCAACCATTTTTATAAATTTAATTTTTTCTATCAGCGTCAATCCACCCATTGTATCTAAATAAAACGTTTTGTATTCTGCCTTTGATATCATACGGAAAACATCACTGAAACGCGGACATGTGTGTGAAAGGAGAATCTGGTCACGCAAATCTAATTTTTTGCAAATGTCTGCCAAACAATCATCGTTTAGAAATTGAGTTACGGCACTATTGTTGCTGCTTAAGGCTTGAGTATTAATTTTTCCTGCTGTTGATGGGATTTTTGAAGTAAGAGATATATTTGTTTTTTCTATTTTTTAATATAAAAATATATATCGATGGCTTTTTGTTGAGTTCTTCGGTAACTGAATGTTTCTAAGATACTGATTTTGATTTGTCAAATATATTGTTAAGTGCTCCTCATGAAATTTTCAAAATTAGTAGAAGATTTACACTTCTTTTTAAAGAACGCTGATTATTTCGAATTATATGAGAATAAAAGAATTCTTAATTCAGTGCATGGAGAGCATTTTGAGGATTGCATATGGTCTGACGACAGATGTACTGAAGGACCTGATACATGTAGTTGCATCATCTATAAATTTAGAGAAAATTCAGTCAACGATCTTATAAATCTCTATCATAAACATCTAAATTTTTAATTAAATAAAAAAAAATAACCGAAATTATTATATTATACGTATTTAAATTTATAAGAAATATTTAATGAGATTTTAATTTAAGAATTATTTCAAAAGAAAGTAAAATAAAACCAAATACATGTAAAACTAATTTTTAGTATTGTTTTTTATTATACTCAACTAAACAAACAAACAAACAAAACACTAACAGATTCCAATTACCGCTTTATTACAAGAAACAAAACCGAACAAAACAAACAAACAGATTCGAATTTCATTAAAACACAAAAATTTGTAGATTAATGAAAATGTCACATTAATAAATAATTAATTTATGACCTACTTGTACATGTAGAATGTATATACCAAACACAAAAACAAACTAAAAACAAAAATAGGACATAAACACAAGAAAGAAAAAATGGAAATTTCCTATTAATACAAAAAACAAATATGTAGATCAATGACTTTCACTTAATGTAAATTTCCTATTAATACAAAAACAAATATGTAGATCAATGACCACCAAAGAATAGAAAAAAAACACACAAGAGATAAAAAGAATTAACCGACGGCAACACTCATAATTTCGAAAAAGATCCTTGTCAATCTTGCCAATCACGAACAAGAAAAATTTTGTATAACCACCACTTTTACATTACAAGCAAATTTCCTCTTAATACAAAAACAAATATGTAGATCAATGACCACCAAAGAATAGAAAAAAAAACACAAGAGATAAAAAGAATTAACCGACGGCAACACTAACAACAAAGACCCTTGTAACATAACACCACTTTTACATTATAAGCAAAGAACCGACGGTATAATGTATATACCAAACACAAAAAAATAAAAAGAAAAATAGAACATAAACACAAGTAAAAAAGGGCTAAATTCGGCTGTGCCGAATCTTTGAATACCCTCCACCATAGGGGCTGAAGATGATATACGTATATACTTAATTTTGCATGAACTGTAATATGAATATGTTTTGTCAATTTATGTAATTTAAATACCGAACTGCTCGGGAGGATGTTCAATAATCTGGGTAAAAATTGACAGACGGACAGACAGACAGACAGACAGACATCGCTAAATTGCATAAGTTTCACGAATATATATACTTTATGGGGTATTAAACCTATATTTCGACATGTTACAAACGGAATGACAAACTGATAGATACCCTCACCATATATGGTGGAGGGTATAACAAGAGATAAAAAGAATTAACCGACGGCCACACTAACCACATAATTTCAAAAAGACCAAAAACAAATATGTAGATCAATGACTTTCACTTGACGGCCACACTAGAAGGCAATTAAAGCATTTTGTCTCAACATCAAAAATGAAGGGCAATTAAAGCATTTTGTGTCAACATCAAAAATGAAGGCAATTAAACCATTTTGTGTCAACATCAAAAATGAAGGGCAATTAAATCAAGTTGCCTCCTTATACAAAAAGCCATTAAATCAAGTTGTTCCCTTATACAAAAAGCCATTAAATCAAGTTGAGTCCCCATAGAAATGAAGGGCAATTAAATCAAGTTGGCCCCTTATGAAAAAGCCATTAAATCAAGTTGCCTCCTTATTTTCCTACTACTAAGGCCATCTTTTTATTTTTCCCTTTTTTTATAAAAAAACAGCCATTTTTATTTGTACCCCTCAAAACCCGTAATTATTCATGGTCCTTCGAGCCGGATGAAATAAACTCCACTAAAAGTAGATTGATAATACTATGTCAGACCCAATACTTCACAGACGAATATAATTGCTTGAAAAAGAAAATCCCAATACCCAAAAAGAGTAGCCTACTTACCCTCACACCGTTTTTAGATTCTAAAAATGTTCTTCGTGCAGATGGCCGATTAGCGAAATCTAATTGTCTAACTTATGATGAAAGACATCCAGTTTTATTACCCTATGCAAGTTGTTTTGCCAAATTACTTACCCTTCATGTCCATTTGGTAACCCTACATGGAGGAAATCAGGTTATGCTGAGAATAATTAGATCAGGCTATTGGGTACCGAAACTTCAGAACTTGATTAGCCTAGTTATCAACAAGTGCTCACCCTGCGTACGATATAAAAATCGTCAGGCGACTCAGCTAATGGCAGCACTTCCTCCGGAACGCACCCAGTTAACCCGACCCTTTTATAATGTCGGAATTGATTTCGCTGGACCATTTGACATTAAGATATATTCTGGCCGCACGTATAGAATGACCAAGGGCTACGTATGCGTTTTTGTTTGTTTTGCGACAAAAGCCATTCATCTGGAACCGACATTGGACCTATCTACCCAGGCCTTTATGGCAGCCTTCGCACGGTTTTTTTCGAGGCGGGGATGCCCTGCCGCTATTTACTCGGACAACGGTACGAACTTCGTTGGAGCTAGCCATTTATTAAAGAAGGAGCGGCAGGAATTTGTTAGGAACTTGAAGGGCTCCGTTACGTCAGCGAACAGTCTTCAAGATCTGACGTGGCACTTCATTCCGCCAGGAGCCCCACACATGGGAGGATTGTGGGAGGCAGGAGTCAAAAGCTTTAAGTCCCATCTCAGAAAAATTAATACCTTCAAGTATACCTTTGAGGAGTTTGCTACCCTTCTTGCTCGAATTGAGGGCTGTTTGAACTCTAGACCCCTTAGCCCGTCGAGCGACAACTCTCACGATCTTAACCCTTTAACCCCAGGTTATTTCTTGATAGGTTTACCCTTATTAACCCCAGCCGAACCAGACCTAAGTGATGGAAACATTACATTGGCAAATAGGTGGCAGAAGCTCAGGATTCAGCACCATTACTTCTGCGGAAGATGGAAGGATGAGTACCTAAAGGAGCTCCACAAGCGATACAAGTGGAAAAACCCAAGGCGTCAACTTGATGTCGGTGACATTGTAGTTATCAAGCAGGACAATCTACCCCCTAATGAATGGTCATAAGGACGGGGGACTAAGGTCTACCCCGGATCCGACGGCCGTACTAGAGTCGTGGACTTACACACTCCAACTGGAACGTTGACTAGGCCTATAACGAAAGTCGTGGTTCTACCCACAAACTAAACTAACCCTTTTATACGGAGAACCCAAAAAACAACTCGCTGAATTATAAAAAAGAGTTTTTAACCCGCTTATCACAGCAAACCGCATTTTAACCCTCTTTTACCCATAAACCCATAAAAATATTTAAAATTAACCCGTTTTCGCCTACAAATCCAAGCGAATAAATAAATTGTTACTTTTTTACCTCATACCCTAAAAACTAAGTGCGTTTTAACCCCTTTTTTCAGCTATACCCTACCCCAAAAGTTTTGTCACCCTTAAATTTATTGTAATTACATCTAAACTTCCAAATAAGTATGACTACATTAAGGTCTTTGTGCAAGGGTTTTTTGATTTTGACCCAGGGAGATTTAAACTCTTTTGATGAGGAGTATAAAAGACTTAGGGAGAACCCTCAATCAGCTGCGGTGATACGGTGTCAACAAGGCGAATTGGATTCATAGTTATACAGGAGTCCCCACTCCTTGATAAACCGAAAGAAGTGGATACCGTTAATCTCGACGACATCGAACAGGAGTATGTGGAGGCTAAGGCGCGTTATAGAAGTGCAAAATACTCCTTGGTAGATGACCTTGAGGCAGCCACCAAGTCTGTAACTCCTGAAAGTTTAGGAGCAGCCTCAGTTAGTCAAAACACCCTACCCACCCAAGAAAATTTAACCTCAATTAGAGTCTCACCCTGTAAAATACCCGTTTTTGATGGGGAATTCAAAAATTGGGCCACCTTTAGAGATTTGTTTAAGGCCATTATTATAGACAACAAGCGGAAAAGAGGCATCGAAAAGTTGTGCTACCTTAGGGAAAAAGTACGAAAGGGGGCGAAGTCAATAGTCGATGACGCACCATCGACGAATGAAGGGTTTGACATCGCCTGGAGAGAATTAACTAAGGAATATGAGAACGTTCGCATGCAAGTGAATGCTCAATTCCGAAAGTTACAGAATTTACCCATTGTAAATGTCCAGTGCGGAGTAGCTAATGTCGCATAGCGACATTAGAAACATTGGGTTATGGGAAGGATAGATGGGGAGATGCAATGATTGTATTCATTTGCACTTCCAAGTTACCCAAAGATACTCTCGTTATATTCGAGAGAAATCAAGGTTAAAACTTAAACCTAAAAACAATAAAAAAAGGAAATTGAAAATTGAGATTAAAAACTTAACCCTAAAAACTTAAAAAATTGTGAATTAAAACTTTAATTAATTTCCTTTTAAATTGAAACTTAAAATTAATTTGTAAAAAAGCATTATTTCTAAAGTGAATTAAAACTTAAAAATAAAACCTAAAATCCTAAAATTAAACTCAAAATTAAACTTAACCTAAATTCATATTTTAGGTTAAGCAAATAAAGTTTATAACGTTTAAAAATAAACAAGGCCATCTTTTTATTTTTCCCTTTTTTTATAAAAAAAAAACAGCCATTTTTATTTGTACCCCTCAAAACCCGTGCATGCCGCATCCGTACCCGTGCTGTTATCATCGAATTCATATGCGATATCGAACAGATCGTCCATTGTTGCCTTGAAAATGTTCACGTTCGATTTTGATGTATCCGATCTGCTGTTTGCACTTTGTTGTGGACATTTCTCCAATCGCCGTACAATTTTAGCAATTTATAGACATTTATATATATTACGTATTGGTATGCGCGCCTGTTGCCAAAAAATTATAGCTGCATACACTGCTAGCTTAGCACTTTTTTTTGCACAATTTTGTCTGCCAACATTTACAAACCGCATATTGCAAAAAAAACTTAATAGCTTACAAGTCAAATAAATCTTAACCTATAGTAAATTAAAGAGAGAATATATAGGGGTGGTTTTCCTTAGCACAAACCATCTACTCAAACATATGAGAACGTCAATACAATTAGCTAGACGAACATATGTGTTGTGTTGTAGTCAAAAAAGTAAAGGCAGTAACAACAAAAACAAAGAAAGAAAGAGAATGTACAAAAGTTGATAAGTTACTCAGCATGCATGTGCACTAGGGTGGGTCGAAAAAAAACTTGCACCGGTCACCCCCTTGAATTAAAAATAATGTGAAGACGATCTTAAAAAAAAGTTATATTTTTTTTGCAACGCCCCTTGACCCCGCGCTTTTAGTTTTTTGTATCCTGTGCCTCTATTTATAGTCCGATCGTAACGTGTCAAGTTCTTGAAGTGACTTCTGCAACGATAAAAAGTTTTTTAAATTCCATGAAATTTTGTCTTTTACAGTATATATTTTTATTCATAAACAAAAAAGTTACAGAGGTTTTAAAAAAAATCAATTTGACTCTTTATGCCAACATTCGTTAACAATAAGCTTTGGTCTTTAGTGACACTTGTGTGCTTTACTGTTGTGTCCATTTTTAAGTCCTTTTTTTTGAGATCGTCTTCACATTATTTTTAGTTGCTTAAACATACGTATTTTGATTAAAAACCTCATATTTCACCATATAAAGTGAGTTTTCATTTTTCAATGAACTTTAGGCAGACCTTAGCGTTATCCGATTGGAGGCTTGTAGGCCAAATGGAAACTTTTTCGGCCCGGCAATCAATACAAAAAAATAATTAATGGTCTAATCTGCGCTGTTTTTTGTAACTCAAAATGCGATATAGTTCACGGGCTATCATGACTCAAAGTTGGTCACTTTTTTAAATCGAAGACGTGTTTTTTTAAATATTCCCGAATAAATAACGTTTTGCATTTTTCCAATATGTCTGTAAAAAAAACCGCTTAATTTCGAAACAATTATCTAAAAGTAGAAGATCTAAGTTTTCATATGAGATACTATTTGTAAAAATAATTGCTTAAAAAGTTAGATTTTAAACATGAGGTGTGATGTGGAATATCCATGTCCAAAATTTTCAGAGATAACCGTAGACTTAGTCTTTGGTTTTTTTTAATAGCATTTCAAATTTTTGTTTGTTTGTTTAATTTGAAATAATATTTTTTTAATTTAAAATGTGACTTTATGATTTACAATTGCTAATTGAAATTTATGATCAATTACTAAAAAAGTTAGTAAATAAATCTCAATAAAATAAAGACATATCAACATATCAATTTAGTAATTGATATATCGAATTCGATGCGTTGAAATGCTGAGGAGTTTATTATTATAATAATATCTTATAATAATAACAATAATAATATCTTATTATAATAATATCTTAGGATTTGAGAACTCAATTAGTGTAAGTCCTAAATCTTTTTAGTTTTTTATACGATCTAAAAATGGCAAATCATGGTAAATCTGGTAACAGATGTCATGTTAGGAGTTACAGTCAGATATTTAGGTTATCGACGTTTTCAAAGTTGTTTGAACATTCTATAATTTATAAATAATCTATTTATAATTATTCAGAAACAGCATTTTTTTTTTGTGGTCGGTCAAGGACTTCTAATTTGGCGATTTTTTCTCAATATTGCATTTATAATTTTGAGTTGGAACATCTGGTTGGCTCTTTATATACGGATTACTCTAAAGCATTTGATATCAGATAAAATTCCTCACAATATACTTTTTGTCAACATTGATGATTTTTTGTCTCTTTCTTATGTTGCTATCTCCGGTGTACCTCGAGGTAGTGCTTTAGGACATCTATTGTTTATATAATTGTAAATATGAAGGATATTATATTTTGTTTTGATGAGTGTAAATTTTGCTTTATGTGGATGATTTGAAAATTTTTAATCGTCTTCGTTTTTCTGCTGGCGCATTGAAAGTACGATACTAATTAATCTTAATAAATAAGTTTTATGGTCCGTTCATAATCATCTTCAATTTAGTGTTGACAAATGTTTTTAATTATGCTTTCACAAGAAAATTTTAAATGTACAATTGTGGTCACACAAGTCATTGTGCATTTATAGCGGTTCCTTGTCCATTCCAAACATCAAATATATAGACCTGTTAGTTTGCTTTTTAAACACAAAAATAATTGAGCGCTTGATGACAAAATGTTCAAACTAGCAATCAGTAAGTCTTAGTATATTGAGTCTTAAGTAGACACATAATTAAGTCACTTAAGCGTAAGTACACTCACAAAAAAGTCTATATTGCTAATTCGGTATTTTTGGCTAATTTTAGCAACACATGTCTGCTAACGTGTAGTACAATGAAATTAGTAAACTTTTTGTAAAGTGATTTTTAAAATCGGTTCGCTAAAATCAGCAAAAATTAATACTGAATATTATTAATATAAGTAAACTCAATTAATTATTAAATATAGCAAATTTTTAATTTATAAAAAAAATATTTATAAAATGCCCAAATTAACTCAATTATTTTTAGATATACTTGTTGCACTTTAAAGCTGCTTATTTTTTTTTTTTTTGAAATTCATTTCTTACGAATTCGAATATACAAATTTAAATTTTTTTTCGTGCAACATTATTTATATTTTAGGTAAAAATAAAAAAAGAATTAAAGCCTATAAAAAGTAAAAACAAACGAATTTATTTTTTTGTTTTTATTTGCTATTTTTTGTTTTGAAAAAAAAATTTTGTAAATTTTTTGTATTGTAAGGTCAAATTTTAATTGTTTTAGGGGTTGATTTTTAGAACTAAAAAAGTTTTTATCTTTAAGTTTTAATTATTAGAAATAGCATTTCTTTCAATATCAACTTTTTTAAAATTAGTACATTTTTTTGCTATTTTTAGCAAATCGGTTTTCAAAAATTTGTAAAATGTTTTCTGAAGTTAGCAACAAAAATTTCAAAATATTCTGTAAAAATTCTGTAATTTGTAAAATGTAAATAGTAAAAAAAATTAATAACAATAATAATAATGTTTTTACTAAAAATTAGTACAAAATTGTAAAGTGGGATTGAAAACCGTTATCAAAGCTCAGAAAAATAAATATTTGATTACAAAATAACTGTACTGAAAAGTTTAGCACTTTCTAAGTAGATTATACTGTTTTTTTAACTAACCAGCAAGAACTGAAGTACTACCCCCACAGAGAGGAAACTCATCTGGAAATGCTGCCAAAATTTTGGCAAAATGGCCGCCGCGACCTCGGCGGCACACCTCCATCCGATGGTCCAAATTTTCGAAGACGCTGAGGCATAATTGAGGTTCTATGCCGTTAATGTGCCGAATTATCTCATCCTTTAGCTCTTGAATTGTTGCTGGCTTATCGACGTACACCTTTTCTTTCAAATAACGCCAAAGAAAAAAGTTCAACGGTGCCAAATCAGATGATTTTGGCTGCCAATTGACATCGCCACCACGTGAGATTACACGGCCATTGAATTTGTCGCGCAAAAGAGCCATTGTTTCGTTAACTGTGTGACAAGTGGCTACGTCCTGTTGAAACCACAAATCGTCCAGGGTCATATCCTCAATTCCTGGCCACAATAAGTTCGTTATCATAGGGAACACCATTTACGGTAAATGCTTGGCCGACGTCATGACACACTATCGCGAACAACAGCAATGTTTTCCGCAGAACGAACTGGGCGAGCATGCACAGGTGTTTTCACAGACCCGGTTTCCTAAAATTTGCCCACAATTCTCCCGATTGTGGACACATTTGGTCGATTTGGAAAATTACGAAGTGCACGAAATGCATTTTGATTTGAACGCCCATTTTCATAATAAGCCTGAATAACTTTAACGCGTTGCTCGATTGTGTATCTTTCCATGGTTCAAATTGAGTTAGTCTGAAATTGAGAAATGTCAAATGAAATGCAGAAAAAACTTGACGTTTAGGTGTGGTTCACATTCAACATCGGCCCTTTTTTATTTGAAAGTTTAAGTAAAAATTTTGTATTTAATTGCAAATCGTATTTTTTATGAAAAAAAAACCAGCCAAAAACTTAAAAGCTGTTTTAATCAAAACGAAGAAACCGTTTAAAAACACGAAAGAGTCCGAAAGAGACTCTTACCAAATAAAATAAAAAATATTTATTTTTTTTTTTTAATTTACTAAATGTAGACTTGACAATAATATGGAAAAATTTACAGTTAGTTCCTATTGTTTTGCATACCTTTGTTTTTTTTGTTTTAGTCGTTATGTTTATCATATATTTTTAATACGCAAAGTTTTGTGCACTAACAATATTATTTTATTAAAAACATTCTAAAATACACATTAAATTAATCGGAAATGTAATCAAAAAGAGGACTACTGATTTTTCAATATTTTCAGCCAATTTTGTTGTTTATTTTTAATCATTGTTTAATAATCGACAAAAGCAGTAAAAACAATAGAAAGTGGTTTAAAATAACCATAAATTTTTAACTGACAAAACGGTAGAAAAGACGATTTTTGTGGTTTGTTTTTCAAATTGAAAGTTTTTTTATTTGTATGAAATAACAGAGCACAACACACACAGATGTATATATTTTGATTTTCTATACGTGTATGTATATTTGAATAATTTATTGTAATTTTTATTGAAATAAATTTGTATTTTAAACATACTTCTTTCACAAAAGAACAAAAAGAAATTATTTGAATTTCAATTTCTCGAAACAGAAAACAAAAAATTTTACGTTTAACTGAAAATATCAACTTCTACTGAATAGTTTGGTTTTTGAATGACTGATTCAAATACTTAAAAGATATATCTCTATGAATTTCAATTAATTCTTCATTAAAAAAAACTCTACGTATTCCTTTTTAAATGTACTACAGTCAGTAACAGAAAATATATTGTGTGTATATAAAATTGAATTGCTTTAATTTTTAATAAAAAATATTTCTTTGTTAAAAAAAATATATATAAATTTTCTTTTATTTTTAGAGCATATTTTAAGGGCATATTTCTATATTTTTAGTGCATATTTTATGCGCACAAAAGACTTTTTAGAGCATATTTGCGGTTTCCCTGATAATAAATATTGAGCTCCATTTAGATCAAAAAGTATTTTAATTTTTTATCATTTTTTCTCTCTTTCTATTTATTTTAATATTTCTGTGTTTATTGTATGACTCTTAATTATTAATTAAGAGTATTGAAAAAAGTACTAACGTTTTAAACTCATCAACCCTGAGAGTCAATTCTCGTTTTGTGAAACGGTGAAATGAAAAGTTTTTTTCACGTTTTCATAGTACTTTTGATTCGCGTTCTGTGAAAAAATGTAAAGAAATATAAAAACGTTTTCATATGAAAAAAAAGTGGAGCGAAACAAAATTTTTTCACAATTGCACAGCACTGGCGATTCTTGTTTTGTGTAACAGTGCAAACAACTGTCAAAATATTTTCATATTAAAAAATTGTTTACACAGACTATTTATAAGTGAAATAAACATGGAGAAGGTTGTAAGAAGAAAGCGTGCCAGCGAAAGCCAAAAGGAGTATTTAATTAATTATTTAGAAAAGCATGTGGACATTGCAAACGATAAGTAAGTAGTTTAATTACCATAATCACACTTTTATTAATCCCATATATACAGATTTGTAACTGCAGATGGTGCCAAATTTAGAGACGAAAAGTGTAACGAAATACATTCTAGCCTTAACAGTTTTAGTAGGACCCAAAAGGACGGTGAAAAATGGGAAAATCATTGGAGCGACTTAAGGTTTTTTTTATTTTTAGTTTATTCATATTCTTTATGAAATGTTTTTTTTTTCTTTAAGTAATATTAGACTTCATACGCGCACCAAATATAGTTAACTTAAGCAAGCCGTGATGACATGTGCTCGTTGGTTGTCATCATGAATGGATTTTGGGCATAACGAAGTATGCGTCTCAGCACTCTCAAAAAATTCCTTTAAATTATTAAATTATTTACTGTAATGAAATGCTTGTAACATCATTGTCTTACCTTTGTTCATCCCGAATTCTTTGAGTAATATCCAATAAAATAATACAATTAATCCAGACATTTTTATATAATTATTTAAAATAAATTTTACGAACTTAATTCACTTTTGTTTACGTTTTTCTGTTTTGACATTTGCTTTAAATTTTGGATAACACAGTTACAAAAGTTTCATGAGTACAGTGCGAATGAAACATTTTTTTATAACACATACGAGAATCGCAATTTATGTATTTGTGAAAAGTTCGAGTGAAAAGTGCTTATGAAAACGAAAATGAAAAGTTTTTTTTCACTTCACATTATCACAGAATGGTATTTTTATTTATTTTTGTTATTAATATTGGTAACACTATCAAATTATATCCATCAATTGGTCTGTTACTAAATCAGTTGACGATTGACTTTATTATCAAAAGTTATTTATAATACCGCTGTGTTGTTGCTCAAACTTTACATTTATAAGAAATAATAAGTTTTTTGCTTAATATTTTTTGAAAATATTATAGAAACATTTCTTTAGTTTTGTAATTTTTGAAATTATTTTTATACTGTTGTATAAAAAAAATATTTTTTTGTGTTTATTTACACGTTAAAATTATTTTGTTTCCAACATTAAAATTCAAAGCCAGAAACAAAATTTGTTGAAGGTTTATAAAATAATATTTTAAGTTTGATAAAAATTAACTATAGAATTAAAAAAACAAAAATGGAATACTTTAATTAAAAAAAATAATTTTTGATATTTTTTGTGAAACAACTAAAACTAGAGATTTCACGAAAATTCGGTCCCTATTCGGTATTCGGTATGTTTTGGCTATTTACCGAATATTGCTACCAATCATCCAAATACCAAATATTGCCTATTACCAAATATTGCCTATTTCGCCGAATTATTCGTTTTATAAAAATGTGTTAAAATCAATGATTTTTATTTGAAAGAGTTCGAAACAAGTCCAAAATTTAAAATTTTTTTTTTTTTAAATTTGTTTAATATTATTATTGACTATTAAAAAAGGTTTCTCTATTAGCGAAAATGAAGTGTTATAGTCGAAATACGTTTATTTGTTGCCTAAGTCTAATATTTTTATTAAAAACGTACTTTTTAAAAGGAATTTTGTTCTATTTTTATTCGTCCGAATATTTGTGTATTCGGTTTGAACCGAATACGGAATGTTCGGTATTTTGAATACACTATTTGTGACGAATAATCGAATACACTATTCGTGATATCTCTAATTAAAACCGGTTTCTTGTTAACAAGTATTCCTTAAAATTCCACGTATTTAGCGCCCTCTAGTGGTGCAAACAACAGTCAAGTCTAAATTTTTTCACACAACGCTTTATAATCTCTCCAAAAATATGGTTTTTTAAAAGTATATTATCGGCGAACTTTATTTTTTTTGACACTACAAAATTGCATCAAATTTATGAAAAAATCATGAAAATAGACATTTTTAAAAATATGACTTTTATAATTTGTGGCACAATATTTGATCTATTCTTCTTATTATCTTTGAGATAATAGTATAAACTTTGTAAAACGTCAATAAAAAAATACCATTTTGTATAAATTAAAGCCACAAAAAAAATATTTAAAAGACATATTAAAATTTATAATTTTAGTTTATTACAAATATACTAGAAAATTTAAATAAAAAAATTTTAAGCCATTTCTTGAAAAACTTAATTTTTAAATTTTTTTTTCTGAAACTTCTAAGTTAGCGCCCTCTCGTTTTTCTGAAACTTCTAAGTTAGCGCCCTCTCGTGGCTCCAAAAAAGGTAAAAAAATAATATTCTCTTACACGATTTTAAGCTACTTTATAATCTTTCGAAAAATATATTTTTCATCCACATTTATGGTAAATATTTATTGTTTTTTACGTCATTTTAAAAGTGGAATATATTTTAGTATAAATTAAGAAAATAGACATATTTAAAGACATGTTTTTTTGTAATTTGTGGCAAATTTTATATTTTTTTTTTCGTGAAACAACTAAAAGCCATATTGTCTAAGTTTAGTTCCCTCTCATGGCGCGAAAAATAATCAAACCAAAAAAAAATTTCTTCATATCTTTTAGTTCCAAAAATATATTATTTGTCCAAAAATATATTATTTATCAACATTTGATTTTTGTCATGGAACAAAGCACGGTGGGTCGTGGGTATTGGTAGCAGGATGCTTTGACGGTAGCAGGATGCTGGAGAGGAATCACTTTGTGGTTATCGAGTAGCCAGCACAAAGCCCATATATGAGTCCGACAGAGAACATATGTGGAATCAAAAAACGGACTGTTTCAGTAAGAAAACCTACAATTGTAAAAGATCTGTGGGAGATTATTTAAGAAAAGTGGTATAACATCACTCCTGATCAGTGTTGTGAAATTTTCAAAACAATGACAAAGAGGTGTGCCGAATTAATAACATACGTCAAAAAGGATATGCCACCAAATATTAATAAAACAATATACCATTAATCAAAATGTTTTTAATTTTAATTAATTAAAATAATATTTATTAAATGACTTAATTATTTGTCTACAAAATAGTTAAAGATTATTTAAAAAAGTTTAAGAAAGCAGTTAAGTAATCGTGAATTGTTGTTTTTATGTTTAATTTAGTTTATAAGATTTTAGACAAGTGAATAAAACTTAATTTTTTATGTTAAAAAAAATATAATATTTATTCTTGATAGGAATTTCATGAATTTGAATGACATAATTGTGTGACCACGACTGTACATTTAAATTACTCAATTTTTTACAAAGCTCTATGAGATTTTAGATTTAGAGATTTTAGAAGCGTGAAGAAATTATCATGATTTTAAGGATCCATACACTCATTTGTTAGGTCTAAATTGGAATATGCTAAGGTTATTTAGTCTCTATAATGCTGTTCATAATAACCGTTTGGAGAGTTCATAAACTTCATTGCCTATTTTTGGAAATTCCGTGAGTTCATTAATGCCTGGTAACCCTTTTGAATGCGCAACAGTTGTCAAATTTTGTGCAGTGTTTTTATTTGTGATGCTTTAGGATTTTTTGCAATTGAAGTGACGGACTTATTATCGTAAGTTAAAATTTTAAATAATTTTTAACAAATAAAATTCATTTATTTATTTTTTTTTCAGTGTTTATATATGATTTTATGTATGTATTTATATAATAAAAAAAGTGAAATCACCTGATGAAAACAGGAGAAGCAGTATTAGCGTTCATAAACGTTCCAAAATATCCCAGCAAAAATAAATGGAAGTGATTCTTAAGGAATTAATTTTTCATTGATTCCAAAGTATCGTTTAGTTCTGATTTTTCTCTTCCGAAGCGGTTCATTTTCACAACTTTCAAAAATGTGATTTTTTGAAGAAATTTAACACTTTTTGTATCTATGACGGTAAACTTATTTTAAAAACAACCAAAGTTAAACATTAATCATAGATATTTCTCTATATGCTTTAAGTTTAAGAGATTTAAAATTCTTAAAATCGCAGTTATTACACAGTACGACAAAATCAAACTTTGAGTACACATGAGAAATGTTAACAGAATATGAAAATAAGCTTAAAATAACGAAATACGTGTCTCGGCGTTTTGCTGTAGCACGTATCATTAGTCTGGAGTTGTAAATCCTAGATACTTTTGAACACTCGATACTACTCAATACTTTTTAAGTGTTGATTACAGCAGCATTGTACTTACAGCAGGATTGTACTTTTAAATAAAACTATTTAAAAAAATCGTAGGACTAATTAAAGAGTTTCCCATATCTTTAAACTTTAAACCTCCATATCTCGTAACTATTTAAAACATATCATAGTACGCATATCGATGTGCTTTTAAAGAAATTAAAACTCTGTTTCTAAGTCAAAAATCAACGGTTTGTCGAATAGTAAATCGTGGCAACATTCATACGATTTATACAGGAGGAAGATCCCGTGAAAAAGCTGTAAGAAAAGATCGAAAAATAAAGATTTTTTGTAAAATATAGCAAAACGGTTCCCAGAGAAGCTAAAACCGAAATTTCGTTGGATATTAGCCTACCCTCTACTAAAAGAAGCCTGAGAACATGATCGAAAAGCTGGCCTTTACTTTGCTTAGCCCAGTTAAATTGGACACAACAACATTGGAAAATATTTTATGGTCAGATGATTCAAAATTTATCACCCGCTGATCAGATGGAAGAGCTAATGTTCGACGAACTCAGGTACACCACCAGGTACACCACTACCAAAGTTAAGGTAAGACTACAATTTGTATGAAACGAAATTTTAGAACTAAAAATTTTAACATATTCCTCAATCGGTAGAAAATCTAGGATTATATTCGCCTGAGGTGTGCTACCGATGGCGCCAGTTATGCAATTGGATTTATTTAATCCAAACTTTGTATGTTTATTTGATATAATGAATTCATAAAATGTCCTGAGTTATTGTCGCTTATAAATCTTAATGGCTTTAATAGATCGAATTATTCATTAAATGAAATCCTTATTAGATCTTAAGATAATTTTAATAAAGTAGAGAATAATGCTATTTTATATTTTAGTTATTCGAAACAAGTGTTTAAACTTAATTTAAATACCTTGTTTTCATTTTATTTTTAGCGAATAGTCTTTAGGGATTATTGTTATCCATAGACTTTATTAAATAAAGATTGATATGAAAAGAAATAATTAACATTTCAAAGCTTTTAGGTTGAGAACTTCCTATTCCGAGGAAAATGTTTTCTTATTGGATATTTTTTTAAATACAAATGGAATTTTAATTTGAAACTTATTTTTGTATTGTTTCTTTTTGCACTTGATATTGGCATTTATTCCCGAAAATAAATAAAAATAGTGAAAATGATTTGGAAATTAGCTGCTTGGTATTTTTCTTTATTGATTTCGAACCAAAGAAATAAAAAGTTGAAATTAATAGAAATATAGGTTTAAGTAAGTTTCACAAAAAAAAAAATTAAAATCTTGCTATAGTAAAATTTAAAAATTATCCCTCCCCAAAAGCAAAGGCTGGATCCGCCACTGATGACTCATATATGAGATATAGTAATATATGGTCCCTTATCCAGTGACGTGCCCAGGATTTTTTTTTGGATGGGGGGGCCAAAATATATTTTCTAACATAAAAGTTTGTAATTTCTAAACCTAACTTTTTTACCCATTTGAAGCATTTAAAACAAAATTTACAGCATTTATACATTTAATATTGGAATTTAAAATTAATGCGGCGATTTATCGGTTGGTGCAATATTGTATAAATTCATTATCACATTATCGTGACCGGAAAATCTATTTGAAATTATTTTATCTAAATATGGAATAAATAAGACTGATCTGTAATATTTCGTTGGATCATCCGTTTGTAAGTTTGAACAGTATTTTTGTGTTCCTACCTGTCTTGGTAACTGTGGTTTTATACAATAAAGCTTTACGATTTCAGTAGTCTCCAATAATAAACTCCTCCTCAGGATTCGTGCTGGTAACCGAATTTGTTGCCAATCGCATGGTACAGTTGCAGCAACCGATTTTTTCCGTTGTGACTACCGAATTATTATTGAGGTAACCGAAATACTGTTTTCAGAGCCAAATTACCCATGTCTGAATTGATTTTCTGTTGTCACAACCGAAAAATTTGGTTACCACAACCAAATTATTCGATTGGCTAAAAATTCGGCATTGTCAGCACAAATCTGTTTTCTCTGTGTACGCATCGAAATCAGCATATCAATTACTAAATTTATATGTTCATATGTCTTTATTTTATTAAGATTTGCTGACAAATAAATAACTATTTAATAAGTTATTTAATTAAAACATTTATATAAACAGCATTTTCCTTAAAAAAATAGCAATTGTAAACCAGTCACATTTTAAATTTAAAAAATATTATTTCAAATTAAAAAAGTCATTTAAAATTTCAATTGAAATTAAAAAATATGGAATTATATTAAAAAGAACCGAGGAGTCATTCTAGGGATATCACTGAAAATTTAGACATAGATATTTCCTGTGATACCTGTGCTGTTTTGGTCTTTTAAAATTCACGATGTATCGATGTTAAAGTTGGATACTTTTTGAGGCTTAAAGTTGGATATTCAAACAAATCTTACTTTTTAAGCAAATACTTTTACCGCATATCGGAAATTGATCGGTATTCCATTTTAACAACCAATTTAATAAGAACTGGCTGTGAAGACACATGACGCAACACTTTACTCACGGACGAAGGACAGAAATTTACTTAATTTTTAACAATTTTAAAAGGCAGTGGTTGCGCATCACTAAAATACTTGACTTAAAGGGTGGTCCAACATAAATTGTAAATAAAACAAAAATTTTTCAGAGAGTTATCTTAATATTTTTTATTATGATAAAAGGATCTATGACAATTATGTATGAAAAAAAAATATCGGCCAAATACTCGCCACGGCTTCGGTGGCATACCTCTATCCGATGGTCCATATTTTCAATGGCTCTGAGACATAATTGAGGTTCAATGTCGTTGATGTGCCGAATTATCTCATCGTTTAGCTCTTGAATTTTTCTTAGCTTATTGACGTACACTTTTTCATCTAAATATTTCCAAAGAAAGAAGTCCAACGGTGTCAAATCACATGATCTTGGCGGCCAATTAACATCGCCACGACGTGAGATAACACGCCCATTGAATTTCTCGCGCAAAAGAGCCATTGTTTCATTGGCTGTGTGGCAAGTGGCACCATCCTCTTGGAACCACATAACGTCCAGGTCCATATCCTCAATTTCTGGCCACAAGAAGTCCGTTATCATCTCGCGATTCTTGGGCACGACGACGAGTCGTTGATGGCTCTTCTGCCACACTATCGCTAACAACAGCAATGTTTTCCGCAGAACGAACTGGGCGAGCATGCACAGGTGTTTTCACATTTCCTGCAGACCTGTTTTGCTGAAATTTGCGAATTTGCGACACATTTGGTAGTTTATGCGGACCAAAAAAATCACGAAGTGCACGAAATGCATTTTGATTTGAACGCCCATTTTCGTAACAGGCTTCAACAATCTTAACGCGCTGTTCAATTGTATACCTCTCCATGGTTGAATATTTCAAACACTGAAACAAAGAAATGTCAAATTAAGTTGGGCAAAAAACTTGACGTTAAGATGTGACTCACAATTAACATCGTGCATTGTGGTTGGACCACCCTTTATATAAATTGATTTTGATTCTAATATTTTTTTAATTATTTCTATTTAGGATTGCCCAAGTAACTTAACAGCCGTATTTATAACCAGAAATTAGCTTGGATGTAACATGCGTGTTATTTATAATATACTTGTTATCCCCTCTGCTAACTACCAAACACTTACCAAATGTTGAAAACAGCTATTTTGTGTCAAAGTGATTTTGTAAATAATCGTGAATAATATATAAAAAAAATTGTGTTTGAAAAAGAGTTCTTTTATTTTTTATAAAAAAGGTTTATTTTTATATCTGTATATCTGTAACTACTTGTTTTCATATATGGACTTCGACGGAACACGAAATATAGTAATTATATTATATGCCCTGCTCTACTTTTACTAACAAACACATAATTTATTTGTTAGCTTTTGTTGTTTTTAATATTTTATCAAATTACGAATAGAAAAATTTCAAATATATGTATTTATGACAAATATTTTTGTTTACATTTATGACAAATATTTTTGTTTAAGACTTGGCAGCATTTTTATTAATTATTACTTTTTAACTACTACAAATATTTTAAAAGTTTATATATGTTAAATTATTAAAAAATACTTTCAATTTTAAATACATATGTTCAAAAATAAACTCATAATTCTGAAATTTTGGGGATTGTAGTTAAGACTTTATGTGGTATTTGAATCTCAGATTTTTAATCAAAAAATGTAATAAAATTGGAATCACGATTTTTTTTTTTTTTTGTTTAAAAGAAAATATACGAATTAAATAATTCCACTTAGGACCTGTAGCTTAATAAATTCTAAACTAAATACAAATTGACAAAAGATTTTAAAATGTCTTTGCCAAAATATTGGAAAAAATTTTAAAATTTCATAGAAATTTGGATACCTGAATTTAGATTTTATTTAGCAAGCTCACACCCATACAAAATACAACATTTAAAAACAATAATTAGATATATTTTTTCTAACGTTTTTATTATTTTGTAGTTTTGTTGATTTTTAAACCCAATACTGAGTAATAGAAGACAAGGGTAGCCAACGTATAAATCAACATTTAATTACTCCTTTTTAAGAAAACGTTCGAAAAAAAAGGTCGTTAAAAAAAGGCTTTTGACCGGGTTTTAAAAACTTAAAAGTGTATTTTTGGTTGTTTTTACCCAAATAATATTACGAGTGTGGAAATAATTATTAACCCTTCGTCAGGCACATATTTTGAGCCCTTAGTTCTGGCACATGGTGTCTGGCCAGACCCCTATACATTTACATGCATTTGTATGGAAATAAGGGCTGTTTGCCGTTAAATTTTTTACTAAGATAGGAAAATATTTGTTATATTTTGTGTTTCTATTTATTTTTACTATGTTATTAGCTACCTGAGGAAGAAAAAATAGACCTGAAAAATTCTTTGGAATGAAAAGGGCAACAATTTTTTTGTTCTATATATATTTCTCTTTATTATGGGTAAAGTAATAAATGTTTATGACAAAATAGAAAATTATTATGAAGAATACATTGATTTTTTTATTCAGAATTTTGCGGAAGGCAACAAAAACATAAATAATCTACTTTTGAATGTTGCTGACAAACAGGATTGTTGCATTTGCAGCAAAAAAAGCGTGTCTTACAGCGTATTTTGTCACCTTGCTGCAGGCAAATTCTGCAACCTTTTTGGCAGCTAGTGTGTCTGGGCCACTGCGTGAAGCCACATTACGGTTTGCTATATTGAGAGGTCTCCCAAAGTACGCTTCAAATGCTATACGAGTTGTTGGTTGAGCCACAATGTGCGGATTATTGGTGCGATTTTCAACGTTGGCCAGTACCAATTGCTTTGCAAGTTTATATAAAAATATGCGTCTTCTTTCTTTTCTTGTATTTTTATCATTTAGCTTACATATAATGTAACTTGCCAATGCCATCACATCAATCATGTTGCAGAAAAACGCGTATGTCCAGCGTCTGGTTGACCGTTTTGTTGTGTAATGAGTTAGCATTTGATCCATCGTATCGACTCCGGCTTTAGTTGAATTATAAAATAAAATTGCTTCCGGTTTCATGGCTACGCCTTCAACATATTTCGTGTAATGCACGGTTGAAATTAAATTGACTGCCTTAATTTTTTTGGGCACGTAGCTGCAAAGTGCAACAAGATTTTCATGAAAACCAAACACACTTGAAAGAATTGGTCGTCTGGTGCTCTTCATAACTTCCTTAGGAAGACATCTTTTGTTTGCTCGAATGGTGCCAACAAATGCCAGTCCCATAGCAGCCAGTCGTTTAGCGCCGTTCAATGAGGTGAACAAATTATCAGAAATAATTGTTCTGCCGCTGTTTGCGTAACAACTTGCGAAATACTTAAGAACGTTTTCACCTTGATTTATCTCCCGATTGTCTCCTTCCTTTCCAGTGTATAGTTTTCCTTTCAATGGAAATTTAGTCTTAGCATCGCATGCCCACCAAACTTTGATCCCATACCTTGCAGGTTTTGATGGGATATATTGGGTGAACTTTGTGCGCCCACGATACGGAAACAACTGTTCATCGATGGTGATATTTTCATAAGGTTCATAATAATTTTGCAGATTTTCATTGAGAAAATTCCAAAGGTCCCGGATAGGAGCTGCTTTATCTGTTTCCTGTCGGAATGCCCGCGTACGACTATTATCGAAACGAATATATCTGGACAGAGTAATGAATCGTTTGTGCGACATAGCCGCACGGAATATGGGCAGCGAATCAGAACGCCACAATATACTGGAGTCTTGCATACTATTATGGCTGAGACCAGAAGCCAACAAAATCCCAATGAAAGCATCTAGCTCAGAGCTTGTCAAATCAATCCATTTTCTTTGGGTTTGAAAAAGAGTTCTTTTATTTTTTATAAAAAAGGTTTATTTTTATATCTGTATATCTGTAACTACTTGTTTTCATATATGGACTTCGACGGAACACGAAATATAGTAATTATATTATATGCCCTGCTCTACTTTTACTAACAAACACATAATTTATTTGTTAGCTTTTGTTGTTTTTAATATTTTATCAAATTACGAATAGAAAAATTTCGAATATATGTATTTATGACAAATATTTTTGTTTAAGACTTGGCAGCATTTTTATTAATTATTACTTTTTAACTACTACAAATATTTTAAAAGTTTATATATGTTAAATTATTAAAAAATACTTTCAATTTTAAATACATATGTTCAAAAATAAACTCATAATTCTGAAATTTTGGGGATTGTAGTTAAGACTTTATGTGGTATTTGAATCTCAGATTTTTAATCAAAAAATGTAATAAAATTGGAATCACGATTTTTTTTTTTTTTTTTTTTTTTTTGTTTAAAAGAAAATTTACGAATTAAATAATTCCACTTAGGACCTGTAGCTTAATAAATTCTAAACTAAATACAAATTGACAAAAGATTTTAAAATGTCTTTGCCAAAATATTGGAAAAAATTTTAAAATTTCATAGAAATTTGGATACCTGAATTTAGATTTTATTTAGCAAGCTCACACCCATACAAAATACAACATTTAAAAACAATAATTAGATATATTTTTTCTAACGTTTTTATTATTTTGTAGTTTTGTTGATTTTTAAACCCAATAATGAGTAATAGAAGACAAGGGACGCCAACGTATAAATCAACATTTAATTACTCCTTTTTAAGAAAACGTTCGAAAAAAAAGGTCGTTAAAAAAAAGGCTTTTGACCGGGTTTTAAAAACTTAAAAGTGTATTTTTGGTTGTTTTTACCCAAATAATATTACGAGTGTGGAAATAATTATTAACCCTTCGTCAGGCACATATTTTGAGCCCTTAGTTCTGGCACATGGTGTCTGGCCAGACCCCTATACATTTACATGCATTTGTATGGAAATAAGGGCTGTTTGCCGTTAAATTTTTTACTAAGATAGGAAAATATTTGTTATATTTTGTGTTTCTATTTATTTTTACTATGTTATTAGCTACCTGAGGAAGAAAAAATAGACCTGAAAAATTCTTTGGAATGAAAAGGGCAACAATTTTTTTGTTCTATATATATTTCTCTTTATTATGGGTAAAGTAATAAATGTTTATGACAAAATAGAAAATTATTATGAAGAATACATTGATTTTTTTATTCAGAATTTTGCGGAAGGCAACAAAAACATAAATAATCTACTTTTGAATGTTGCTGACAAACAGGATTGTTGCATTTGCAGCAAAAAAAGCGTGTCTTACAGCGTATTTTGTCACCTTGCTGCAGGCAAATTCTGCAACCTTTTTGGCAGCTAGTGTGTCTGGACCACTGCGTGAAGCCACATTACGGTTTGCTATATTGAGAGGTCTCCCAAAGTACGCTTCAAATGCTATACGAGTTGTTGGTTGAGCCACAATGTGCGGATTATTGGTGCGATTTTCAACGTTGGCCAGTACCAATTGCTTTGCAAGTTTATATAAAAATATGCGTCTTCTTTCTTTTCTTGTATTTTTATCATTTAGCTTACATATAATGTAACTTGCCAATGCCATCACATCAATCATGTTGCAGAAAAACGCGTATGTCCAGCGTCTGGTTGACCGTTTTGTTGTGTAATGAGTTAGCATTTGATCCATCGTATCGACTCCGGCTTTAGTTGAATTATAAAATAAAATTGCTTCCGGTTTCATGGCTACGCCTTCAACATATTTCGTGTAATGCACGGTTGAAATTAAATTGACTGCCTTATTTTTTTTGGGCACGTAGCTGCAAAGTGCAACAAGATTTTCATGAAAACCAAACACACTTGAAAGAATTGGTCGTCTGGTGCTCTTCATAACTTCCTTAGGAAGACATCTTTTGTTTGCTCGAATGGTGCCAACAAATGCCAGTCCCATAGCAGCCAGTCGTTTAGCGCCGTTCAATGAGGTGAAAAAATTATCAGAAATAATTGTTCTGCCGCTGTTTGCGTAACAACTTGCGAAATACTTTAGAACGTTTTCACCTTGATTTATCTCCCGATTGTCTCCTTCCTTTCCAGTGTATAGTTTTCCTTTCAATGGAAATTTAGTCTTAGCATCGCATGCCCACCAAACTTTGATCCCATACCTTGCAGGTTTTGATGGGATATATTGGGTGAACTTTGTGCGCCCACGATACGGAAACAACTGTTCATCGATGGTGATATTTTCATAAGGTTCATAATAATTTTGCAGATTTTCATTGAGAAAATTCCAAAGGTCCCGGATAGGAGCTGCTTTATCTGTTTGCTGTCGGAATGCCCGCGTACGACTATTATCGAAACGAATATATCTGGACAGAGTAATGAATCGTTTGTGCGACATAGCCGCACGGAATATGGGCAGCGAATCAGAACGCCACAATATACTGGAGTCTTGCATACTATTATGGCTGAGACCAGAAGCCAACAAAATCCCAATGAAAGCATCTAGCTCAGAGCTTGTCAAATCAATCCATTTTCTTTGGGTAGACTCTGGATGTTCTTCATTCCATTTTCTAATTGATTCTCGCCCATGCCGATTTGTTTCAATGATGACGAACGTCATATTGGTTGAGAAAAATTGCTTGAATACCTCAACTGGATTGGTGAGCCTTGTTTTTGTTCCAGATCGAAAACGCATGATATAATGCTGGCGCAAACGAGATGCAGGGGGTTCAGTTTCGTTCCATTTAGTACCGTCTTTACCATAAAAACAGCCTGAGTCGACTTCATTTGCTGCTTCAGCATCATTTCCACTTTCTTCTTCTTCATCTACGTCTTCATCACTATCATAAAGTTCGTTAGGTTGAATTTCCAAATAATTTTCTATGTCTGATGCATCATCTTCTGGCACATAATCAGCAGTGTCGTCACCATCGATTTCAAAAACATCAAAATGTTCATCAGCTTCTACCTGACTTTGAAAATCACGCACTAATGCCTCTGACAATTGGGGTTGCGAATTCGCGCTACGCAAGCGTGTATTATAAATAAATTCCAGTTCATCAGCCATAATATATTAACAACGCAACAAATCTACCTGCGTAAAATTATTCACAAGTTCAAAATTACCGCACAAAAACTAGATTACTTCTTCACTGTTCAACGTTCAATGAATAACTAACTCACAAACAAAATCAGAAGAAAGAAAGAAGCATAAAAGAATAAAGTAAATACAAACTTCCAACTCGTGCCATGTTCTTTGCCTATGCGTTCATACAAAATGCATAGGGGTCTGGCCAGACACCATGTACCAAAAGTAAGGTGAAGATTTTTTATTTGGCTTTTTTGTCCTGTTCCAAGGACTTTTTTTCAATTATTAATTTATACATCGAAAGCCAACAATATTTTGGGAGATTACCTGAAATTACGGCCATGTACCTAAAATAGAAGTATGTTAAATTGAAGCATGAAAATTAAATATGTCTGGCCAGAACCATGTGCCACTTCGAGGGTTAAGGTTTAAATTATTTATGACATTATCAATATCTTAAAATAGAAAAACGATTACAACCTCGGGGCAATGTTCTGAAAATATTGCAATGATCACCAGGAAACGTTTGAATTTGTTGCCTTATTTGACTTATTGATTCTATAAAATGATGATTTAGATTATCTGCTATAGTTTGTTCATCATACACTGGCACACCTGCAGATATAAAATTTGTTTTAGACACTCTTCCAAGAACATTATTTAAAAATTTCCAACATTTTTTAGGGTCTCCATCAGTTCTTTCCAAATTTTCGTGAAAATAACTATTTCTGGACATTTTACAGGAAATCTTAATAACCTTGGTAACTCTTTTCAACAAACAACCATATTTACCAGACTTAGACTTCCGTCTCTTCACCAAAATCTTGCGCTTATACAATATTAAATTTTGCAAATTTGCATTAATCCATGCAGTCATTTCGAACCTTAACTGGTTTTTACACTTATAGCCTGTTCCTCGATTTCGAACGAAAAACTAGTCGAACGAAAGCAAGTCACTCGAATTCCAATCAATTTGGGTTTCTCTATTTCGAAAGCCTTCGATCGACTTGACTTACGTGTGTCGATTTTTGTTTCTTACGCATTTACAAATCACAGCAATGCCAGATCATATATTTTAAGCCTTTGTTACAATTTTCTTTAAAAGTACCAAAAATACTACTAAACTGCTTAAAAATAAAAACAACCCTTTTTTAACAGTGATCAGCTGTATATGAAAAATTAAATAAAAAATAAAAATAAAGAAATCAAATTTTATTTGATAATGTGTTTATTTTTTAAAATTTTTGTTATCGATTGGATGTGGGTGAGATTGTTAATCGGAAAGCTTTTCTGTTGTTTGTTGCTGTGGTATGTTCGGTGCGGTCACTGCTACAGTCCTGTTAGCTCTTGTAAAATAAAAAATGTAAATATGAGCTGCTTGTGGCAAACGTTAGCCACAAACAACACACACTTACCTTTTACCTCTCAGCAACAACGTAATAGGGGGTAAAACGGAGTTTAGTTTTCTGGTCAAATTTTCCTCCTCTGCAGAAAATTTGTTTGCTCCGAACACCAGAGTCCCTCTGGCAAAATCATTCCTTTCTTCCATATAAAATACAGGCGTCTTCGTCTGGTCCATTGTTGATTTTTTTAAACTAAAATTTAAAATTCTTAATAAACTATAAATAATTGTATTATTTTGTACTTAGCTTTTGTTATCCATTGCTTTTTTCATTTAATTTTGTTTTTAAAAATAACAAATATATATTTACTCGACAAAAAAATAGCAAGTGACTGATTTTGACATTTGCGTTCGCGCTGTTCGAAATAGAGAAATCAAATTTTGTATGAAAACTGTTTTCATTTGACTTGTCGTTCGAGTCATCGTTCGCATAGAAATAGAGTTAGTGAGACCCAAATCAGTTTTCTTTCGCATAGAAAGCGAACGAACGTGTTCTTTTGAAATAGAGGAACAGGCTATAAGGCTATTACTCATATAATTGTTAATCGCATTACTAATACTGTTTATAAGGTTTTCAGTCAGAACTGACGAATTAACATCCCCATATCAGCTCCAGCCAAACTACTTTGCAAATATTGTCGAAACTTACTGTAATCACACTGAGTCTTGTTAATCACAACGTATCTATTAGAAACAAAGTTAGTTTTTAGCTTACAACAAATTACGTAATGATCTGTTAATGGGCATTCTACAGAATCTACAAATATTTTCTCAGAAATATTACTAAATATATAGTCAATACATGTTGCACTGTTTGGTCTTGTCACCATAGCATGGTGGCTATGACAATCATCGTTTTTAAATAAATTTGACAGATCAGAAAACAAAGGGCTATTCAGTAAGTCAACATTCATATCTCCAATAACAACAAGAGGATTACGTGCATTATTCTCCATTAACGTCTCCAAAAATTTTAAGAAATTTTCCATTAAACATTTCTGAGAGCGATAAACAGACAAAACGTTCAAGGGTTTATTATCAATTCGAAAACTTTTTAATGAAATTGAAATATAATTTACAAAATGTTCAAACAATTTTCAACAGTAAACTGCAATTTCTCGCTTACATACAAAGATGTTCCACCGTACCCATCATTTCTGCAACAATGAACGTTTGAATAACCAGGAATTTTATAAAGTTGAGTTAAGCTTTCTTCAAACCATGTTTCTTGAATATCAATAATATCTGGTAGCCTTGAAAAGCTTGCAATTAAAGATTTGAATTTGTTAAATTTATTAATCGATGAAACGCTTCTAAAGATTACACTTACGATATTAAGAAACGAAAAATCTATGTTATATAAATAATTATTAAATTGAGAAAATTTACTAAAATATTGATATTGATTATTAATCATAAAATAAGGAAAAAAGTTGAATTTAAAATAACAAACAAAATATATAAAATTTACGTGGGAGAAACATACGATGCATCATCTTTAGTTTCACCATTATTTCCAGCAGCTTCAGCGTTTATCATAGATCTACGTACCCATGGTTTAGCGGTTGCTGTAGTTGCATTTATGTATAAGTAGCTGATCAACATCTTCTACACATCTTATTATCTGGGCTTTTGATATATCAGCTATCTTATAAAACACTCTGCCATCTCTAGCATATACATGAGCATATCCCACATTCTTCAAACTCCTGGCATAATTCAAAACGTTTAACGTCTCCTTACTCAAAAAATCATTTACAAATACACCACTAGTACTCTCATTCTCCTTCAATTTAGGTTTGGCAGTCATCAGATGATTTTTTGAATCTTTTGAAGTAAACTTTACAACAATTTTATCATTTGAGCTAGAATTTAGATTTTTATTTTGAAAAAAGTAAGCTTCGTCAATATTTTGCGATACTATATCAACACCAACACTCTTTAATAATTCAATAACTGAATCCATCGCAGTAACACCTTCTTTTACTTTAATCCCACTCACAATACAATCGTTTTTAACTCGTATGTCGTTTAACAACTTTATGGATGATTAAAGATCTTTAATTTCATTTTTCATTAATCGGTTTTCTTTCTCAACTTCAGTAAACCTCTTTTTGTTATCAGCGACACCTTTTAAAATTTCAACGTATTGTTTTGACATGAATTGTATTGCTTCTTGGATCTCAGTCAGCTGATTCAATTTATCTAGTTGCGTAAGTTGTATTTTTATTGACATTAATTCTTTTTGAATTCCTCCTTCCCCCTCTTCGCACTGATCACAAAAATACATCTCACTCTCATTATCTAATAAATGCTCAAACTGACGTTTATCTAAAGCGGTACATTGGTAATGGTATTTTTTTCGGCATTTATCACACTCAAGAGAATCATCTTTTTCTTTTATTGTTTTTTTACATCGAACACAAATAATTTTTTTAATTTTAATGATTTTTCGCTGCTTTTCTGCACAATTTTTTGATAGCCACGAGTTTGTTTTTTATGTACAAACTGTTTTTGAGTTTCAAATGCGATTAAATCCACAATAATTAATTTTAAAACTTCAAAGATATAACACTACCAAAAATATATGCTTATTCACAAGGATTGCCAACTATTTATAGTAGTCGGTTTTAAGTAAGCTGTAGCGTTTTATTAAAGTCGTGCACGTATCATCTGGTCTTATACCGTCTACACCGCGCTTTTTTTTGCATTGAGGCTTCTTAAAATGTTAAACACTTCCCCCTTACTAGTATATCTAAGATATATTGTGTTTGGCATTGCTGTTTGAATTAGATCAATTGTTTTGATACCACATTTGTGAATTATATTTTGAACATTTGCATTATAGTTTATTAAAAAGTTTTTTATTACATTTTCTAAATTTTCGTTTTTAAAAATTTTTAATATCGTTTTATCAATATTGCTTGATTTTTTTCGATAATTTCATTAATTATAAAATAAAACAAAATATTTTTTGCAGTTTTTAGTTTTTTATTTAAGGAATCCTGTATTGTTTGTATTGAAATTCATATTATTAATTGTTTTTATTGTTTAACCATTTTTTATAAAGTTCATCCCGATCATTGCAACATTTTATTAATTCACCACTTAACCACTGTTTGGATGATTTTTTTTTCATATATTTTACAAAACGTTTCCTGATTTTATTAAACAAGATTGTTTCAATCGGTTTTCATTATTTGTTGGTTTATTTTGAAACTATTTATTACAGGGTCCTAAAAAGTTATTTGGCGATCCCTGGAGTTCTTCTTCTTCTAAATTGCAAAATAAAGAGTAGTGATTAGATATATTTTGCATAAACACATAGACGACTGCGGCTACACGACTATATGACTACACGAACGATTATTCATGTATGCTACAGAGAACTGCAAAATCAAATTTTTTCTTGATTTAATCATACACAAAAATTCTTGTTCGCATTTAATAATTCAACAAAATTCACTGTAGAATAAAATCAGCATCATGTTACTGAATGCGTAATTGGGATCAGTGTGAATCATCTGTCGACTAAGTTTTATGCAAATGTAATCACTCAACAAAAAGTCAGCGTTGAATAAATCAGAATAAACAACAAACAATGCGTATGAGTGTAATCATAATCAAAACAAAATAGAAACACATTTCATAAATGCACATTAGGGTGGGACTTAAATCCGCTTTTTTAGAATTTTTATTAGTAATACAATACTAAAAATATTTTTTTTTGTGAAATAAAAAATATTTGTTGGAAAAAAAATTTAGCTCGATATCTCAGGCTTGGCTAATACGGAAAAATTTAAATATTGTCTAATTTTTTTTTCATCTATTTTGATTGGAAAATTAGGCAATATTTAACTTTAACCGGATTGGGACAGCATGAGATATCGACCTAAATTAAAAAAAAAAAATTCACAAAGAACAATATTTTTGGTATTATTAATAAAAATTCTAAAAAAAACGGATTTTAGATCCACCCTAATTTATGAAATGTGTTTATACAAACACACCCCCTTTTTATAGATAAGAAACTATTTTGTTTTAATTATGAATACACACATACGCTTTGTTTATTGCTTTTTCTGATTTATTCTACATCAAAATAATTATTGTTGACTCACACGAACAGAATAAAATCAATGGTATAAAAACGACCGATGATTATAAATCAGTGACAACAATTTGCACATCGTTTTATTGATTTTAAATCATCAACAAATATGTGTATTGGAGTATGTTCAACGTTTGAACGCAAACACATATATATGTATTCTTGTGTTGATTGCGTATGAACGTTTTGCAATCAGCATTTGCAGTTCTCTGGTACGCTATTGATATGGGATAACTTAGATGCTGTGGATCAATTATTATTGATCCAAAAGAAAAAAAATATTTAAAAAGAAAAATGTTTTCTGTTTTTTGATTTTTTTTTTTTATTTATTTTCCAAGTACAATTATAATCTAAAATTATGTAGGTCTCAGCGCCTTATAGGCATTATTGAGACAAGCTTTCAAATTTACATTGGTGTACATATTACAATGTATTTTACTTCAATAAAATTTATTTTACAAAAAAAAAGAAAAAAATAGAAAGCATTTATTTACAATAGAAGCGTTTCAAGGTTTCCATTCAAGTGGTCTTTAAGATTCGATTTAAAAATAGATATTCTATTTGTGGTTTTTAAGCTCACAGGCAACTTGTTGTATTCAAAAATACCCATATATTCAATACGCTGCTTTGTAGTTTCTAATCTACATCGTGACATCCAAAGGTTCTCTTGGTTTCTTGTGTTAAAAACAGATTGGTTTTGCAGAAAATTAACGGTGTGATAACCTATATTGTGCAAGGACTTATATATATACAGTATTGTTCGTAAACTAAGCAACCGTTTCATGGTACAAATTCAAAGTCTCATGATAGTTTTGTTTACAAAGTTTTTAAACTTCAATTATTTTTTTATTATTTTATTATAAGTATGGTTTATAAGGAAAATAAAAACAATTAATTTTCAATAGTACTAAGGAAAAAATATTTACAAAAAAACATAAAACTCTATATTCAGCTGTTCGTAATCTAAGCAACTTTTTAATATTTGGTGTAATATCCCTTGTTTTTTATAACTTCTCGACATCGTTTTGGCATAGACTCAATTAACCGTTTAAGTGTAGTTTTACTTATACGGAACCATTCTTTTTTAAGGCCCAAAAGTAGCTCATTTTTATTTTTAAATCGACAGCTGCCGATCTTCCTTTTGAGTATTCCAAATAAATTCTCAATTGGGTTTAAATCTGGCGATTGGGCCGGCCACTTCGTGACTTGGACCCCCTTTGTTGTAAACCACTCTTTTACAAGCTTTGAGGTGTGTTTAGGGTCGTTGTCGTGCTGAAACTCCCAACGCAGCGGCATTTCCCATTCGGCGTATGGGAGCATATGGCTTTCTAAAATGTCCCGGTATACAAATCGATCCATTTTTGTATCGATCTCGATGAAGGGCCCTACTGCTGTTCCAGAAAAACAGGTCCACACCATGACATTACCACCGCCAATTGACCAATTGAGATGTTGTTTTGCAAACTCAAGCCTAAAATTACGGCAAAGTTTCAAATTCGTTACAGGGTCTAGGAATTTCAAAACTTACCTTTTTTTTAAATGTTTCTTGGTTAAAATTGGTTTCTTGGATGGTCTGTAGCTTCTTAGGCCATTTTGTAAGGCACGTTTCCTTACTGTGCTAGAACTTATATTTAAGTTAAGATCCTGAACAATTTTTTTTTGATGACACAAAAGGATTTTTTTTAATATAACGAACGATTTGTTTGTCCTCTCTGTAATAAGTTTTTCGTGGTCGACCTTTAGAATAAATTGTATTTACCGACCCAGTCGCTTTATATTTTTTTATAAGTCGAGAAATTATTGACTTATTAATATTAAATCTTTTGGAGATCGAAATTTGCGACTCACCATTTTTAAAAAAATTTATAATTTTCTCTTTTAGATCTTGTTTATATTGTACACGCGGCATAGTAAAAAACCCAGATCACGAGATGACGATCGAAAAGCAACTAAAATATTTAATGATTCACACTTGAAAAATAGAAAAATGTTGAAAAGAAAGTGAAAAAATACCGTTAGACCTCTTATTTTGAAGGTCACTTAGCAGCGACGAAAAAAGTTGCTTACATTACGAACAGCTTTTTATGTAGTATATTCGTTTGACTATTTGTAATATTCGATTTTTAGACTAGAGCATAATTTTGTTATTGTTGGTTTATAGGTGGCTCATCAAGTAATTACAAAAATATGGGCCATTCCACATAAAATCATATACAAAGGCGTAATTAGAACTTGAATGCAATTCAAAAATCGGTTGCTTAGTTTACGAACAATACTGTACATAAGCACTTGATACTTATACAATCCATTGATTGGCAAAATTGACTTACAAACAATATTATAAAGCGATAGTGTTGCATAAGTAATCGGTAAATTGTGTACTACTTTTAGTGCCCTATTTTGCATACTCTGTAGCGTTTTTAATACAGTTGTTTTTTTGTATCCGTAAATTATAGCCATATAATTCAAGTGACTTTGTATTAACGCTTGATATAACAAGAGCTTAGTTTCCTTATTAAGTTTATATTTTAATTTATATAATATACCAATAGCCGGTGCGATCTTTGATTTGATTTCACATATATGTTCATCCCAAGAAAGGTTACTTTGCAACGTTATTCCAAGGTATTTAACGGCATGCGTTTCGTAAATAATTTTTCCATCGACGTATATGTTGAAATTACTGTTCATAGCTGGCGAATGTGGCCTAAACCGAACTAACTTGGTTTTATCAGCATTCAATATCAATTTGTTCAACCTAGCAAACTCAAAAATTAAGGAAACATCACGTTCAATAGTTGTTTTTAAAGCCAAGTCATACTTATGCGGATAAAAAAGACATACATTATCTGCGAACATATATAAACGACCTGTGAGGTTCAAATGACTAATATCATTTAGATAAATACAGAAAAGCAGAGGGCCCAAACAGCTACCTTGCGGCACGCCACACTCGACGTTCAATAAGCTACTTTTAGAACTGTTAATCTGCACAAACTGTTTGCGATTTTTAAAGTAACTTTCAAAAACCTTTAGCTCCCTTCCAGCTACACCATAGTATTTTAGTTTTTTTAACATTATTTTATGATCAACTAGATCAAAAGCTTTTGAAAAATCTAAAAACAGACCCGCTACTCCTTTTGCTCCTTGATCCAAGCCATTACAAACAAAATTCACGACATTTACAACTGCCTCATCAGTTCCGCATCCTTTTTTAAAACCAAATTGATGTTTCTAAATGTAATTATTAGCTTCGAAATATTGCAAAAGGCTTTTATGTAGCAATTTTTCAAAGACTTTATCAATCGTCGAAAGAACTGCAACCGGACGAAATTTATCAACCGTAGTAGCATTTGAAACTTTCGGAATAGGAACTATTTTGCTGATTTTTAAGCAGTCTGGAAAAACAGATGAGCTTAAAATTTTATTAAAAATTTTAACTAATATTGGCACAACAACATCTTTATTCTTAACTAGCAATCTAGGCGTAACTCCATCACATCCAGTAGACTTTTTCACATCCAGCTTACTTATTATAGTTTCCATTTCCTCAGCAGTAACTGTAGAAAGAGAAAAACGATCATAAGTCTGACACAAAGTTCTAAGCTGATTACAATTATCATCTGGATACTCAACTATCTGTTGTTTTAATTCATTTACAGACTCTATAAAATAACGATTAAAATTTTCGGCTTTTACACTATCATCACATATTGGTATTGCCGTCGATGTCATTAGATTAAAATTTCTCTTTTGAACTCTTCCAAGTATATTGTTTATAAAATTCCAACTTTTTTTCGTATCTCCACTTATTTCATTTAAATTATCATAATAGTAATCGCTTCTAGCTGATTTACAGGCAATTTTTATTATTTTGCTTATCCTCTTCAACAAGTCTTCATAATATCCACCTTTGGACTTTCGCCGTTTAATCAAAACTTTACGTTTAATTTGTGACTGAGTGTTGTAAAGAAAAACTATTTATTGTGCTATGTTTTCAATATCTGCCGTATTTTTTTATTAAGATTGTATTTGAATTTTTATTTCTTCTTGCGAATATATTGCCATTGTTACGCCAAACAAATTTCTAGTTCGACTCTTTGGATTTAGATTTTGCTGACCAAAGTAGTCGCCTATTGTAGGTTATCAACTCTTCGTTTATGTACATAAAATCGTTTTCTCTAATAACATTTGCTCCAATTCTATGCCTTTCGATTTTTTTTTATTATCTCTTTTTGTTTATTGAAGAGAATTCGACAATTATTTTGCTTCTTTCTTTGCCAACCGATATGCATTTATAATGCTCGGTTATAGGCTTTTTACACTGAACAACATCTTTGTAAGCGCATGAACGATGTTAAAAACGTGAAACATGTATTTACCTTGGCAACATCTTTTATCTGTTATTTATTCAGCTTTGAAAAAAAATAAAGAAAAAGACGCATAATTTTCGTTAAAAATAAAAAATGGATTTAGAGAAAGCATTAATCATTGGAGTAGTTGTTGCTTTGCAACAACAAACCCGAATTTTAATGCAGTACATTGAAATATTAAAGGCCATTCTGGAGGATGATGAAGAAGAATTTTTAGTAGACATAAGTATGAAATTCTTACATGTGTCGCTCATTTTCCTTTGTTGAAATAATTTTTTTTGTTTATTTTCTGCAATGTCACTAGATGGCACAAGAATCGATTTTTTTGTAATTTTTTAGTGATGACACTTAAAATCGGAAAGATGTAAGATGGAACAAAATGAAAAAGGATCATCTTTTGTAGATGTAGAAAGATGTAGAGTTTTTGGCCTGTATAATTCTTATGGGAAGATGTTAACATCTTTGCAAATTGATGAAAGATGTAAGATGTAGCTCAGTGACAAAAGGCTATTAGTTTTATGAATTCAATAAATAAATAATGTCATTATCGTTTACCACTACATCTAATGAAGCTGAAATGTTTTTAATAACGTTATAAGCAGGTATTTTGTCATCTGGTACATTCTTTATCTCTATATTTCTCTTGAGTATTTGTTGCTCTAATTTATTTATACGTTTCTTTATCCTTTTCTGCTAAAGTATTGCTTATTGTTTCTAAATTATTTTTTATGTCTCCTTGCATGATATACATATTTGTTGATATTTGGTCTATTGTGGTTTTTATTTCTCGCATATTAGAGTTAAGTTCTGTGACTTCGGATTGTACTGGGCATTTTTTTTTTTTTTTTGTTTTGCTTAACGATATTAATAATACATCCTCTTTAAAACGTTTATTTATTTCGATTACAACAGAATCCTTATCTCTTTGTTGTTTTTGCCGATTACCTTTGTTGAGCTTCATGATTGACATATTCATTTAGCCTTACTTTCTCTATCCATGCTTGCATATTCACGTTTCTTGATCGATAAACAGGGAAAAAAGTGATAGGCGGAGCTGCATTTGGAGCACTTTATTTAAGTGATGTTATTTATGAAGAAGTTGCAATCATTGCAGAGAATTTCTGTTTTATTAACAGGAGCCATTTTAATTTATTATTTCGTTTTATTTCAAAACCGTGCAAAGGCAGTGTTAGGTATACTATTTTTTATAAAAAATTTTATTAGACACGGATTTTTTTTTCGTTTATTGTTTATAATTTATTAATTCATAGTTTTGTGTAACAAAATATAGTCAAAGTATATGCTTTTTTATTTAATATTTATTTAAAATATTATAAATTTAAAGAATTAAAAAAGGAAATTTTATGGAGCACAAGCAAAACACGTCCGATCGCAATGAATTTAGAGTAATTCGGTTGCGACAAACAAATATATCGGTGTATCCAACCAAACTATTCGGTTGGCAAGAAATTCGGTTGTTATAATTAATCTGTTTTCTCTATGTATAGAGATTAATAAACAATCATCAATATAACAGATCTTCAAAAAAAAACGATCGAATGCAGCACTTGTCCAAAAAGTATATAATTTACTATATTGTTTTTTACACTCTACCAGAAATTCAACATGATACAGAGTTCAGCGGCAACATGTTTAAATGAGAGGGCAACATTTTCAAAGTTGCTAATGTGTTTAAAAACTTTAATTTTGGTGTATGCAGTGCTGCCACATAAACATATTAATTTTTTATCCGTTTTTGGGATTCTTAACTGTTAACCAGTTTTTTCATGAAAACAATTTACTTTTCAAATTATTGCATTTTTTATAGGTTTCTTAATTATATGTTGCAACAATTAATAGCATATTTATTCTCTTTATTATGTATTTTTACCATAGAAATGCGAAATAATGGATATGAATAGACAGAGTTGGTCAATGTGTGTACACACTTTAATACTTTTCATGTCAATGTTATGTTTGAATTCGTAACTATTTTTTAACACAATTGCAAAGTTTGGTTGTATTTTTTTACTTTAGAACATTTTGCATAAAATAATCTTTAAAAAGTAAATGTCGCATTCATTTATCGGCTCAAATAAATATTTCACTCACTTTAGCAAATTTTCTGTTTATTTTTTTTTTTCAATTTTCAAAACTGAAACGATTAAAAAAATCACCCTTTATATTAAAATTTATGCAGCATCCGACCTTTGTGAACAGCAGTCACAAATATTTTTACTTTATTTTTCACATGCATTCAGAGTTGGGCCAAAATCATTACCATTACGTTTCCATTACCATTGCTTCACGAATGTTTTATCTTACTTACTTTAAAAAAGGAAATGGTTAAAAATAAAATTATTAAATATTTCGAACAGCTCGAACGCAAATGTCAAAATCAGTCACTTGCTATTTTTTTGTCGAGTAAATATATATTTGATATTTTTAAAAGCAAAATGAAGTAAAAAAATCAATGGATAACAAAAAGTAAGTACAAAATAATACAAATATTTATAGTTTATTAAGAATTTTAAATTTTAGTTAAAAAAATCAACAATGGACCATCCGAAGACGTTTGTATTTTATATGGAAGAAAGGCCTGATTTTGCCAGAAGGACTCTGGTGTTCGGAGCAAACAAATTTTCTGCAGAGGAGGAAAATTTGACCAGAAAACTAAACTCCGTTTCACCCCCTATTACGCTGTTGCTGAGTGGTAAAAGGTATGTGTGTGTTGTTTGTGGCTTACGTTTGCCCAAGTAGCTCATATTTACATTTTTTATTTTACAAGGACTTTAGCAGTGACCGCACCGAACAGACAACAGAAAAGCTCTCCAAACAACAATTTTACCCACAACCAATCGATAACAAAAATTTTCACAAATAAACACACTTTCCAAATAAAAATTGATTTGTTTATTGTTATTTTTTTATTTCATTTGTCATATACAGCTGATCACTGTTTAACAGGGTTGTTTTTGTCTTTAAGCAGTTTAGTAGTATTTTTGCTACTTTTAAAGAAAATTGTAACAAATGCTCAAAATATATGATCTGGCATCTCTGTGATTTGTAAATGCGTAAGAAACAAAAATTGACACACGTAAGTCAAGTTGATCGAAGGCTTTCGAAATAGAGAAACCCAAATTGATTCGAATTCGAGTGACTTGCTTTCGTTCGACTAGTTTTTCGTTCGAGATCGAGGAACAGGCTATAATTGTAGTATTGGATATTACTCAAAGAATTCGGGATGAACAAAGGTAAGACAATGATGTTACAAGCATTTCATTGCAGTAAATAATTTATAGGAATTTTTTGAGAGTGCTAAGACACATACTTCGTGATGGCCAAAATCCATTCGAGATGACAACCGACGAGCACTTCATGGATTTATATCGGCTTGCTTAAGTGAACTATATTTGGTGCGCGTATGAAGTCTAATATTACTTAAAGAAAAAAAAACATTTCATAAAGAATATAAATAAATAAACCTTAAGTCGCTACAATTCTTTTTCCATTTTTCACCGTCCTTTTGGGTCCCACTAAAACTGTTAAGGCTCGCCGCTAATTCGTTACACTTTTCGTCTCTAAATTTGGCACCGTCTGCAGTTACAAATCTGTAAATATGGGGTTAATAAAATTGTGCTTATGGTAATTAAACTACTTATCGTTTGCAATGTCCACATGCTTTTCTAAAAAATTAATTACTCCTTTTGGCTTTCGCTGGCACGCTTTCCCCTTACAACCTTGTCTATGTTTATTTCACTTATAAATAGTCTGTGTAAACAATTTTTTCATATTAAAATATTTTGACAGTTTTTTGCACTGTTACACAAAACAAGAATCGCTAGTGCTGTGCAATCGTGAAAAAATCTTGTTTCGTTCCACTTTTTCATATGAAAACGTTTTGATATTTCTTTACACTTTTTCACAGAACGCGAATCAAAAGTACTATGAAAACGTGAAAAATCTTTTCATTTCACCGTTTCACAAAACGAGAATCGACCCTCAGAAAACTGCAATGGGTAGTGAGTAGAGTTGAATGATGTTCATGATTTGTTGTACTTAGACTAATTGAAATTTTGTCGAACCTCATACTCATTCTAAAGCAGTGCTGTTCAAAAATAAAAATGTAGTTGTGTTGGTGAGAAAATAAGAATTGCACTGTAAGAAATGTTCAATGGGTTAATGGCAGTATTAGTATTTGTAGCAATTTATTTTTTATTGAAAATATAAAACTGTTAATGTTTTGTGTAAAACAGTTTTAAAGAAATATAAATTAAACAAAAAGTAAATTTTTGAAAGAAAAATAATAAATACATATATACATTAGGGGGCCTTTTTTCATTGCATAAAAAACAAAAAGTTGTAAATTTTTTCCATATATATTAATGATTTCATTATATTTACATATTAATAAAAATATCTTTAATATGCTGGATTTATTATGTTAAAAAAATGCAATTTTTGGAAGGAAAAAAATACATTCGTTGGAATAAATGACTCGAATAAAGGACTTGAATTTTTCAAAACATTTCAACTTTTATATTAATTTTTTCAGTGCATTAAAGAAAAATCAGCATTTTTTATAAGTTTTTAGTTATATGTTGCAACAATTAATAGCATATTTATTCTCTTTATTATATATTTTTACCATAGAAATGGGAAATAATGGATATGAATAGACATAATTGGTCAATGTGCGTGTACACACTTTAATACTTTTCATGTCACAATGTTATGTTTGAATTCGTAACTATTTTTTAACACAATTGCAAATTTTTGTTGTATTTTTTACTGTATTAGACATGTCTAATTTTAGTTAAAATAAATACTATATTGAACAAATATTATATTTTTATATGAAAAATCTGAAAACATACATGAATAAAAAAAAAAAAACATTTTTTTATGAAATAATCTGAAAAATCTCTAGCATCCCAAAAAACGGCAAAAAAAATAGTTAAAATTGGTTATATGGCAGCACCGCTAAACACTACTAAAAGTTGCTGACCAAAACTCACCTTTGTTGCCGCCAAACTATGTTCGTGTTCTAAGAGAGTTCTAAAAAGTTCGTGAGAGAGAAACATACTCTATAGTTTGGCGGCAACAAAGGTCAAAAAGTATATAATTTTCTATAGAGTATGTTTCTCTCTCACCAACTTTTTAGTACTCTCTTAGAACACGAACATAGTTTGGCGGCAACAAAGGTGAGTTTTGGTCGGCAACTTTTAGTAGTGTTTAGCGGTGCTGCCATATAACCAATTTTAACTATTTTTTTTTCCGGTTTTTGGGATGCTAGATAATTTGTCATAAATAACGAACGGATGTATTGTAGCCTGATCATTATTCCAATGGTATCCTTGCACGGCATCTTGTACAAGAAATGCATCATTTTCAGCAAAGTCCATTTGAATTAACATTTCTCCTGATAACAGCGCCGCTCTTTTATTGCTGATAAATTCAGATTGTCGCTTTGCTATGAAATGATGCGGAATCAGAACTTTGATGTGTTCAGTAAAATCGCTGACAAATGATTCTTTGTTGGTGGTTAACGTTTCCAGAACACATCTAATCGTTGTATTCCACTTTTTGTATATTATTTCTTCAGTTTGGTTATTTTCAAAATGTTTTAGCATATGCGTTTTTAGATTATTTAAATTTTTGAAGCAGTGACCACACATTGAAACGCAACACTCGCTTTTTTCTATGTCACCATTACAAGCAACGAATTTGAGAACATCTTTGTAGTCGGTAAATGTGCATTCTCCTTCAATACAAATTGATTTTAAGCCACTTTTTTCAAACATCAATTTCATATTCTGATGCAATGTGCATACACAGATATTTTGCTGGTTTCCAACTCCAAGTTTCATACAATTTTTTGGCGTTAACATTGTAAATTTTGTAAAACCCACTTTGGCCAAGGGGTTTTTTTTTTAATTCGTAGTAAGATTCGCGTAGTGAAGATAACATCAGTCCTTTTTGAACTTTTTCACGTAAGTTTCCTTGTTTAACAGTAATTGAATCTTGCGATCCTGGCATCATTCGGCTAATTTCATCATCTTCATAAAATAACTTGACTGTGCTTAGAGTTTCGATTGGTAAACAACGTCTGCTCATTTTTAAAAGATTGATATCTGCAAACTTCGTTTTATTCCATTGAATATCTTTACTTTTTTTGATACAATCGTGAGATATAACATCCCCAAAACGATCTTTAATTTCTGCGTGACTCATATTGATTGGTAAGAGAGATAAAAGTTTTTGCTGTTCCAAAAGATTTGAGCTGTTCTCTATTTGATATTTGATGTTTTGCAAAATTTCTTCGTAAATGGCTTTGACGTTTTTAAGTTGCGCTGACAAATCAGACAATGGATCAGCTCCAAGTGAATCTGCTACATTTTCAAAATTTGCAGTGATTTTCTATTTCTGTATGCATTTCGTTTGATATATTTCCTTTTAAGAGGCGACATTTGGTTTGGTAGATGAGGAATAATATGATCATTTATATTTTCAATGAGTTCGTTGCTTTCGATGTTTGTATTACGGCTGGTACAAGTTTGAAGTTCATTCAATTCTTCGCTAATTTCATCGCTGGGCGTTGTTGGTAAATAATTTGAGACTTCATTCTGGATTCATTACGACTGCGCGCTTTTCTCAGTGTATTCCGGCAAGTTTCGCAAATACGGCTACAATGAATGCTGGCGACAGCTGGAAAATATTCAATTATATTTGCAGCCTCGTTTTCACTTATTTTACGAAGCGCAACACTTATTAGATATTTTTATGCATCTGTACTTATTGTTTGAACTCATATTCACTCTAATTTTTAAAATATACGCGAAAAATTGTAATCGCTTGTACTTTTCGCGTTCGTTGGCACTTGTTGAATGACAAAAATCGATAAGGAACACCTATAAATACTACGTATTTTTCAATATTTTACTGGCAGGTGCTTATGAATGGGTGCATATTTTAAGGGTGGCTATATTCCTGATTCAGCCACCCGTTTTGAAACGTTCCAAAACATGAGCACTCATAAATGTGGACTCAATTTCTGTAAAAAAATCATGCAGGTAGCCAACGGAAAAAACCCAAATTATTTAAAATCTGCACTTTCCTGTTTTCCTTTTAATTGTCCACGAACATTTATGACCGTTTTTTAGTTTGTTACCGCAATCATAAAAATCAAATAACCTTTTGTTTATTACTTTTTTTTTTAATTCTGAGAACCATAAAAAAAGTCATCAATGTTTTTTCCAAAGAATTTTTCAGACAAAAATAATAATAATAATTTTACGACATATTAATTAATTTTCCGGGGACAATGTTTATTTTTTTTACCTGTAAATATAAAATATAAGGGCAATTACTAGAAGTGACACTACTTAATAAATTATATAAAAAAAACTAAAAAAGAACCCATTTTTATTTTTTGATATGGTATAGGTGAAGGATAAACCTTTCTAAAAAAATAATACACTGTAAAAAAACCCTTGATCTTTTTGGATTTTTCGTTAGTTAAAATTTTCTTTTTGTTATAAATTTTTTACAGTGTAATTTTTTTTAAACCTGTCATAAAGCCTGTTAAAATATCTTTTTAATGATACCAAGATCATGTAAATCGGTTCAGCCGATTCTGAGTTATTGTAGTTTAAGTGGAGCTCTTTTCGACTATTTTCGCGTTTTTTCGAAAACTTTCCCACTGTGCCACGCCCAAAAAATCGCAAAACAGTCATTTCTAAAAATGAGAGTTTGTTTGTATTGATCAAATTTAGCTATAAACAAAATTTCATCGATATCTGAGGTGGTCGGGTTCAAAATTTCAGTTTTATCTCGATTTTTAAATGAAATTCATCATTTATTACATATTGCATTCATTTCCCATGTAAAATCGCGTGCTGAATCCAAAAATGGAGTCAAAAAGTGCAAAAGTAGAAAATTTTTTGGGATATTGCCAAATTTTCAAATTTTTAATTTTTTAAAAAAGTGATTTTACTTAATTAAAAATATCTCAGGAACTGTTTTAAATTCATTTATTTTTTAATTAAAGCTTAATAAATTCATACAATATAATAAGCTATTGCACTAACAAGGGTTTGGTTCAGCCAAATCCGATCTCTCGGATCTTAATGGTATTCAGATATCTTATAGAGGAACAAAAAATAAGGACGGGTGTTTTTTATAGCAACTCAATCCCGCGTTTAAGGGTTAAAAGACGGGTCCCAAAAATATATAATTATTGTATGGGAGCATGTCTTATATATATAAACATCAAACATATTTTTATGCAGTGTGAAAGTACTCGAAAAAAACAAAAATATTTGTAGCAATATCATATATATTTCAATCCAGGGTTGTCACAATTTTCACATTTTTTAAATATGGATGAAAAAAGCTTTTTGGGCAAAGTCGAATTAAACCTATACGATTTGAAATATCAAAAAACCATCAGACACCCCTTCGTTTAAATTAAATAAACTTCAATATATGTCATTTAGAGCTTAAACCAACTGCAATTCCAAAACGTTTTTTTTAATATTCGAAACATATTTTGACTAACAAAAAATATTGTACATTTCTGAACACATTTATATGCGCCTTCAAAATACCTTTAATTTGATATATATATCGTCTATATGTAGTTTCTCTGAAAAGACAGGCAAAAATAAGAAAAACGTAATTTTAGACCCCACTTTTTAACCCCTAAATGTGAGATTTGGCAGCTATAAAAAATACGTGTCATTCATTTTTTCACAACCTGCTCATAAAAACAGTAAATTGTTAATCCTCCCTGAAATATTTCTATATAAACTTACAATTTTCTACCTATGTATATTTGTATGTATATAGTATAAATATACACTTGTTTTCACATTGATGAGTTGAATGAGCTAAATGATTCAACTCAATAGTGAGTATGATAAGTATTTTCGTAAAATTATAAATACAAATGAGTAGATTGATGAATCATACAAATTTGGGATGGTATGAGTATGATGTCGACGTTGGAATTATATTCATTGCAACTTGTACTTATTGCGTTATTGTATGTGTACATATGAGTTTATTTTTAATGACTCTACTCACTTATATTTAAAATTTCATGAGTCAGTATGAATAGCGAAAAAAACGATTCATTGCTGTTAATATAAAGTTATCGATAATCAATACAACACGAATGTATTGGAAACTCTGTTATTCTATTCATAAGAATGTCATAAAAACAAACTATGGTAAATATTGAATAACTGTAGCTTACCATAAATCTAGTTTTTTTACAAATGAATTATTAATAAAGTTTATATAGAAGTTAAAACATCCTAACAATTGCTAATCTCTGTACCACACACTACACTTCATGGAAAATAATATAAGTTTTGAAAGAAAGGTCGAAAATGTTCATTACAAAGTTCACGACCAAACTGTCAAAATATATTCAAGAGCAAAAAGAAGAAAAATGCAACAGCTACAACAGAAAAACAAAAACGGTTATCAAATCTAGGATGCATAAACTTTCCCAAATTTATGTTTTTTACTGATGCCCGTATACTTACCAGTGCTAAGACGAACAAAAACCAATAGATATCTAAGCACTGGTATAATGGATTCATTACTTAAGCGTAAACGTAATGCTTCGTAAACGTAAACGGGGAACTTGTGTATAATTCAATATTGATCAATATTTTCCTATTCTGTAGACGAATTCCCATTTGAAGTAAATTTTGGCAGTTTTTATCCTGGATGTCACGCCCACTAGAGAAAAGGGACGGTATATTTAAAAGCACATTACACTTTTAATCTGTGGGCTTCTTTTATTAATAATGGTCATTTCCGTAACTTCAGATCAATTTGACAAAATTTGAACAGTTTAAATAATGATTCGATTTTTACTTTTTTAGAGTTTTATACATTATTTTGTACGATAGTGTAAATAATTTTTGTCTTTGAATTTTTCGTTCGAATTTCTTATCCGGACGTTAGTTCAAGTTAAAAGTTAACGCGTAAAATTATTCACGTTACCGGTTAACCAGTTTTTTATTTTACATTAACACGGTATCTAAATTTTTGAACTGTGTAAAATTTAAATAACGATATTAACCCTTTTTAGCATGATGAATGAAATTTCCATTAAAACATTTATTAAACAAAAAATTTGTAAACAAACAGGTGTATTGTTATTGAATAAATTGGAGCACAGCTGTCATAAAAATAACAAGTATCACTATCAATTAAAAGGTTTTAACTTGCCGCTCCGAAAAAACGTGTAGAATTTTGTGTATTTTTAGGAAACTAATCTGAAATTTTTTGGAATATAAAAGTGATGAGTCGAAAAATGTTTGTTTTCAATTTTCAGTGTTTGATATTCTATTTGTTTAGCACTGAGCTAAACATGTGACTGCGTCGTAATGGATATTTCCATGATACTGTTTTTTATTTATTTTTATTATCTATTTACACTAGAATATTTTTCCCTTAATAGGTGTATTCGACGTACGTTAACGCGGGTGGCCGCGGGAACCCAATCTTACCAGAAAGCGTTTCTTGTAACAAAACTCGGGTAAATGAGAGCGTTCATGAGAGATTAATTGTGTTTCTCATTTTACCAGAACTTACCCACACTTTTTGTTTGGGTAAAATGGTGAAATTGTCAAATCATCAGCTGTTGCTAATAAATTAGGTGTTTTGCATTTTTGAAAAAAATTAAAGTTAAATAAAAATTTATTATAAAGAACTTTTCCTTCTTAATAATGAAAAATACATTTGAAAATGTAAATAGATAGATTATATTTATTATTTAAGCTGTTTTTTAATATGAATAAATTTGACGTTTATTTTTCGGTATGAAATATGGTTTTGTACGTTCGCAGTATTTTGGGCATTTTTATGTTTTTGTGAGAGAATTTTTTGCTTACTCTCATTTTACCAGACTTTACCCAAAATTACCATTTGGGCTGATTCAGGTAAATTGTATACCTTGAAATTAATTTTTACCACATTTGTATTACAAATGTTTTATAAACTCTGCACCTGAAAAATTTAAATTGTCGGTTGATCTTACTTAAGATAATTGTATTTTCAAATATATTATAAATTAATTATTTTTTATTATTTGACTAGCTAGCTCAACCAACCACCTATAAGCTTATTTTTTTAGAAAACCTTTCGATAAGAAATGTGTGTATTTTTATCGTATGACGCTCTCTATTGAGAACACAACACTCAAAATTTTGATTGATTAATTTGACACTAAATCCGAAAATTTTGCATGATTTATTAACAAATTCAAAATTTTAAAAGTTTTTCAACAACTTTAACAGGCTTAATTAACTAACAACCATTAATTTATTACTATTAAGCGGATATGTTTTCTCATTTGGCTAGTTAAAATAGTTAAAAATATGTGCAAAAATTAGAAATGTATATATTTCAGTAAAAAAGATGCTAACTGACGCTAAAAACCTGGTATTGGGATTATTCGAATTTAGGAAAAAACCCGAAGCCGGTCGGCTTTTTAAAAATGACCCAGCAAAAAAAATGGTAGTCATTCTGCGACTATAACTTCTTTCATTGCTTCCTAAACTTCAGTTGACATTCTTTTATGATTTTTCGGTGTTATTCTAAGGCACTTCCAAAAGAATTCATGTGTTCATATTTCAAATGCAGTGATCTGGATATAAACCCGATGCATATCTTAAAATATCACTCTTCATTACTTCTAAAGCATAAGTTATAGAAGGTATATGTATATTTTTTGAATCTAAAGCATTTAGTCAAATTGAAAAAATAGTTCTGATGAAATTTTTTGATTTTTTTATTAAATCATTTTTTTATATTTTAGTTTAAAATTTCATGAGGGTTAAAATTTATGCAGTTTTGCAATTTTTAATAAAAATTTAGAAAGTTAAGTAAAACAAATTCTTTAAACTTTAATTGAAACTAGCTGGCCTGTCATATGCAAAATATTTTTTGACGACGCAATCTATGAATTTTTGCATTATGTTCATTATTTAACGCTACACCATTTCCAGTTTAATTTAGAATTTATCAAAATAATTTAAAAATTGTAAAAAAATTATTTTAAATTGCCCAAAAATGTTTCAAAATTGTGCAAAAATTATTTAAAATTGTTCAAAAATATTTTAAAATTGTCTAAAAATCTTTCAAAATTATACAACCAGTCTTTAAATTATCCAAACATATTTTAAAATTTATCTAAAATTTCATTAAAATTTTTGAAAAATAATTCAAAAGTGCTTTTTTACTAATGCAGAATTATTTATTTGTTTTAATAAAGAGTATTTGTATATCAATGCATACATTTCGCTTCTTTAAACTTATTTTTCTGCATTCTTATGAATTAAATTTTCATCAAAGCTTAAATGCTACAAAGTATATGAACATTTTCCTTTCATGCATCTGAATACCTAATCATTGTATTATCATTGCTTTCTTAGAGTAAAGTATGAGTAATGCTAGTAGCTGCATTTGAATACTTCCATCCTATGACACGCTAATGTTAAATTCATTGATGAAACCATTAGAAAAGAAGTCATGCCTTTGCCATAGTAGTGATGCTTTTATTGCTTCCTTGGCAGCTTCATTTTTGCTGGGGAAATAAACGGTTTTCGCTTCTGAATTTTAACTAGAGTATTCAAAAACCGAAAACCGGTCAACCGGTTTCTTTATTTTTAAAAACCGATCGGTTTCGAATATTTTGTAAATTCGAAGTAAACCGAAAATCGGTAATTTTTGTTCGGTTAACCGGTTTTTTTAATTACATCACCAACTGGGTTACTTGGTCTCTTTTATTTTGTCCGAAGACTTATAATCCTTTGTTTGGTTATGAAGATTTAGATGTAAGTCTGATAGATTCCGATGAAGACTTAACTTTGGATATTCCAAATTCAAATAGTTTAACTTCTGATCTAAATAACACAACAAATAGTATTCAAAATCCTAAAAAAGAGACTGTACAAAATCATTCATCATTATATGATGATTTCATATATCTTGATAAATGCGACAAAAGAACTGAAAAGTTGGACAATTTATATAATTGTTTCTTGACTTGTCCAACATCTACTATTAGTGAAAGAGTATTTTCCACTTCTAGCTTTATCAAAAGCAAACAAAAAAATCGTCTTAAAAGGAAACATTTAAATTACATATTTATTCTAAAATATTACTTTAGAACTGAAAAATAGATTTTCTTTTTACATATTTAAAATGTAATATTAAAAAAACTTATTTAATGCCAAACGTTTTCAACGTTCAAATTACTAACGTACCTAATTTTACCTAATTTACAAACTTAATGAAATCTATTCATTTGATATGAATATAGTTTTATAATATTAATTTTTAAGATATATTAAAAAATATCAAAACCAATGAATGAAATGTTGAAATGAAATACAATAAAAAAATTTTTTTTTTCAAAGAATGTATTTTTTATTTTTATTACATTATATATTCAATTTCTGTTTTTTTTACATAATTAACAAATTATATAAGCTTTTTATCCAAATTAAAAAAAAAACCCCGAAAACCCGGTTGACCGGTTTTTTCTGCAAAAACCGAAACCGGTTTTTTTTTAAATTCTATTTTTCGAAGAAAACCGAAACCGGTTTTTTCAAAAGGCCGGTTTTTTGAATACTCTAATTTTAACTAATGTCAAATTTACATGGAATTTCTAACAAAATTACCACTCAAACATGGCTATTGTATAAAAGTAATTGTAATGAAATTTCTTTGTTAGATTTTGTAATGGAAATGATACTTTATTGTAATAGAAGTCAAAAAATATTTCATTAAAAATAATGAAAACCATTGTAATGATAATAAAATAATTAATTACTCCCAACTATGCTTAAAATATGTAACACACAATCAGTTGCTGTTTGTCTTTATCGATTTCCTTTTTGGTTAGGTTTATAATGTTTTGTTATTGGTTGTGCTACTATGTAATAATTTGTATTTAAAGTTAAATATTTTATTTTTTCTTCTAAAATATTTTATTGCAAACACATACTGATAGATAATATTTTTGTTTTATTTTTATTATTTATTCTTTTGCTATTGGTGTAGTACAACAGCAACAATATTCATGGCTAAGGAACTACTCATTCGTTCATTTACTCACTCACTCACGGCACTGACTCTTGACCGCATTTGCTCTCAAAAATAACGGTTACACGATTGCTACAATATATGGGTGGTGTTGGTAGTAGCAACATAGCCACTCTAATGCATACACCACTCCGACACCACTTCCTCTCCTTTTGTCTTCACAAAAATCACCAACATTTTATGAAAATTTGCTGTAGTAATACTATTTGATTTGATAAATACAAGAAATTACTAATTTTGGGCACATTTAAGTTTAATGCCACATTTCTTTTTTTCGTACGCCCTTCATCATCAAACAAAAATAACAAGTTAGGCTTTTTTCTACTTTACTATGATGGTCATACCAATATGACTTATTATAAATACCAACAGATGCCACTTTTAGAGTTCACTTGTGAACCACACTCACCATCGTTTCGAAGTAAACTGAGACGTAAAGAGAATGTGCTGTTGCTTTTATTTAACATCATCATAATCTAACCAAACATGAATAAATGGTTGATTGTTTATTTGTCGTTTGTTTTGTTTGTTGCTGAGGCTTAACTCAAATGTTTAATTATACAACAAAAAAAAAAACAATGTACCTTCTAATGTTAAGCAATTTTATCTTATATATTTTTTAATATATATAATTTAATACTGTTTGTTAACAGAACCATTTGCTTTTTAATTTAGTGATTTTCTTGCATTTAATAATTGGCATCATTTTATATCTCTGTTTAACAGAAATGAGTGTAAGACGACCAGTGTTGACAATTATTTTTCTCGAAAAACTGTTAAAAAGAAGTTTTTTGAACAAAAATGTACAATACATTTTGAATTCAAATTTATTTTATTAAAACACAAAAATATATAATAAAGCATTTTATTGAAAATACACAGAAATAATAACACTGTGCTAGTCGCAAATTTAAACAAGCGCACCCTACTAATAAAGCTAATTCGAGTAGCCTGAATTCAATGGTGGTAGCCGTTTCTCGATTTAAATTTTTAATTCTAAAGTACCATACAACGATACTTTACACTTTTGGGATCATTTTTGAATTTAAATCAATCTAACTCTGTTAAATACAATTATTCGCTATTTTTTCGAGGAAAAAATTTTTTTTCGCGAAATTTTTTATTTTTTTTTCTGTTTCGACTGTAATTAATTCAATTATACAATCACCAGCTGAATCTAACGAGCATGAAGAGAGATTCCATCAAGTGACGGCTAGACTTGAACAATTGTACAGTGGTAAAAAGTTGGATTTTCTGTTATGTGACATTTATTTTAACTTACAAGAAGATATGTTTGCAAAAATATGAATAAATAAAGAAATTATTAGATAAAATTGTAATAAATCACAAAACTTCTATTTTCTATCGTTTTCCACACATTTTGATTAATTTTGTCTAATTACAAAATATCAATAAAAAAATTTCGCAAAATTTTCTATTCTGCAAATAAAAAAATACAATGTTAGGTTATTTTGTGTATATTCAATAGAAAAATATTCAATAAAGTTAAGAAAAAAATTTCTTTCCAAAAAATAAAAAAATGTGCACGATGTAACTGTAAAACAAAAAGTTTTCTTAGAATTATCTTATTATTTTTTATTATGATAGAAAGATTATGTGTGAAACAAAATATCGGCCAAATGCTCGCCCCGCTTTCGGTGGCATGCCTATATCCGATGGTCCATATCAAGGCGAATTCACTTTACAGCAGGGATGGAAAATTGGATTTTTTTGCGGTATCAAAAAAAATTCAAAAGTACTTTTTGACGCTCAGAGTGCTAATTTTTTTTTAACAAAAAGTTACATGAAATTAATATACATAAAAATAAAAATGAACACAAAACGTATATAAAATTCGTTTTTACATGAAATTAACACGTTAAAAATATATATTTTTTATGTTAAACAAAAAAAAAGAAACACATTCCATAATAGATTAGATTAATATAATTTAACTTTAGTCACCTAAGTAAAAGAAAATTAAAACTAATCACATGTTGATAAATCTAAGTGTATATAAAAATTTTTTAATTTAAATATAATTGTAAATTGTTTATACAATTTCATTCGAATAGTGAGAACATCATTTTCAACATTTTCAAAAATTTTCATATAAAAAGCCTTAACATTTTTATGCAAATTTGGTGAATATCATAATTCAATATACAAAGAAATATTAACCGCAATGATACAACTACACTCACCAAAAAAAGTCTGTAATGGCAACTGAAAATTTTGCTGTTATTACGGGAAATTTTGCTAATTGGAGCTCAACGGTATTTTTGTTAATCTTAGCAACACATGTCTGCTGACGTGTAGTACTATCAATTTAGTAGAAAAAAATAGTAGCCGCTACTAAATTTTAGTAAACTTTATGTAAAGTGGATCGATTTGCTAAAATCAGCAAAAAAAATTTATTAAATGTTATTCATATAAGTACAACCACATTAGTACAAAAACATAGTAAGCGCTAATAAATTTTTGGTAAATTGCTGTAAACTCAATGAATTCTAATATATAGAAACATTTTAATTTACAAAAAAAATATTATTCAAATGCCCAAATTAAATCAATAATTTTTAGATACACTTGTTACACTTAAAGCTGCTCATTTCTTATGAAATTGCCTTACGAATTTGAATATGGGCATTTCCAGGATCGCGAACGGGACAACTCAACTCAACTTGAAAAAAAAATATGAAAACTCAAATTTTTTTTAACTTTTTATAAATATTTAATAGCATTTTAGTAGAACAATTTTTGAGAACAAAAAGAAAATTATAAAATATGAACGTTCTCCAAATATTTTGGATAAACTTGCGATCGCGAACGGGACAAAAAATGTAAGTCATTTTTTTCGGTGTGTGGTTTTGTTTAAAACTCTGCGAATTTCGTCAGTTTATTAAATGGAGATTATTTTTTAACTAAAGCAGAGATATAAAGATTTTATTTAGCATTTTGTTTTTTTTTTGTTATCCTTATTATTATTTTTTTTAAATATTTTTTTTAGAATCGCGAACGGGACATCGCGAACGGGACAATGATTCCAAAGGCATTTTTTAGGTTTATTTATGGATCAAAATGTTTAAGGTTTGGTTTTTTTAATGATCTCGGTTATTTTGTTTTGAATTGTAAATATCACGGGAACTAAACACAAATGCTTATTTTCGATCGCGAACGGGATAGAAGAATGTAGTACAAAGAATCTTTGAATTATACCGTTATTCGGAGTTTGCTTGATCTCTACTGTGGTGTTTTTAAATATTTATTGTTGGTATATTTAGTCTATAAGAAGAGTGCAATCGAAATGATATGTAACAGTTAGAAATAACTCAAGGAAAAATGTCAATTAAAAACGCTAAAACCAAAAAAAGCAAAGCTGCTCTTTGCAGACCACTTTTCTTAAATTACAAATGGTAATATGTATTTAATTAGGTATATTCTTAAAATCCAATGCATTAACCAACTAAATTTTCTCAGAAAAGTCTTTTTTCTTCAACTTTAATATTTTGGTAGCGGTTGACCTTTCTGTGGAAATACCCATATAAAAATTTATATTTTTTTTATCGAGCAACATTTTTTTTTATATTACTTATTTTTTCAAAAAATAATTTAGACAAAATAAAAAAAATCAAAGGCTAAAAAATAGTAAAAACATTAACGAATTTATCATTTTATTTTCTTTTGCTAATTTTTAGTGAATTTTTTGGTATTTAGGGTCAAATTCTAATTCTTTTAAGAGCTGATTTTTAAAACTAAAAAAGTTTTTAGTGCTATTTTAAGTGGATGTTCTATTTTTGGATGAGTCGGCTGTGAAAAATATCTTCACTTCCGCTCCCGCAATTTAAATTTGTATCTATAAGTTTTAATTATTACACGCAGAGAAAAAACATGATTAATGAATGGTCACTACGATCATATTTATTCATAGTATGTTTACCCTAATATGTTTATTATAGCCCTAGAATAAATTAAACAAAAATTTTTTGTCTTAATCATTTTTAAATTCACCATAATAATATTTTATGGTGTTGTACACCATAAATATTAATTTATGTAAAATGTTTGCTACTATAATATATATGTTTTCAACTATACAATTAAAATCATAATATTAGTTGCACACAAAAGTGTATGTTTATTACAAATAATTATGTTTGCCTTTAAACACATTCTCCAAATGAGCAAACATTTATTGTCAAAATAAACAGTGTGTGCTTATAAAACAAATAGAATTTTCTGCCGCGTCATTTTCCGTTCGCCAGCGATAGTTAATAACATGAGTGAATATAAAATAATAAAAACATTTTTCGGGGAGCAAAAGGCCGTGCTGCCTTGCAAATTTAATGATATAAATTATTATACGTTTATTGAAACAGGTAAGTAATTTATATACATATAATTAGAAAAATACATACCTAAATTCATACATGTATAAATACGTATAAATTACATTGTCTTTCTTACAGCCAAAAAAAACATACAACATTAAAAACGCCATTGCAATTTTGACGCAGAATTTTGTGATAAGCCCCGAATTTTTTTCAGTAACAGTAAAACAATATATTGATACAGGCGATTTCATAATAGAAATTAAAGGTACGTGTGCATATATAAATGCAGTTATTTAATTTATATTTTAATGTATATATGTATACCTTTTTAATAAAAAATATATCTTTGAAATTACATTTTCTATGTGTTTTATTGTGAGAACCATATAACTTGTTGACATAGACATTTTGCATGGTATTGGGAAATACAGAAACATGGCTTCAAAGATCGTTTGCGTTTTTCTTATGAACATAATAATATGTTTGAGATAATTAGCTATATTACATATATTGTTACTTAAGACGTGCCAGGCAAATTTAATTTTTGAGCGTTAATTAAACATACTTCTAGTTTAGGTAGATACCTGCATTTTCCGGTAGCCGCCTAAAATCAAAAATATCGTTCCAACACGTCGAAAACTGCAAAAGAAAAAAGTCCCCCTCGAACAAACACATATGCCTGGCCAGACACCATTACAATTTGTATGAAACTAATTATTTTTATACACATTTTGGGTTTTTTTTTCTGCAAATTCAATGCAGATTGTTGTTTCCAGGTATTTTGTTGTCAACCTTGTTTTTTTATATTTTGGGTTGTTTTTCTGTGAATTCAATCAGAGCATTTTTATAAATGAGATTGCTTTTTGTGCCTGCTCTCTCTATATTATTCTTTCTCTATGATTTAATGCAAATGTTTACTTCCAGGTAGTTTTTGTGTTAATTTTTCTCTTATTTCTTTCTTTCCGAAATATATTTTTTCTTTCTTTCCGAAATATATTTTTTTTTTGTGCCAAAACTAAAGTGAAATTATTACTATTATGGCAGAGGATTTATAATTTGTGTACAATATTACTATTATTATGGCAGAGGATTTAGAATTTGTGTACAATACGCGTTTCCGTACAAGCAGCCTTACAGATAATTTCCAACAACAACTATCATCAGCGTTATTTCGCACTTCACACAGAAGCAGACGAAGAACAAGATTTATTTGAAGACAAAGCAGTGAAAACACAGATTTTGTGCCCGAAGATGACGCCTCAGATATTGAATATGAATTGGAAATTGAAGCTAATGAAATATTCGACAGCGATGAATGGCATGTTTCTAGATAACAAGTTTCTCAAAAATGTTGCCCAATTGAGTATTAAAAATTAGTTTGCGGTTCTATAATACAAATGTCAAGTTTTGTTGAGTGAAAACGTAAGTGTAACTCTTTTTGCGGTTTCTACATAACAATTTCAATTGTCAATACTGTCAAAAACATACAAGTAAAAAAAAGTAATTGTGTGTATCACAAAAGAGTATTTTATTAGTTTTTTTTTTGTTGTTTTGTTTTCTTCATCTAATCTTGGCTGTATTTCATTAAGAATCATTGAAAAAACTTCCTTGTTGATGCGAAATGTAGCAATGAAACTAAAAAATTACATAAATGAAAAGAACTTAAATTTTGTTTTTACTCACCGCTCTTCCGGTAGATCCAATACATTTAAGGCATCTCGGATATTTCTGCGGCATAAACGAATGTCTACACCATCACCGTCACTTGAATCACTATCAAAATTCAATTCAATAGATGGAAACATTTTTTTCCTTTTTTTTTTTTTTAATAAATAAATTTTATTCACAAATAATTATTCATATAAATTAACTTTGTTTTGTAAATAAAAAACAACTCTTCGTTTATATTTGTACTAGAGTTGCCATTTAGTAATGAAAGAGTTGTATTTTAGCATATAAAAAGTAAACAAAATACAAAACTATATACTATGGCAATAATGTAATTTGACAATATAAAAAAAACAACGTAACAAAACGTAAGTAAGACAAGTGTACTATAATAACTCATTCGCTTACGTTCTTGTTTGTGTACAGCTTGTCTGATTGAGAAATTACTTGTTATGTAGAAAGATGGTAGAAGAATCCGAAGAAGAAAGTGAGAATGCACCAACTCAAGCTGCAGACGATTTTTTACTTGGAAAAGATGGTACCAAGTGGAGTACAGCTGAACCCGCTACAGTGAGATTCCGCCAGCACAACATCATGCGATTCAGAGGTGGACCAAAAACAAACCTGACCACTCCGCTGAGGTGTTCAAGCTTTTCTTTTCACCGAATATTACTTTCATCATCGTTACACAAACAAATCTATATGAAGAAAAAGTTACACTCAAATGGAACGCAGAACATGCAAACTGCACACCACGACTATGGGTTGATATGACAAGTGTTGAGCTTGACGCTTTTATTGGGATACTATTGGCTTTTGGTGTCATTCATAATACTATGCAGCTCTCAAGATTGATGTGGCAAACTGATGCACTTCCAATATTCCGTGCAGCCATGTCATATAGACGATTTGTTACTTTGATGCGCTGTATTCGATTTGACGCGCGCATTTCGTCAACAAACCGAAAAAGCTGCTCCCATTCGCGACATATGGAACTTCTTGAATAACAATCTGCCCAGTAATTTTGAACCATACGAAAATGTAACCATCGATGAGCAGCTATTTTCATACCGTGGGCGCACAAAGTTCACGCAATACATCCCATCTAAGCCCGCAAAGTATGGTGGGCACGCGATGCGAAAACCAAATATCCGTTGCAAGGAAAACTGTACACTGGTAAAGAGGAAGAACAACGAGAGACAAACCAAGGCGAAAATGTGCTCATGAGTTTGGCTAATCGATACTCCAACAGCGGTAGAACTATTATTGCTGATAACTTCTTTACAACGTGAGACGCAGCTAAACGTCTTTCATCGATTGGACTAGCATACGTTGGCACCATTAGATCCAACAAAAGGTGTCTTCCCAAAGAAGTGAAAAAAGACAGCAAACGGCCAGTGCCTTCATCTGTGTTCGGCTTCTATGATAACCTTACATCACTGTGCAGCTACGTTTGTGAGGGCGACAACTTTTAGCTAGTTCTGATTCGATTAAATGGAGATAACTTTAGTATAATCGAACCGACTTTTACTTTGGGTGTGATGTGTTACTTAGTTTTACCTATTTCTAAATTATGGTGTCCATACCATTAACATTTTTGTATTGGTGTAATTTCGAAAGCACTGGTATATAAAATAATTTTTTTTTATCAGGACAGCTTTGCTTTAGAAATTTATATGTTGTCAGAATTTGAGAAAATTTTTATTAAAAACGAAATTTTTCTTGGTGAAAACGGTTGTGTTGTTTTGGAAAGAATATTGTATTTCTTTTAATTTGATAATTTTTTCTTTTATACGTACAACAACATTGTTTGCTTTATTGGTCGCATTCGGTGATAAAAGTAATTGGTAAGATTTTATTTATTTTTCTAAAAAAAATTTGGAGTGTGTAATTTTTCTGTTGGTATGTATTATCTTTTGTAGGAATATTTATTTTCTTGGATTTGGTAAGCCGGAGGGTTGAATTGTCTTTCCACCTCAACTCTGTATATCGTATAACGTTGTCGTCAAAGTGATAAGAGCTAAGTTTGTGGAAATCATCTTAACCATCATCACCATATAGGACCAGAGGGTCAATTCTCGTTCTGTGATAATGTGAAGTGAAAAAAAACTTTTCATTTTCGTTTTCATAAGCACTTTTCACTCGAACTTTTCACAAATACATAAATTGCGATTCTCGTATGTATTATGAAAAAAATGTTTCATTCGCACTGTACCCATAAAAATTTTGTAACTGTGTTACCCAAAATTTAAAGCAAATGTCAAAACAGAGAAAAACGTAAACAAAAGTGAATTAAGTTCGTAAAATTTATTTTAAATAATTTTATAAAAATATCTGAATTAATTGTATGGATATTGCTCAAAGAATTCCGGATGAATAAAGGTAAGGCAATGATGTTACAAGCATTTAATTGCAGTAAATAATTTAATAATTTATAGGAATTTTTTGAGAGTGCTGAGACGCATACTTCGTGCTGACCACAATCCATTCGAGATGACAACCGACAAGCACTTCATTGATTTATATCGGCTTACTTTAAATGAACTATATTTGGTGCGCGTATGAAGTCTAATATTACTTAAAGAAAAAAAATTTCATAAAGAATATAAATAAACTATAAATAAATATGCCATACTTTTGCCATTTATCACTGTCCTTTTGGGTCCCACTAAAACTGTTAAGGCTCGCCGCTAATTCGTTACACTTTTCGTCTGTAAATACGGGATTAATAAAAGTGTGATTATGGTTATTAAGCTACTTACTTATCGTTTGCAATGTCCACATGCTTTTCTTAATAATTAATTAAATACCCCTTTTGGCTTTCGCTGGCACGCTTTCCTCTTACAATATTCTCTTTTTTTTCACTTATAAATAGTCTGTGTAAACAATTTTTTCATATGAAAATATTTTGACAGTTGTTTGCACTGTTACACAAAACAAGAATCGCCAGTGCTGTGCAATCGTGAAAAAATCTTGTTTCGTTCCACTTTTTTTTTTATATGAAAACGTTTTGATATTTCTTTACATTTTTTCACAGAACGCGAATCAAAAGTACTATGAAAACGTGAAAAAACTTTTCATTTCACCGTTTCACAGAACGAGAATTGACCCTCAGGTGTTTACAATTCAAACCACGGCCAGTTAAGTTTTAAAGTTATTTGTTTTATGGCTCTATTGGTGCATAAACCTATCGTTATACACACTTACAAATAGGACCGATCGGATTTTGTAAATCTTGAAATTAACACTTGCCATAAAATATTCGTGTGTTTTTTTTTCTATATTCACCTTGGTCAATTCGATTTAACTTCGTTGGTCATTTAACTTTACCGGAACTAATTAGTTAATTATTTAATTTTTTTGCATTGGTTTTTTTTGTCGATAATTGTAAATTTCAATTTTTAACTCTTAGTGGTTTTCCCTTTCATTAATACAGTTTTTTTAACTAACTTAACGTTTTTAACGTTTATATTTAAATATTTTCCTATTTTAGTTTTTTTGATATTGTAAATTTTTAATTTTCTTTTAATGTGATTTTTCGGTCACCTCTACAATTTTTTTTTAATAGATTTTCATAAGTTTACTATATTTCGTTATTATCCAAACGCTCACTACACATTTTCACACACTGTTATAGAATTTTTCAAAAGACAATGAAAAAAAAGGCTAAGTTTACAAATTAATTTTATTTTATTTAAATAAGATGTTACCACTGTTGAATACCAAAATTGAATAGAAAGATCAAAAGGTTGCTTGAAGTTATAAAGAATAATTTACAATTCATTTTAACATAAACAGTTATTTTCAATATAATATTCTTATTAAGATGTATAAAATTCTCAATTGTATATTATATTCTTTAAATGAGATTAATCCCATAATAATAGCATGTATTAAGCAATTGGCTAAGTTCATAATATCGTAAAGATATGTTAATGAGAGCCAGAGAGCTTAATCCAAATACTCACATTATTATATTAAAACGGGATATTTTTCTTCTCCAATAAAAATATGTAAAAAATTCCTAATTAATACCTTATAAATAGTAGCTATACAGTTGCTCAAATAATTGTTCGTACATGCCAATAAAGAATAATAATATTCTTCTATAATTCGTTATTGTTTCCAACATATTTCGCCCAAAGAACAACTGTTCTTAACCAGATAAAGAAAGAAAGGCCTACCGGTGGAAGTGTTTTAGTCGAGTCTTATGGACTCCGCTATGCTTCAACTCACAGCGACTGGTGTAGGCCTACTCTTCAAAGGTTGATACTACTCGTACGCGTCCATCTGTACCAGGATGTATTTCCTGTATACGTCCAAGGGACCATTGACTTGGTGCACATCGCTCATCTTTTATTACAACTAAATCACCTACCTTTACATCTGGCTGTTGTTCTAACCATTTAGGCCGCGATTGTAAACGGTTAAGATATTCTGAATACCACCTTTTCCAAAATGTTTGCTTCATCTTCTCAATTGCTTTCCAGCGCGTTATTTGATTAATGTTTTGTTCAAGTAAGTTTCCCTCCTGAAGACAAATAGTAGGCTCTCCAATAAGGAAATGGGCTGGTGTTAATGCATCATTATCTGTAGGATCTGTGGAAAAAGGGCATAGCGGCCGAGAATTTAAGCATCCTTCTATTTGATACGGTCAGTCGTTATACGTTTTAAATGATGTTTTACCGATTTTACACCGGCCTCCCACAATCCTCCAAAATGTGGAGAGGCTGGAGGGATAAAGTGCCAGTCAGTTCCCGAGCATGATAAATTTTCTCGCAGCTCTTTTGGTAGTGAAGTCTGGCTTCTGTGGTAGAGAACCTGTAACTCCTTTGAAGCGCCCACAAAGTTGGTTCCACAGTCGGAATAGATATCTGTGCACACACCTCTTCTAGACACGAATCGACGAAATGCCGCCATAAAGGCATTAGTGGTTAAATCCAATACAGCTTCTAAATGAATGGCTTTAGAAACCATGCTAATAAAAACGCATATATATCCCTTAGATAAAACTGCAGAACGCAGGGTAGCATTTTTCAAAGAAATTGGTCCGGCAAAATCCACACCACTGTGTTTAAAGGGTCTGGTCATATTAATACGCACAGAAGGTAGATTTCCCATTATTTGCTGTGAAGCTTTAGCATTGTATCTGAAACAGCGAATACAATTATTAATAATTCTTTTTGCTGTTTGATTACCTGAAATAATCCAAAATTTACGATTACATATGACATAGTTAAAGTTAAACCTCCATGTAAGGTTTTCTCATGTGCATCAGTAATAATTAATCTAGCAAGAGGATTTAATTTACCAAGAAGTATAGGGTGTTTTGTAAAGAATGGCAGACTAGAGTTTTGTAGACGTCCACCTACACGTAAAATTCCATAATCATCTACAAAAGGCATCAATTTTAAAATATATTTATTTTTTACTATAACATTTGAATTTATATTTGTTAATTCAATTTGAAAATCAATGAACTGAGTACTTTTGATTAGTGTATTTAAGGCAGTGTGTATTTCAAGAGTACTCAATGTACCATATTCTCTGAGTTCTCTGCCTTTTTTACAATTGTTATGAAATCTTAAACAAAGAGCAAAAACACGTTGTAGTTTATTCAAAGATAAAAACTTATACAAAATTTCTGGATATGTTGATTCATTGCAAATGTTTGTTCTTTTTATAAAGTTTCCAAATTAGATAAATTTTTAGGCCAAGAGGAAGGTAATTCTTTTAGAAAAGTAGGACCTTGCCACCACACCTGATTATTGACAAGCTCTTCTGGTAAGATGCCCCTGCTGGATTCATAGCAGATGGCACGTATCTCCTGTAGGGTACTTGTATGTCGTTGTATTTCCGCTACTCGATTAGCAACATACACACTCCAACGCGAAGGATGTTTACGAATCCAGCTTAACACTGTAGAACTATCACTCCAATAAAAAACATTTTCAATTGAAAGATCAACCAGAGATTCCCTAACTTTTCGGGCTAATTTGACCAACAATAACGCCGCACATAATTCCAATCTAGGGACCGTCTTTACTGGTGAAACTTTGGTTTTGACCTGTAAAATATTAACCTTGACATCATCAAAAGCACAAATCCTTATATAAACTACGGCAGCATATGCATCATTTGAGGCATCACAAAAGCAATGCAGTTCGACCCTTGATTTTTGAGTGTAATTTATCCACCTTGGGATTTTAATGGCCTCAAAATTTTCCAAAGTACTTTTGTAGTTTAACCATATGTCCTTTATATATTGTGGAACCTCAGAGTCCCAGTCTACTCCTTCTAACCACAATTTCTGAAACAGAATTTTCGCCAAAACTGTTGACGGCGCAAGCCATCCCAAAGGGTCAAAAAGTCGAGCAGATTCGGATAAAATTACAAGTCGAGCAGATTCGGATAAAATTACACGTTTAGTTACCTTATCAAAGGGTAAAGTATTAACTTTGAATGAAAAAGTATCAGAAGAAGGTGTCCATTGGATTCCTAATGTTTTGACCATATTATCATGGTCAAAATTCAATGAAACTGAATTTTCCCTAAATTCCGCAGGTATCTGATGCGAAAGTTCGGGAGAGTTTGTAATCCATTTTCGTAGATTAAAACCTCCGTTTTTGAGTAAAGTACATACATTATTTTGTATAGAAATAGCATCATCTAACGAGTCTGAACCCGATATTATGTCATCAACACATGAATCAGATATTAAAATTTTCGATGCCTTTGGAAAAGTAGAAGCGTAATCATAAGCAAGTTCCTGCAAAGCTCTAATGGACAAATAAGGGGCTGAGGTAGTTTCGTACGTAACGGCATTCAGCTCGTAAATAGAAATTTCATCAGTCGGGCTAAAACGCCATAATATTTGCTGATAAGATCGGTGTTCTTGGCAAAACTCAATTTGCCGAAACATCTTTTCTATATCTGCACAAAATGCAATTTTATGTTTACGCCAACGATTAATTATCTGCGGCAACTCGTTTTGCAATGCGGGTCCAGAGCACAGTTCCTCGTTAAGTGAAGCATTGCCATTTGAATGACTACTTCCATCAAAAACAACTCGAAGTTTAGTTGTGGTGCTATTTTCCTTTAATACTCCATGGTGGGGTAAAAAGTACGAATGTTTGTGAACTTCTGCTGGATAATTACCTACTTTGGTCATATGACCAAGAAATTCATACTCTTTCATAAAGGTTTTATATCGCTCACAAAACAAAGGTTGATTAACAAATCGTCTTTCCAACTGTATTAACCTTTAAAATGCGTTAATGTGGTTATTATCTAATCTAAGACGTGAACTACCGCTCAAAGCAGCCTTAAATGGTAAATTAACTATGTAGCGCCCAGTGGTTGAACGCTTTGTTGTATCAATAAAATATTTTTCACATGAAGATTCTTCCTCAGTATATAATGACAGTTATGTTAAAGGTAGCTTGGTTTGACGTAGGGCCGGCAAACACCCAACCAAAAAGCGTTTGTTGAAAGAAGAGGTTATTAAATTTAAATGAATTGCCAGGTACTACTGTGGGAACCTAATACTTGTATATTTTGTTCTTCATAATTTAGTTTTCATTGTGTTTTTATTATTTTTTGATTTTTATAAAAATGTAATTATTCAATTTTGAATTTTCAACAAATAAACAATATATAAAATTTTGTATAAAAAAATAGACAAATTTGTATTTTAATTAACCACTACAAATTGGCGATCCTGCTTATTACGAATGAACTTGCGATAAATGTATCTTGCTGTAATTGTCTACAATTTGTCTTGCTTAACATAAATATATTAAAGAAACATACCAACGAAATTAATTGAAGCGGTAAAAATATTATTCAAGATTCTACAACTAATTTGGAGGCTTATTGAAATATGAAGATTTTACAACTGCATAATTTTGAAAATTAAGCAAGTCAAGAAATAAAATTGGTCGGCAACAACACATAATTTTTCAATTTAATCATATTTAAGAATATATATGGGACAATCTTCGGAGCTATAAGTAGAAGTTAAATCAAAATCTCAAGATTGTCATACGTAAATATTTACAATTTTGTAGTGCTTGTTTTGTTTTTATTTGTTGCATGTTTGATAATTGTATGTTTATTCACGTACACATTTGTCATTGAGCAAAATATTTTGAAGCAAACTTTATCAAAATATTTTTAATTACTTTCAAACTTTTAAGTCCTAAATTTCCTCGAAAATATTTATTTTATCATTCTTTTGTTGTTCAATTTACCTTATCTGTAAATTTCTTCTTCGAAAATGTCGTTATTACACTCACCTCCACGTAATAATTCTCAGCCTCAAAGAAATAACCCTTCTTCAGATATACTTGACCCTGTTGATACAAATAACACTCTACAGAATTCTTGTACAATTTCTCCACATCATTCTTCGGTTTCTGTCAATAGGGTACCTTCACCAAATTTTGAAGTTCATGCTAGCTCCGTAAAGCTTCCTCAATTTTGGACTAACTGTCCAGATGCATGGTTTGTTCATGCGGAAATGCAGTTTGCTACCAAGGGAATCACTTTAGATAAAACTAAATATGAGTATATTATTACAGCTCTCCCTCAAGAGGTAATAATAACGGTTCTAGACATTATTCAGAATCCCTTACCAAGCGATCAGTACAATCACTTAAAAAAGACATTAATAGAACGTCATTCTTTGAGCGAAACATCTAGGTTTGAAAAACTTTTGTCTGATAACGAAATAGGTGATAGAAAACCTTCTGAGTTTTATCGTTCTTTATCTCTTTTGGCGGGAACAGATTTCAGTCCTGACCTCTTAAAGAAGCTCTGGCTTCGGAAACTACCAAAGAGTCTTATTGTAGCATTAATGGGTTCTAGTCACAATGACATATATGAATTAAAACAGTTAGCAGATAAAATATGGGAAGTGATGTTTAACAATGAAGTTGCAAGTGTTCACAATCAGTATACTTCTTATATTGAGAGTGTTGTAGAATCTTTGACAAAAACTTTGTGTGAAAATATAAGTAAGTTGTCTATGGAAGTGAGTTCTCTTAAAAATGAGGTAAGAGATCATCAACCGCGTCGATCATTTAGAGAAAATGGTAGAAGCAATTCTCGACAACGTTATCGTTCATCAAGAAACAGAAATTGGCTATGTAAGTTTCACTATAGATATGGAAATAGAGCTTTTAGGTGTGAACAGCCCTGTTCTTATTCACAATCTCAGAACTCGTCAAACTAAATTCTCCCATCGTTGTGGCGGCAAACGATGGTGATATAGATTGTATATCTCGTCGCCTTTTTATTTTTGATAAATGTAATAAGCTAAATTTCCTTATCGATAGCGAGGCAGAAGTCTCGGTTTTACCATCTAAGAAATTTAAAGGTAGTAATAAGATTTCAGATATTGTTTTAACTGCTGCCAATGGTTCAGATATATCCACATATGGGAAAAAGTTACTTAATATAGATTTAGGATTACGTAGAGAATTTCCCTTTATATTTCTCATTGCCAACATTTCTAAACCAATAATTGGTGCCGAAATATGGTCTATTAATAGATATTAAACGTAAACGCTTACTCGATCCTCTCACTAGTTTATCAGTTAGTGCAATTGCTACAACTTGTAATGTATCGCTACCAAAATTATTTTCCGTCGATAATAAATACACAAAGTTATTAAAAGAATTCCCTTCGTTGATATCTGAACCCGATTATTCTAAATCCGTAAAACATTTCACAGTTCATAGACTTGTCACTGTAGGTACTCTACCTTTTACGAAACCAAGAAGATTAGACCCAATCAAATATAAGGTAGCTATGTCTGAGTTTGAGTTCTTAGTTAAGTCTGGCATTTGCAGACCATCGAATTCAAGCGTTGCTTCGGCCCTACACCTAGTTCCTAAAAAGGATCCAAATGATTGGCGCCCCTGTGGGGATTTCAGGCGACTTAATGCGGTAACAGTACCTGATCGATATCCGTTGCCACACATTCAAGATTTGAATATGAACATGCGGAATAAGAAACTATTTTCGAAATTAGACTTAATTAGAGCATATCACCAAATTCCAATGGCAAACGAAGATATTTATAAAACTGCAATTACTACACCTTTCGGAATGTTCGAATTCCAACGTATGCCATTTGGTTTGAGGAATGCTGCGCAGACTTTCCAACGTTTTATCAACGAAGTGTTTAATGGACTAGATTTTGTATTTACATATATTGATGACGTGCTTGTAGCTAGTGATAATGAAAATCAACATTTGGATCATTTGAGGAAAGTGTTCCAACGTTTAGAAGAATACGGATTGAATATTAAACCTGGTAAATGTACTCTCGGTGTTAATAATATAGATTTTCTTCCAACCCTCGGAAGAAAAAGTTTCAGCAATTAAAGAATTTGACCGTCCGTTTACGTTAAACAGTTACAGAAATTTGTTGGCATGATTAATTACTACCACCGTTATATTCCGAAATTAGCTTACAAAACTTCAATATTACATGCGTTAATTAATAAGTCTATCAAGAAGAAACTTAAGAGTTTAGAGTGGGATAATGAAACAATAAATGCATTTGAGAAAGCTAAGAATAGTTTCGCATCTCAGGTTATGTTGAACCATTTTAATAGCAACGCAACATTAATATTAACTGTTGATGCTTCTAATGTGGCTGTTGGAGGCGTTTTATATCAGATTTACCACGGTAAAACTGAACCTATAGCATTTTTCTCTAAAAAGCTCACTCCGGCAGAAACTAAATATAGTTCTTTCGATCGGGAGTTGCTTGCGATATATTTGAATATTAAACATTTCAGATATCTTCTAGAAGGTCGTACTTTTACTGTTTATACAGATCATAAACCTTTGACGTGTGCTATGAATTCCAAAACTGAAAGAAGCCCGAGACAAACTAGGCATTTGGAATTTATTTCTCAATTCACCACAGATATTCAGTATATCCGTGGTGAATCAAATGTTGTTGCTGATAGTCTTTCTAGACCTTTTGATGTTGAGGCAATGGAAAATTTTGATTTAAATTTAAAAGTGCTTCATCTGGAGCAACAAAGTGATTCTGAGATAAAGGATCTTGTAAAAGATCCAGGCAAATCTTGAACTTTCTCTGGATAATCCTCGTCCATATGTTCCTGCGGTTCTTCGGAGCTTGTATTTACAAAATTACATGGTATAGCTCATCCTGGTACTCGTTCCACTAAACGTCTTATAACAAGGACATATTTCTGGCCCAAAATGAATTGTGAGATAAATAAATGGTCAAGGGAGTGTTTAAATTGCCAACAGTCGAAAATTTATAAACATACTAAATCACCTATTATTAAAATTCCAGTGCCAAAAGGTCGTTTTGAGCACATACATTTAGATATTGTTGGCCCACTTCCACCATCACATGGCTATTAATATCTACTTACAATAATTGATCGATTTTCACGTTGGCCCGAAGTGTATCCACTTAAAGAGATAACGGCCTCTAATGTTGTGGACACATTTGTAAGAAATTTTGTATCTAGATTCGGTGTCCCTTAGATATAACAACGGATCAAGGTAGTCAATTTACATCACAAATGTTTTCAGAATCAGCAAAATTTTGGGAACTTATAAAATAACCACTTCTCCATACCATCCTCAGTCTAACGGGATGGTAGAGAGATTTCATAGACAACTGAAAGCTACATTAATGGCAAAGACTAATGCTACAAAATGGTACGATGAGCTTCCAATAGTTTTACTCGGTCTACGTTCTGTATATAAGGAAGATTTAAAGGCAACTCCTGCGGAATTGGTTTACGGACAAAATTTACGCCTACCCGGAGAGATTGTTGTATCGCAAAATGTATTTGACGTTTCAGATGTTTTATTTAAGCTTAAGAGTAATTTTAAAAATGTAAGGTCAAATATTGTACATCATAGGAATTCTGAGTCGGGTTTAAACGTACCAAAAGATCTACGTAGTTGCAAATTTGTATTTTTAAGAAAAATTAATAAAAGGGCGTTACAGCAACCATACGAGGGACCCTACAAGGTAATAGAAAAAGATAAGAAGTGGCTCAAAATAGAGAAAAAAAAAGAGATAGTTACAGTACCTATTGACAGATTAAAGCCAGCTGTTACGGAAAACATTACGGAAGAATCGAATGTTAACACTCAAAATAAAATTCCAAAACCAAAACGTGTTACCTTTAACTTATTAAACATAGATCTTTTTCGGAGGGGAAGTATTGTGGGAACCTAATACTTTTTTTTTTTTTTTTTTTTTTTTTTTTTTTTTTTTTTTGTAATTTATTAATTCATAATTAAGTTAATACATTATTTTAAGGTCTCAGCGTCACTAGGACTTTGTTGAGACAACGTTGGCAACTATATCAATATATAATTATTAGAATACTTTTTTAAAAATTATTTCAGAAAATAAAAAATAAAAATATAAAATATAAAATAAAAAATTAAATATTACTGGTTAATTTATATTAGAAGCATTTCAATATTAAGTAAATAATAATCTTTAAGTCGATTTTTAAACGACGAAATTGATGAACAATCTCTTAAACTTTGAGGCAAATTATTATATTCAAAACTACCGATATATTCGATTCTCTGCTTAGTGGTTTCTAGTCGACATCTGGCAAGTCTTAAGTTCGAATTATTTCTTGTGTTAAACATAGTTTGATTTCTTGAAAAACTGATTGTATGATGTCCAATTCCATGAATGACTTTATAAACATATATTAATAACTGCATTTTGTATATACCATGAATTGGTAATACATTTTTAGCAACATCTTTATAAAGCGATAAAGTTGAATACAATTGTGGAAGATTGAAAACAGCCTTTAGCGATTTGTTTTGAACAATTTGTAGAGATTTTAAATCGGAATTTCTTTTAAACCCGTATACAAGTGTAAGGTAGTTTAGATGACTTTGAATAAGGGCTTGAAAAATTATTAATTTTGTCTTTTCATCAAGTTTATACTGAAGTTTAAACAAGATACCTAGTGCTGGGGATATTTTCGATCGAACGTATTGAATATGATTTTGCCATGACAAGTTATTTTGAAAAACAACACCTAAATACTTTATAGAGTCAACTTCAGCAATTTCTTTTCCATCCAAAAATATTGCACTTTCAATATTTCTATTAGGTTGAGGTCTAAATCGTATAAGTTTTGTTTTACTTGGATTTAGGACTAATTTATTTAATCTTGCAAACTCTGAAATTAGTGCTGCATCACGTTCAGCATGTATTTTCAAAACTAAATTTTCTTTATATGGATAAAGTAAGCATAAATCGTCCGCATACATAAAGATTTTTCCACTTAGCCCCAAGTTGTTGATATCGTTAAGATAAATGTTAAACAATAAAGGACCTAACACACTTCCTTGAGGGACTCCATACACTACATTACCAATTGAACTTTTACAGTTATTAATCTGCACATATTGCTTTCTATTTTCCAAATAGCTTTTGAAAAGATCTAATTCTCTACTTCTTACACCATAAAATTTTAGTTTTTGAATCAATATTGAGTGATTTACAAGGTCAAAAGCTTTGGAAAAATCATAAAAAATAGCACCAACTCCACTGAAACCTCTATCCAAACCATCACATATATAATTGACCACGTTAACCACAGCTTCATCTGTACCACAACCTTTACGAAAGCCATATTGATTTGGATATATTAATTTTTCGTTCTCTAAAAATTCAGATAATTGACTATGCAAAATCGTTTCAAAAATTTTGTCTATGATAGACAAAACTGTAACAGGTCTAAATTTATCAACTGTATTATTATGAACCTCCTTAGGGATTGGAATAATTTTATGAATTTTAAGTACATCAGGGTATATTGATTGACTTATTGAAGAATTTAAAATTTTTGCTAATAAAGGTGCTAGAAGATCTCTACATTCAAAAACACACTTCGACGTTATATCATCATATCCAGGGCTTTTATTTAAATCTAAATGAGTAAGTAAATCATAGACCTCATTTTCAGTAGTATGGTCTAAACTTAATTGCTTTCGAGTGTATCTTAAAGATCGTAAAGCATTGCAATGATCACTGGAATTGTAATCAATTTCACTAACCAAATTGTTCACAGAGTTTAAGAAATATTGATTGAAAATTTCAACTTTTTCATTATCATTTAAAATTATTCGACCTTCATCATTCCTTATATTTATTACAGATTCAGAACTTCTCCCAAGAGTCTTATTTAAAAATTTCCAACATTTTCTGGGATTTTCCTTCAATTTACTCAAATTTTCTGTATAATAGTTGTTCATGCACTCTTTAATAGCTATTTTTATTATTTTGCTAACTCTCTTAAGGCAGATTTCAATATCACCTTTATTTTGCACTTTTTTCCTTTTTTTCAAAAGCTTTATTTTGTACTCCATAAGGGATTGTAAATTTCCATTAATCCATGGTGTTAATTCTAATTTCAAATCCTTCTTAGTCCTAGTTATCACTGTTGAACTAGTAACGGCATTTGCTACACAATCTATCAAATGGGAAGTGTCATCATTCGGATTATCAGTTAAACTTGATATTGACAAAGTACGGCTAAGATTTTCTCTAACGTAATCATAATTACAATGATAACGGACAGTTTCTATAAAATCTTTTGTATTTACTGGTGAATCAATTCTGATATTGATTAAGTTATGATCCGATAATTCACATTCAATAGAACTTATTTTTAGTTCCGATTCAAGATTACTAAACACATTATCAATTGAGGTACCGCTGCTAGGTCGAGTAATAATAGTATGACAGTTTTTAAAATCGTAACATCGAAAAAGATCAGTTAAATCAAGAGCAAGAGGATTAGACAGAAAATCCACATTCGTATCACCAACAAATATACATGGACTTTGTGCCATAGTAATAAGACAAGATTCAAAATATTCATAGAATTTCTCAAAGTTACATTTTTGCGATCTATAAAATGAGATAAGCTTTACTGGTTTCCTAGTTATGTTTTGGATTTGAATAGTTAGTATTATAGACTCAATATAATCTTTACTCTCACAGGTTTCAACAGAAAACAGTATATTATCACGAAATATATGGACGTACCACCGTAACCATCTGATCGGCAGCAGTGAACTGAGCTATATCCTGGAATTTTGTAAAGTTGTACCAATTTACTATCAAACCAAGTTTCCTGAATACAAATAATATCCGGTAGTTTTGGAAAAAGAGAAATTATTGTTTTGAATTTATTAAACTTTGTAAGGGACGAAATGCTTCTAACATTTACTGATATAATGGATAAATAAGATTTGTTTTGACTTTTTAAAAATGATTTGTAACACAAAAAAGAATGAAAATATTGATTTGAATTCATGATTAAATAAATAAAATATCAAAATATACAAAATTTGAACAAAGTGTTAATAAGTATTAAGCAGGTGACATAAACGGTGAGTGAACATCATTATCACTATCATCGGGAACATCTACTGTAGGATTTTTACGACGTAGAGATCTGCGAGTATTATTTGTGGTTGATTCTAGCAATAGACTATCTACTTCTTCAAAATTTTTAATGAGTTTTGGTTTCGATAACTCGCTTCGTTTAGCATAAACACGGCCAGTTAACCCATATATTCTGCGATATCCAACTTTTTCCAAGCTCTTGGCATAGTTAAGCAAAGAAAGAGTTTCCTTACTCAAAAAATCATTGATAAATACAGTCTTATTTTCACTTTCCCTTAATTTTGCTTTTATTGACATAGTCATTAGTTTAGCTCTTTTATTGTTGAACTTTACGATCATAGTTTGTTTGTTTTTATCTGATTTCTTAGTTTCAGCATTGTTTGTTTTATTTCTTTTTCTCAAGAAATATGCCTCATCAATATCAGCTGGCTGTATCTTTACTTCAAAATCATCCAAAAACTTCACTAAGGTTTCAACACAATCTGAATCGTCCTTGCATTCCAAACCATTAATGATACAATCATTTTTTACCCTTTGATCATTTAAGATTTTGACAGAAGTTTTTAAATCAGCAATTTCTTTTTTTAAATTTTTATTCTTTGTTCTTCATAATTTAGTTTTCATTGTGTTTTTATTATTTTTTGATTTTTATAAAACTGTAATTATTCAATTTTGAATTTTCAACAAATAAACAATATATAAAATTTTGTATAAAAAAAATAGACAAATTTGTATTTTAATTAACCACTACAACTACTACCGAACTGAAGATGTCTGAACCAAGAATAATATCGATACGATCCGAATGGTCAAATTGAGGATCAGCCAATAAATCCAATATATGTGGTGGTATTGAGCACTCTCCGTGTGAAGGCTTTGGAGTGTAATTTGTTAATTTCTGAAGAACTAACGCTGAGCATGAAAGAACAGGCTTACGTTCCCTTGACCAAAGATCAAGAACTACCCAGGATTTACAGTTATGAACTTTCGATTCACCTACACCCTGAACTATGCAGTTTGATATATTCCTTTTAAGACGCAGTAGTTGTACTGCTCTTTCTGTTATCAATGTGCCCCGGGAACCAGGGTCCAAAAGAGGTCGAAAGGATCACTTTACTAAATAAGTGAACGTTATTAGAAGAGACTGAATTTGGCATATTTGAAGAGCCAGAAGTCTTATAAATCTTAGCATCATTATGATTACTATTCGAAGAATGTGGATCGATATTTAACGTAGAAGTATCATTTTCCACATGCAAAACAGTATGGTGGTCTTGTTGGCAAGTATTGCAACGGTACATAGATGTACAGTCACTGTGGTTATGACCGCCTGTTAAGCAATTACGACAAATATTATTGTTGGACACAAAATTTTCCTTTGATTTTGGTGAAAAGGAAAGAAATTTATAGCATCTAGCTAATGAATGAGGTTTGTTACAAAGTGAGCATAAAGAATAAGATTTTTGTGATACCTGATTAGTATGAATACCACTCTTCTTTGGTTTCGAAATATTTGTTCCCTGAAAACGATTAGATTTATTGGATGGTAAATCCTCATGTAAAGATTCGAGAGTTCTGAAACTTCTCTCAAGAAAATTGAACATTTCCAAACAAGTTGGTACGTCAGTTGATGATTTGAGTGATTGTTCCCAATCTTTCCGCGATTGCAAATCAAGCTTCTGTGCTTTAATTGGAATTAAAAGAGGATCCCATGATGAAGTTTCGAAGCCTAAGTTGTTAAGTGAAGTTAAACACTCTTGAGTCGTATCAAGAAGTGTTTTTATAGACTGAAAAGTGCCATCTGTTTTTTGGATGTTAAGAAATTTCCTTATCAACGCATCCACAATTATCCGTTTATTATGATATCTCGATTTTAAAATACACCACGCAGAAACATAATTTGCTTCTGTAGCAGAAATGGTCTTAATGAGATTGGCAGCTTCTCCAAAAAGCGTGCCCTTCAAATAATTAAACTTTTGAATTTTCGATAGGGACGGGTTATTATGAACAAGAGAAACGAATATATCCTGGAATGGAAGCCATTCCATATATTCCCCAGAAAATTTTGGCAGAGAAATTTTCGGTAATTTTGCATCTACGCTTGCAGAGATATCTGCATGGCCAGAGGGTAGTGCAAATGTGCTTGCATAATTAGGAGAAGATGTTACCTGTTCAGGTAGAGCATCAAGAATTTTGCCTTAAAACAAAGGAATAAGTCTAGAAAGACAAAATAAAACTCCTAATGTATGTATGGAACGTCTTCAATATTCAGAGAAGAATCACATATAATTCTAGAAATCTCTTCATGATTTTCCTTAAACTGAATGTTAAGACTATCGATTTCCTGTAGAACACTATTAAGAAAACCGCGTGTTTTAGTAGAACTTTCTTGGGACGTGAAGCGCGTGTGCATCTTTCTAATATGTTCCAAGAAACCACGTTGCCTTTCGATTACTTTATCTAAAGCATCCATTTTATTTAAAATAAGTTTAATATACGAAATTAATTAAATTGTGAAGAAACGTATTCAAAGTAGTATAATGTTCGGAAAACGTGACTTTAACTACTTTAATCCGAAAATAAATTTATGTAAGAAATTTATGTTTTAAATTTATGTAAGAATTTATGAAAATAAATTTATGTTAAAGCCATAAATTCGAAGCAACAGTATTAAATTGAAAGTTACAATTTAGACATTAAACCCAAACCTGTAAAGTCTAAAACAGTAAATTGAAAGTTATTTTAATTTAATTTACACCAAAGTTTGAATTTACGAGTAAGTCAGAATTGAAATTCGCAAATTTAACACTTTAATTCAATTCGTAAACTTTAACACTTAAGATTATTTAAAAAATCAAATACGTCCCTTCCCGGGTTTCGGCACCAAATTTTATGTTATAGAATTTTGCAAAAGACAATGAAAAAAAAGGCTAAGTTTACAAATTAATTTTATTTTATTTAAATAAGATGTTACCCCTGTTGAATACCAAAATTGAATAGAAAGATCAAAAGGTTGCTTGAAGTTATAAAAAATAATTTACAATTCATTTTAACATAAACAGTTATTCTCAATATAATATTCTTATTAAGATGTGTAAAATTCTCAATTGTATATTATATTCTTTAATGAGATTAATCCCATAATAATAGCATGTATTAAGCAATTGGCTAAGTTCATAATATCGTAAAGATATGTTAATGAGAGCCAGAGAGCTTAATCCAAATACTCACATTATTATATTAAAACGGGATATTTTTCTTCCTAAAATTCCTAATTAATACCTTATCAATAGTAGCTATACAGTTGCTTAAATAATTGTTCATACATGCCAATAAAGAATAATAATATTCTACTATAATTCGTTATTGTTTTCAACACACACATTCAAAACTCATTCAACACCTTTATATTATTTTGTTTTACTAAATACTATACGCAGCTAGTATACTTTCTTCCGGCGCCTGTTGACATCGTTGGACAATTATACTGTAAGTTGTTTCTCTTTTATTTTATTTAACATTTCTTTTCTTTACACATAAATTTTGAAAAATTCTTATTTCAATAAATATTACATGAATATCTATTGACATTTTTTTAAATACATTAATGAAGTTATATTGGATATAAAGATATTTGCAACTAGGGTTGCCATATCTGTAATGCGTTGAGAATTTCGGTATTCATGTTATGTTTCCATCTTACACTTTTAAACAAGTGACATTGTTTTATTTAACGTCAAATAAACTTCAATAATTTCAAGTTTCTTTTAGTTTATTCCTTATTTCTTTAAATGTTATAAACTTTGTGATTTCGCTTCTACAATTTTAATTTATCATAAATTATCGTCACAAATATTTCTTTTTATCGGTTATTTATTTAAGTAAATACCCAAATGGTGACCGAATTTGTAAATATAAAATTTCGCACAACTTTTTATACAAATAAATTTATTTACATTATTTTAGAATTATAATAAACTAATACTGTAATGGTTTTAAATTTTAAATTTGTTTATATATTACGAAAAGTGAAGTTACAGGTATGGAGTAGGTAGGTGAAGTTAATTTTTTTTTTCGGTCTGATAACAACCGGATACTTTTGTCAGCATGGTGGGTGGGCCAAGGACGTGTGTAGCAAATTACACCTATCGCTACATACAGTTCATCAGCACTTCTTTCTCTAAATTTTTTTCTTCTTATCTTTTCCCGTATGAATAGATTATTTGTATATCTAGCTACCTAAATATAAAATCTATTGTAACTGATTCACCGAAAATTTTATTTGGGAACTAAACACACCCCCAACGACGAGCACGGCCGAAATAATAGGTAGCCCCGTTCCCAAGGTATTAGACCTCGATTGGAAAATCGTTACACGTTCCAAACAAGAACAAAGTAGTTAATCTACTATCCACTGTGCACTTCACCAAAAAAGTTGAAAGCGTAGAAAAAAAACCGGAAGCTATATTATTTTACAAATCAACAAAGGCCGGCAATGAAATTATAGAAGGAACCAGAAAAGAGAAGCGACGATTGCTCTTGAACACGCTGAGTAAACAATTGGTGCTTGCTAATACTGAAAATCGCATGAACAATAACCATATTTTGGGACAACATTCAACCCGTTTGGCCATTGAATCTGTCTTTGGAAGGCCGTTGAATATTCCCAACAACATGCTGCCTAACCAACAAAGCGGCCCTAGTACACTGAATTCCAGAAAATATTGCAGAATTTGTGTCACGCAAGATGAAAAGCTGCGTAGGAAGACACGTTTTTACTGCACCAAATGCACTAATCCTGTGTGCCAATAACATTCTAAAGTTGATTATACTTGTTTTTCATGCATTCCACAAAATGAATAAAAAGCTTTTTACACTTGGTCTAAAGACCAAAATAATATACGAGCATACTTAGAAATTCGAAGTTACGGTACCCTTTTTGCCATACAAATGCATGAAAACGTATAGGGGTCTGACCAGGCATATGTGTTTGTCCCAATGTTTTAGAATATGTGTCTGACGGTGGATTAAGGTATGTCGCATATTGGCGAATAATCTTTAAGTACTACAAACAGTCTTCCAAAGTCATCCATATGTAGATATGTGCCCATAACTTAAAAAAAAGAAAAACTAATAAATAAAGTACGCTTTCTTGGAAAAACTGGGAATGGTCAAAAGTTAATTTGTATCTTCGTTGAAGGTATGTAATCTGAAGATTCCAAAACACTTTTTGTAATAAAAATCGAGTGAATGGTTTAGAAATAAACTCAATGTACCCAGATTACGGGAACTTACTTTTTTTGTTTTGGAATGTTCAGCTCTGGTTCGATTAGGAATGGTCAAACGATAAGATATATTTTTAAATCAAGTAGATGGTCTATAGATAAAAAAATCTTTTAATATTAAAAATCGAGTGTAGGTTTCAAAATTCATTACTACTTATTGTTTGTGCACAGAGTTCCAAAATTAAAATAGTGTTTTTTCTTTATCAGCTCCTCCGATGATTTGGAAAATGGGACATAAACTCTAGACTCTACTTTTTCTTAAGAATTGCTGCTGTATGTGCCATGTTGGCAAAATGACCTGGTGCCCTACAACGAGCAATATAAATTTAGCCATAATTTTGACAAAATAATAATTGGAGTACACTTTCTATGAGAAACAAGGAATAGTCAAAGCTTTATTTGTGGTTACGTTCAAAGTATGTTATCTGTAGATTCTAAAACGCTTTTTGTAATAAAAATGGAGTGAATGGTTTAGAAATAAACTTAATTTAAGCGTTTGAACCCTGTTAAAGCTTATGTTCGTCTTAATTTGGACTTTCCGAAGCAGTCAGAATTTTTTTATTTGTTTCTGCAGACGTTCTTTTATAAAATGCTATTTAAAAGTTGCTACAGTTTCAAATGAACTATGTATTGGACTACAATAATTTGATTTGCTTGTTTTCCTTCCGGATAAACTCAAAATTTTTATATATAAACAATTTTTAATTAGGTTGTTCACAAGGGGTGTCCTAAATGTTGTATTTGCTGTATTGTCCTGTTAAAAATAGAGTTGCTGAAATTTAATTGTAAAAAATACAATGATAGGACGATGTCTGTGTCTATGTTTAGTGTGCTATTTTTAAGTGTGATAAAAAAACAACAAAAAATCGCCCATATTGTGAAACATTTTCTCAAGAATTCTGTTTTTGATGGGACGATACAATATTTAGTACACCTTGTGAAATCCAGTAATATTCCATTAAAAAAAATTTTAAAAATTTAATTATCCTTTTATTACTGCTTATTGTTCTGGTTTAAAAAACTTATGAAATAATTATTGTACAGTTTTTTTCGAATTTGAAAACAACTGATGTTTTTCAAAATTTCATTACCAATAAATTGTATTATTTTTAATCTGAAATACTTAAAAACAAATAAAACACGAATTTTTATATTTAAAATTTAGTTTATATTTGTTTTATATAAAATATTTTAAAATAGGCAAAATTTTTATTAAAGCATCTGTGAAGAACACAACATTAAGTAAACAAATTATTTTTAATATTACAAAATCGTTGTTAAAACAAGAAAATTAAATAAATTCACAATAACAAAAACGTTACAAAATAATATTTGTATTAACAAAATCCATTGTTAAAAAGAAATCAATTTTATTTTTAATAAATAAGAGAAAAGTTAAATTTTTTTATTTATTTATTTTTTTTTTTTAATATACACAGAATAAAATTCTGTTTGTAATATGAATATATTTGTAAATACATTCCGTTGTTGGTGCCTTTTTAAATTTTTTTTATTTTATACAAGTGGTTATATGCTCTAGGGTTGGAAGCATGAAGGCAAATCGAGCTAGAAATATCTCGCCATTTCAACTTAATGTTGGCAGGAGCCATTCATGCTTAGCTTTTTTATTACACTTTTAAACAAACGCAAACATAAACAACTTTTGACATTTCTGTATCCAATTAGGTAATAAAAAAGTAGCTCAGCTGTGTAAATAACACCACCTGTAAAGTGAATTCGCCTTGAACCATATTTTCAATGACTGCGACATAGTTGAGGTTCAATGTCGTTAATGTGCCAAATTATCTCCTTCTTTAGCTCTTGGATTGTTCTTCGCTTATTGACATACACTTTTTCTTTTAAATATCTCCAAAGAAAGAAGTCCAACTGAATCCGAATATGAAGTCAAATGGTCAAAAGTATAACAGTTTTCGAGATATTCCAAAATAACCGTTATTTGTGTTTAAAAAAAAAAGATTATGTCACCTAAATGCAAATATCTTCAAACATATTCTTCGGTTTATGTATTTCTTTTTTTATAATGAAAGATAATTATAATTACTAAAATAATCATGGGTCGTTTGCGAAGATTAGCTAAGAAATGACAAAGTTAGAGTGGACAAAATTTCAAACTTCATGAAAAATTTGATGATTTTTTGCAATTTTGCTCTTTTCAGATTTTTTTGTACCAAACAATTAAAAATTTTATGCCCTCATTTTCTAAAACGCAACGCCTCACTTCAGATAATTTAAAAAAAAAATTGATTTTGTAAAATACTTGAAAAAAGTAGGTGATTGTTCGCGTTGAAACAGCTGTTCGTTCCGTTATTTAAAATTTATTTTAAAATTATATAACTTTATTTGATCTTTTTCAATATTAATATTTTAATTATTCAGCTAAAGATCTTTTCTTTTTTTATAAAAATTCTTATTTTATTTTCAATATTTCGCTAACAATTTGTTAGCATCTTCAGGAAAACAAAATTTTTTTATATAATTATGAAAAGTTGACAAACATTTTGTCATAAAAAATATTTAACATTTAAACAAATTAAATTTTTTAAAAAATTAAATTAACATTTAAACAAATAGAAGTAGTAATTTTATAAACAACATTAACCTGTTAAAGCTCATAAAAAATATTTTCACATTGGTTTAATATTGTTTATGAAATTGAACATAACAAATATTGTTTATAAAATAAAATAACATTATTATTATACTATTATAATTATTTAAACATATCTATACATTTAACCTTCCTAATTTTTTACTAATTAAATATCTATAATTCTGAGCTAAATTTTCTGTGTCTGCTTTGTAGTTCATTCTCTGTGTTAAAGGTGTATTAATGATTTCTAACATCTCTAACATGTAACGTTTTTTATAATTATTTTCTGTTCTTAATATTGAAACATTTTTAAAGTTAGGATAGTGGATTAATTAGAACAATGAGATGACAATGCAGTTTTTTCCGAATTAATATTCCTATGTTTCTGGTCTGATTTATGTCCTGAAATTCTTGTCCTTAATTTATTCTTTGTCGTACCTATATATACCTTATTACAATTCTCCTGATCATTTCCCTGACAAGGTATTTTGTAAACTAAATTTGACATATCCCACTTATCAATTCTATCCTTAGTTTTACTAAATAATTTACCTAATGTATTAAAATTACGATAAGCTATTCCATATTTTCCTCTATCAAAGATGTTAGATCCTACCAATCTTTCCGATAATCCAGGAATATATGTCAAAGATTTAAAAATTCGTGGTTCAGTTATGTGTGTTCTATCTTTTGTCATCATATTTTTATATTGACCTATTAATCTATAAGATAACTCACTTGGAAAACCATTATCCCTTAATATGTCCCTAATTTTCATAATGTTCTTTCTGTGAAATTCTACATCACTTATTGCCAGTACTCTCTCTATAAAATTCTTAGCTGTGTTCATGATAATGTTCCTACTATGTTTTGAATAATAATTAATTATTCTTCCTGATGCAGTTGGTTTTTGATACCAATCTATTATTAACCTGTTGTCTCTCTTAATTATCAATGTATCTAAATATGGGAGTATCGAATTACATTCCCTCTCCATTGTAAATTTAATGTTGGGATCAAAACTATTTAATGTTGTAAGCATATCGTTAACTGCTAATTCTGGAATGATACGAAATAAGTCATCTACATACTTCGTCATTATTCTTGGTTTTACATTTAATTTTCCTATTGATTCATCTAACAATTTTTCCATTATTATATCCGCTATGATTGGAGAGGCTGGAGATCCCATTGGAAGTCCTATTTTCTGTATATATATATTATCATTGTACCGAAAATATCTATTATCTTCTATACAAAATTTTAAAATACGTAAAAATAAAAACTTTTCCATCTCTGTATGTTGTATTATAACGTCCCATTTCTCTTCTATAGTACTCATTGCTAAATCAACTGGTATACTAGGAAATAGTGAAACAACATCAAATGAAACTAAAATCTCATCATTCTCTATATGTTCTCCTCTAATTCTATCTTTAAATTGTAAGGAATTCTTAATATTGTATTTAGAAAATTTAGTAATTTCTTTTAGAATATTTACAATATATTTACATAATTCGTAAGAAGCTGAATTAATAAAGGAACAAATAGGTCTTAATGGAAAATTTTCCTTGTGGATCTTCGGTAGTCCATATAACCTAGGTGCAATAGCAATGTTAGTCTTTATTCTATTTTTCTCATTACTCGTCAAATTTTTTTTTTTTAAATAATTCTTCAACTAAACTGTTATTTATCCTTTGTAATCTACCTGTAGGATCCTTATTTAATAATTTATACCTTGTACTATCACATACAATATTATTAACTCTCAAGTCATAATCATGTTTATACATAGCCACAGTAGTGCTACCCTTATCTGCTTTCAAAATAAGAATATCCCTGTTCTTCTTTAAAAATTTTTCTGTTTCCTTCATTATATCTAACATAAATCTATCCCTGTTTGTTAGTGTCATCTTATTCAAATGGTTATCAATTATTGTCGTCAGTCTATTCCTAGCTACTTCCTGTTCTTCCCTACTTTCTAATGTTCGTATAAAATCCTCACCCTCAGATATTATCCCGAAAATGGGAAATTGTTCCCTTTTAATTGGTAACGCGTGTTTATGTCCGAGCGAAAGAACCCATTGTACGTCCTTTGGAAAATCTACATTTGTTTTATTAATAAACCATTTATTTTCAAATGTAATTCCTAATTCTTTTACCTGTTGTTCCCTAAGTGTCTTAAGTTTCCTAATATGTCTTGCCTTTACCTTTTTATCAAATAACATCGACAAACGTTCTTCACAAAATAAAAGTTCAGTCATCTCTTCTGAAGTAAGATACTTCTCCAAATTTCCTAAAATCACTTCTCTTTCCCTTTGAAAATATTTTAACAATTCATGTTTTTCTTTAATTATTAATCCTAAAACTTTTCTTTGAAAATCATGTTTATACTTAAATATTGTTTGTTGAATTCCCTTTAATTTATCCTTGTTGAAAATATTGGAGATATAAGATAATTCCTGCATTTCTGCATTTTATTAAAAAGGTTAAACTTGATTTAGCATTCACTATTTTATTCCTCACTGATTTGATCTGGTTAATAAGATTTCTAACATCTTGATTTTTCTTTAGAATATAGTAACTAATTCTTGACTGTTGTTGAAACGTGCTCATTTTATTTGAAAATTATATAACTTTATTTGATCTTTTTTCAATATTAATATTTTATTTATTCAGCTAAAGATCTTTTCTTTTTTTATAAAAATTCTTATTTTATTTTCAATATTTCGCTAACAATTTGTTAGCATCTTCAGGAAAACAAAATTTTTTTATATAATTATGAAAAGTTGACAAACATTTTGTCATAAAAAATATTTAACATTTAAACAAATTAAATTTTTTAAAAAATTAAATTAACATTTAAACAAATAGAAGTAGTAATTTTATAAACAACATTAACCTGTTAAAGCTCATAAAATATATTTTCACATTGGTTTAATATTGTTTATGAAATTGAACATAACAAATATTGTTTATAAAATAAAATAACATTATTATTATACTATTATAATTATTTAAACATATCTATACATTTAACCTTCCTAATTTTTTACTAATTAAATATCTATAATTCTGAGTTAAATTTTCTGTGTCTGCTTTGAAGTTCATTCTCTGTGTTAAAGGTGTATTAATGATTTCTAACATCTCTAACATGTAACGTTTTTTATAATTATTTTCTGTTCTTAATATTGAAACATTTTCAAAGTTAGGATAGTGGTTTAATATAGAACAATGAGATGACAATGCAGTTTTTTCCGAATTAATATTCCTATGTTTCTGGTCTGATTTATGTCCTGAAATTCTTGTCCTTAATTTATTCTTTTTTTTTATGACAAAATGTTTGTCAACTTTTCATAATTTGAGAGACTTTTAAAAAATGAGAATGAATTGTTCATCTGTCACTTGTGTAAGGAAGGAGGTGGAGAAATTAGAAAGGAACTCAACACAATAAAAACAGAACTAAATAAATTAGAAAAACTAGAAAAGTTAGATCAGCTGACTGAATCAATAAATTTTATGTCTGCAAAGTTTGATGAAGTTTTTAAAGACGTTGCAGAGAATAAGAAGAAGATTACTGAAATACAAAAGGAAAATAAGAAATTGAAATCTGAAGTACAAAATCTTAAAACTTCAATAAAAATATTAAACGATTACAGAGTAAAAAATGATTGTGTTATAAGTAATTTAAAAGTTGATGATAAAGTTAATGCTATGGATGCTGTTGTAAATTTATCTAAAGATGTGGGTGTTGTTTTTGAACCAAATGCTTTTGATACTGCTTATTTTCTTAAAACAAAAAAAAAATCTGAGGATGGTAAAAAAACTGTGGTGGTAAAATTTTCTTCTAAAATGCATAAGGATCAATTGATGGCATCCAAATCTAAGTTAAAAGAAAATGAGAATACGAAAGAGGTGTATGTGCATGATTTTCACAGCAAGGAGACTTTAAACCTTTTCTTTTATGCAAAATCGTTAAAGTCAATTGGTTTTCAACATATTTATGCCCGGAATGGAAGAGTTTATTGCAAAAAGAGTGATCTGGGAAAGCAGCAACTGATCAGATGTGAAGACGATGTGGATCAAATGTTATTGGAAGCAACATGATAAACAACAGAGAAGTTGATGATGTAAATACGAGTGATGATGATGTCGATGATGGTGCTGCTTATGTTTCCCCGTAAAAAGGATATGTATTTGAAATAATTTGTTATATATTTTTTATTTTCTTTAATTGTTATGATTAAAAATCAATATTTTAAGCAATTTTCAAATTTTAAAAATTATATTTGTAAATTGAATTCTAATTTTTTTAATATAATTAGTTTTAACATTAGAAGCGTTTCGTCTATTGGAAAATTCGATCAATTTAAAGAGTTAATAGCTAGGTTACCCAAGTTACCAGATGTAATTGCAATTCAGGAAACTTGGTTTTATAATGAAATTACACAAATTTACGAAATTCCCGGTTTTACTAATGTTCACTGTTGTAGAGGGGATGGTTATGGTGGTACATCGTTATATATAAATAAAAACATTCATTATGAAGTAGATACTTGCATAAGTGAACAATTTGTTGAACGCATAGTCGTTACTCTTTGCAATTTTAAAGTTGATCGTAAACCCTTGAAACTTATGTCTTTTTATCGTTCCCAAAAAAGCAACGTAGATGATTTTATAAATATCCTTGATGCTATTTTAAGTGTTCATGCACGTAATCCAATTATTGTATTTGGTGATTCAAATGTAGATTTGTTTCAAAATGCTAATTATATTGATTTGCTTGCAATGTTTCAAAATTATGATTGTGATAGTGCGCATAGTTTGTTAACGAGGCCCCAAAGTAAAACAAGTATTGATCAGGTGTTCAGTAACTTTACAGATAAAATTTACGTTGATTCTATTGAATGCAATCTGTCAGATCATAATATTGTCTGCTGCAAGTTTATAAGCAATGTGATGAATATGGAATATGCGGAAATAACAAAAAAACACTATGATTATTTAAAAGCAAGAGAAATTTTACAAAATAGTTTACCTGAGAATTATTCTTCAATTAATGCGTCAGAATTGACAAATACTTTAGTTTCGTGCATGAAAGCTGCTATAAATGATTCAACCATAGCGAGTAAATGCAAAAAACAGTTAAGGTTTGAACTTACTCCGTGGATTAACAAAAATCTTCAAGAACTAATTTTATTAAAAGAAAAAATACTAAGGAAGAGAAGGAAATCTAGAAGCAAACAGGGTTTAGATGATTTTTTGAAGCGGATAAGTAAGGTAATAAAAATTGCGACAAAGAACTGTAGAGATAATTATTATTCGGACAGTTTATCTAAAATCGGAAATGATCCGAAGAAATCTTGGAATTTTATTAATACTACTCTGGGTCGTAAAAAAAATAATGAAGTTCACCTAAATAATGATCAAGGGCAGAGAATTACATGTGATCAAACTAAGGTTGATTGTTTTAACAACTATTTTTTAACGGCCTTAAAGGACCTCAAGAGAGAAATTGAAATTTATCCTGGAGACAGTTGTAATTCGCTACGGACGCTTTCTCATTCACTGAATCGTTTCACCCTTGATAACATTGATATTGATGATGTAATTGGGGTAATATTAGGTATGGATATTCATAAAAGTCCAGGTTATGACAATATTTCACCAAAATTTGTCAAGGAATGTCGAGTAGAAATTGCTCCAATTTTATGCGATATTTTTAACAAAATGATAAATAATTCAGTTTATCCTGATGTTTTAAAAGTTCATAAGTTAGTACCAATACCAAAAGGAATAAATGTGAATACTGTAGATAAATATCGTCCGATTGCCGTTCTATCTTCAATTGATAAAATTTTTAAGAAAATATTGTATGATAAACTGCTATTTTACCTGGAGGAGAATAATTTTTTGTATGATTTTCAATTTGGATTTAGGCGAGGATGTGGTACCGAGGATGCTGTCCTTAATGTTGTTAAAAATGTTTGTAAGGGTCTTGATGATGGTTTTTCTGGAGTTGCTGGAATATTTTTTGATTTTACTAAGGCTTTTGACCTGGTAGATCATCAAATAATGCTACATAAGTTAAAGTGTTATGGGGTTGAGGATCGTGAACTTTTGTTGTTTGAAAGTTATTTTACAAACAGAAAGCAATATGTAAATATAAACAATTCAAAGAGTTTTGTTGGTTCGGTTGATTATGGTGTGCCGCAGGGAAGTGGACTAGGGCCGCTATTATTCTCAATATATTTAAATGATATAAAAAATCTTAACTTAAGTGGTCAGCTGTGTATGTTTGCTGATGATGTGTGTGTGTTATATCCATATAAGTTTGATTTGGTACTCAAAACACAAATTGAAAGAGATGCTTCACTAATTTTCGAATTTGCGAGGTTGAATCGATTATTGCTCAATCCTAATAAGACCAATCTAATTCGCTTTAGACCACATTCTTTAAGTATTAACAACAATTTTAATGTATATGTAGACGGGAAAATCGTGCATGAAACCCATTCGGTTAAGTATTTAGGAATTACTCTTCAAAGTAACTTATCGTGGGATCTGCATATAAATGATGTAAAAAGGAAGATAGCTCCAGCAATTGGAATTTTATACAAAATGAAAAACAAACTTGAAAAAAGATCAAAACTGATGATATATCAATCCTTGATTCAATCTCACTTAAATTATTTGACCATTACATATGCTCACAATAAAAATAATACACTACTTAAATCTCTTCAATGTATGCAAAACAAAGCATTAAAAACTATATATAATTTACCGCTGTTGTATCAACTATTCCTTTATATAAGGAAGTAAGCAAAACAATATTACCAATTTATGGGTTGCATGAATACCAAGTTTTAATGTTTGTTTTTAAATGTATAAATAATATTGGTTACCACACTATACCCTTTACGCAAAATCAAATAACTTTTAATACCCGAAACAGAACAAATTTTAGAATTCCTAGATGCAGGTTAGAAACAACCAAGCAGCGAATCGATTATATTGGTGGAATTAAATTTAATAACTTGCCGCCAGCTTTAAAACAAGTAGATCGAATTTCTATTTTTAAGTCCTCTTGTAAAGAATACTTAATAAAATTGAAACGCTTTTAATGTAATTTTTATTAAACTTTTATAAAATTTGTAATATATATGATAAGCTACTTTTTTTAACATATATTTTATTTGTACAGTTATCTTTTAAATTATTTTGCCAACTTGCCTCAATAATGCCTTTATGGCGCTGAGGCCAAATTGAAATTTGTAATAATGAATTTTGTCCAAATAAAATATGCAGCTATATATGTAGTTGCAAAAAAAAAAAAAAAAAATTTGTTTTCCTGAAGATGCTAACAAATTGTTAGCGAAATATTGAAAATAAAATAAGAATTTTTATAAAAAAAGAAAAGATCTTTAGCTGAATAAATAAAATATTAAAAATCCAAATTTTTATTTTTTTTATTTATTTAATTTTCAATGAGCTGTTAAGACTGGTATTGCCGCCAATAGCAAAAAAGTAGGGATAAATGTAGCACATCAGATTTTTTGTGAATAAACCCACTTTTCGCTTTCTATCAAATCAAAAACTCAAAGGAAGTAAATATGCAGAATTTGAAAACGAACGCTGTAAATATTATAAATATTGAATTTTGTAAAAAAATCACTAAAAAAGCTTATGTTATTAAAATGGAAAAGGGTAAAAAGTTCTATTCATTAAAGATTTTTGACAACACTGCTTTTGTGCTGACAGGTTTGTTGACAGTTCACAATTTTAAATTGTTTGCTAAAAGTTTTGATTCTCTTGAAACGCAGAATTCGTATTAACAAAAACAAAATGCATAGTGCAATACGTGAGTTACGGCACCTCCACAATAACCACTTTAATTATATTATTATTATATTATTATGATTATTATTATATTATTATGATTATTATTAAATTATAATGATTATTATTATTAATATTATTAAAGAATTCATTCTAATAGTTCTGTTTAATGATTTCATAGTTTTGAAGTGCTGACTTTTTAAATTCCAAATAATTTTGTTTTGTTTACATTTTAAGTACGTTGGCACACTTAAAATTCCTAGTAAAATTATAACAAAGAACATTAGCCTTTTGCTCACAAAACAATGTAATTTTGTTTTAACATTGTCGCAACTGTAGAATTTTGCCTACAGTTGATGTTTTAATTATTAACCCATTTCCATCCTCTGTTCGCACTTGCGAACAAAAAACTACGTCATTTTGAGCGGTCAATTTTTCTGCTTTATTGAGCAGATATTATTAAATTTATGATGCAAAAATATTGTATATATTCTTAAATTAAATAAACGACAAATAAATTTTTTTTCAACCATTTTTTTTTATACTATTCCGCATTTTGCTACACCCCCTTTTTTAGAGAGTTTTTATTTAACTCTTCATATATATTTATTGTACAAAAACAAAAATTGTAAGTGTGCAGTTTTTTCGGCAACAAATAAAAGATATCAAATCAAATCAAATAGAGAAAAAAAAATTCCAACAAAGTTGTTGTAGACAACCGTAAACATTGCTGTTCGCAAGCGCGAACATTGGCTGCTATTCAACATAATTTTTTTCATTAAAAGTAGCGGTATATTTTTTAGGTATTTGAAATGCAAAAGTAATGCCAAATGCATTAATGTTTTGATAATTATTCGTACTAATTAGTATTAAAAGAACTCATCAGCGTAAAGAAGTGTTTTTTATTTAATTTTTCAGCTATAAACTGCGTAGTTTACATTGTTTTTTTTCAAGTGATTTTAAAGTTTGAGTTAAATTTTGCGTGTGGTTTCTAAAATTTAGCCTGTGTTTAATAATTAAAAATATGACGCGTAAAGCTTTGACCATTGAAGAAATAATGGCAATGATTGAAGATGAAGATGACGGTATTGATACCGTTTGTGTTGTGCCACCAGACAGAATCGATGAACTTACAGATGAAGAATACATAGACGATAATAAAATTCCCATGAATGATAATGTAGGTTTATCTATATTTTATCATATGTAGTATATTCACTATTTTCCTTTTTTAATTAGCAAACGGCTTTGCAAGAAGTAGTTGGAACGTTTGAAATATATCAAAGAAATCAAGATGACCCTCTTCAAGATGATCTACCAACGACATCTGCAGCAGCCATGCCACCAACAAAACGTGCCAAAATAACAGAGAGTCCCTTACGGACATTCAAAGAACCTAAGTGGACACAGAGAACTGATAGATCAAAAAACGTTCAATTTGTTTTACAACCAAATTCAGATGAGTTACTTGTTGTTCAATCGAAGCTATTTTCTGAAATAAAAGAATTATCGCCATTGCAGCTCTTTGAAAAGTTTTTTGACCAGGAAATGCTAGATTTAATCATACGTGAAACAAATGTCTATGCGCAACAAAAAATGATGAACATTTCCTTGAATGAAAATGGACTGAGACGTTTCTTAGGTATTCTGATATTGTCGGGATTTAACACTTTGCCATCAATTGAAGACTATTGGTCAAATGATCCATGTCTAGGCAATCCAATAGTAAAGCAGAGTATGCCACGTAAAATGTTTAAAGACATAAAACGAAGTATACATTTTAATAACAACAATACTTTGGATGAAAATGATAAGCTAACCAAGGTAAAAAAAAAATTAACTACATTGATATGATATTTTGATTGACTTATAATGTGTTGTTTTTATTCCTCAGGTTAGACCATTGATCGACATGGCAAACGAAAAATACTTGCAGTTTGGCGTATGGAGTGCTGATTTGTCTATCGATGAACAAATGGTTCCATATTTTGGACGCCACTCATGTAAAATGTACATTAGAAACAAACCAATTCGGTTTGGTTACAAGTTGTGGTGCCTTTGCTCTGCAAATGGGTATTTGTATAGCTGTATACCATATGCAGGTGCCAGTGACAATTACGATCGTCAAATCGGTCTGGGCGCAGATGTTGTACTCAAACTATTGGAAAATGTCGAAAATCCCAATCATCACAGAGTTTACTTTGATAATTTTTTCACGTCTTATCAACTAATGTGTTTGCTGAGTGAAAAACAATTTTGTGCATCTGGAACTGTCCGCACCAATAGAATTGGAAAGGCACCACTTAAAACTGGAAAGCAATTAAACCGTGGTGACTCCGACTTTCAATATGATCAGACAAACAAAATATTGGTTTGCCGTTGGGCTGATAATAAGGAAGTGACAATTTGCACTAATTATGACCAAATTGAGCCAATGCACGCTGTCAAAAGATGGAAAAAAAAGGAAAAAAAATTCGGAAGTTATCAGCAGCCAAATATGTTTTACAACTATAACCAAGGTATGGGTGGTGTAGATTTTCATGACAACGCGGTGCAAAATTATAGAATAAATATTCGCTATAAAAAGTGGTATTGGCCATTTTTTATATCAGTTTTAAGTTCATCTATTGTCAACGCTTGGAAGCTATACTGTTTTGTTGCGAAGGAAAAAAACGAAAAACCTATGCCACAAAAAAATTTTCGTGTTATAGTTATATATAGCAAAAGAACTTTTGCTATCATGTAAACGACTAGAGAGTTCTCCAGAATATTCACCTCGTGACATGCCCAGAGTCGATTGTGAGCATATTCCCATTGAGCAAAAAGACGGGAAACCTAGACGTTGCAGACTAAAAACCTGTGGCAAGCCAATAAAATGGATGTGCAAAAAGTGTAATGTGCATTTGCACCCTAAGTGTTTTGAGGCGTACCATCAAAATTAATTTTGTCATTGTACATTTGTATACAAAACCTATAACTTCTAATTTTCTGAAATAAATATATCTACTTAAATCATTATTAATTTGTGTTTAATTTTATTTTAATATTAATGTTTCATGTTAAAAAAATAAGAAAAAGAAAATTATTTTAAAGTTTTTTAAGGAATAAATAATAATATCGGCCAACGTTCGCACTTGCGAACACCATTTTCTGGCGATCCTAGACGGGCTAGGTGAATTTTGACTGCGGATTTGGATTCAGGAGTCCCAAATTAGCTTAGAACTCGAATTTCATTCAAATCGGACGACTTTTATGTTTCACGGCCGGAAATGGGTTAAATCTAGACATTGTTGCAACATACAAACTCTGTTTGTAAGTAGCACAATGAATTTCTTTGTTTAGATTTTCCTAGTCAGCAATATTGATTGTTCAATCAATATTGACTGAATAATATATAATAGATTGATTTTTTTTTTGATAGAACGTCACTTACTGAGGAACCATTGTAAAAAGAAGTATTCTTTTCTTAAAATTCGATTTTGTAATAAATATCAACATTTTGAAAAAATTAAAACATTTGTGTATTTGGGAACACCTAACTGGCGCAGTCTTCGGAAGCAACGCTCCAAAAAAAAGGAAAATCTACAACAACAATGGCAACTATATATATAAAAAAAACACATAAACAACAAATAGTAAAAAGGACAGCGAAATAACATGCAGCTCATCATCCTTGGGGCAATGTAAGTCTTTTTATACAATACATACTTATCATTATTATTGTTATGTTATGGAAAAGTGAATGAAATAAGTCATAATTAGTGCGAATTTACAAAAAAAATTATTGCAAAATTTTTGAGTATTCTTTTTATTTTTAAAGAAAAAGAGTTATAAAAATAAAAAAGTGAAGGATCCAACGGTTTTAACAGTTGTTGCACAAGTGTTTGGATTCTGAAAAATATTTTTAAGATATATATCGAAATAAAACTATTTTTTTTTTTTGGTTATAAGTCTCTACGGAGTTTTATAAAAATAAAAAAGTGTTTAAGCATTTACTGTTGAAATTTCGGAAGTTTTCTTTGTCTGTTATTGGGCAAGTGTTCAATTGAAACAATAAAATTCTATAATTTCTTGTGACCTTAATGTCAAAAATTTCGAGGAGATTCCCCTCTTATACTAGATTGCTTAAAAGCAAATCCCTAGAAGCTATTCCAGAATCGGCTCAATTAGAACTTCCCAGAATGACCGAGGCCACTGGTACACAAGGGATACAAAATTTCCCAAATGGCTCAAACGACAACATATCTGTCGGACATGGAGATATTTTCAATTTCTTGCGAATTCCAGACGCCATCAAGGATTTGCCAAAATTTGATGGGAACCAAAAACTCTTGTTCGAGTTTATTAATAATGTGAAGGAAATATTACCAGAAAATGTTGATGACACACTGTCGATTCAAGGTACACAGGGTTCGATCATTCATTCGGCAATCGAAAATTGGGATGACGGAATTTATATTTCTGAACGCCCTCTGAACGAATTCAATCTACAATTGATATGAGAGAAAGATTGTCCTGAATCATCAATGACACTTATGACTATTTTTCGGAACAAACAAAGACGAATAATTAAAGAGAAGGAATATGACGAAGGAAAAATTACTGAAATTTTGCGAAAATACCTTCCACCAAACAAACTTACGGTGATATTTACGGATGATGATACATTCAAAATGGTTCAGGCAGCGTACTCTAAATATTTTTTCCACAGTAAACTTTTCAAAATACTTAGGAGTATGGAAATCTTAGAAGATATAGCAGAAGAGGACTCACAGGAATCCGTAATAAGAAAATACCACGAGGATAATAATCATAGAGGTATCAATGAAACTCATACACACCTGAGGAGAAAATATTTTTTCCCTTGTATGAAGGAAAAGTCACTCGTACAATAAATAATTGTGTCGTTTGCCGCACACAAAAATTTGATAGGCGTCCTCCAGTTATATAATTAATGAAACCGGAGACACCACTAAAGCCATTGGACATATAACACATCGATCTTTATGCAATAAATAAAGAACACATTTTGACTGTCATTGATAGATTTTCGAAATTCGCTTTTGCTTCAACTCTTCCAAATAGAACAAGCCTGTCGGTGGTTAAGGCCATGAATAATTTTATATCCCTTTACGGGGTTCCAAGGAAGATAGTGTGTGATCAGGGATCTGAATTTAATTCGAACATATTCAAGGACTATTGTAGACAATTAACATAGCCCTTTATTTTACTTCCTTTCAACAGAGTAGCAGTAATTCTCCTGTAGAAAGGCTACACTCCACGTTAACTGAAATAAACCGCTTGGTAAAGATGAAAAGAAAGAATTTGAAATTATCAGTAGACCACGAGGATATTTTTCGTGAGGTCCTAATAACTTACCATAATGACATTCATTCGGCCACAAAACTCCATATGAATTGCGAAAACCCCATATGAATTGTTTTTTCGCCGACCCTATACATTTGATCGGCAAGTAAAGTTCAATAATGAACATGAATATCTTCAAAGACTTAACGAATTTCAGGAAAAACTGTTTCCTTCCATTAGAGAACTATTGTAATACTGTGTAAAAATAAAATACTTGTTAGATATTTTATTTTTATAAAGAAAAAAAAGGAAAACAAAGTATTCCTTGATTTTGATTATTTTAAAAAAAAGAAAAAAAATATCATAAACTTGTAAAAACCCAAAACGAGTATTCTTAATAAAAAACTTACTTTTATATAAAACAAATAAACTGCTAATTTCAATAGGTTATGGGCCCAGCGATAAAACTGGTATATTGCAATTTTGCGGAACCAATTTTGAAAATTGGAAATTTCGTGTTGAAAAACATTTGGCTGCTGCAGGATGTCTTGAAGCTGTAAGATTGTCAACTCAAGCAGATGCTAGTCATGCTGCAGAAACGTTTCAAAAACAAGATACAAAAGCACAAGATAAAACTATTATACGTAAAGAACTAGCCAACCTAAGATTAAGAGAAGGTGAAAGTCTTAATCACCATTTTTTGAAATTTGATTCCCTGGTAAGACAACTAAAGAGTGCTGGTGCAAAACCAGGCAGATCTCGTGTCTCAATTGTTTTTAACTTTGCCGGAATCATTTGATCCGATTGTTACGGCTTTAGAGAATCTCAAAATGGATGACTTAACATTGGCTGTTGTTAAACCTAGACTACTAGCTGAAGAATCAAAGAAAAAGAATCGAAGTGATGATGAAGGTGCTCAGAAGGTAACTGCTTTCCAATCTAAAAATAAAACCAAATTTCGTTTCAATGGAAAATGCCATAAATGTGGAAAGTATGGTCATATGAAGAAAGACTGTAAATGCAAGGAAGCAAAAATAGCTAATAATAGTGTCATTGGGGTAAGTTTTATGGCAGATGCAAAACCTATAACATCGTCATTCATCACTGAAGATGTGGTGGTTTTTGCTTTGGATTCTGGTGCGACAGATCATTTTGTCTATGAAAAGAATATCTTCAAGAATTTAAAGAAGTTACCAACCCCTAAATATATAAAGATGGCTAAGGAAGATGAACAAATTTGTGTTTCTATGGTCGGTGAAATTGATTTGATAAGTGATACTGGTGTCAAAGTAAATTTGAAGAACGTATTATATAGTTCGGAATTTCGGGAAAATTTGCTATCTGTAAGCAAAATTGTTGAATCTGGATTGAAGGTTGAATTCCAAAGAAGCTTTGCTGTAATCATGCGCAATAATGAAGTGATTGCTAAAGCTAAACGATGTGGTAATTTATTTGAAGTAAAGATGAATAGCGAATACAAGTCAGCAGCAAAATTAAGCAAAGCTGAAGAAAGTTCATTATGGCACAAGCGTTTAGGTCACATCAGTAATAAATGTTACAATGAATTGATTTGTAAAGATATGGTTTCCGGCTTATCAAAGGTATGTAGAAATAATTTTTGTGATATTTGTGTACAAAGCAAGCAGTGTCGAGAGCCGTTCAAGGGAACTCGAAATAAATCGTCAAGGCCCCTCGAACACATTCATTCAGATGTGTGTGGTCCAATTAGGCCAACTGCTTGGGATGGTTCAAGATACTTCCTAAGCTTCATTGATAATTATACTCATTTTGTAATGGTATATTTAATAAAAAAGAAATCGGAAGTTTTCGAAAAGTTCAAAGAATATGAGGCAGTCGTCACATCAAAGTTTGGTACAAAAATAAGCCGACTTACTGTTGATCAAGGAAGAGAATACAAATCTAAAGGCATGTTATCATTTTGTAGAAAGAAAGGAATTCAGATTTGTGAAACCATTGCTTACACTCCCCAACAAAACGGTGTTGCTGAAAGACTTAATCGTGCTATTGTTGAACGTGTTAGGGCTCTGTTGTTTGAAGCTGGTGATCCAAAATTTTTATGGTGCGAAGCGGTTTATACTAGTGTTTACCTAATCAATAGAAGTCCTTGTAGATCGTTATCATATCCAAAAACACCAGCTGAAATGTGGTTTAACCAAAAGCCAGATGTATCAAAGTTTAGGATTTTTGGATGTCAGGCCTATGCTTGGGTAGCTGAACAAAAGCGTTGTCAGTTAGATCCTAAAAGTAAAACGTACGTAATGATTGGATATTGTCCTAATGGTTATCGTTTATGGGACAAGGAAAAGCGTAAAGTGGTTCAATCCAGAGATGTAAAATTTAATGAAAGTTTGTTTCCCTTAAAAAGAAAACTGAAATTACCAATGCTAATTTGATTATTATAAGAAACGATCAAGAGGGGGATAATGAGGATGATGTTTCAAATGCAACAGAATGTGATGATAGTTTTAATGCTTCAGAACGTCGTAATGATGTTGAAGAACATACAGGTGAACGGAATGTTAACTCTAACAGTGACGTGATGGTTATTGATGATCAAGAGTCTAGTGATGTAAATGAAGTGTCTCAGGTAGAAGAACAGGTCGCCGAAACCCCAAGACGAAGTAAAAGGGTTCCAAAACCAAATTCAAAATTTTTTGAATACTATAATACCGTGTTTGAAGCTGTTGCAGCAGATTCCATTGTACCAACTACATATGCTAAAATTGAAAACTGTAAGAATCGATCTGATTGGTTATCTGCTGTTGATGAGGAACTAAAGTCAATGGAGAAAAACAACGTTTGGAAGTTAGTAAAATGTCCACCAAATGTTAAAACGGTTAAATCAAGTTGGGTGTTTACAATTAAGAGGGATGCTGATGGTAATCACTTACGTTATAAGGCAAGACTTGTTGCTAAAGGTTATTTACAGAAGTTTGATGTAGATTACGAGGATATTTACTCTCCAGTAGCAAAATTATCAACAATAAGAATTATTTTGGCAGTTGGTGTAACGTATAGACTTTATTTTCATCAACTGGATATTAAAACAGCATTCCTACATGGAGAACTTAAGGAAGATATTTACATGAAAATACCGGAAGGAATGAAAAATGATCATGGCTTAAAACAAGCACCAAGGTGCTGGAATGAAAAATTTAATTTACAACTTTTAAATATGGGTTTCATACGTTCTAAACATGACTATTGCTCATATACAAGAATGAAATCGAATGTTATGATGTTTCTGTTATTATATGTGGATGATCTTTTAATCGCCGGCAATAATGAAGAAGAAATTAATGAAATTGAAAATAAATTATCTAAAAATTTTGAAATATCCGATTGCGGAAAACTAAAACATTATCTCGGTATTAAATTTGAATACAATCAAAAAGATGGAATAATGATGCTATCTCAAGAGTCCATAATGGAAAAAGGACTGCAATTGCAAATAAATTCTGAAGTAGAATGTAAGCAATCTTATCGTGAGTTATTGGGTAGTCTTATGTATATAATGCTTAGTGTTCGTCCTGATATTTGCTATTCAATTGGATATATGGGCAGATTCCAACAAAATCCTGGTGAAATACATTGGACAACACTTAAAAGAATATTACGGTATCTCAAAAGTACAAAAGAATTTAAATTAATTTACAAAATAAATCCAAACGGTGAAGCACTAATGGGGTTTGCTGATGCGGATTGGGCATCCAGTCTTGAAGATCGGAAATCAACAATTGGTTTTGTGTTTTATGTGTTTGGTAACCCTGTTTCGTGGACTAGCAAGAAACAAGCAACTGTAGCTATGTCATCTAGTGAGGCAGAATATCTTGCTCTCAGTCATGCTGCTTCTGAAGGTTTGTGGATACGTGGAATACTTCAAGATCTTAATATTGTTAATGATAATTATCCTGTTACAATTTTTGAAGACAATGCAGGATGCATTGCAATGGCTAAAAACGTTGAATGTAAACGTTCAAAACATACTGATATTCGGCACCACTTTATAAGGGATCATATTATGAAAGGAAATTTAGTCATAAAGCCTATTTCAACAAAGAATCAAGTTGCAGATATTTTTACAAAATCATTGGATTCTACAAGTTTTGCTACAATTAGAAATTTGCTTAAATTGTCCAATTGAGAGGGGGTATTGTAATACTGTGTAAAAATAAAATACTTGTTAGATATTTTATTTTTATAAAGAAAAAAAAGGAAAACAAAGTATTCCTTGATTTTGATTATTTTAAAAAAGAGAAAAAAAATATCATAACCTTGTAAAAACCCAAAACGAGTATTCTTAATAAAAAACTTACTTTTATATAAAACAAATAAACTGCTAATTTCAATAAGAACAGATGGAAAAACAAACAGAAAGGAGAATTGATAAACTAAATGAGGAAAGATCGAAACCAACGGAAAGATGCGTTAATGAGATAATTCTACGGAAAGAATGTAGACGCAATAAGTTGACACCAAGATTTTCGGAACATGGGATCAAGGCCGATAATAATGTTACGGTTCTGACTCAGAAAGATAAAAAGATTCATAAAACAAGACTTCAAACCAGACGAAAATTCGAGAGTCTCTCATAATTTTTGTTTTTGATCTCATTTCAGACTTGCATTAACAACTGGGCAAGTCATCAGAATTCAAAATGTGGACGATAATCAAAAGATAATGAAATTTGATCTGGGACCAGCACGGGTAAAGGAGGGCTATCGTAATTTAATACATATTGTTAATCTCGACGATTACATTTCTAGCATGAATAGTATAATTCAAACTATTGATTCATTTAGAAATCATGGAAGAGATGAGGAAATTCAGAGTCTTTTGTCAGTATCGGATTTTAAGATTAATGAACTCAGGAATAGAATTAACTCTCTTCTACTATTTAAACGCACTACTACTATTTAAACGGATTTGGATCGGCGATTAAATTAATAACGGGAAACATGAATGCTGAAGATGCAAGGAAAATTGATATGGAAATGAGGAAAATGCACGAGGAAAATATATTATCACAAAATAGCCTAAAGGGACAAAAACTTTTAAACAATAAGATAATCGAGAGATTTGGGAACATAATAAAACATATAAATACCAAACAAGAAATTATATCGAACAATTTTATATCTAACTCAAATAGAATTGATAAAAATTTAAAGGATATCTCAGAAATGCAATATTTGAACAGGGTAAATTTTAATATGGACTTATTGTATAACAATATTACAAATATAGGAGAGGCGATTATTCTCGCTAAATTTAATATTATCTCGAGATACATTCTGAATACTGAGGAACTTGCTAGAATAAGAGACATCATGGAATATGATAATCTCCCAAATAGACAAGACGTCACTCACTGTATATAAAAGTTTCTTGAGTTCAGATGGTGGGAATAGAGAGTATAAGAGTTCCTTAAGTATGGGTGAAAAAAACTTAAGAAACCTCACTGAATATGAGAATTTCTTGGGTTCGGACGAACACATATACGAATTACTTGAACTACAGGCCTTTTATAATGGAACAACTATTATGTTTAATTTCAGAATTCCTATAATAAGTAACGAAAACTATAATCTTTTCCATGTCATACCTTTACCAATTAATAACACTAAAGAATTAATCATTCCATCATATATATTACATAACACACACAAACTACACACTCACGAGCATTTGCCCCAGGGTGGAAAACATCTTTTACTGGAATTCGTTTCAAGAAGAACTAATGGAAAATTTAACATGTTTCTCAATGGAGCAACAGCATACTGCAAACTAAAAGATTTGGGTAAAATAAATAAAATACTACAAATAGAAAACAATTTCATAATATTCATAAATAGTCCAAAACTACTAATTAAATCTACTTGCAGAAAAGAATCTCCAGTAGAAGTTAAAGGAACTGGTGTAATATTTTTAAAAAATTGCAGCATCGAAATAAATGATATCATCTACATATTTTGGGATAAGGTCAGCCTTATATCAAGCAACAACTCAACAATTAAAGCAAATTCCACAACTAAGGTGACCACATTAACATCACTCTAGCAACTCCACATTGAAAACATCAACAATATCACAACATTTAATGAAACTGCTATAATCCATGTTGGATCAATTTATATTGCACTATTTACATTATTGGTCCTGATAATAATAATTGCATCGATATCATCGAGAAAGCAACTCCAATTTTCGTTCCAGCCCCAATTAATTTATTGTGGCCTTCACTCTACTCTAAGGGGGGAGGAATTATGGCACCTCCACAATAACCACTATAATTATATTATTATTATTATTATGATTATTATTATTACTATTATTATTAATATTATTAAAGAATTCATTCTAATAGTTCTGTTTAATGATTTCATAGTTTTGAAGTGCTGACTTTTTAAATTCCAAATAATTTTGTTTTGTTTACATTTTAAGTACGTTGGCACACTTAAAATTCCTAGTAAAATTATAACAAAGAACATTAGCCTTTTGCTCACAAAACAATGTAATTTTGTTTTAACATTGTCGCAACTGTAGAATTTTGCCTACAGTTGATGTTTTAATTATTAAATCTAGCTAGACATTGTTGCAACATACAAACTCTGTTTGTAAGTAGCACAATGAATTTCTTTGTTTAGATTTTCCTAGTCAGCAATATTGATTGTTCAATCAATAAAAACTGAATAATATATAATAGATTGATTTTTTTTGATAGAACGTCACTTACTGAGGAACCATTGTAAAAAGAAGTATTCTTTTCTTAAAATTCGATTTTGTAATAAATATTAACATATTGAAAAAATTAAAACATTTGTGTATTTGGGAACACCTAACTCCGTAAGAACAATCCAAACAAGTTTTGCTATGCCTGTGGAGTTTATAGTTTTGCGCAGCTGTCAAATTTTTCAAGCCAATTAAAAAATGCATTTGATCTTTTATAGCCAATCCGGAAAACATTTTAAAATCTGGACCCCAAATACTTTATGCATTTCATGCAAAACTCGTTTACCTATGTGGATGTCGGGCGCAAAGTAAGTATGCATTTCTTAATTTTGTGTTTAAAAATATGCCTTCAGAATCTTAACCTAATTTACTACGAACCACGAAATTGACTGTTATTTTTGCTTAGCCAAGGTAAAGCAAAATGGACGTCATAAGTCTGATGAATATGCAGATGTCAAATCATTTACAAAACCAACTCCTCATATGCCTGAAGTGCAATATCCCCTTTATCCAATGCGGAAGCATGAGTCTGATTCATCTGATTCAAGTGATTTTTTTTTATTTATTTCAGTCTATGGATACAAAATTATCCTTAATTATAACTTAAAGTCATTTATTTAATAAAACTTTAAATTGAGAGTGAGGTAAACTAATACAATAATTATTAAATAACTTCAAAGCTTTAGTCAGAGGTTCATTCAATGTATAATTAGTTCTATGTAAATCAATAAAAAAGAAAAGAAAGATATAGGGGGAACATATATATTTTTTAAGTATAATAAATCAGGTGAATCAATTACACCCCAAATAATACCATGCACAAATGATAATGCAAAAATATTCTTTCGAATTTCGAGCGTTTTTAAATATATAAAATCACATTTGTCCACATATGTGGGAATACTAATAGTTAGAACAGAAGTTGAAACATTAAAGAAAGGAAGAGCAAGCTTAACAAACCTATTTGACGAAAGTGATTTAATAGAAGAAAAAACAATACTGCCTCTCACACAAGCTGAACTCAATGACTGGATCAGAGATTTGGAGTTACCGAAAAATAAAGCAGAGTTGTTAGCATCAAGAATGAAGGAACGTAGTTTTGTGATATCTGACGTAAGAATTTTATATTATAGAAGTCGACATTTGCTATTGCCATGACATAAACGGCTTGTTCAATCAATTTGGGAAGACATACAATCCAAATGATTGCCGGTTATTTATCGACAGCAGCAAGTTGAGCTTGAAAGCTGTTTTGTTGCACAAAGGTAATGAAAAGCCTACAAAGCTGCTGAAAGATTCCAAATTTAATTCGATTTGTCTGAAGATGAATCAAAGGCATGGAAGTCATTTGGTTTGGTTGTATCAAGTTTTCTGGGAAATTTCAAGAGCACAAATCATGAAGACATGAGAAAATTGGTACAGTTTTTAACACGATTTTGTTTTTATTTATTTTTTTATTAACATTAATTTTTATATCTTACTTAAAAAAGTAGTTACTATGTCTTTAAAAATACACCTGCATTCGCACTTAAATTTCTTCCCAAAAAACCTTGAAAGTGACGAGCATGGTAAGCGTTTTCACCAACAAATACAAGGCAATTCAGCAGTTTTAAGCCATTTTTAATAATTATTGTTACTAACATTTAGCTTTGTATATTAACTTTCTGTTTGTTTTTTTTATTTGATGAAAATCAAAAAGTGGGATAATGCAATTAATCTTCTCTAACTTTGTCATTTTTGCACCGATCTGGATCCTATTTTTGGTTTTAAAAAAATAAGTTGAAAAGAGCAAAATTGCAAAAAATCATTAAAATTTTTGTGAAATTTGAACTTTGGTCCACTGTAACTCAGTCGTTTCTTGACTAATTTTTACAAACGACCTGTGGTTGTTTTTGTAATTTCAATATCTTTCAACAAAAAAAAGAAATAAAAAATTCGTCGAACATTTTCGAAGACACTTTTATTAGTGACATCATCTTTTTTAAAAACGCAAATAACGGTAATTTTGCAATATCTCGAAAACTTTTGACCATCCTGACTTCACATTCCGATTCAGCGGACAATTTTACAGATTCATTTGGTCACGACTTTGTTGAAAATTTGTACTGCAGTTAAATCATTGTGCAAGTCAAAAATTTAACAAACAAAAACTTTCTCATGACTTAAAATCAGTCGATTTAATTTTTGTTGGCTGCTTAAAATTAATGGACATACACCAAAAATATAAAATTGATCAAAAAAAAATATAAAATTGATAAAAAAAATATGAAATTGATGAAAAAAAAAAATATCTAAATTATTAAAAATTAAAAAATTTTGTAATAAATTTCTCTTAATTTCTGTTGAAAGCTTACATAAAATCTTTCTTATAATTTTCCGAAAAACTGGTAAATTTTAGGATAATTCTATATTAGTAATAAAATATTCAAGCTTGAGGTCACTATTTATTTAAAAAATATATATTTATGTTGCCAATATTTCCCTATTCATCGAATAGCATCTTCTGGGCTTATATAATATTTTCTAAAAAATAAATAAACTTAAGCTATTGTAGTTTTACCACTGACGTCTAATAATGCTTTACCTCGGACTTTTTCTTAAATTTTAACTCAAAGTTGAATCAAATCGGCTGAACAAACAATTGCTTCAAAATACTGAATACAGACCAAGTAAAATGTTATTAAAAATATGTATATTCACATTTAAAATAATAGTTTTATTTGAAATTTCTATTTATGACAGGGAAATTAAATTTTTTGCTGCTCCTATACACATATATATAAGTATTAAGTACCAACCGAATTGTGAAGCATATGTTAGATGCTGTAACAAATAACTTCTTTTAGAACAAGAATACTCAAAACTGATTGCTTATTATTTTGTGTGATGCAACTAAAAGTCAGTTGTATTAACCAAATTTTTTTGTGAAAATTAATATTCAGTTGAAGTAACCGAATGCAAACAATGTTCACTAAGTTTATGTAAAAAAGGTAGGTTTCATTATAGCTTCGATATCGATATTTTTACGATTGTACCCTTTATAAAATCGTGGATATATTTACCTTTTAAATAAATCGAGTTCTTTCTATATTGCAAATAATAAACACTTTTTGAAATTATTTATAGCTCTATTTATTTATAACAGTCACTAAAAATTAAAGAAAAACACTTTAATAGCACACTTTATTTACACGGCTTTATAAAAACGGCTGATAGAGGAACTCGAGCGGCGTAACATTGACATTGCGACCTACGAATTTGAAGAAAAAGAAGCAATGGAGGTTAGTACCTGTAAATTGGAAGGTAATATGGAGTTAAGCGCAATGTTTGCTGGCTATGATGGAAAAAATAGAAACTTCTTGAGCAGACAGCGAGAAATTGCTAACTAAGATGAAAAAATGAGAAACTGTTGGAAACTTCTAGAGCAGACAACATGAAAATGTTAGAAGCTTCGAGAGCAGACAACGAAAAATGTTAGCTAAGATGAAAACGGAACTGTTAGAAACATCGAGAGCAGACAACGAGAAATTGTTAGCTAAGGTGGAAGAAAAACTTCGAGAAACTTCAAAGCCACTAATGAGAAAATCTCTGAGGTCTCCAAAAGAGTTTCCGACCTAGAGAACAGCGTAGATAGATTCGAGGTACAAACCAAAGATGTTGAAAGAAAACAACAAGATCTAGAAAATAAAGTAAATAATCTCCAATGTCTGGTAGAGCAAAGACCCCTACTTTTGATGGCAGCGTACCGTTTAATGCTTTTTAAGTTCCAGTTCGAGACAGTTACCGCCAGAAATATGTGGAACAACGAAAAAAAAGCTATAGAGTTGATTCTGGCCTTAAAAGGAAACGCTGTAGAAATTCTAGAAAGTGTGCCAATCACCTGCAGAAATAATTATGACGACATCATGGTGGCACTGCAGCGAAAGCATGGTGGCGAACACAAAAAAGAAATATACAGAATGGAACTAAGAGGTAGACTTCAAAAAGCAAATGAGTCATTCCAAGATTTTGCGACAGAGATTGAGCGGTTGGTGCAGCTAACATATCCAGGCGAAAATCATCCATTCTTAGATCAGTTAAAAATTGAAGTATTTGTGAATGAAATTTGGGATTCTGATGTAAGACATGCGGTATGTGCTACACAGAAATCGAGTTTTGCTGAAACTGTCTCATTCGCGCTGGCCCAAGAGACTGCGAAGGTGATTTCCAAGATTTAAAAGATGCATTTAAGCAGGCATTAGGGGAGCAGCAATTCAAGTCCAATGATAAATGCTACAACTGCGGTAGAGTGGGACATTTCCAACGAAATTGCAAAGCACCAATGAAGAGCCTCCGGCCGATCAGCAATCACCTAAAGAGTCACCGTTAAACTAAAAAGAGCTAGCACTACGGGGCATGAGCTAGCTTCCACAATGGATGGCTCCACAATCTCCATATCAGTAATACAGCAGGTGAAAAGCTATCTTACTGCTTATGGGTACATCAACGGGTGAAAGCACATTTTTACGATAGACACAGGAGCATCACAGTCTGTCATCAGACCCGATTTAGTTAAGGAGACAATTGAACCATTGTATGGGGTGAGACTGCGCACAGCTACTGGGGAGACTGGTACTGTCTATGGCAAAGTGAAGGTAAAACTAACGATTTCCAACGTAAGCGTCAATCATGTATTTATTATTGCCGATATTGTGGACGAAGTAATCATTGGTGCAGATTTCATGATTAGTCACGGCATTAATCTATTAATCATATGGGGCAAAAAGTTATGATTTGGCGGAATGTTGAATATGAGCGCAAGGCTCAAGTAAGAAAACCGGCTAACATTGTGCACAGCCAGGGTAGGAAGCATGGCAAGCACTGTTCAAAGGCTGAGGGAAAAGACTGTATCGTGTTGGCAAAGATTATATCAGCCAAAGTAGAAAACAGGAGGCCTACTCGCGAGCAGATATCAGCTGAAAGTCCGCTAATGAAAGCGTATTGGGCCCAGTGGAACAATCTACGGGTAATCAATCACTGCTTATACCGTATACTTGAAAGTGCGGACTGAAAAACTGAGACAAAGCTAATTGTGGTGCCGTCAAGCAAAACAGACGAAGTATTAAAAGAGTTCCATGACGGTCCCAGTGGTGGTCATCTCGATGTCACGAAAACCCTAGAGAAGTTAAAACAACGATTTTACTGTGTCGGCTGCCAGCAAGCTGTAAGCGATTGGTTAGCAAATTATGCGCAATGCATCGCAGCCAAAGGACTTGCAAGGAGAAGTCGTGGGGAAGTTCAACAATACAATTCGGGTGCCCCATTTGAGCGGATAGCAATAGCTGTTCACAATTCCACCTCCCGGACGCCTGCAAAAATTATTTTCGGAACGAAACTTAAATTGCCTGGCGATTTAGAATTTGGTGTTAAGCCCGCCGCTACACTGAGAAAAAAAAGTTAGTAGAAAAATTTGTAAACCGTTTTTAATCCCACTTTACTATTTTTGTACTGATTTTTAGTAAAAAAAATATTATTTAGCAAATCTTTTTGTTATTTACATTTTACAAATTACAGAATTTTTACAGAATATCTACAAATTTTGTTGCTAATTTCAGAAATCAATTTACAAATTTTTGAAAACCGATTTGCTAAAATTAGCAAAAAAAAATACTAATTTTAAAAAAGTCGATATTGAAGGAAATGTTATTTCTAATAATTTAAACTTATACATACAAACTTAAATTGCCTAAAAAGTTACATATGGTTAAAGAAGGGATCGGAAGTGAAGATACCGACTCATGTCTTAAAAGAGGACATCCACTTAAAATAGCATTTAAAAGGGTTTTTTTTTATTTCTAAAAATAAGCCCTAAAAACAATTAAATTTAACCTTAAAAGTAAAAAAAAAATTGACTAAAATATTTTTCAAAACAGAAATTACCAAATTAAAACAAAATGATAAGTTTTACAAATTTTTAAAAACCAATTTGCTAAAATTAGCAAGAAAAATACTAATTTTAAAAAAGTCGATATTGAAGGAAATGTTATTTATAATAATTTAAACTTATACATACAAACTCAAATTGCCCTAAAAAGTTACATATGATTAAAAAAGGGATCGGAAGTGAAGATACCGACTCATGTCTAAAAAGAGGACATCCACCTAAAATAGCACTTAAAAGGGTTTTTTTTTTATTTCTAAAAATCAGCCCTAAAACAATTAAATTTAACCTTAAAAGTAAAAAAAAAATGACTAAAATATTTTTCAAAACAGAAATTACCAAATTAAAACAAAATGATAAATTCGTTTATGTTTTAACAATTTTTAAGAAATTTAAGCCTTGGATTTTTTTTAATTTTGTATAAAACATCTTTTAAAAAATATAATCAAAATTTTTGATGCTCGATAAAAAAAATAAATCTAAAACTTTGTACTAATATTAATAGTATTTAGTAATTTTTTTTGCTGATTTTAGCAAACAGATTTTAAGTTCTACTTTACAAAAAGTATACTAAAACTTAGTAGCGGCTACTAATTTTTCTACTAATTTCATTGCACTACACGTCAGCAGACATGTGTTGCTAAGATTAGCAAAAAATAACGCTGGGCTCAAATTAGCAGAATTTCCCGTTATAACAGCAAAGTTTTCAGTTGCCATTACAGACTTTTTTTGGTGAGTGTATAGATAAATACAACGACAACGCTTCCCGGGAACAAGAAAACCTTCACGAGAGTAGTAGGAAAATAAGGAGGCAACTTGATTTAATGGCTTTTTCATAAGGAGGCAACTTGATTTAATTGCCCTTCATTTCTATGGGGACTCAACTTGATTTAATGGATTTTTGTATAAGGGACCAACTTGATTTAATGGCTTTTTGTATAAGGAGGCAACTTGATTTAATTGCCCTTCATTTTTGATGTTGACACAAAATGGTTTAATTGCCTTCATTTTTGATGTTGACACAAAATGCTTTAATTGCCCTTCATTTTTGATGTTGAGACAAAATGCTTTAATTGCCTTCTAGTGTGGCCGTCGGTTGTATGCTTATAATATAAAAGGGTTGTAATACAAAATTTTTATGATCAAGTGAAAGTCATTGATCTACATATTTGTTTTTGGTCTTTTTGAAATTATGTGGTTAGTGTGGCCGTCGGTTAATTCTTTTTATCTCTTGTTATACCCTCCACCATATATGGTGAGGGTATATATCAGTTTGTCATTCCGTTTGTAACATGTCGAAATATAGGTTTAAGACCCCATAAAGTATATATATTCGTAAACCTTATGAAATTTTAAGTCGATTTAGCGATGTCTGTCTGTCTGTCTGTCCGTCTGTCAATTTTTACCCAGATTATTGAACATCCTCCCGAGCAGTTTGGTATTTAAATTACATAAATTGACAAAACATATTCATATTACAGTTCATGCAAAATTAAGTATATACGTATATCATCTTCAGCCCCTATGGTGGAGGGTATTCAAAGATTCGGCACAGCCGAATTTAGCCCTTTTTTACTTGTGGTATGTTCTATTTTTCTTTTTATTTTTTTGTGTTTGGTATATACATTATACCGTCGGTTCTTTGCCTATAATGTAAAAGTGGTTTATGTGACAAGGGTCTTTGTTGTTAGTGTTGCCGTCGGTTAATTCTTTTTATCTCTTGTGTTTTTTTTTTCTATTCTTTGGTGGTCATTGATCTACATATTTGTTTTTGTATTAAGAGGAAATTTGCTTGTAATGTAAAAGTGGTGGTTATACAAAATTTTTCTTGTTCGTGATTGGCAAGATTGACAAGGATCTTTTTTGAAATTATGAGTGTTGCCGTCGGTTAATTATTTTTATCCCTTGTGTGTTTTTTTCTATTCTTTGGTGGTCATTGATCTACATATTTGTTTTTGTATTAAGAGGAAATTTGCATTAAGTGAAAGTCATTGATCTACATATGTGTTTTTTTGTATTAAGAGAAAATTTCCATTTTTTCTTTCTTGTGTTTATGTTCTATTTTTGTTTTTATTTTTTTTGTGTTTGGTATATACATTCTACATGTACAAGTAGGTCATAAATTAATTATTTGACATAATATGTGACATTTTCATTAATCTACAAATTTTTGTGTTTTAATGAAATTCGAATCTGTTTGTTTGTTTTGTTCGGTTTTGTTTCTTGTAATAAAGCGGTAGGTCTTTTTGAAATTTTGAGTGGTTTGTTTGTTTGTTTAGTTGAGTATAATAAAAAACAAAACTAAAAATTAGTTTTACATGTATTTGGTTTTATTTTACTTTCTTTTGAAATAATTCTTAAATTAAAATCTAAAAAATTTAGATGTTTATGATAGAGATTTATAGCGTGATACATGAAACACAAACGATTACACCCACCCTCCTCTGCCACTAGCGAATGAGACGCAGCGAGTCGAATAATAAAGATGTAGAATCATGGTTGGACGAAAATCCCATCAGAAAATTAAGTTCAGTATCCTTTACTTCATCATATAAGTAGATTACTTTATCCGGTTTTTTGTGTTTGTTGAACTTTTTCTGTCTGTAAAATAAATTTTAAATAAAAAAGAAAAAACAAATATATCTCTTACTTCATCATCCGGTTTTTCCTGTTTGTTGAACTTTTTAAAAAAATGTTTGTTAAAACAAATTTTTAATAAAAAAAAAAATCTCTGAGAACTTTATCCACTTATTTTTTCTGTGTGAAGTTATTTTTACTTCATCATATAAGTAGATTACTTTGTCCGGTTTTTTGTGTTTGTTGAACTTTTTCTGTCTGTAAAATAAATTTTAAATAAAAAAGAAAAAACAAATATATCTCTTACTTCATCATCCGGTTTTTCCTGTTTGTTGAACTTTTTAAAAAAATTTTTGTTAACTTTATCCACTTATTTTTTCTGTGTGAAGTTATTTTTACTGTGTGAAAATTTTTTTTTAATAAAAAAAAAAAATAAAAACTAGCTCAAAATGTTTTTCTGCGTGATATGCCAAGCTGCTTTCAACACCAAACACAACATGCTTCAACATAAAAATAAACATTGTGTTGAGTGTGGAAAGTTTTTCCTGAAGCGCTCCACAATGAAGGAGCATGAAAGGACCCTTGCAACCACCTCATCAAAATTTAGCGTTCCTTGCAATGAAGCAGTTAGTAGCTTAAACTATAGCCAACACTTGCGAACACTACAACTTCGTAGCAATTGTGGGATGAAGACAATTAACCCTAGACTCACTGTAAGGAGCAGTGATTATAGTGAACGAATAGCAATTTATATGCTAGTAAATGAAAAAGATGAAATTCTCATGCCCGAGGAATTTTTCAAAAAAGAGGAATCTATTTTAATAGAACTCCTAAAGGATTGTCAAGCTAAACACATATCCTTTAAATTCAATATGGAGCTTGTGTGTGATTATATCAAAATAAGCGAGCAAGAAATGGTTGCAGCTACAATTACTCACTCAACAAAAATGGCAATGGTCACTTTAAGCGATGACTTGAATAATATCTATGACTCGCAAACTGATGAAATTAGAAATAAAATGTCTGAGTTCCAAGAAAGGGATAGTGGATGGTGGTGGTCTCTGGTTACCATAAAATTTTTAAATATTAATGTGAATGAAGTTAATATTATAAGAGGATCACAATATATACCTCTGCCAAAGGAATTAGTCAGAAAGCGGGCATTTATAAATATCCAGAATGATGATGTCTTCTGCTTCAAATGGTGTTTAATTGCTTCATTGTATTGTGAAAAAGAATTGTCTCGTTGTCAACAAACGGAATGTTCATCCTACAACATAAAAAGTATTTCTGCCGACATAATAATTGTAAACAATTTGCAATTAAACTTTTCAAACCTCACCTTTCCATTAAGTCTAAAAAGCTTAAAAGACTTTGAAAGGCAAAATGTAGATATAAGTGTCAACGTCTTCGGATATGAAGAGAAAAATATAGTCGGACCCTACTATCTAACGAAGGAGGAGAAGAAATTTTATATAAACCTCCTGCTTCTCATAGAGGAAGAAAGGTCGCATTACATCGTTATAAGTGATATTTCAAGGTTAGTAGCAAAAAAAAAAAAATACATGTAAAACTTTATAAAAAGAAATATTTCAAATTTGCTTTTTTTTTTGTTCTTTTTTATTAAATAAAAGGTTTATTCGAAGCAGTTTGACTGGATACAAAGGAAAAATATTTGTATGTAATGCATGCCTTACTTACAAATATAGTCAACGAGATTTATTACTTCATAAACAAACTTGCAATAAAGTTTGCACAAGGATGCCAGAAGGAGCTGATGCTGTTCTAAAATATTCGAATGCTCATAAGGAACTAGATGTTCCGTTTAAGTAGCATAAGTGAAGAGGTTAATACTAAAACTACAAATATACAACGACATATTCCATGTGCTTTTAGTTATTTTATAAAATGTAGCTTTAATGATAATTTAGACAAGTTTAAAATTTATTTTGGAGAATGTTTTTGTTAAAGATTTAGTTGAGGACTTAAAAGACATTTATAAAAATTATATTTACAAAGAAGTTGAAATAATAATGACTGAAGATGATATAATTTTTCATAATTCATCTAATATTTGTCATATTTGTGAAAAGGTGATATATTTATCCAAAGTTAAAGATCACTGTCATTTTACTGGCAAGTATAGAGGCCCTGCTCACAATGATTGTAATTTAAAATATAGAAAACCTAAATTTATTCCAGTATTTTTTCACAACTTTTCTTCATATGATTGTCATATGTTCTTTAAATATTTAAATAGTATTCCAGATAGTGATATACGTGTAGTTCCTCTCAACAAGGAATTATATATATCTTTATCTATATATCTACCTTTTCAAGAAAACTCGACTAAGGAAAAATTCGAAATAAGATTTCTGGATTCGTTCAGATTTATGGCTTCAAGTTTAGATTCCCTAGCAAAAAATTTACGTGTTGAGGATTTAAATATTGTCCGCAAAAATTTCTCTGATGAAAATCATTTTAATCTAATTAGGAGAAAAGGTGTTTTTCCATACTCTTATATGGATTCTGTGGAAAGATTCAATGAAACTGAGCTCCCCAGTCGAGATAAGTTTTTTAATGTTTTAATTGACGCAGAATGTTCTGAAGAAGATTATGAACACGCGAAAAATGTTTGGAATACTTTTAGATGTAAAAATATGTTAGATTATACAAAATTGTATTTAAAAACGGATGTGCTTTTATTGGCAGATATATTTCAAAACTTTAGAAAAATTTGCAAATCCATATATAAGTTAGATCCAAATCATTATTATACCGCCCCAGGTCTTTCATGGGATGCAATGCTTAAAACGACAAAGAAGGAATTAGAATTATTCACAGATAAAGATATGCATCTGTTTATACAAAAGGGAATAAGGGGTGGTCTCGTACAATGTTCACAGAGACATGCCAAAGCCAATAATATATATTTAGATGATTATGATAGTAGTAAACCATCTGAATATTTAGCTTACTTAGATGCAAATAATTTATATGGATGGGCAATGTCACAGTATCTTCCAGCTGGGGGAATTGAGTGGCTTGGCGAGGACGATTTAAAGAAATTTAATCCAAATAAAATATCTGATACTTCTCCTGTCGGTTACATTTTAGAAGTTGATTTAAAATGTCCACACTCTCTTCATAAACTGCATAATGATCTTCCTTTTGCTCCTGAAAATAAAGTAGTTGGAAACTCAAAATGCAAAAAACTTATTGCAGATTTGACTAATAAAACAAAATATCTGATTCATTATCAAAACCTTAAACAATGCCTTGCAAATGGTTTAATTTGTACAAAATATCATAGGGAATAAAATTCAATCAATCACCATGGCTTCAGAAATATATAAACTTAAATACACAACATAGAGCAGAGGCTCAAAATACATTTGAAAAAGACTTTTTCAAACTTTTAAATAACGCTGTTTATGGGAAGACCATGGAAAATGTTGAGAAAAGGGTGGATGTCAAAATCACAAGAAACTGGGAGAGTGAAAATAGAAATCGTAGAGGTGCAAGATATTTTGTTTCTCGCCCCAATTTTAAAAGCATTTCAAAGTTTTCTGAAGACTTATTTGCAGTTCAGATGGGTAAAGTTGATATATTATACGATAAGCCCATATACATAGGCTTTGCCGTACTTGAATTATCTAAATGGAAAATGTATGATTTTCATTATAGGATAATGAAATCAAAATATGGTCAAAATATAATTCTCAATTATATGGACACTGATTCATTTATATATTCAATAAAAACTGAAGATTTTTACAAAGATATACTTAATGATTTGTTGTCTGAATTTGATACCTCAGATTATCCCGTTAATAATCCTTACGACATACCGTTAGTGAATAAAAAAGTTTTGGGTAAAATGAAAGATGAGAATAATGGTACTATTATGACTGAATTTGTTGGTCTTAGATCGAAAATGTATTCCATTAAAACTATTGACAACAAGGAAATTAAAAAAGCAAAGGGGGTTAAGAAGTCTGCTTTAAATAAATATTGTATGTTTGATTATAAAACTGCCTTATTTAATCGTAAAATCGTAAGCGATAATATGTGTTTATTTGCATCTAGATTGCATAATGTTTTTACAATAAATATATATAAAATCGTTTTAAGTTATAAGGATGAAAAACGAATAATTATGAACAATCAGGTTCAAACAGTCGCTAGGGGGCATTGTGAATATGATCAGTATAATAAAACCCCTGACAATGAATGTCTAAAATGTAGCAATAGGAATTATATTTTTGATGAAGATGGAGATAATACTATTATGGGAGTAAATATGGACTTAGTGCAATTCCAGAATGATTCTGAGGATGAAATATTTAATAGCATCAATTATTAGGGAATAAAACATTGTATTTTAATAGCTTTAAATTAAATTTGATGTATATTTTGTAATATAATTTAATAAGTTTAAGATTAAAAGAGATTCTTGAAAAATAAATATTTTGTATTTTTCTCTTAAAATTTTTTTTAAATAAAACACTGGTATTTTAGTTTTCTATTTTAAGAATACATATTTTTATTTATAATTTTAAGACATTGTTTTTAAGTGTGTATTTTCTAAATATTTAATAAAGATAATAAAAATGGAAAATTGCCTTCATTTATTTTAAAGTTTAAAAATTTTTGTAGTAAAAGAGCATTTTTCAGTGCACATGTTCCATGTTTGTGAGAACTACAACGGATGCAATCGGGATATTTTTCATCGAGCTCTCTTAAATTACAGCAGTTGATATTTTCTATATTGAAAACGTTTTTCCGCAGCATATTCTCCAACCACTTTTTCTTTTCCAAACCCTTGACAAAAATTAAAGAACCCTCTGTGTTTGATTTGAGAAATTCGCACACAGACTTGAATGATACGGATCCATCTTCCCATTGCAGATGATGATGATTTTTTGTTAACCAAGGGGGGTTTTATGATGAAATTTATATCTCCTTAGCGTTAAAAACCAATGCAATTTCTTTGGCAATAAAATTATTAGAATCTGCTCTAAAGCCTTGGAGATCAATAAAAACTATTTTTGGCATTTCCATTGCTTAAACAATTTTATGAACCTGTCCTGTCAAAGGCGTATATTCAATTAAACGATCATGAATAAGAATGCAGTAAGCTGATGAGTTTGGTGGTATATTGATGCCAGTCTCAAACATAATTTTTATATCAATCGGACCCCTTGCAACCGTTTCATTTTGATGGCTTACATCAATAACTGTAATAGGAGCTTTATTTTTGAATTCTTGACAAGTGAGTAGAGGTTGAGGTTCTCTCATATAGTAGTTTTGTTGAAATCTGACATACATATCATAGAGGATGGCAAAGCGTTCTTCCCCAAATTTAATGTTTAGATCATCATAAGGATATGACTCTGAGTTTAAGTGAACTTTGATGTTGGTTAAATCACAATTAATAAATTTATTCTCACGCAGGAATGCTATCAAAACGAAGCGAGGTCGTTCCCTATTTGCAGATAATTTAACATTCCAAATGTGATTAGTTCCGCTTGATAATTGAGGATTAAAATGACAGTCCCAACTGCGGAATGCTATTGGTAAATTTGTTCCATTTTGTATAATTTTTATCATATTTATTTTACTCAAGTCAGAAAGCTGTACATGTGGTATCCTCCATGAAATATTCTTAATAGTAATTTTTGGTTTTTGAACAGATGCTGTTGAATATACGAGATCATCATCACTTTTGCTACGAAGTAATATCAATTCATGTTTGGAATTTAAAATAATTTTATTAAAGTCTTCAGCAAATCCCAATAATATTTTTAATGGTACATAAAAGTTAAAGTGTCCATTTATTACATTTAGGTCATCTACTTTACTCCAAGCAGCATTTTCCATGAGAGCACCGTCCGTTGCCATCAAAGAAACATAATTTTTAATATTAGTTGAAACTCCTAGGTGTCTTGTGCGATCAATTTCAATGCCATTTAGCTCATAACGAATTTCATCAAATAGATGAGCAACAAAACTATTTTTCAATCTGAAAGCAGAAGATGCTACCACTTTTTTACTATCGCCGCTTTCTTCTTCTACTAAACCTTCAATGTAAATAAAACTTTCACTCGGCAAAACATACAAATCCTGATTTTGTATTGATATTCTTATTTCATCGTTATTTTTAAATGATTGCAAGTATGGAGTATAAGTGTGATAATCTTTTTTTATAATGCTTTCATCCGATAAGGGTTTATCCAAAACATTAATTATTGATCTCATTCTCTTTGATGTTGCTTCTTCAATTGGAAATTCAATGATTTGAGAAAATTTCTATTTGATTCTGTTAAATTGTTGGCTGAATGTGAAGATGAGAACAGCGTGGACGCTAATTTTGGTTTGACTGATGGCAATAATATGGATTTTGGGGATAACAATGTGGTAGATAAGTGTTGTTTATAGATTTGATTTTAAAAATTTCTGTTGTCCAGTTAGGTGTGTATCCCTTTTCAAAAATATGCTTATATTTGCTGATGCGTACCGAATCTCCAACATGAAATTTTGAGATTTTGTACATTTTCAAGTGATTATACACTGTGTCTAGTAACATTTTCTCATTCGTAGAATTAACATTAATGGGTGCCATTTTTATGGTACGATGAATCTTGTGATTGTACTCATCAATTAAATCTTTATATAAATCAATCCAATGATATGATCCGTTGTAGCTAAATTCCTTCCACATCATACCTTTAAGAGTTCTATTGAATCGTTCAACAATAGACGCTTTCATTACACTATACGTTGAGTAGTGATTAATATTATGCTTTTTCATCAATTTACTAAAGTTTTTATTAAAGAATTCCTTGCCATCATCAGTATGTAAATTTTTTGGCACACGACCCAAATTCAATATATTTTCCATTGCTTTGCAAACATCCGATGAACTTTTAGATTTGAGAGGTGCTGCCCAAGCATATTTTGAAAACGTATCAATGACCGTTAGCAGATAACGATAGTCTTTGTTATCCGATGAATAATTACCCATTTCAACTAGATCTGCTTGCCATAAATCATCAATAACTTTCATTACAACTCTTCGACGCTTAAAATTTTTTCGAGCCTGTTTATGCAACTCTTTTACCAGAATTCTCTTTGTATTCATTATCGACAACATATATTAGTTTATTATGTTATCAGTGTTAGACATCATATGTAACACATCTTCCCTCGGCATCAATTTTAGTAGTAAACTCTGCAAAAGTTTAATTCGTTGACGCAACAACTCAAGTTCTCTGTCAAAGTACGATTTTTGATTATGATTTATATCAGAAATTTTCTTATATACTACATCATTATTTTTATCTATATTCAAAAGTATGTCTGTCTGCATTTTGTTGACTTGTAAGAGTAGAAAGTCTTTTGTGACGGCGTCGTTTTCTTCCACAGGGCTCGCAACATTTTTAATTCTCTTGTTTTGGATATTAAAGTTCTTATCGCTATCCAAAATGGAGCCAAATATTTTCGAATCTCTCTTTCTTATTATATTATTATAGTTCAGCTTAGAATTGTAATAGTGTCCGAACTTGTCGACAGACATTTGCAATATATATCCTTAACTCACAAAACTTTAAATATATTATAATATTATATCAGCTTCCTGCAGTTCTTCGATAATAGAAACAATTTCATTGTTATGATTGTTATGACCAGCAGCTTGAGAGGCGATTAATAATCTGAGGCGGTCAACTAATTCATTCGGATCATTCCAATATACATAATTAGGTTTATTAGAATTTAATTTCATTAGACCACTTCCTGTTTTATCATTTTTAAATAATTTGCTGATAATGTTTACATATTTGTTGGCCCTTGTCCCTTTAATTTGTTCGTCTGATTTATAGTCTCTTTTGTGAGCATTTGTCTCCATTAAAATCTTTTTGTAAATCTCCAATTCTGTTTTATCATAATTTTTTGGAGTTTTATAAAACATTAACTGAACCAAACCTGGTGTTAGCAACCAATTTTGATTTCCTAGCATAATTTTATCATCACTCAACTTAATGTAGCTATTCCCAAATTTCCACTCACCATTCGAATCTTTGTGAGGACCATAAAGCGTTTCCAGTTCATTTTTTCGAGCTAAATGCGATAAATCGAGTGACTTTATTATTGTATCGTTTGTAACATCAGCGGGGGATTCAGTTTGATAGTAAATATCATCATCATCATCATTTTCATCAATTGTTTTGTATTCATCACTCGTAAAATCGTTTTCTAAACGATAAACTCGTCTCATTTTCTATTTCATTTTTAATTTCTTCTTTTTCATCTTTAGAAATTCTCTTTTCTTTAGAAGAATTATTTATAAATTCTTTCAGCGGGTTAGTTATGGGCTTAAATGTTTTTTGTAGTCTTTCATGAGTATTATCTTCACCCATTTTTATGCTTCGAAATTTCTTCTTCAAAGCATTTCTTACCTTGACCAGTTCCTCCAACACTTCAGTCATATCAGACCAGGAATAGATCAGAAACAGACCAGGAACAGATCAGAAACAGATCAGAAACAGACCAGGAACAGATCAGCAACAGATCAGCAACAGACCAGGAACAGATCAGAAACAGACCAGGAACAGATCAGGAACAGATCAGGAATAGATCAGAAACAGACCAGGAATAGATCAGGAATAGATCAGAAACAGACCAGGAATAGATCAGAAACAGTTTAGGAATAGATCAGGAAAAGACCATAAAATGTAGCAAGCTTATTTGGAATCAGCTGAATTCATAAAAGGATGTAATTATTTAAATGTTTTTAATTTGTTAATCCTATCGATTCAAGAGGTCAAACTTTACTAATATCATCATATTATTCCAACATCCTTATATTTCAATGAAAACATTAAATGTCTTTCTATATCGACCAGCATTTAAGTTATCATCTTTACATATTGTTAAAAATCCATAGTTTTCTCTCCAACATTCTTGACATATTTTACGAAATTGTTCAAAGGACATATCCGTTCCAACATGATCACTATAGACGTGTTTCATATTCATTTCATCCTGCTTAAACATTATAATCATATTGGCATTATCTCGTATCAAATGTTTAGGTATTCGGGTATAAGTTTGACACAAGTAAAATGAATCCACATTTTTGTGACGACCCATACAAAAGTATGCACGTATATTATTTTGATTTTCACATGCAACGTCATCAAATATAATTATTGACTTATTTTTAGCTTCATCTGGTGGAATAACACTTTCATTGTTAGAAAATGTAAAATAACCCATTCCTTTAATCGTTGATACGAGTTTATTTAAGTACTCATATTTAGGTTGAAATAATGATTTCGAATATAAATAGATGTTTTCGAATTTTAATCCATTAGGACTTTCAATCAAACTAATCATTACATTAGTCTTTCCACAGTTCGAAGGTCCCACTATAAGTGCTCTTATAGAATTTGGCAATAGAGAACTGTGTTTTCTTCTCATATCTGTACTTGTTGAGGAATCAACATTCCTAACAACTATATTTTTATATTGTTTGGTCAACCGCATTTTAACAACTAAAACCAAAGTTTTAAATTTCCCTTTTAATTAGTTTCCAGATTATATAAATAGGTCTAACAATATCATAGAATTATCAATCATATGCATTCTGTCACTGGGAGTGGATTAGTAGATAGAGTAATAAATTCTCTACCATTTGAACTTCATTTACCGGGTTATGAATTTTGTGGACCAGGTACTAAGCTAGAAAAACGTTTAAAGAGGGGTGATAAGGGGATAAATCCGTTGGATGCTGCTTGCAGAGAGCACGATATTGCTTACTCTCAAAATAAGGAAATCAGTAAGCGACACCAAGCAGATAAAATACTTGAAAATCGAGCTTGGGAACGAGTTTTATCGAAAGACAGCGGTATTGGAGAAAAAACAAACTCATATTTTATAACTAACGCCATGAAGGCTAAAGTCAAACTCGGCATGGGTCTAAAGTCAAAAAATAAATTTGGAAAGAAAATTTTTGGCACAGCAATACGAATGGCTACGGCAACTTTAAAGAAAGAAAAACCTAACGATATAAACGACGCAATTAAAATTGCTCGTAAAGTTTTAAATAAATCGCTGAAAGGAAAAAAATCAAAAGTTGTTATACCTCGCATTATCAATGTACCAAAAGTTGGAGGGTTCTTACCATTAGTGCCAATACTAACTGCTTTAGGGACCTCAGGTGGTCTGTCATCTGGTGGAGCAGCTATTGTTAAAGCTATTAATGCTGCAAAAGATGCTAAGAAACAACTCGAAGAGGCTACTAGACATAATAAGAAAATGGAGGCTATAGCAATGGGAAAGGGTCTTTATCTTAAACCATATAAGAAGGGGTATGGTCTTGTATTCGATAAAATGTCAAAAAACTAATTAAGATGCTCCCCAAAAGACCACTTACTGATATCGATTTGATTAAGTTTACCACACATATTCCACACTTTAGAGGTATTTTTATGAGAGATTCACTCCCCAAACATCCTCGACGAATAGAATGTGGCATTGTTAATCTGGATTCCTCAATTGGAGCAGGCACTCATTGGGTAGCATACTACAAAAATAAAGATCATAAGGAGTACTTTGATAGTTTTGGAAATTTGCAGCCACCACTTGAATTAGTAGCATATTTGGGCTCAAATATAGTGTACAATTATAGAAGACATCAAAAATATAATTCATTTAATTGTGGTCACTTATGCCTGAAATTTTTGTATGAAATTATTAATAAATCAAAACGCATTTTTTTCTTTTTGTTTTCAATGTATTTTAATATTTTTATTTCTCGTTGTTTAATACAAATTTACAATTTCATCTCCAAAGCGGATATTTGCCACTTTCAGGAACAATATATTCATTTATATCAAATAACTCCAACTCTAATCGCAAGTGTTTATCGTCTACTGTAGGTAATTTTTTGATGAAGTAATTGCCAGATGATAACTCCTTTATCTCATCATCAGTTATAGCATTAAATCTTTTTGGCAGAAAGATGACACAATTTTCTCCCTCAATCTGGATACTTTCCCCATATTTCGTTTGCATTTTAATTGCTTTCAATATTTTGTATAATTTAAGATCCTCCATATCTTTAATATGGAGAATTGGTTTGTTGTTGAGGTCATCAAATTTGTTTATTAATGATTTTGATACAGCGCTCATGGTTGTTGTTGTTGTTTCTTTGAAGACTTTGTTAAGAATAAAACTTTCACATGAATTAAATTTTAAATTAACTTCTTGTTATATATTAAAAATTACTACAATAAATTGCATGGACTAATATGAAAAGAGGAATAAATTTGTTTTCTCTTTTTTTTCTCTTTTTCTTTTTTCAAAGACGGATTTATTCTTCACTCTTTATTTCAAAATATTGTGAAATGTATCCTAAAGATATTACAATAAATTGCTCACTTTATTTTCATAGTATTGTCAAATAGTTTAAATATTCACATTATAAATGCGGAGGGTACAATAAATAATAATAATTTCTGGATTCAGACAGAAAGAACGTCTCAGACGATTAAGATGTCAATGCGGGAACAAATCTTAGAATTCCTTAATTAATATAAGGAGTTTATATGTCTAGAAGATTTACACTTCTTTTTAAAGAACGCTGATTATTTCGAACTATATGAGAATAAAAGAATTCTTAATTCAGTGCATGGAGAGCATTTTGAGGATTGCATATGGTCTGACGACAGATGTACTGAAGGACCTGATACATGTAGTTGCATCATCTATAAATTTAGAGAAAATTCAGTCAACGATCTTATAAATCTCTATCATAAACATCTAAATTTTTAATTAAAGAAAAAAAATAACCGAAATTATTATATTATACGTATTTAAATTTATAAGAAATATTTAATGAGATTTTAATTTAAGAATTATTTCAAAAGAAAGTAAAATAAAACCAAATACATGTAAAACTAATTTTTAGTATTGTATTTTATTATACTCAACTAAACAAACAAACAAAACACTCATAATTTCAAAAAGACCTACCGCTTTATTACAAGAAACAAAACCGAACAAAACAAACAAACAGATTCGAATTTCATTAAAACACAAAAATTTGTAGATTAATGAAAATGTCACATTAATAAATAATTAATTTATGACCTACTTGTACATGTAGAATGTATATACCAAACACAAAAAAAAAAATAAAAACAAAAATAGAACATAAACACAAGAAAGAAAAAATGGAAGTTTTCTCTTAATACAAAAAAAAACACATATGTAGATCAATGACTTTCACTTAATGCAAATTTCCTCTTAATACAAAAACAAATATGTAGATCAATGACCACCAAAGAATAGAAAAAAAAAACACACAAGAGATAAAAAGAATTAACCGACGGCAACACTCATAATTTCAAAAAAGATCCTTGTCACTTAAGCAAAACACACACATGACAATTTTTGTATAACCACCACTTTTACATTACAAGCAAACAACCGACGGCAACACTAACAACAAAGACCCTCATTACTTAACACCTAGCCAATCACGCACATGACAATTTTTGTATAACCACCACTTTTACATTACAAGCAAAGAACCGACAGGTGTTCTGTATATGCCACCGGAATAGAAAAAAAAACACACAAGTAAAAAAGGGCTAAATTCGGCTGTGCCGAATCTTTGAATACCCTCCACCATAGGGGCTGAAGATGATATACGTATATACTTAATTTTGCATGAACTGTAATATGAATATGTTTTGTCAATTTATGTAATTTAAATACCAAACTGCTCGGGAGGATGTTCAATAATCTGGGTAAAAATTGACAGACGGACAGACAGACAGACATCGCTAAATCGACTTAAAATTGCATAAGGTTCACGAATATATATACTTTATGGGGTCTTAAACCTATATTTCGACATGTTACAAACGGAATGACAAACTGATATATACCCTCACCATATATGGTGGAGGGTATAACAAGAGATAAAAAGAATTAACCGAAGGCCACACTAACCACATAATTTCAAAAAGACCAAAAACAAATATGTAGATCAATGACTTTCACTTGATCATAAAAATTTTGTATTACAACCCTTTTATATTATAAGCATACAACCGACGGCCACACTAGAAGGCAATTAAAGCATTTTGTCTCAACATCAAAAATGAAGGGCAATTAAAGCATTTTGTGTCAACATCAAAAATGAAGGCAATTAAACCATTTTGTGTCAACATCAAAAATGAAGGGCAATTAAATCAAGTTGCCTCCTTATACAAAAAGCCATTAAATCAAGTTGGTCCCTTATACAAAAAGCCATTAAATCAAGTTGAGTCCCCATAGAAATGAAGGGCAATTAAATCAAGTTGCCTCCTTATGAAAAAGCCATTAAATCAAGTTGCCTCCTTATTTTCCTACTACTCACGAGCTTCATGAGTTTGTGCGCAATCGAATAAAAATAGTCAGCGATAAGATGAAGACGAGGTACGATAGGGCAGTAAATTCTGAAGGATTTAATGAGGGCGAGTTGGTTCTGCTATTTAACCCGCAACGAAAGAAATGATTATCTCCCCAACTACAAACGCATTGGGAAGGACCCTACAGGCTGATTAAAAGGTTAAATGATGTGGTCTATAGAATACAGAAATATCAGAGCCCAAATTCCAAGATGAAGGTTGTGCATCTGGAGCGACTAGCTGATTATGGGAAGGGCGGCAGTTTTACAGAAATTCCATTTACTCGTAGAAACACAAATCCCCATATGTTAGCCCTGAAATGTAACAATATATTGTGTTTTTCTGGTACCATTTTAAAGGCGAAAAGATTACCTTAAAAATGGCATCCCAAAAGTTTTTTTGTATTAAAAGGTTAAAGGTATTTTTTTTTTAAGTTTAATCTTCAGCCCATTTACAATATTTGTGGCGAATTTCATTAAAATCGGGGATGACAAATCCGAAAATGACAGTTTTCTGTGCGGTTTGAAATGGAATAACCCATTTCTGACATCTTAGCAATCGAAAACCTGGTTAAACTTTAAAAAGTTAAAAAATATTGCATTTATAAAGGGTGGTTAAATTTTATGGGCCGATGTTGAATGTGAACCACACCTAAACGTCATTTTTTTCTGCATTTCTCAATTTCAGACTAACTCAATTTAAACCATGGAAAGATACATAATCGAGCAACGAGTTCAAATCAAAATGCATATCGTGCACTTCGTTATTTTTTCGGTCAATTTAATCGTCCAAATGTGCGTACAATCGGAAAAATCGTGCAAAAATTTGAGCAAACCGGGTCTGTAGGAGATGTGAAAACACCAGTGCATGCTCGTACTGCAGAAAATATTGCTGCTGTTTGCGATAGTGTGGCTGAAGAGCCGTCCACCACATCTCGTCGTCGTGCCCAACAATTGATGAACATTATGCATAGAGACTTGCATTTACACGCTTACAAGGTGCAATTGACTCAAGAACTAAAGCCTCTTGACCATTCCAAACGTCGTCAATGGTCAGAATGGTGGCAAGAAATGGCAACAGTGGATGATCAATTTTCGAAGAAAATCATCTTCACCTCAATGGATTCGTCAACAAGCAGAATGATAATCCACGAGTGATTGTCGAAAAACCAATGCACCCACGAAGAGTGACTGTTTGGTGCGGTTTATGGGCTGGCGGCATCATCAGGCCGTATTTTTTCCAAAATGAGGACGGTCCGGCAGTTACTGTGAATGGTGTTCGCTATCGTGAAATGATAACGAACTTTTTATGGACCGAATTGGAAGATATTGATGTGCACGATATGTGGTTTCAACAGGACGGCGCCACTTGCCACACAGCTAACGAAACAATGGCTCTTTTGCGCGACAAATAGATTGGTCGTGTTATCTCACGTGGTGGCGATGTCAATTGGTCGCCAAGATCAAGTGATTTGACACGGTTGGACTTCTTTCTTTGGGGTTATTTGAAAGAAAAGGTGTACGTCGATAAGACAGTAACAATTCAAGAGCTAAAGGATGAGATAATTTGGCACATTAACGGCATAGAACCTCAATTATGCCTCAGCGTCATCGAAAATTTGGACAAACGGCGGCCATTTGGCCGATATTTTGTTCTATATGGAATCGAGCCTTACCATATTATCATAATAAAAAGAAATGACAATAATTTCCTAAATAATTTGTGTTTTATTCAAAATCAACATCGGTCTTTAAAATTTAACCACGCTTTATAAAAAAATAAATACAAATTTTCGGTTGTACTCTGGTTCAAGTAATATTTACATAAAAACTAAAAACTCTAATAGTTATTTTATTATTAGGGCTGTGATTACCATGCAAATTCATGTTTTTTGTCGAACAATGTCAATAAATTTTTAAATATTAGAAATATTGGTTGATATTCTTCTGCAAAAATTAAAGATCTTATTATGTGTGTTTACTTCGTTTGTTGTGTCACTGGGTCGTCACTGGTAAGCAATCTAGTTGGTGACCAGAAGTGATCCCAGAATTGTACTTTGCAAGAAAAAACCATCTGGAATCCTGTGATTGGCCAAAGTAAGAAAGCGGAAAAAAGGCGTCCTTTGTGAAATTAAACCCGGTGTTGATAGTGACAAGCAAAATATTAGAGGGGCACTCTTGTGTTGCCTACGGAGTTGATGGGTTGGCGAAACTTTTTGTTACGAGCATAGAGTAATACGGTATAGATTTCAATTCGGCAAATTGTAAAATTAAAGGGATAAAATTTTAATTAAAAAAAATATGAACGTTAAAGTTATTAAATATTTTGTTTATATAAAGTGATACAGATAAATTGAATAAGTAAGAATTTTAATAAAGAAAAGTGCGGCACTAAAATATGACGGTGGTCCTAATGAAGGCGTGGTTGATGCTAGGAAAATTCCTACTGCTCCAAAGGAAAACAAACATCCACAACATCAAAATGAAGGTGATACAGGCGAATCTTCAATACGCTAAAGCTGCTTCGGCGGAGATTAGCAGAAGGTTTGCCCAAGGCACCTCCTGATTCAAGAGCTATGGATCAGGTCAGGTAAGATATGTGGGCTCAACATAAAAAAATGTAAATTGGTTTATGACACAAGGGCGGAACGGACAAGGGCCGCCATTTTATTAGATGAAAATATTAATTCTCTTTTAATTTCAGAATTTACCGATCAGGACACAGTGACAGTACTAATACAGGCCAACCAGATAGGAGTGTGCAAGGAGGTAGTTATATCCTCAGCGTATTTTCCGGGGGAAGATGGGGAAGCGCCTACGGTGATGGTGAAAGCGCTGGTGACCTACTTTAGAGTACACAATAAGGCATTGATATTTAGATGTGATGTCAACTCACATTATTTACTAATAAACAACATTATGGTAGCAAATAGTTGTAAGGAACCTACATTTATGAATGCAAAAAGGAAGGAGGTAATTGATTTGACCCTTATTACTAATAATATGCAGGATATGATCATGAACTGGAGAGTCTCTAACGAGAACTCATTTTCGGATCATAGCCATATCCTTTTTGGTATAAAAAATTGTTGTTTATATTAGTGGGGATTCAATCCAAGCGCATGAACTTGGACTGACACTAATTTTGTTTTGTTTTAGAAATTCCCTTCAAGCACTTGTTACTTGAAAGGAGGTATTTGAATGAACAGTCAAAACGTATTAATTTGTTTTAACTGATAAAATTATTCTTTATTGCTCACTTATTTATACTAAAATTATGCTTACTTTCCTAAATTACACTGACTTACAATTTGTGGCCTTTTAGCCAATAGGAAACAAGAATGCTAAAACTTGCTGAGTTACCATAATTGCAATTAATGGAATTTAATATTCATGGGACAATTTTAATTCCCACGTGTAATCTGAACCACTTAACATTAAGGTGGCTCTCACAATGAAGGTAAATATTAGGGTGGCTCAATTACCACAAGTCTGAACATTCTCCCCCGCGTTGAACGGACGTTCAAACCCAAAAAAAAAAAAAATTAAATTTTATTGTCAACTTAGGTTGATAAATGATAAAATTTTCAAATGCAGTGAATGTTGGTTTCTGATGAACAGTTGAATTCTCGTCTCCAACTGCTAGACATCAATACTAAATTGGGAATGCTGGCGTGGCATTGGTAGAGGTGTCATTTCGTGTTCTTCGATGTGCGGTTGTTGTGTATTTCGATTCCATTTGCATTTTGACAGCAGAATGATGATTGCAGTACTGCTTAGGAAAAGTGCTAGATAGCCAATTGTGTAGCTGTGCGTCTGGTGAGACTTCAATTTATTGGGTAGTTTACCGATATCATGTTGTTCTAGTGACCTTTGTAGAGTTGTTAGCTCCTTAATGTTTTTTGGCATATGCATGGAACTAGTAGTGCTCTTTGGTAATATTAAGTCTGAGATTTTGCCAAGACTTGTGTATGAGGACCTCAATGTGCTCGATATGGTTTTTCTTCCGTTCATATTGACAAATTCGTGTTTTAGCATGCATTCTGGATCAAGAGTCAGTAAACCAGAGCCTTTTAATGATATAAGAATGATTTCCCTGTTGCAGACAGCTGTGGCTCTTGTGGATGGTGATGAAGCATATATCCATTGATTTCCTTTGCTGAGTGGTATCCATCGGATATTAGTTTTCTCTAGGATACAAGTTGGTGTCGTTTTGTTGTTGAATAAATTAATTTCGCATGTACAGACTTCCGAACCATAATTGTAACGGATTTGAACATTGGAGCAAAGAAACACGCCTTGTTCCATTGTGTCGCAGGCGCTTAACTCTGAATTTGTAAAAGGAACGTATTGCTCATGGGATGCAGATATGCCCAAAAACGTAGCACATGGTTTAATGGACACCATTGTATTATTCATTATGTTGGGTACAGGAATCAAATGAAACATCTGGAGTTTTTCACGTTCAATCAATGGTAGAGTAATTTTAACAGCGTGTTGGTGAGTTAGTCTGCCTTTTACCTTCATGAGTTTGAATAATTATAGCATTTTAGTTTTTTCTGTCACTGGAAGACTCATTGATGGTGGTGAATGGAGTGAGATCTGATCAACTTCATTTTGTAACTGTTCTGCAGTCAGTAACCATGGACTGATTTGTCCATGATGTGTATCCATAAGAGTGTCAAGGGTTGATGATTGCATGCCTTTTACGTTGTTTGCAACTAATGTTAACTCAAGAACAGCTGAATTAAATAGTTGATTAAGTTGCACTTGAAACAGCACATTTTCGATGTCATGTATATCATTTGAGAAGATTTTAATTTCCTGCTCCAATTGTTCAATTCTTGCCTTAGCTGTTATTAGATTCTGCCGGATGATATTAATTGTGGAATCAACGATTGATGTCTGATTCTTCAATAATTTTAGCAAATACGATTAATTTTCATTGACTTGTTTTATTGGTTCTGACATCTGTTCGGCGTATTCTGAATCCAGTACGCCAAATAATGAATGGGCGATATTACCAACAATATCCAGTGCTCCTCTTTTAACTCGTAGTAGTCGGTTATCTAGTTCTAGTTCTCTCTCCATATGCCGAAAGTGATCAATGATGCCGAGACATGATGTGTTCGTTGTGATAAACTTGCACATGTTTTCCAATGACCTTGTCCCATTGACAAGGATTGATGTTTCGGACCAACAAGACGCTAAATCATAGTATACGAATAAATTCCATTCAGTAGTTGAAATAGCTGCTGTTCCAATTTGCTCAAAATGGATTCCGACCCTTGATCCAAATTTCTTATTTTCGATTAGAGTTCCAAATGCAACAGTATGATGAATAATGCTAGATTGAGATGGGTTGACAGTGTTTTCTTCTTTTTAGTTTTGGGTTCTTCACCTTGGTCATGTTGATTTATTGTTGTACCACATTTTCTGAATAGTCGTGCAGGAGAAACCCGAGCTTGTGGGAGGTTTCCCATGATTTGTTGGCACAGTTGTGGTCGCGACCTGGTACATCTGATGCATTTCTGAACTGTTGATCTTGCCATTATCTTTCCCTTTACTGGCCAAAATCGTTGTCTCATTATGTTCAGTAGCGCCTGAGGACCACAATGTTTATTTTCTTCATGAATCATTATAAATAACAGCTTGACGAGAGGGTCGTTATGTGAGATCAACATGGGGTGTTTTGCATCATACTGTAACATGGCCGCCTCAAGTCGGCCCCCAACTCGTAGGATACGTCTTTCATCTAGGAATGGTGATAAGCAGCTAATAGAACTACTTTTGTCTACTCCGTTGTGGTTTTGGAGTTGTTTTAATTCTGCTGAGAAGTCAGAAGCCTGAATGGTTCGTATTATCAAGAATAGTGCATCATCGAGTTCAACTGGAGTTAATGATTTGCATATAGGCCGCTCTTGTTTTCTTATCCTCGAATTTTTGATGAATCTAAAGCTACGGTCACATTGGGCAAATATTTTCCGCAAAAATGTTTGAACACATTTGCCCAAAATTTTGTCAAAGCAATGTAGAGATTATTTTGTGGTCACAATACACACATTTATTTGCCTCTTTTTGTTTGATCAAACAACTTTCAAATAGTGAAAAAAAAAAATGAGGAAAACATGTTTGCCCTATGGTCACACTTGAACAAATATTTGACAATAAAAATTGTTTGATCAAACTATAATAAAACATAGATTTATTTTCTCAAAAATTAAAAACTATAAAAACTTAAAATTTGATAAAGGACGATACAAGTTTTTTTGAGTTGTGCTTTGAAGCAGTATCGGTTCTTATGGAAGAGGAGAAAAACGTTAAAAAGAAGTTTTGGCAAAAGTTTACTTCTTCGGACACCCTCAAAAAAATATAAAAATATCACCCCCTCTGGAATTAAAAAAAATTCTATGGGTTTAAGTGTGTCGGTTCGAAAAACAACAAAACACACCGAAAATCGTAAGTGTGACGGCTTTTATTAAAGAAATTTTCTTACGATTCCCAACATGCATTTCGTTTAAGATCCGGGAAATAGAATTGCGGAAAAAAGATATGACCCCCTCTGGAATGAAAAAATTATTTATTTGGTGTTAAGGGGGTCGGGCACCCTAGACGCGATATTTCCAAAAAACCAAAACACACCAAAAATGGTAAGTGTGATAACTTGAATTAAAGGAAATTTTCTTGAGAATCCGTGAAACAGAATTAGCGTTAGGTTTTTAGATGTTAAAAAATACTAGTGTTTTGTAGTTGCTATCGTTGGCGTTACCTAGGGATTACCTTAGGGTGGTGATAGCAGAAACTGAAAACCGCCCAGTTTACAAAAAAATTAATTTCTTGGTACAATGTGGAAGATAGCACCGCAGTCGAAAATTTGTTTAAAAACCGCTCGATTTTTTCACGAAATTTAAATTTTAGGTGCATTGCGGCACGTAGCGCCGCAGACGAATATTTTTTTTTTTTTTATATCGCGCAATTATTTCTCAAAACTTTTAATTTTTTTACTAAATGCCATTCCGTTTAATATGAACAATAAATTTCAGTTTATTTCAAAGCGAAAACTTCACTTTTCCTTTTCTACCATCTAAAATTTAATTAAAATAATTTATTAACCGAATTGGAAACACTAATAAATATACAAGTTTCAAACAAATAAAATCATTTCAGTTTTAAGATTTTAGATATTTAGACGATTTTTCTTAGATTTTAATGATTTAAGTATCAATATTTGACAAAACTGTTGAAACGGCTGTTATTTGACATTGTTTGCTCTTACAAACATTTTGTAAGATCAAATAATTGTTTGCCCAAAAATGAGGAAAATATTTGCCCTTTTGTGTTCACACTATGTTCACATTAGGCACATTTTTGTTTGAAGGCAAATAATTTTATTTTCCCAAAATCAGCAGTTTTGTTGTTTGCCCCTCAAAAATATTTTGTGGTCAGACTACGGCAAACAAATATTTGACGGTTTTCGTCAAATATTTGCCTAATGTGACCGCACCTTAAGGACATATCCCAGTATTCTTTGTAGAGACTTGAAGGAATTCCTGTGGTGAATCGTATATACAAAATCATCGTTGACGAGGATGACTGCCACGATTGGAGCTATCTTCCTTTTTTCAATGTCAGTGTCAGTTGGGATGTGTGGTTGTGATGAAAACGAGGGTGGCCACATTTCTTCTCTTCCGTGTAGGAATAGTGGCCCGTAAAACCATAAGTCACATGAAGCCAATTTTACTGCTGATAATCCCCTGGATAATACGTCAGCTGGATTGTCCTTTGATCGAACATGGCGCCATTGGTTGGGCAAGGTTAGTGATTGAATTGTAGCTACTCGGATGGTAACGAATGTATGAAGATTGTGCGTTTATCCAAGATAGAACAATTTCAGAATCAGTCCATAAGGATACTGGCTGATCCTTCATTTGGGTATCGATTTTTACCCTGTGTACTAATTGAGCAGCTATTACGGCTGCACATAATTCCAATCGAGGCAGCGTTTGTTGCTTTAATGGAGCAACCCGTGTTTTTGCGCATAATAATCGTGCAATAACTCTTCCATCTTTAAGAGTTGCACGGATGTATACCGCTGCACCAAATGCCTTTTCAGATGCATCCGCAAACACATGTAGTTGCGTTCTTACTGGAATGTCACCCTTGAAGATATGTCTTAAGATTTGTAGGTTGTTTAAGCTACCCAATTCGGTTCTAAATGTATTCCAGTCTGTTTGAAGATCCCTTGGTAATGGTTCATCCCAATCTAACTTTAGTTGCCATAATTGTTGAATGAATATTTTTACCTTCACAACAACAGGAGCCACTAATCCAAGAGGATCATATAACCTTGCTAGATCCGACGTCGCTGAACGTTTTGATACAGTTTTTAGCGGGTTCATTTTTACCTTGACGCGAAAACGGTCCGTTTTAGGCAGCCATAGTTATCCTAACGTTTTCACAGTGTTAGAGTTGTCACTGCTAAAATCTAAATCCGGCTCCTGATCGCCGAGTGGAATGTTTTTTAGCAGTTGTGGATGGTTTCCACACCATCTTTTGAGATTGAAGCCGTGTTTTTTTAGAATCATAATGAGTTCCCTTTGTGTTTCTATGGCTGTGTTAAGACTATCTGAACCTCGAAGGCCATTATCCACATAGAAATTATCTCTTAATTGACAATGTTCTCGTCGGCGATTCTTCGCAAGCATTGTGTGGCTAAATAGGGTGCAGCCCGGGTACCAAATGTGACTGTGCTGAGCTTGAAGTAGTTGAAGGGTGATGATGGATCCTTCCTCCATATTATAAGTTGAAATTGATGATTGTCGGGATGAATTAATTTTGTCTGTACATTTTTTCGATGTCAGTAGTAAAGACAAATTTCGGCAGGCAAAATCGAAGTAAAATTGAAAATAGCTCACTTTGAACAGTTGGGCCGTTAAACATTAAGTCATTAAGAGAGTGACCTGTGGAAGTTTTGGCTGATGCGTCGAACACTACTCGGAGTTTGGTTGTGGTGCTGTCAGGTTTTAATACGCAATGATGAGGAATGAAGTACTTGGGATCTAATAAGGTGTTGGGGTTGATTCTTTGCATGTGTCCAAGTTGTTCGTATTCTTGCATAAATTGAACGTATTGATTTCGAACCTTATCATTTTTCAGAAGTCTACGCTCGAGGCTTATGAACCTATTATATGCCATCGTATGGGATTCTCCTAATGCTGCTGGATTTTCCCTGAATGGAAGGCTTACTATAAAGCGCCCATCTTCGGTTGTGTGCGTATTATGGTTGAAGTGTGATTCACACTGTCTTTCTGATGGCGACAAATTTTTCCCTGTGGATTCAATTTCATCTAATTTCCAGAGCTGTTCTATAGCCTCCTCTCTCGATGAAGTGCCGGCAAATATAGCACATGTAAGTGCATATAATGGGTTAGAAATTGGATTTTTTCCTATGGCACCTCCTACAATCCATCCTAATGTTGTGTTTTGTAGGGTTGGGAGATCATCAGCAAGGTGTATCGTCCCATTTTTAGTTAATTTGTAATAGAACTCTGCTCCAAGTAGCAAATTAATTTTTCCTTGCTGGTCAAAGTGAGGATCTGCAAGATAAATGATATTGGGAATGTCCCACGATCAAATGTCAATATGTTGACTTGGTTGTGCGGGGATTATACTTGGTAGTACGTATGCTTCCACGTTCGTTGAGAAGCAACGATCCCTGGACTTCATTTGAATGCTTGTGCGATACCTGGATTTCTTTTGGATTTCACCAATGCCATCAAGGCAAAGTGAAGCTCCTGATGGTGAAATGGATAGTTTTTGGCAAAGACGTTTCGATACAACATTCACTTGTGATCCTGAATCCAATACTGCTCTAAATTCGTCTGATGCACCATTTGGGGCTGTAATTATCACTCTTGCCGTTGCTAGCAAGACATATCCCTGGCGGCCCGCAGCGTCGTTGGTTGTTGCTGTAGCTGGAACTGATGTAATTGCTACGACATTTGAGGCAGGTGCCCCTTTTGTCGTATGTGGATGTGAGACCCTGCTTGATCCTGAACTGGGATTTGGTGAGTTGTTGTCTTTCCTCTCCAAGTGAAGCAACGTGTTGTGCCTTTTTTCACATTTTCTGCAATTACTTGATTTGCAATTTTTTGACGCGTGATCACTTCTGAAGCAGTTGACGCATAGTTTGCGTTGTTGTACCCAGCGTAGTCGTTCTTCTTCTGATAATTGGCGAATTTGTTGCAGTGGTAGAGTTTATGGCTACTGTTATTGCATAATTTGCATATGCTAATGCTGTGTCCATTGGATGTTATTATTGTTGAAACCGCCTTTGTGTCGGGTTTTCCTTTGGAACGATTGCCTCCATAGATTGAAATTGAAGTTCCAGTACTGATAAGAATTCAGTTATCGTTGGCACATCCCTTGGGTTAGTTAGTGATTGCATGTACCTGATGTGCGTGTTTTTTATCAAGCTTTTAAATCAATACTTGTATAAGTATTGCATCCCAAGTAGATGTTTCAATTTCCAAATTGTTCATCTGATAGATTGAGCAGATGACGTCACGGACTGTTGGTTGAGTATTCTATCAACGAGGTTCGATACTAAAATTCTCTTGTTGTTGTAGCGATCCTGTAAAGTTCCCAGGCAGTTTTATAATTTGTCTCGGCTAGAGAGAATTGACTGATTAGATGTTCAGCTTCTCCTGACAAATTGTTTTTCGAATACCACATTTTATGAATGGCGGGAATCAGCTGTTTATCCACTGTTGGGAGAGGAATCCGCCTCGCTAATAATTTCCACGGGATTTTGAATAAAGAAGACAATTGATTTCAATTCAAAATACAATTTATTTCCATCAACGTTTCTTATATTAAAATTCCTATAATACAACGAATTTAATTACATTTGTTTTTAAATTATTAAAGGAAAAACTTACTTTTTGGTATGGAAACCACTAGAAAATTATTTTATGTAAAAAGTTTAATATACAACAATGAATAAAAATTCTTTAAGGTTAGCGGCAATCACCACGTCAGGCCAAGCCAAGTACAATGGTTATAATATTAGAAAATGGCGGTATGAAATCGACGCGTGAAGCGCAAAACACTCCGAAATAATTTGACATTTACAAATCATTAAAAAATTAATAAACATATCTAAATCTAGGCAGATTTGCCAATCTTAATTTATGAAAAATAAACACATTTATGCAGGGTTGGAAGTGGCGGTAACATTCCCCCCCCCCCCCCCCGCAGTATGGCAAGAAGGGTCTTCGCAGTCATACTCTTTTTAGAAAGCCACGCCCAAAACTGCAAGCTTCGCTACAGGCCTTTCTAAAATTCCGTGCGATGTCAGCACCTTGGCACTTCTTACCTGTCCATCTTTTGCCAATCTGGTTTCGAGTACTTTTCCTTGAGGCCAAACATTACGAGGAAGAGAAGGGTCGACAACTACCACTAAGTCCCCCTGACACAAAGGTTTTAGTTTTTCAACCACTTTGACCTGCACGTTAATGTGGGCAGATACTCTGCCAGCCACTTTTTCCAATAAATGTTCACATACTGTTGCGAAATTAGCCAATTCTGTTTAAAGACCACTCCACTATCATTACAAGTCGACATTGGTTTTAGCCCACTTGAGCTGCCCACTAGAAAGTGGTTAGGAGTCACCGCCTCATCGGTTTCATCATCAACTGGAACATAGGCAAGTGGCCTAGAATTTATGATATTTTCTACCTCAATCAACATACTCAATAACAACTCGTCACTAGGCGCTCTGGATGGCATAATTTTGTATAAAATTGATTTTACCGAACGCACCAATCGCTCCCAAGCCCCCCCCCCCCCCATATGAGGGGATGATGGTGGATTAAAATTCCATTTTGTTGTTGTGCTTGTAAAGGTTTTAACAAAAACATTTTGATCGACATTTGACAAAGCCTCACGAAGCTCTCTTTCTGCCCCAACAAAATTTGTGCCGTTGTCGCTGATAAATTTTGCAAAACGAGCTCCAATTAACGCAGCCATAAGTTCCAGGCGGGGAACAGAAGTTATTTTCATTGGGGCTACTCTGGTTTTAGAACCAATTAAGGAGCAAATTATTTTTCCATTTTTTGCTAAACGAAAATAAGAAATAGCAGAGTATCCATCTTTGCTGGCGTCTACAAAAGTATGAAGTTGTACATCTACGCCATCATAAGTGGCAAAGTTTTGTATATAACACCGAGGAATTTTAATTTGTTGAATATTTGGCAAAACATTTACCCAATTGGTCCACTTATTCATAATGTTTTGCGATATTTCCTCATCCCAATCTACTTTGGATCTCCATACTTCTTGCAGTAAAATTTTAACAACATAATGATGTTGCCAATAAGCCCAAGAGAGTCATAAATTGACATTACGAAACGAAGGATTTCGCGTTTAGTGGGTATTTTTCTACAAGAAAAAATATCAGTTTCTATTAACCATTGAGAAATTTTAAATGTTATTACGTCTTCCTGATGCTCCCAAAAGACTCCAAGAACCTTTTCGATTTGTTGTTCTTCGTTGAGATTTAAACACTTTCCACCATAGGAACAGTTATCAGAAATCGTATTCAGTACCTCTTTGCTATTGGAGATCCAATTCCTTATATTAAATCCACCTTGACAATGAATATGTTTTACGTCAGAAACTAATTTTATGGCCTCTTGTGGAGTGTCAACCGATTCCAAAAGATCATCTACATAATGATTCTCTTTAATTGCTTTAACAGCTACAGGGAAATCCTTTTCAAATTTTGCAGCATTTAAGTTCTTAACGTATTGAGAAATGCTGGGAGCGCATGTGGCACCAAAAATCATCACATCCATTTCGTAGACATCAGGTTCTTGACTTTTATTACAATCACGCCACAAAAAACGTTGGACATTACGGTCCTCAGGCCTTATAAAAATTTGATAGAACATTTCTTCAATGTCCCCGCAGACAGCAATAGATTTTTGTCGAAATGAAAATAAAACAGCTGGTAATGATGCCAGCATATCAGGCCCTTTCAATAAAAATGAGTTCAAGGAGACACCATTTGATTTGGCAGCAGCATCCCAAACGACACGCGATTTACCGGGTTTATTTTTGTTAAAAACAGCAAAAATTGGAAGGTACCACTTTTTACCACAAATCTTGATTTCATCCCGATTTAATTTTCGAATATAGCCCTTAGAGGTGTACTTTTCAATTGTCGTTTTGAAAACATTTAAAAGTTCAGAATTATGCCGTAATTTGCGTTCAAGACAGAGGAATCGCTTCATTGCCATTTCAGGCAAATCTAAAATATCGAATTTCCACAGTAAAGGAGTTTCAAAGTGACCGTCTTTGCGCTGTTTCGTAAACTTTTTTAAAAGACTTAGGGCACGCTTATCATCTTTACCTACTAGTGGATCTTTATTATAAATTCCTACACTTTCCAGGGAGTAAAAACTTTTAACTAAATTTTCTAAACCCTCATCACTTTTACTACAGTCACAAATATGGTAATTAAAATGCTTACGTGATTCATTATTTTCAGCAACAGTTCCATAAATCAACCATCCAATTCGTACGAACAGCAACCGGCTCGTGGGGGGCACCTTGTTTAGTGTTTGTCGAAATTCCCAAATTAAAATGATTCAGCCCGATAAGTACTTTGGGTACAGCATCAAAATAACTTTTTATATGAAAATTTCTTAAATGCCGGAATGTTGCAGATAATTTTTCATAGTTTAACGTCTGTTTTGGCAAATTAAGTGCACTGACTGTACTTACATTCAAAGGTATACGTTTATTATTTCCACCTGAAATGTAAATAGTTAGTTTCTTTGAACTATTTTCGCACCTTTCAATACCTCCAGTCCACTTTAGGCACAATGGGTTGGCCGTGCCCGACATTTCCAAGTCATACATTAAGGTTTCCTCCATTAAACTGATGGATGATCCCTCATCAATAAATGCATAGGTGTTCACACTTTTATTTTTTCCACAAATAGTAATTGGAATTATTTTAAATAACACCTGTTTTGCAATGTCATTATGTGTATTAATGACTTCTATATTGTCCACATTATGAATGTTGTTTACATTTTTGTTTTCAATATTCACAGTTTTGTTATTGTTTTCTTCAAAAGAATAACGATGCAATGAAGGGTGATGATAATATTGACATCCCTCCACACCGCACTGTATTTTTTTCTACACTCACCAGTATGTTTAAAAAAACAGGTTTTGCATAGTTTGTTTTTACGTATAACATTCCATTTGTCTCCACGACTAAAAGAAATGTATTTTTTACAATTTGCAATTACCATGCAGTTGTTGTTCTTACATACAAAACATTTTCTAACATCACGATCTTCACTGTGTGTATGAATGTAACCTTTGCTATTATTGTTAATATGTACGTGGTGAGCTTTTTCTCTTTTGTTGTTATAAGAGTTATCAACTGTTATACAGCCAGCAGACATCCCAATATTAAATACCCATTCTGCAAACTCATATAAATTGGGTTTTTTGTTTTGATTTATCAGCTGTAATTTTTGTGTACCCCATTGTAATTGATACAAAGGTGGCAATTTTTTTAACAATTCTTGAAGAAGAGATGAATTATTTATTTCATCTAACAAATTAGATGCTTCAATTGTGGCAATTAAACTTCTAACGTTTATTGCAAATTCTGTAAATGAGGGTAAGTTGTTTTCATTAATGGGAGGAGTAAATTTAATTCGATTTTTAATTGAATTTACTATTTTTTCAGGTTGGCCATATAATAGCTGCAATATAGACATGACCCAAGACACATTTGAAGGATGAATCAAAATGTGTTGAACTTTTTTTAATGCGTCTCCCCTTAAAGATTATTGCAACCGGATAAGGTTTTCGGCATCAGTGAATCCGCATATGTTGTTGGACCAGTCGTAGGTAGCCGAGAATAAAGGCCATTCTTCAGGTAAGCCGGTGAAAATTGGAAGTTCCTTTGGCAATGATTTACGGGCTTGAAGTTGCCCTTGATTTAGCTGTCTTATGGCAACAAAATTTTGTGGTACGTTTACCGGAGCGGTGTACGGAAACTTTTGGCCTTTAGATATTGGAAGGCTGGGTAAACTGTTGTTTGCACAGTATTGAGTGGAACTGCTGGGAACATTTTGTGGTGCATAACGTGCATAGTTTTGCGCAGAATTTAAAGCCGCATAATTTGGTGGATTTAAACTAAAAGTTTGTTGTGTCGATTGACCACAAGGAACAGTATTGTTAAAAATAACCGGTTGATTAATGGATGTTGAGGCGGTAGTTGAAGACACAAGTGGAGGAACTAAATCCGAATAATCATGAAGCTGCCGTCGTTGCTGATAGCCAGTGTGGGCTGGAACTCCCGATGTAAATGTGGGCTCTACGGATGATACCATAGCAGCAGTGGTTCTAATCAATGGATTATTTAAATAAGTTGAATTTTGTGAATTGTTAACAAAATACAAATTTTTTAAATTTAATGAGTGATTGAGATTCTGATTAACATTTTTGTTAGGCAGGTCTCGTGCCTGCGCTTCTGTTGTTTTATTTGAATTTTTATTTTCAGGTAGCGATTGGCTTTGGATGCTCCTTTAACCAGTTATGAACCGAAACCAAACTGTGTGACGATGCGTTGCTATGGTTTTCTTCTTGATCTTCTAAGATCTTATATTTTTTGGCTAAGTATTCGCGGTTTAGAGCTCTTTCTTCTTCTAGAAGTTGTAGCCTCAACTGGACATGACGCGATTGGGAACTATTTGAGCGAATTGAGGGGCGCGAAGAAACACTTTTTAGCGATTCAGGCGAAGTTGTATCTACCGGGTTTGAAATGCAAATTTGGCATTTGAAGGCTAGGTCTGATATTTCGTCTGAAGTGGCATTTGTGCAAGATCTGTGATAACTTTTTTGGCATTCCACGCAAGTTATCATATTCTGGACAGGGGGATCGAAACAGATAGGGCAGTTGGGACTAACTTGTTGACCCTTAGATTCCATTTGTACTTACTGTGATTGGCAAAATAGGACGCTGTTAGGGGATTCTGCTGTCAGGCCTTGTAGAACGCCAAGGTTGTAGGAAACGTTTAGTCAAAAAGAATTTTAAAATGTTGGGAGAGGAATCCGCCTCGCTAATGATTTCCACGGGATTTTGAATAAAGAAGACAATTGATTTCAATTCAAAATACAATTTATTTCCATCAACGTTTCTTTTATTAAAATTCCTATAATACCACGAATTTAATTACATTTGTTTTTAAATTATTAAAGGAAAAACTTACTTTTTGGTATGGAAACCACTAGAAAATTATTTTATGTAAAAAGTTTAATTTCCAACAATGAATAAAAATTCTTTAAGGTTAGCGGCAATCACCACGTCAGGCCAAGCCAAGTACAATGGTTATAATATTAGAAAATGGCGGTATGAAATCGACGCGTGAAGCGCAAAACACTCCGAAATAATTTGACATTTACAAATCATTAAAAAATTAATAAACATATCTAAATCTAGGCAGATTTGCCAATCTTAATTTATGAAAAATAAACACATCTATGCAGGGTTGGAAGTGGCGGTAACATCCACCATTTCAGAAAACAAATCATAGAAATATCGCCATTTTAAATAGTCGCCATCAAATTTCGGTATGGTAACTTTTGGCAAATGTAACGACGAAGTTGACTGATTTGAAGGAGTTGGCTGATGTGAATGAGTTGGCTGATTTAAATGAGTTTGCCTAATTGTACAGTCGTTTTGTACCTTGTTAGCCATTATGGACAGGCTGACCAAACGCTCTTGAGCCTTGTCGTTTAACTCATAAAAACTGTTGATGTCAAAACCAGATAGTAATGGATCCTCAAACCTTTCGCATATACTGTCGTATAAGTTCTAGATCTGGTCTTAAAGTTTTTTGATCGTTGCCAGTTTGACGTCGTAGAATGGAAGTGGTTGAATTTCATCGGTAGTGGTTTCTACCTTTAAGAATCTGCTTAGAGCTATCATCCTAGCTTGTGCCTTTCTGATCAAGCCTTGGTCATTAATAGACTCCTGCTGAAGCAATGATGGAGCACCAGTGTATTTATCTGCTGGTAGCTTTTGTTGGGATACCGCCTTTATACGATTAGCCTCTGTTGAAAATAACTTTGTATATGAGTTTGTTAACTCACTGATTTTTGAGTAGTAGTCCTCCGTAAAATACTCATGCTCTGTCTACAGCCTTTTAACTTCATCAAGCATACGTAATTCTGTATCCTTGGCCTCAAACTGGTCCCAAGCTTTCGATAGTGGTCTTATAAGCTCCTCAAAGTATTCTGCGGTTGTTTTTCTGTCCGCAGAGTCTTTTTTGAAGTTTCGGATTATCGTTTGAATTGATTCGCCCGTTTCCAGTAGGGTATCCAGTAACAGTTTCGCCGTTGCCATTGTATATGGTAGCCTTTGCCTGTTGTTCTGTCGATTTGTCGATTAAAATTCAGGAACTGATGAATTTGGTCACCAATGTTATGGTGCATGTTGTATGTGCTCCAACAAAAATGCTGGAACTGATGAATTTGGTCACCGATGTTATGGTGCCTGTTGTATATGCTCCAACAGAATTGCTGGAACTGATAAATTTGGTCACCAATGTTATGGTGCCTGTTGTATATGCTCCAACAGAATTGCTGGAACTGATAAATTTGGTGCTTGATGTATGGACTGTTGTCCTAATGATTGTGGTTGCGTGTTCAAAAGGCATTTATGCGGTGTCAAGAGTCCCTTACCGCTGGTGGGGGGAAAAAAACTTCAAAAAATGCTTGAAACAAGGGGTCACCAAAATGTGTTTAATTGGTGCTTGATGTATGGACCGTTGTCCTGATGATTGTGGTTGCGTGTTCAAAAGGCGTTTATAAGGTGTCAAGAGTCCCTTACCGCTGGTGGGGTGGAAACTCAAATCTTCAAAAAACGCTTGAAACAAGGGGTCACCAAAATGTTTTTATTTCGTGCTTGATGTATGGACTGTTGTCCTGATGATTGTGGTTGCGTGTTCAAAAGGCGTTTATAAGGTGTCAAGAGTCCCTTACCGCTGGTGGGGGGAAACTCAAAACTTAAAAAAACGCTTGAAACAAGGGGTCACCAAAATGTTTTTATTTGGTGCTTGATGTATGGACTGTTGTCCTGATGATTGTGGTTGCGTGTTCAAAAGGCGTTTATAGGTGTCAAGAGTCCCTTACCGCTGGTGGGGGGAAACTCAAAACTTCAAAAAACGCTTGAAACAAGGGGTCACCAAAATGTTTATATTAGTGGGGATTCAACCCAAGCGCATGAACTTGGACTGACACTAATTTTGTTTTGTTTTAGAAATTCCCTTCAAGCACTTGTTACTTGAAAGAAGGTATTTGAATGAACAGTCAAAACGTATTAATTTGTTTTATCTGATAAAATTATTCTTTATTGCTCACTTATTTATACTGAAATTATGCTTACTTTCCTAAATTACACTGACTTACAATTTATGGCCTTTTAGCCAATAGGAAACAAGAATGCTAAAACTTGCTGAGTTACCATAATTGCAATTAATGGAATTTAATATTCATGGGACAATTTTAATTCCCACGTGTAATCTGAACCACTTAACATTAAGGTTGGTCACACAATGAAGGTAAATATTAGGGTGACTCAATTACCACAAGTCTGAACAATTGTCGAATGAATAGGTTACACTATAGGTCTCCGAGGGCACTGACTGGGTTGGATATGAATCTGACCTCGGAACTAGGCTAGGAAACGATAGGATAACCATGAATAATGTAACGAAGTTAAATGCGGCAGTTTATAATTTGACTGCTGATATTGTCTCCTCCTATGAGGACAACTGTCCGGTGAGGACAAAGACCACAAATAAGAAGGAATTTAACTAGATAAAACAAGGAACTAAGAAAATCGAAAAGATTGTCTTGGAAAACCTTCTGTGAGGAGCTGATGGAGGTACCTGAGACGACATGTATTCAGAGGGCATTATCCTCAAGCAAAGAACAAACAATAGGTACTTTAAAGATTGATGATGACAATCAAACAACATCTTTTGGGGAAACTCTGAGTTACTTCTAAAAACTCATATTCCGGGATGTAGTTTCAAAGGGGACGAGTCCACTGTGGACATGACAACGGGAGAAGCGGCAAATATATTGTTGCGGAGCTCCTTCGTAAGACAATTAATAACATATAAAAAGGTGGAATGGAGTATAAATTCCTTCAAATCATATGAATCACCAGGGCCTGATGGCATCTTTCCAGCGATGCCAACAAATGGGCCTGAAGCACTGAAAAGGCGTTTAGTGCACATTTTTAGAGGTAGCCTTGAGCTTAGCTATATACCGACCAAATGGACGGAGGTTAAGGTAGTGTACCTTCCAAAGGTTGGTAATAAACCTGTTAACCTCCCGAAATCTTATTGGCCAATTAGCCTCTGATCTTTTATGCTGAAGACAATGGAGAAGATTATAGAGCTCTATGTTCGTGATGAACTTCTCTCGAGAAAATCTTTGCACAGGCTTCAATTTGCCTATCAGAAGGGCAAATCGACGATTACATCCGTCCATAAGCTAACCTCAATGATTGAAAGAGCTATGAAATCTAAAGGTATTGCCCTGTGCTCATTTATGGACATTGAAGGCGCTTTTGATAACGCTAGCTATCAATCTACGAAGAGGGCTTTGGTGAAGCTGATAACTTGTGGGTAAACAAGGTACTCTCGGGGAGACAAATTATAGTGAGTCTTGGTGACACCATTAGAAGGATCACAACGATAAAAGGATTCCTTCATGGTGGGGTACTATCTCCGCTACTGTGGTCGATTCTAGTGGATGATCTACTAGTTAAACTGAATCGACGAGCTTTTCTACGGTAGGATACGCGGATGGCATCACAGTTATAGTGAGTGGCACACATAATGCTACGATTGGAGACCAAATGCAGAATGCACTTAAATTAACATGGGAATGGTGTGAAAATGAAGCACTTTCTATAAATCCTACGAAAACCACAATTGTTCCATTTAATAGAAGAAGGAATTTAAATTTACATAGTCTGTACATAAAGGAAATTGAAGTACCATTCAGAGAGGAGGCGAAATATTTAGGAATATCCCTGGATAAATCGCTCACCTGGAATTCTCAGGGAGAAGCTATGAAGTAAGCAATCGAACTCCACAAGTTAAAGTTCAAAGAAGGTGACCATAAAGGCCATCTGAGGATCCTTAACGAGGCCAGTTCCATAAAGAACATGACACTATGTAGTGATCAAATAAATTCAGTGATTGAACTAGCAAGAAAATACAAGTATGACTGGGAACTTGATCCTCCATGATTGAAGGAAGATGCACAGAAGTGGTATACTGACGGATCCAAGACTTCTAGTGGAGTTGGAGCCGGTGTATACGGACCTAGGTGCAGAATTCACATACCTCTGGCCAAAGATTCAACTATATTTACTGCAGAATTATATGCTATCTATACAGCAACGACCGAACTTCTGGAAAGGAATCTTGTAAGAACAAAGATAAACTTAATGTCGGACAGCCAGGCTGTAATAAAGGCCCTGAATAACCCCATCTATCACCATAGATCAGTGCTAGAATGCCATAAACCAACTGGCGACCAATAATAAGGTAACACTTATTTGGGTACCCGGTCACAGTAAGCATGAAGGCAATGAAAAAGCTGATGAACAAGCGAGACTAGGTGCGGAACTGCCATTTATAGGCCCGTATCCTCAACTTGGTTTCACGAAAAAAGACATCACAAATATGATATCGGATCTGATCAAGACGAAATCCATTGTATATTGGAACCAACAGAAACCACTGAAACATTCAAAGAAGTTCTTATCATACAATGAAAAGAGGAGCAGAGAACCCTTCAGATGAACAGACCAAATCTAAGACTCCTATGTGAGCACTCACAGGACGCTATCCATGTAATTACATCCTACACAAAACGGGACATGATCGAGATACGACATGCAGATATTGTGTGGAGGATGAGGAGACCATGGAGCATGTAATGGCTGCCTTTGCATACCTACGATTTATCACATTTGGCAGACCTGATATTATGGAGGAACAATACAAGAAACTGGAAGTTAAGGATATTGTACTGCTACTCAAGGCTGCACTGGAGAACAACTGAGGAAACACTAGAGGGTGCACAATAGATCTACTTGGTCACGGTGCTGGAGATACAGAATACTCAACCCAACTACATTTGAAATAGTAATAGAAACTTTCCAACACAAAAATGTACAAATTAAATACAATTTAAGAAGCCCCACTTCGCGGAGTGCCCGGCTATACTTTCAACAAGAAGACACGCCGAGCGCCACTAGCATTCAAGCATCGAATGACGTAACCCCGCCGGGAACAACCACCATTCTCACCACCATGAGTTACGCCATCAACGTTTACAACCACCAAAAGACGTAGCCACAACAACAACAGGTAACCAATACGGGATACAACAACAACACCTTAACCACCAAAAGACGTAACCACGTCGGTAATAACAACAGGTACAGCAACAACACCTAAATCACCAAAAGACGTAACCACATCTGTACAATCATAGGTAACCAATAGTAACTAACGTGAGGTACAACACCAAAGCAACAAGTGACGTAACCGCGTGCATAGCCATAATCGTTGGTCACCAGCACTAGGTACAGTCACAACATTTGACAACAAAGACGTAACCACATATGTACAACAACAGTTAAACAATACGAGGTAAAGTAACAACACCTAAGCCACCAAAAGACGTAACCACAGCAACAACAACAAAAGGTAACTAACATGAGGTACATCACCAACACCAAAGCAACAAGTGACGTAACCGCGTGCAGAGCCATAACTGTTTCCACCAACACGAGGTACAGCTACAACAAAGTATACAACCACCGGTACAGCTAAACCTTTACGACTACAACTACATGCCACAATAAAGGCGCCAGCTACAGTTACAACAGCAAACATATACAACAGCGGTTACAACAAAACGTATCCTCCAGCCAGTACAATAAAGACGTCGGCAACAGTTACAATAAGTACGTCGTCTACAGCCACAACCACAATATATTGAATCGTCAAACACTGCAACAACGCGTATACTCAAACTACAGCTATAATCACAACAACAAAAGTGTACAACAAAAGCTACAACTACAATAACAGCTACAACAAAACGTGTACAACAACAGGTACAATAAAGACGTCGGCTACAGCTACAACCACAATATATTGAATCGACAAACACGGCAACAAAACGTATACTCTAATTACAGCTACAATCACAACAACAAAGCGTTTGCGAAGTATACATCAACAGCTACAACAAAAGTATACAACACCAGCTACAACCACACGTATACAACAGCAAGACGTCTACAACAATAATTCCCACGAAGGGAAGGATAACAGCAGAAACAAACATTTAACGTATCTAACACCAGCTACAACAAGGATAACAACAACTACAACAAGAGTAAAGTCTACACACAACTTAAACAAGTACGAAGACGTCCTAAATATACAATTTGATTTATTATTATTTCTATAAGTATTGTATTTAGCTATCTATTATTAATAGTATTATCTTAAAGATTTTAATTATTATTATTATCAGGAGTTTCAGAATTGAACGCATGAATTTTTGTAGCGTTCAAGTAGGGATTTCGCAGTGTCAATTAGGAGTATTTTGTAAATATTAAAGAAATAAGGAATAATAGTGAAATGAATTGTAAAGGAACTTAAGTGAGTTTTACCTTCAATACGAAGGCTTAGAGAATATAAATAATTCGAGGTAACATATAACGGCGGCTAATTCTTAGCCGTGACTTTTAAGGGTGCGTTACGGTAAGTCGCCAGAAGGGGATAATATAAGTTATCCAGAGGAAGGGCAGCATTGGGCCATAACATCTGGCAACCCATCCATCAATGAAAGTAGCTTTCGACACTCGTGATATCCGTCCAAATATCTCTCATGCATTGGCACTAATTTTTTTTCTTTTGTAATGGGGGGCTAAAGGTATACAAAAACCTCACACACCTCCGACGAGCAAAGCTGGGCAAAAATAAGTGTGCCACCCGTCCACGAAGGGTTAACTTCCTCGCTTTCCCCATATACATGTGCATATGTGTGTGTTATATTACATGTTGAAATAGTGCAAAAATTAAAAAACTGCATTGCAAAAAAATTAAAGCACGCAAAAAATTTAACTGTTTTTTATATGCGTTTGAACTGTACCCGAATTTTGATCATCGGTGCTCCATAGATGGGCATTTTGCAGTACCAGTTAAATTGCAGTAAAAATAATTCTTTACTGATAACTGAAAAAATTGCAGCAGTCAGTAAATTTTTACTGATACTGAAATTTAGTTTGCGTTACTAGTAAATTTGTACTGATTACTGAAAAAATGCAGTAATCAGCAAGGTTTTACTTGTAATGGAATTTAAATTGCATTATTTATTTATTTATTTATTTATTTATTTATTTATTAATGTCATATCCTGCACAACAAGATTTAATCTTATAATTACAGTACAGGAATTACCAAGCAAAAATAATAATGACAATTGTTAAAACATATTTAGGAATAAGTTGCAATTAGGTAAAATATTTTTAAAGCTTAAATTTAAATTACACAAGATTAAAAATAAAAATAATAATAATAAAAAAAAAAATATTTAAAGCCAAACAGGAAAAGTAAGAAAATATCAAGAATAATTTAGAAAAACAAATTTTTTAAAATGAGTAACGTTGCTGTTAAGTTGTTGGTTTTGTGGAAGCATATTCCAGAGACGAATTGCATTTATATAGAATTGCCACTCAGATACTAGACAATGATGTCTTGGTAAAATAATCTTTTTGCCCCTATTAGACTGAGCAAAACGAAGTTTTTCATAGAGGTATAAAGGTTTTTGCGTATAAATGATTTTATGTAAAAAGAGAAGTACTCTTATCTTCATAAGATTTATAAATGAAACACCAAAAATTTTCTTTGAGAAATCCGAAGTTCCATCACGTCGCCTTAATCCAAAAACATAACGAACAATGCTATTATACGCCACGATAAGCTTAGATTGGCTTGCGAAATCGCTATTGGCATAAAGTTCACAACCATACAATAACCCCGGAATCAGGTATGATTTGGCCAGCAGCAATCTAATTTTTAAAGGTGTAAAAGATTGTGCTGCCCAAAGTTGTCTTAGTTTCATGAATGTCTGACCCACTATTGTGTTAATATGGTTTGTCCATGTTAGACTACTATTTAGTATTAGACCAAGATTTTTAGCTGTTGGGACAATGTTAATTTTCTCGTTGTTAATGGTGATATCATGTTCGAAAACTGGATTTAAAGTTTTTTTACGAATTACCAAGCATTTGGATTTTCGTGGATTAATACAGAGCCCATTAGCTGTTGCCCACCGGTATAAACTATTAAGATCAGCGTTGATTTTATCAATATTCTCTTTTATAGATTTAACAGGACTGCTCAAGTAGAGTTGTACATCATCTGCGTACATGTGTATCTTACAATACGAAAGATATTCAGGTAAGTCATTAATATATATTGAAAATAGCAGCGGACCCAAAATCGAACCTTGGGGTACACCTCTCTCGAGATTCAAAGATTGGGATGACTTATTATTTACATATACGGATTGCGTACGATTCATGAGGTATGAGGACAAAAGCTGAGTGGAAGTAGTTGAAAAATTAAAAAAGGGTCTAAGTTTCATACAAAGGGTATGGTGGTTGACCGTATCAAAAGCTTTTGAGTGATCAAGAAGTACAAGAAAGTTTATTTTGCTATCATCCAGTTCACGCCTAATGTTTTCACAGACATTAACCAGGACTGTCACGCAGCTATGATTAGGACGAAAACCAGATTGCTTATCTGACATTAAACCGGTGTCCTGAATATATCTACTCATTTGGGTGTGCAAAATCTTTTCAAAAACTTTCGAGAGATAACATAGTATTGCCATTGGTCGAAAATCCCAGTTTGTTTTTGGGATTGGGATAATTTTTGCATGTTTCCATTTGGAAGGAAAACTACTGGAAGTTATAATGTGGTTGAAGAAATATGTTACATAAGGCAGGAGTAACGGTAACAGCATTTTTATAAATTTAGGGTACACGTTATCATACCCCACAGCATTCGACTTAACCATAGAGAAACAAGACAAAACATCTAGTTGAGTTACGCATGAAAATTCAAAGTTATTTTCTTCAGTGTTGGTATTGTTGAAAGTATAGAAATTGTTATCGATCTGAGCCAAAGGTAGGTCTGTAAAAATTGAGTTCAATTCATCGGCATCAGTTGTACAGCTATTGTTGTTAGCTTTTCCAATACCAATTTCTCGGATTGTTTGCCAAGTATTTTTGGATTCCAAAGCTGAAGAAAAACGTTTAGAATAGTATTCGGCTTTAGCAATTCTGATATTTTGGTTGACTACCTTTCTAGCCGAGCGATAACTTTTTTTTAATTCGGGGGTTTTAAAACGTTTCCATCGGGAGTATGCAACATCTCTATGAGAAATTGATTGTTTTATGGCAGCTGAAAACCATGGCTTAGACTTAAATGAAGATGTTTTTATTTTCACTGGAACTGTTTCTTCATAAAGTCGCAGCAGGTTGTTTTGTAAGAAGCACAATTGATCATCAACGGAAGTCATGCAATACACACTATCCCAGTCAATGTTGGAGAAGTTCGTGTATAGCAGATCATAGTTCAAGTTCCTAAAGTCTCGAAAGGAGAACGATGTATCGACATGTTGTATACGATAATCATAGGTGAGAAAAATCAGGTCATGTTTCGAAAAACATGACGCCGAGATTTGATCATAAAGTAAAACGTTTGAAACATTACTAACAAAGAAAATGTCAAGCAAATTTTTTACTCATTACTGAAAAAATTCATTAATCATTAAATTTTTACTGATAATGAAATTTGATTTGTATTACCACTATGAAATTACTAAAAATTCAATGCACTCGCACACAGGAAATAAATTATTTAGGCACATAATGAATACTAAGCTGGTGTTCCCAGATGACGTTTTACATCACACGAACGAAAATACAATAAAAAAATACATGCAATACAAAACAAAATACATTTAGTCGCTAATTGTTCTAGCGGCGTACATCTTGTGGAAACCCCATATAAGTTATTTTATTTAAATATTTTAATTAAAAATTTTTGTAATGGCAAAGTATCCGTTGTGTTCTGCCTCAAACACCCCAAAAATCATTTTTAGATTGCGGGGAAGAAAGTAATGTTAAAGTTTTTACACTTAATTTTCCGTTAAATTTTTGTATTAATATATGTACTTATCTTTAATTGATGTAAGTGTACAGTGTGTACCCAGTGACTTGGGAAGTTATCTCCAGGAAACATTTTTATTCCTGGCCGAACGAAACAACGACAAATTGCCTTAAAATCACACTGCTATAAAAACGTATTTCTAATGTACAATACCCCTTTATCCTCATGGGCACCTGTAGAACGATTGTTTTCATTCGCTGGAATCGTGAATCGTTCCAGAAGCTTGTGTTAAGAAAAGCTAACAGTGAATAATATTAAGGGTTTTCTATCTTGGTAGTAAAGTAGCCTTGTAAACATTGTAAAGGATGTAGATATAGTAAAAGTACTACCATTTACTACACCACAACAACAAAATGTATAGAACTAAAATTTACTAGACTGTGGTTAAAATACAAGGCTAAAACAGCTGATCGTTTAGCCGCCAAAACTATAGTTTAATTATTTTTATTTTTTATTTTGTGGTCACCATTAAAATGAATTTGAATAACGGATGAAAACAATGAAAAACTCAACTTAAAACAAAAGAGTGAACAAATAATTAATAAAAGATGAACCGATAGTGAAATTTAGCAGCTATTGGTTTTTATTACTAAAGTAATATCGTATCTTCAAACCCAGAATCTCTGCAATTTCTATTGGGTCAATTGCATTTTGCACTAAAAAAAATTATAAATTTATCTTTTTCCGTAATTATGGGCATTTTTAACTTAAAATTCTATTTGTTTAATTTTAAATTCTTTTTGTTATTTTAAGTTTTCAAATTGATGAAAAACAAAACAAAAATCAGCTAATTCATTAATTTACAATATCTGTGTTTATGCTGGAAGCTAATACACGAAAAATGCGTTCACGCTTTGTAGTATAAAATCGTTGTAAATATAAAGGGGTTGTGAAAACCGCTATTATATATCTAAACATTTTATAAATATTTTGAAGCAAAAACTTCAATTTATTTTATTAAAAACTAATGCATGGTTTTCACTATGTCATTTTTAATGTCAATTTGTCCAAATTGTTGGCAATTGTATGAAAACAGGTTGTCATATGGTGTCATCTGAGTTTGCAGTCAGTTATGCACACTAACTGCCGTCTAAAATGTCAGACAAGTGAAAACGTCAAATTTCAGTTTGTCATCAAATATGGCGGAATTTTTTATCTAAAATAAAATTAACAACAAGTTGTCAATTTTTTTTTGTTTAGCGATCGCAAAGCTGTTATTTTTTTGCTGGAAAAATAAATTTCAATGCTTCCTTTTATTTTTCCAAGCCCTTTAGTGTTTTAATAACTCAAAGCGCCGCACTAGCCACAGTCATTTGTTTTTTTTATCATTTTAAAATTTTTTCCACTTTTTATTAAACACAAATCAATATCTTCTAATCAGCTGTTCGCTTGCCAAAAGTTTACACATCACATTTTACCTTTGTAATGAAAACGGCGTGTCAGTGAACTGACACCAAAATTTTAAATAAGTCTTTGACACGCTCTGCTTTATCGACTTTTTGTCAGTTTTTAAGATGTAATAAAAACGCATTTCACACAAAATGATGAGAATTCATTTGAGTCAGTTTTTGTTGTCAATTCATATGACATAATGAAAACCAGGCATAAGAGTATGGTTTTACTTTTGAAAGACAATTTGAATGAAATACAATACATTTTTACTGTTTACTGAAAAAATGCAGTAATCAGTAAGATTTTACTGGTAATGCAAATTAAATTTCATTATCAGTAAAAATTTACTGATTAATGCAGTTGTTAATGCACTTCAATATACTGCCCATCTAACATATGATATATTCAGTCTAAATATATATAACCGCAATCCAATTTATTACTTCATATAGGTGTACTTGACGGACCCGATATTAGAAAGTTAATAAGAGCAAAATCATTTGTTTTAAGAGACGTATTTAAAGAATATTTAGGCAAAAATCGAGCACAAATGCTGTAAAAATGATGCTAGGTGATGTCGATATATTGGTGGTCAAAAACGGTGTATGAAGGAAGGAAAAATAAATATCAAGTCAAGAATTGAATTTAGACACCCCAACACTTGGATGATTCCGGTTTCAATGATAGTAAAGATTTAGTTGTGCCTTCTGCAAAAAGATCGCGCAAGTAATTTTAGTTACATTTCTTTACATATAAATATGTACCTAAATATTTATTTTCTTGCTTTCATAAACTACCTTATATATTCAAAAACTACAGCATTTTAAAGATTCTACTTTAATTTTACATAATTTTTTTTAGTTATGTGTCAAAAATAATGCGGTAAATTTTTTTATTGAAGGTATTTATTATTTATTCTTTTGGAGTTATTTACAAAAAAAAAATAATTTTTTACATTAGTGTTGTCGAGAAATTGGTTTTGAATAGTGGACGTTCAAATTTTGATAAAAACGGGAAAGCAAAATTGTATGCGGTTTAGAATTAATAGATATGATTTTGAAAATAAAGCACCCACGCAGGCGTACAAGCAGTGCCTTTTTTCAGTTTCGGTGTGCTAAGCAGTTTTCCATAAAAAAACAGTTTTTACAGTTTTTTCAGTTTTAAACAGTTTTTCTATTCAATTTACCAATACCACTTAAATTTAAAAATGTCAATACAAAAATTACAAAAAAATGTTCCAATCAAAAGTACTACGCCTTGATTGCAACTGTGTAATGTGTCTTTACTCCTCATTTAACATTTATTTATATTGCAATCCTGAAAAGTCATTTAGTTTCTTCTGTTTTCGTATTGTCTAAATGTCTTTGCTATGCAAATATAATTTGTATTGTAGGCTTATTGAAAACTGATATGCAATTAAATTACAAAATACAACTTGTGATCCCAGAATAAAGCCTTTGCGACACTATCTTTTCTTAATATTTCTTGACCTTTTTAGGGTTTTTTATCTAAATTTGTTATTATTTACTAAGAACTTAAATGGAATGAAAAAAACTAAGTTAAAAAAAATGGAAATAACTAGGCTTAAAAAGACAACCTCAATTGGAGTCTTCAAGATGTACAGAAAATTTCTTTGCATACACCAATAGTACTTTTTCATAAAAATAATAGATATGTTATGGAACGGATGTAGTATACTAAAATTTCGAAACGAAATTCCAAGTATGTGTTTTCTGAATTCCAATATGTGTTTTTTGAATTCCAACATAATTTTTTCAACAGCATTGTTTTTCGAAAAGTTGCTCCACTGCGTACAAGTTAGTGTAATATTGATGCAAATTAAAAAAGTAAAACGCATCTTATTCTTTATAAATTTTTCTCCTAGATGTACCAAATATCCCTTTAGAAAAATTTAAAATGTTCCTGTAAAAGTATAATAACATACGTTTGTAACTGAAAATTTATATTTATTTTTTTATATAAATAGAACATTTTTTGTCTTTTAAATTTTAGTATCGTCATTGTGCTTGTTATAAAATCTACTTAACTACGTGTTTGATTGGTAAGACATCTGAAATGTAGCAAAGTTTTTAATCTTCTTGACTTTTTTCATTTTTGTGAGACACATTTACACTTTTCGGTCTCTCGGACCGAATTTTGCATCAGCGTAGTTTAGCTACTTTAAAAAACAAAAAGGTTTGAGAAAAATTATATTGAAATTTTTTTTAGTACAAAATGCTACACTTTAGGAAATACATACTCGGAATTTCGTTCTGAAAATTTAGTATGCAATTTTTGTGGAAAAGTACTATCGACATATTTGGACGTGTTAAGCTAACTGAAGGCATCAATGTTTTTATTTACACATTTATAGTTTTTAATTGTCAGACGTTGAAAAAAGTTTTTGGTTATCTTAATTCTACTTAATTCTAAAAATAGTATAAAAATACCAAAAAAAAAAATCATGATGATGCAAAATAAGATTTAAATGCATTAAATATAAAATATTTAACAAACAAGATTTATTTGATCGTTTCCGCTTTAATTGTATCATTTATTATCCGGTTGCTTCGACTTAGGAATATAGTAAAACCGTACATATAATTTACTTGGTCTTGAAATTTAAAATTACAAATCGTAGAATAAATCTCTAAATGTCATTATGTAGCTTAGCACGTCTACTTTTAAAAACTATCAACTAATAATTGCAATGTGAATTGACAACCCACAATAAACAAAATAAATTTTGCAATCCTCTTTAAAATTTGTAAATAATTTTCGATAGTAAATCAGCTTTCTAAGGACTTAATATTGATCAGGTCTTCTTTTGTTTGGCTTACAATTGATAAGCAATACTAACGAAGAAGTCTGGCACAAACAAAATTTTAAAATTCCATGCATATGACAATCTGTTCCGATTTTCTATATCCCATACCTTTTCCACCCTTGGCTCCATACTTGGTACATTTATTTACATAAATATGATACAGAAATGTTTCCATCTATTAGATACAATGACCACTATTATATTTTCATTAAAAAAATTTAAAATACTAATAATATTTCAAACAATTTTCTTACTGTCCCTATTTTTATTCACATTCGATTATAGGAAATTATAATACTTTTAGATGTTGTTTTTTTCAATGGCAACAATAAAGTTTGAATTGTTGCTTAAAATGAAGAGTTGTTGTTGTACTATAATCTAAAAATAATATTGTTAGTTTCTTTCCAAAATGTATGTGTGTTTTTTTACTTTATATTTGTTGCATGCAAGTCTCCCTATTTTTTGGCACTTAACTGTATATGTTAGAATAGTTTTTTATTTATTTTATTTGGAACAAATAAGACTCAAATAAGACTTAATAAAGACGTAGATAAAGATAGTAAAATAATAATCTTTCACACAATTGAACAATAATTATAATAATAATAAATACATAATACATACAAATCGGATTTAATTAACCTAAATTAAAAATTGAATTTCGAATAAATTAATAAAATAAAACAGTAAGATGCAAAAAGGCAACTAAACTTGATAATTATTGAAAATAGTTTACAATTGCCATTTTAAAGAACAAAACGCGGCGATCGGGTTTAATGTGATTAGGTAAATCATTCCAGATTTTCACAGCACTTACAAAGAACGTTCTTGAGGACGATAAATAGTTGTAACGAGGTATAACCAGATTACCTGTGCGATTGACAAAAAATTAATTTTTTGAACAAATACTCTGGTTCTTGCGAAAAAATAACTTTGTGTAAAAATGTTACATTACGAATGTTTAAAAAAGATTTTAAGCTGCGTCCCAAAATATTTATGGAGTAAAAAGATATTCTGTCATATTTATTGTCTTTTGTAATTTATTCATTGATGTCGAATCAAGTTCACCGAATACAATAGCGCCATATGTTATTATGGGTACATATAATGTGTTCACAAGTCTAAGCTAGATATCACTCGAAATATATGTAGAAGAATACCAAAGCCTTCGAAGAAAGCTGTAAATTCTCATTATAGTGTAATTAATGTGATCTTTACAGATAAGATCAGAATTAAGTACAAATCCAAGATTTTTCACAACATTCACATATTTTACAGGTTGATTTTGCAAGTCAACACGAAAGACATTATTCTCATGGGACTCCCTAATACTTACGGGACACCCTACTATTCTTACCTTTTGTGTTTTGTTGAGTTGCATCCTTTTAACACGCGACGTCTTCATGTTAATTTTCAATTATATTACCAAGCATAGTTACATTTTTATTAAAGTCAAAACTGCTGACACTATGTCTGCTGTTTTGTTTTGTAGTATTTCTAGATAAATATTACTTGCCTTATTCTTACACGAGCTTTAATAATTATTTACGAATAAGCATTTTTATACTTTTAAATATTCAATTTTTGGAAACAATAAAACAGTCGTAGTCAAGTACTCGAACATATAAGTGTAACTTTATTTAACTGGCGCCCGAGCAAAATTATTAAAATAGTATTTAAATCCGATTGGAAAAAAATACACCACGCAATAACAGAGTAAAATTAGAGAACCGAAGTAAAAAGTGAAACTGACAAATTCTCCTTTACCAGCGTGCTACTATTAAGAAAAAATAAAAATCATAAATTAAAAAATAATTCTCAATATAAAAGACCCTAAAGTAGTGTCGTGAATAAAAATAATAATACAAAAAGTAAAAACATTAATCTTAAAAGTTAAGAAACAATTTCAACAAACAAAAAAGTTAAAAAGACTACCCTAAATAAAATAGTTGTTGAAAAATCTAAGAAAACAATTCTAAAATAAGTGATCAGACATTAAAATTTAAAACTGGAAAACACTATTACTGTGTTGTAAGAAGAAATTAACCATATAAAATCTGTAAGAATTAAAACAACAAATCAACAGAAAATAAAACAACAGCAACAACTATAATAAAAACAACAGCAACAACTATAATAAGAACAACAGCAACAACTATAATAAGAACAACAGCAACAACTATAAGTAAGGATAACATCAACTATGAGGATAACGTTGATATTGTAAGCTAATTATTTAAATTTTTAATAATAAATTTATTGATATTTAATAAGAAATTAAAAACAAAATATAAAAAAAAAATAATAACATAGTAAAAATTTTTTGTAATTCTATAAGTTTCCTTTAAACGGAACAGGACAAAATGGCAAATCAGAATAACTTAATTAGGCCTCCGATTCTAAACAATGTTAATAATAATAATAATGATAATAATAATCCGCCACAACCATTTCAATTGAACCGGGAAATAGAACTTGCAATTTCGAATGTGGTACGTGGAATGTTACAAGAGGAACTACATCCAGTTCCTCAACAACCCATTGATCAGGCCATTAATATAGTAAACGGAGATCTTTCGGGTCTTGATAAAGTCCCTGATGTAGTGCGTTCACTTAGGGAGTTTTCGGGAAATTACACAGAATTTGCTTCTTGGAAAAAAAGCGTAGAACGAATTCTAAAAATTTATGAGCCTATTCGCGGGACTCCAAAGTATTTTGGGATCCTAAACGTAGTTAGAAACAAGATAACAGGTGATGCTGATATTGCCCTTGAATCATAAAATACACCCCTTGATTAGAAGTGCATTATTAAGTGTCTTACCACACACTACGCTCATAAAAGAGATCTTGGTACATTAGAGTACCAAATGTCCTCTATGATCCAGGGAACTAATAATGTGCAAGAATATTACAAACAGATTTACGCCCATTTATCTCTAATTCTTAACAAGATTGCATGTATGGAGGAAAGTGAAGATTCAATACAATTATTAACCAGAACGTATAGAAACAAGGCCCTGGACACCTTTGTCAGGGGACTTCGGGGCGATCTACCCAGATTATTGGGAATGAGAGAGCCGAAGGATTTACAAGAGGCACTGCATTTGTGTCAGAAACTGGAGAACCAGCAATTTAGGTCGGTTTATGCTAATAATAGTCATAACTCAACTTCGGCTGTCCAACAACATAAACCTGCTGTCCCACAACGCAGATCCACTGCACAACATTTCTATCCCCAATTATCTTATTTGCCACAAAATTTGCCTAGACAGGCATACGTTTATCCGCAATGGCCACAGGCTACACAGGGTATATCGGCTGGTATTCAACCTGTTACCAGTAGGCCACAGGTAAAAACGGGCACTCCGCCACCAAGACCGACCCAACCTAAGCCACCGACTCCAATGGAGGTCGATACCTCAATTCAAACTAGGGCGGTAAATTATATGAACAGGCCATTTAGAAATGATAAATATTCTGGAGCAAGACCTCCACCAAACTCTTCCCAAATCCAAAGGCCAAACAAATTGCAATGTATTAACCACGTTGAAACTGAAATCGAAAATCATAGCTCACAGGAAAATAATACCTCTGAGGGGGATTTAGCATTACAGGAAACAGAGGAAACACAAGATTTAGGCGAGTATTTAGACGAATATTTTTATACGGATGAAACTCTTGGCGAAGGTACAGAGTTCTCAGATATACATTTTTTAGACTAACGGATTCGACATTACCGTACTTTCAATGCAGGACCAATGACGGACATACTTTTAAATTTCTAATCGGCAATGGATAACAAAAGGTAAGTACAAAATAATAATATAATTATTTATAGTTTATTAAGAATTTTAAATTTTAGTTAAAAAAATCAACAATGGACCAGCCGAAGACGCATGTATTTTATATGGAAGAAAGGCCTGATTTTTCGGAGCAAACAAATTTTCTGCAGAGGAGGAAAATTTGACCAGAAAACTAAACTCCGTTTCACTCCCTATTACGCTGTTGCTGAGTGGTAAAAAATAAGTGTATTGTTTGTGACTTACGATTGCCCCAAGCAGCTCATATTTACATTTTTTATTTTACATCTTTTATTTTACAAGAGCAGTGACCGCATCGAACAGACAACAGCAACAGGCAACAGAAAAGCTTTCCGATTATCAATCTTACTCACAACCAATCGATAACAAACATTTTCGAAAATAAACACATTCTCAAATAAAAATTGATTTGTTTATTATTATTTTTTTATTTCATTTGTCATATACAGCTGATCACTGTTAAACAGGGTTGTTTTTGTCTTTAAGCAGTTTAGTAGTATTTTTGCTACTTTTAAAGAAAATTGTAACAAATACTCAAAATATATGATCTGGCATCTCTGTGATTTGTAAATGCGTAAGAAACAAAAATTGACACACGTAAGTCAAGTCGATCGAAGGCTTTCGAAATAGAGAAACCCAAATTGATTCGAATTCGAGTGACTTGCTTTCGTTCGACTAGTTTTTCGTTCGAGATCGAGGAACAGGCTATAAATCTTTTAATGGTATTTTGGGCAACGATAGCTTAAAAAAACTTAATGCCGTTATATTTGCCTCAAAGGGTTACATGCTAATTAACAATTCAATAATAGTTAGAGTAAAACAGCAAATTTCACAGTCAGTAAACGCAATAAACCTGAGAACGAACCATCTAACTGAAAATCAAGAGAATAAATTAAAGGCAATTTGCGATAAATAAAAAAATTTGTTTACAGAACCAAACGAACGACTGACATTTACGACAACAGTACAGGCAGACATCAGGACTACAACTGACGACCCAATTTACTCGAAAAGTTATCCATATGCGATATCGATGAAAGATGAAGTGGAGAAACAAATAAGAGAATTACTTGATCATGACATAATTCGACCATCAAGGTCACCATATAACTCCCCAGTTATAATTGTCCCAAAGAAGTTAGATGCTTCGGGCGAGAGGAAATTTCGTATGGTTATTGACTACAGGAATCAAGTAACCATACCTGATAGGTACCCTATACCGGAAATCAATGAGGTACTTTCTAATCTTGGGAAAAATAAGTGGTTTTAGGTATTGGATCTAAAAAGTGGATTTCACCAAATTCCTTTAAGGGACATTGAGAAAACTGCATTTTCAATTAATAATGGGAAATATGAGTTCACAAGATTACCTTTCGGTTTGAAAAATGCGCCGGCCATATTCCAACGAGCGTTGGATGATATCCTTAGGGAGCACATAGGGAAAATTTGCTACGTTTATGTAGACGATATCATAATTTTCGGCCGTGACGAGATTTCTCATCTCAGAAATATTTAAACTGTCTTTAATACCTTACAAAATGCTAACAAAGTCCAACTGGACAAATGTGAATTTCTGAGAACGGAAGTGGAGTATTTAGGATTCATTATCTCCACTGAAGGTATAAAAGCGAATCCAACTAAAGTTGAGGCAATTAAAAATTTAAATCCTCCGAATACGATAAAGGAGCTTAGATCGTTTTTGGGAATGTCGGGATTCTATAGACGGTTTATACGGGATTATGCTAAGATGGCAAAACCCCTTACAATCCTTTTAAGGGGGGAAGAGGGACGTATGCCCAAATCAATGTCATCAAAAATTTATATAGCATTGGACAAAAATGCTTTAGAAGCATTTGAGAAGATAAGAAATTCACTTGCATCAAGCGACGTCATGCTAGCGTTTCCAAATCTAGAAAAGGAATTCCATTTAACCACTGACGCATCGAATTACGCACTAGGTGCGGTATTAGAGCAAGAGGGCAAACCAATTGTGTTCATATCGAGAACATTAAATAAGGCCGAAGAGCATTATGTGGCAAATGAGAAGGAAATGCTCGCAATAGTATGGGCCCTTAAGGCTTTGAGGGGTTATTTATACGGTTACGCATCGGTGAAGGTTTTCACTGATCACCAACCATTGACATACGCATTGGGTAATAAAAACACCAACAGTAAACTCAAAAGGTGGAAGGCTATTTTAGAGGAATACAACTACGAGTTGAAATACAAACCGGGTAGCACGAATGTGGTGGCAGATGCATTATCGAGACCACCACAAACTTCTGAGTTAAACTCAATAGCGGCTACTCAACACAGTGCCGAAACTTCACCTCAAAATCTAATTCCATTCACAGATGTTCCCATTAATGTTTTTAAAAATCAATTGATAATATCAACTGGTAAAACACCTTCATATAAATGTGAAACCATATTCCCAAAATATAATAGACACACGATAATCGATAATGAATTTGATTTGCAAAAATTGACAAGGATATTGGGGAAATACTTAAGTCCAACGGTAACAAATGGAATTAAAACCGAAGATAAAATCTTAGGGAAAATTCAGGAAATCTATCCTTCTAATTTTGGTCAATATAAAGTTAGGTATACTAGAATAATGGTAAGGGATTTGACATCCAACACGGAGCAGGATACGGAGATTATTAATGAGCATCAAAGGGCTCACAGAAATGCCAGGGAAAACCAGATCCAACTACTACGAAAATACTATTTTCCCCAGATGCATGCGAAGGTAGTGAAAGTCGTCAAACAATGCCGAATATGCATCGAGAACAAATATGAGCGGCATCCGAATAAGTTAATATTGGGAAATACTCCTATCCCACAGTATCCAGGCCAAATGGTCCACGTTGACCTCTATCATACAAATAATCGAATAATACTAACTGCTGTAGACAAATTCTCTAAATACGCTCAAGTGAGAATTGTAAAAATTAGATCAGCAGAAGATATTAAATCTCCTTTACGAAATTTACTTACTTCTTTCGGAACTCCCGAAAACATAGTAATTAATAATGAAAAATCTCTGAACTCATCCTCCATTTTATTCATGTTAAAGGATCAGATGGGAATTACAGTTTATACGACACCTCCATATACGAGTAGCGTAAATGGTCAGGTTGAAAGGTTTCATTCGACATTGGCTGAAATCTTAAGGTGCATTAATGCGGAGAAATGACACAGTTCTTTTGAGGACCTATTGGATAGTTCTTTGAACAAGTATAATCACTCGATCCATTCGACGACCAATAGAAAACCTATTGAAGTTTTTTTTGGGAGAATCATTGGAACTGAACAGGAACGGAAACAAACAGTACGGAAATTAACGGAAAAAACAAGAAAGAGATTTGGAATTCCACAACAAAAATAGACATGACTGTAAAACGTACGAACAGGGTGACGAAATTTTTGTTAAAGGGAACAAACGATTAGGGAACAAATTGACACCCCGTTACAAAAGGGAAATAGTAGAAGAAGATAAAGGACAGACAGTTCTGACCGTTTCTAGGAAAATTGTTCACAAAAATCTTATAGGAAAATGATGCCTTCATTTCAGGTCGTTACTTGCTCTTGCAAAAACGGAGACTCAAATACTGGACTATACGAACTCTCGGATTGTTACAGTAAAGACTGGTACAGCAAAACTCAAGACGGGAAACTTCAAATTGATCCATATCATAGACTTGGAACAGTATGAGAATATATTGGACCAGATATAAGAGACAATAAATCGTGACATAACCAGGAAAGACAATAATTACCAATTTCTTATTCATGAAGTGGATACCCTGTATAAAACGCTCAGAGAGCTAAGTCCTATACGGAAAACTAGATCAATTGAGATTCTTGGGACGGCCTGGAAATGGATCGCGGGAACACCCGACCATGAGGATTTTTAGATAATATCTGATAAGGTCAACGGTTTGCTCGGGAACAATCATAAGCAAATTGTTATAAATAGGGCCCTGGAATTGAGGGTTAGGGAAATCACTAAAATGACTAACACCATACTGAATAACATAGGTTCGATAGATGCACTGAAGATGGAAATTATTAAGAACATCGAAAGAAAATAAAAGATAATAAAAGAGGAATTGACTAATATTAACTATTCAATTCAGTGGGCAAAATCAGGGGTAATTAATTCCTTTATATTTTCCGGTTACGAATTGAACGTAACTAAGAATCTTTTTGAAACCCAAAATTTCCCTTATTCAAATCTGATAGAGGCTTTGGAATTCGGAGAGGTAAAAATAAGCATGAACGCTAATTTATGTCGTGAATTTGCCTAAAACGGAAAAGGAAACTTGTAGAAAATTGTTTATAAAACCTGTTAAACAAAAGGAAAAGACAATCAGATTAAATAATGAAAACTTTATAATATGTAAGAACTCGGTAATTGAAATTAAAATACCATGCAAAATGATGTATGATATTAGCGTTTGCGGAAATGAGAATCTAGTAAATGTCACTTCATCTAGATGTCTGCCCAATTTGTTATCCGGTATATCTTCTACATGTCCAACCTCAAATGATCAACACATAGCTACAATAACTGAGCTCTCACCTGGCTTAATACTGCTAAATGGTTATAACGGTTCTATAGAGGTCGACAGAAAAAATCTTTGGTTAAACGGAACCTATCTTATAAAATATCACAACGCCACAGTCCAGATAGAAATCCGAACTTATTATAACAACGAGATAACTATGTTACAGCCATTACCGGCTATCTTGAAAACCACCAATTCCATAGCTAATTACGAAGAGATGCTGTCTTTGGAGATGCTAAAGGATGTCCATATAAATAATGCTGCAGATTCAACAATTGGTCAGCAATTATAGAACCACACTCACAACTAGTGTCGTAATCCCCAGTGCCATGGGAGTGGTATTGTTACTATTACTATTCGGAAAATGGATAAAAAAAAGAGAACATATGAAGTGTCAGTAAAACCAAACGATGAAAAATATCCTGGAGTTATTGCTAGCGTTGACACTTACCCATCCAACGAGGACGTTGGAATTTAAAGGGGGAAGAGTTAACACGAAGACATTTTTCTCATGGGACTCCCTAATACTTACGGGACACCCTACTATTCTTACCTTTTGTGTTTTGTTGAGTTGCGTCCTTTTAACACGCGACGTCTTCATGTTAATTTTCAATCATATTACCAAGCATAGTTACATTTTTATTAAAGTCAAAACTGCTGACACTATGTCTGCTGTTTTGTTTTGTAGTATTTCTAGATAAATATTACTTGCCTTATTCTTACACGAGCTTTAATAATTATTTACGAATAAGCATTTTTATACTTTTAAATATTCAATTTTTGGAAACAATAAAACAGTCGTAGTCAAGTACTCGAACATATAAGTGTAACTTTATTTAACTTGCATTATAATTTCGAGTAAAATGTTATAATTGCATCCCCAATTTTTATGGCAAGAGCTTGCGTTTTCGAGTCATTAATTGAAAGGTTATTAGCTATAGACCATCGGCAAATTTTTTGCAAATCTTCATTTAGACGGTAAACTAAGTCCTCAATCAATCCAATAGGGCGTGATAAATATATTTGAGCATCATCAGCATAAAGATGAATTTTCCAACTATTGCAGCAGTGTTCTATATCATTTATAAATGAACTGAAAATAATTGGACCAAGAATTGAACACTGCGGTACATCCGAACAAATTGATTTCAAGGAAGAAATAGAATGGAAAGCAGTTTGAAAGATACGACCTAATAAGTTTAGAAGCACAGTTGCTAAAACCAAAGTACTCTGATAGCTTCATCAGCAGGACATCATGATTGACTGTATCAAATGCCCTTGAAAAATCAATAAGAACAACGATCGTAAGATAACCTATGTCAAACGATGGACGAATATCTTCTAAAACCTTCAGTAAGGCTGTATTATAGCTCATACCAGGGCGATAACCGGATTGGAATTCGGTAAGAAGGTTGTTGAATAACATATATTCCATAATTTGGTCCGAGAGAAGACTTTCGAATGATTCGATATAGCTGGAGGAATACTAATAGGCCGATTATCTTCCGGTGAATTAGGACGATTTTTCTTAACTACAGGAATAATATTAGCGAGCTTCCAACGAGATGGACAAATAGATGTGGTAACAATATGGTAAAAAATGTGAGTTAACGTTGGAAGTACAAATGGTAGAAAAAGTTAAATAAAGTTAATAATTATGCCATCATAACCCAAGGCTGTAGACTTTAACGATGCAATAGATTTCCCTATATCCTCAGAAGTTAATTGTTCAAAACTAAACAAGTTTCCCCGGTATACTAGATTAGGATCTATATGAAAGGAAACTGAATAATTTGTAGATCTCAAAAGGAAGTCAATCATAATTTCCGGGCAAATATCACATTAAATTTTTTTCATTTTCACACCAATTTTTTCACAAATCTCTAACCGGAATTTTAGTATTTAATTTACTTTAATAATATAAACTTTTCATGTTTTTCGTTACCACATGAACCTTATTTCTGGCAATACGATAATTTTCCAAGTTGTTCCTACTCGGATTTGTTTTCCAAACAGAATAAAGCAAGTTACGTCGTTTGATGGCTGACTTTACATCACTATTGAACCATAATTTGTAATTTTTATCCTCTTAATAGGAACGTGTTTTTCATACAACAATGAAGCATTTTTAACAAAACAGTTTAATTTATCATTTATATCATCAAAAAACCAACAATTATTCCAAGAAATATTAGCCGCATCGTAACTAAAATGTTGAATATCTATACATTTGAAGTCGTGGAAAATTAAAGTTGACGCATCAGAGGTGCACATACGGTCAAGTAAAGCTGGTTTTACATTGTGTGCAAACCGTATATGCCAAGAATTAACAACGTGTAATCCACAAGAGCTCAAACTATCCAAAAGACTAATGGACCTTACATTGTCACATAATAAATCAATATTAAAAACGCCACACATTTTTATATTTTCATAGTGAACAATGTAATAATTGAGTTCTTCAAAAAAATCAGTCAGTACATTTATTTTATGAGGATTATAGACACAGACCACATAGCATTTCGAACCATTAAAGCCCTCAAGCTCAATAACAATGAACACCACAGTGTTGTTGGGACCAGAATTCATAATAATTTTTGCTCTCAAACCTTTTTTATAATAAATTGCAATTCCACCTCCTTTTGCACCAGTCTTTCTATCGTTACGTATAATATCAAAATTAGAAATACTATAAATATTGTCGTCAGTGTCATGATTAAACCACGTCTCAGTTACACAAAGTACATCAATAGAGCAAGCCGATAAATTATAATTCATATAGTCAATTTTAGAAATGTTAAGACTCCTAGAATTCATATGGCAAATCTGAAAACCCTTATGATTACCACTAACAATCCCCAAAACTGTTCTCAAATTCTGAGTAGTTTCAGGTCATTTTTAAAAAAATAACCTAATAAAATAAAGCCGTGATTGTTAATAAAAATGGCAAAAATAAATAAGTGATTTAAAAAATTAAAAGAAGTTAATAAATATAACATTATAAAAAGACAAAAAACATACTTTAAATGACTTAAAAAATAAAAATATTTAAAAACATACATAAATTTTATAACATGGGTGCAATCAAAGCATCAACGCTCGCTTTAACAGTAAAATAAATGGCCTCTTGATATTTTTCAACTCTGACAAAGACCTTGCCACGTATTGAGAATCATGAAGTTAATTTATTATCCCTTTTGAGTTTAGAACAGTAGAACATCAAATCCCTGTTGTTATCAGTAAGACATTCATGAACATAAATGTAATTATCAGACTGCCCACCTATATCAGCATTTGTTTTGCAAAAACCTGCAATAGATCTAAACAACTGATTTCTGTCATGCGATGAGTGAGGTTTAATTTAAATTGAGCTTGATTTGTTTTTTTTTTTTAGATTTCAGTCTAAAACATTCTCTTATTGGTGGTGGTGTAAATTTGATTGTTTGACAAATCTTGGAGAAAGTTTTAGTTATGTTCTCATTTTCAATTTCAGCAATACCAGTAATTATTAAATCTGATGCAACAATATTATTTTGTAGTGCTTCAAAATTATTATTTAATGTCGTGAGATCAAGATTTATTTTAGTTATATCCTCTCTTTGAGCACATTCAACTGTAGCCACTCGTTTTTCAATCTCATTCAATGATGTTTTGAAAATAAACAACTCACCATACAATGTATTAATACGCTCCATTATCTTTTCCTCCCTTAACTTGAATGTGTTTGTGAGGGATTCAACAATTAACTCTTTTTTGGGTTTTTAACTTCTCATCTAATAATTGCATCCAATCAGTAGGAGAAGGGGAGCCAGTACGTTGAATTTTAGATAGCGGAGAAGAGGAGGGGGAATTTTTTTTGTGCGAATTCTTTCCTCTACCAGACATTGTAAAAAGATAATGATGATTAAAAGATAATTTTATGTTAAAAAAACAAGACAGCTTGCAGTAAATTTCAAGTAAAATCAAAAATAAACAATACTTAATATTGTTTATATATTAATACTCTGAAACCGATGGTATTGGTGCAGTTGTTGCAAAAAGAAATTATTTATAATTTAATTAAACATATAAAAACGCGATGCAATGAAAAGCACGATAAAAACACGTCTACACAGTATACATACTTGTTTTAATTTGTTGTTAATTTTGTATTCGGAAATTTGGGAAAAATTTTTACATACATACATTAGATGGTTCTGTACTTATCTGATTTTATACAATTTAATATAATTATATATAACTATATATATTATTTTTTTATAAATTTATATTTAATAATCATATCTTATGAACTACGAAAAAATGTGTAGAAATATAATATTTAAAACAATAGGACTTTTGGAAACAAAAATCATATATAATTAACAGTTTGGCTGAAAAGTTTGTAAGGTGAATAGATGGTGCCACAGAGCACGTTCATTTCTAATTAATGCCGTTGGCCGTTTCTAAATCGCTTAAAAAATTACTGAGTTAGAAAAGTTTAAGTGCGCCAGTCCAAAAAAATACTATTTTCCTCATATCTCGAAGTTTTGAGGGTATATTGCAACTTATAAAACCGTTTATACAATACACTCAGCTATACCTACAACCTACACTAGGTCATTTCTCAAGTTCTTGCAATTTTTTTTTGCAGCAGCGTATAATTAATGTATTTTTTTAATTTTATCTCAGTATTCAAAAGAACAAAACATACAACAATGTTTCACATTTATATGATCTGTGAAATGTATAAGCAAATAAATACACTCACAAAACACATTTAATTAATCGTCAGCTTATTATTAGTTTAAAAGAAAAACAATAAAAACGGTTTTCATTCTAAATTTTATATCAAGTTTGATATAAGTTATCTCAGTTATGATGTCAGATATCGAAAAACAGGTTTCTGAATTATAGAGGATATTAAAATTATATATAATCCATTCGCCTATATTATTACAAAAATGGTGAGTGGAACCACATCATCAACAACAACTGTCTCAAAATATAATGAAGCTTTAAAAAAAGCTCGCCAAATGCATGTTGTTCTTATGTCAAAATTGAAAAATATAGAAAACCAAATTGAAGAAATTTTAAAAAGGCTTGGTGAACAAAAATCCTAATTAAAAAGTGTAATTATTCATAAAATTTATTTTTTAAATTAGTGGATACATAAAGACTGTATTTATTTATAAAAGTTACAAATCAATTTAAAATACAATTGTAAATCAAAAATACAATTTCATATTAAAAAAACATTTGTGAAATTTCAAATGTTAATATGATTAAAAAAATACCAATTGAAATTAGAAAAATACCAAATGTAATTACAAAAATATCATTTAAAATTAAAAAAAAACAAATGCAACTTCATTTACATTTAGAATTTTTTAATTTTTGTTTTTTGAATTACATTTTGGTATTTTTTAATTACATTTAGTGTTTTTTATGGTTGAAATTACATTTGGTATGTTTTTAAACTGTAATTTTAAACTTAATTTCGTATTTGATTTTTTTGATTTACAATTGTTATTACAAGCCAGAGAAGTGCAAAATCAACTTTTTTCTTGATTTAATCATACACAAAAATTCTTGTTCACATTTAATAACTCAATAAAATCAGCATCATGTTACTGAACGCGTAATTCGGATCAGTTTGAATCATCTGTCGATTATGTTTTATGCAAATGTAATCACTCAACAAAAAGTCAGCGTTGAATAAATCAGAAAAAACTACAAACAACGCGTATGTGTGTAGTCATAATTAAAACAAATAGAAACACATTTCATAAATGCTACATTAGGATGGGACTTAAATCCGCTTTTTTAGAATTTTTTTTAGTAATACAATACTAAATATATTCTTCTTTGTGAAATAAAAATATTTTTTTTGAAAAAAAAATTTAGGTTGATATCTTAGGCTTGACTTATCCGGAAAAATTTAACTATTGTCAAAATTTTTTTTTGGTTTGGAAAATTTGATTGGAAAATTAGGCAATATTTAACTTTAACCGGATTGGGCGAGCCTGAGATATCGACCTAAATTAAAAAAAAAAAAAATTCACAAAGAACAATATTTTTGGTATTACTAATAAAAATTCTAAAAAAACGGATTTTAGACCCACCCTAATGTACTTTATACCATTTATGAAATGTGTTTCTACTAAACCACCCCCTTTTTATAGATAAGAAACTATAGATAGGAACTACATCAAAATAATTATTGTTGACTCGAACGAACAGAATAAAATCAATGGTATGAAAACGACCAATGATTATAAATCAGTGACACAACAATTTGCACGTCGTTTGATTGACTTAAAATCATCAACAAATATGTGTGTATATTCAGCGTTTGAACGCAAACACATATTTATTCTTTTGTTGATTGCGTATGGACGTTTTGCAATCAGCAGTTGCAGTTCTCTGTTACAAGCATACTGAAATTACAATTTGTATATTATAAATAACATGTGAATGATGTAGTTTTTTTTATTTATTTTCATTTAATTTCAAAATTCTGTATTGTTTTTGTTACTCGTTTTGTATAAATTATTTATATAATTAAAAACAAAAAAAAATCCTAAAAGTGTAAGGCTTGTGACCATTAGGGTTGGATTAGTGCACGAGTTTTCGATTTCGATACGCGGCAACCCCTATTTTTGTGAAGTTTATAAAAAAAAATGCATGAGCCAAAAAATGGGGGAGGTGGGGTGGGGGTAAATGGCTCCTCATCGGGGTCAAAGGTGATGAAAACGAGACAAAATACACGAAACGCTTCACAACTCTCGCCGGGTCGCTCCTAGAGGGGTAAAATGTAAGACCGACCCCCATTATTTTTCCCCCTCCTACAATTTTTATGAACATACTAACCCTCTTTCTGCGCTCCTTAGGGTGGCTCCCATACTAAATATTATTTTTAATAAAATTACTCGCCACCGCCTTAACTAGCCCCAGAGTGCCCCTAGAGGAGTCAAATATATGACCGACCCCCAATATTTTTGTTACCCCAGCAGTTTTTAAGAACATACCTAGCCTCCATCTTTAATCATTAGGGTGGTCCCCATACAAAAATTTTTAATTTCTAAAAAAAAATTTTATTACTAATATAAAAACATATTTTTATAATTAATAGTAATTATAGTGATAATTAAATTAATTCATTTTTATTATGAGAAGGGTATTTCTTTCTATTTTCATCGACAACCTGAAGCAAAAATATTTTTTCTTCTTCGTTGCGGCACAATACGTTGTTATATTCTTCTACCAATTTCACGCCTCTTTTTGCAGCGTCATTCACAGCATGTAATTTACTCAATATTTCTATCGCTTGCTGGTACTCCTCGCGTTCTTCCCATTTTTCTGGGTCAGTAGCAATAAAATCCAACGGCAATCCAAAGCGCACAAAAAATTTTAATTTTTCAGTTGTTACGTATTGGCTTAAACCATTATTTATCTGTCTTTACTTATTTGTTTTGATGTCACGTTAATTCTCTTCACACCTCTGAATCTAAAAATATTTGCTGAACAATTTTGATTGACACCGCTACCGCAGTGCTCTGAATTATCCTCGCATTCTTTTTCCAAGGCTTCATCAACGTCGTCGTCTTCCTCGCTGTTTATGTTTTTCTCATATTTTTCTTTCTCCTCCTTAAATGCTATAATTGCGTTCGCCATTTTACGTTTGGTGCCGCAGGGAACATTTTTATCAAATAATGCGAGGGAAACAGCTTCACAACTTAGGTACCAAAGATGTCCAGAGAACCTTATCCACAATCTTTGCGCCACATTTTCATCAATTAAAGCGTAATCAGAAATCGCTACCAAAAATTAAAATCGTTATATGGAGCTTCGATTGCACTGGTGGCTGTAAACCAAGCTTTGACGTAAAGAGTTACAATAAAAATGGTAATATTGCGAAGTCCACTTAGTTCGTCTATATTAAAGCCGAAATGTATTCGGAATAAAAACATTTTTGAGCAGTATATGGCTTTCGCCATCCATCGAGCATGACTGACGGCTCCTGGTGGTCTAAAATGATAATTTGGAATATTTTTACCAAGAAACAATAAAATAATTTGAAGAAACTCTTTATAGTCATCTCTTGGTTGCTTTTCCTTCAGTTGCGCCAAACAAAAAGACTTGATCTCGTCTTGAACTTTGATTGGTATTTTTTTCTGCAACCGTAGCATCTTCTATGCCAGAACTATAAAGTTTATCTTTATTGTCTTCCCATTGCCCTTTGAAACGGGAAAAAATCGGCACTCCTGGCCCAGAAATTTTACCTAATTCAGCTTCAAACACTTCTTTTAGTACCAATTCATAAATGTGATGTCTGCATGGTAGATAGAAAAGATCTCTTTCTAATATTTGCTCCAAAAAGATTGCCGCACCTTGAAATTGGCCAGTGTTTGTTGACGTGGTATCGAATGAAATTGCTTGAACACGGTCAGTGATTTTCCACTCATGCAAAAGCTCGTAAACGGCATCCGCAATACGCCTACCTTTACCTTGACCCGACGGTATCTTTGGCTGCTCCTTTCCATCATATGTGACGATGACAGGAAGACGATTAACTTTGTTATCGGTGCGTTGCAAGTCCGGCAACATTTGGCCATCCCAGTGCACATTGAAAAACTTTGTTTCGGCCATCTGTAAAATTACTCGTGCTAAGTTTTACAGAAATATAATTTTTATTTAATATGGCATACCTGTGGATTTTCCTTGTCGAAGGGACTTTCGATTGATTACATACATTTTTGGATCAAGTTGAAAAGCTCGTGCAGCAGCAATCAATAGCTGAACTGCTGCTACGTCTGATGTCTTACATCTATCGAAAACAGACACAAGATCCGGAGTAATGCATTTGATTGCGCCTCTTCTTTCTTTTGGTATTCTCTTACAGGAAACCATTGCATCATCGACAGTTTCGAGCTCATTTTCTGATTCACTAGATTCAGTGGATGAAATCTTGCCAACTGAAATTACACAGTACACAGTTGTAAATATCATAATTACACTGTAAAATTATATTTCTATTGTAATAATCATAGCTACCCGCTACTGCAGATTCGTTTTGAATTTTTGCGCGTTTTCTCCGCTTATCTTCTAGCCCTTTTCGTTCCACTTGTCTTTTCTGTTTTTTACCTAAAATCTTGTCAACAGCCGCCATGCATCCTTGACGCCCCTTTACTCTTTGCAGTTGCAAAAAAGCAATATCTTCCTGGTTGGTTACCATTTCGAGTACATTTGCATGTGCTATGTCAAAAAGATCATCTAATTTCTCGACAAACTCAGCCTCCTTTTTCTTTGTGTTTCGCCTCCTCTTAAAGTATTCTTTTGTAAGGCTAACCATTCTGCGACCAAAGAATTCACCTTTATTTTCACATTTTTCCTTTGTTTAGTCGGAATAAATGCTTGGCGCCAAAAAACTATGACAGTGTCGGTTTCCAAAGAACCACTTTCGTCGGCACTTATTTTACGCACTCCAGTACCATAAAAATACATTCTAAGCACTTGTTGTCTAGACGGCAACTTTGCTCTTGCTATATTCGAGCATGGTTGTCCGATCAAAAAGAGATCCGTATGTGATCTCAAACTACTCGCAATGCCCGTCGATGTTAATGCCATTTTTTACTTTGAAAAATTTATAATACCTTGCAATCAAACACAATCGGCTAGCTTTTAATTATTTTTTATTAACTTTTATAATCTTTAGTAACTTTTTCCGAGCTTATTCTTTTCGCGTCACTTATTTTAATATTCTTTTTCTGCTTCCTATTAACCCGCGATGATAACCAAATCAGTGTTGCCACATCCCTTCCACCTTGAATAGAAATATGGAGTAAATTACATGCATGAATGACACTTTTATATTAGTAATAAAATATTTTTTTAGAAATTAAAAATTTTTGTATGGGGACCACCCTAATGAATAAAGATGGAGGCTAGGTATGTTCTTAAAAACTGCTGGGGTAACAAAAATATTGGGGGTCGGTCATATATTTGACTCCTCTAGGAGCACTCTGGGGCTAGTTAGGGCGGTGGCGGGTAATTTTATAAAAAATAATATTTAGTATGGGAGCCACCCTAAGGAGCGCAGATAGAGGGTTTGTATGTTCATAAAAATTATAGGAGGGGGAAAAATAATGGGGGTCGGTCTTACATTTTACCCCTCTAGGAGCAACCCGGCGAGAGTTGTGAAGCGTTTCGTGTATTTTGTCTTGTTTTTCCCCACCTTTGACCCCGATAAGGAGCCATTTACCCCCACCCCACCTCCCCCATTTTTTGGCTCATGCATTTTTTTTATAAACCTCACAAAAATAGGGGTTGCCTCGTATCCAAATCTTGTTACTAAGGATCTCCATACAACACTAGCCCATACCTAGTGACCATTAATATACGTAGCAAGTTGGTTATACAATATATTTATTATTTTTTAAAAACCGCAATTGTAAATAAAAAAACGGGTTTATATTCAAAAAATATAATTTGTGATTCAAAAATTTCAAATGTTAATAAAATTTAAAAAAAATCCAATTTAAATACTAAATGTAATTCGAAAAATATCATTTAAAACCCAAACTAAAACTACCACTAAAATTAAAAAATGCCAAATGTAATTAAAAATACCAAATGTGTTTTTAAAAATATCAGTTGAAATTCAATTAATATTTTTTTAATTTAATTTGCCATTTTTTCAATTACATTTATAATTTTCTAATTTTTAATTGTTGTTTTTTGAATTACATTTCGGGTTATGTTAATTACATGTAGTGTTTTTTAAGTTTGAAATGATATTTTGAAATTACATTTGGTATGTGTTTAATTTGTAATTTTTATATTTAATTTGGTATTTTTTGAAACGCAAATGCGATTTTTTTGATTTATAATTGTTATTTTTAATTACAGATGCATTTCTGAAATAACAATTTTTATATTTATACCCTTCACCACAGGTGGAAGGGTATATATAAGTTTGTCATTCCGTTTGTAATATCTACAATATTGATCTTAGACCCTATAAAGTATATATATTCTGGGTCCTTATGAAGAGCGAAGTTGATTTAACGATGTCCGTCTGTGTGTTTAAATGGGTTTTCCGAAGAACCCAGACATGATTAGGACTTGATTGTTTTTTATTTCTGTTACATGTGATCCATTTATGTTTGCTATTAAAAATCAGACAGATCGGTTAATAAATGGCTGAGATATTAGCAAAAAACCAGGACTACCTACTATGTATGTAGAATATTAAGCATAACAAACACATCCATGTGTTAAAATTCTTTTCTTTCATCTCCACCTTTTATACACAAACAACACACATACAAAGATTTGTCATTTAAATAAAAACCAAACAAATCTCTAATGAACGAAGACTTTTATATATGTACCTCTATTGACGATGATTTTGTGTGAGCTTCAATAGCTCAGTTGTCTAGACGCTATGTCACAAATCCTTTTTTTCTTTAAGGCCGCGGGTTCGAGGTTCGAATCCCGGTCAATTGACTTTTTTTTGGTACATTTTTTTTTTTTTTATTATTTTCTTAAGACTTTTTTTTTGTTTATTTTTAACATTTAATAATTAATTTATATAAAATTTTATATTAATAATTGAATAATCCATAAATAGGCTAAAAACATCAACATTTTTATAAAAACCCTCTGATACAAACAAAATACTAACGTTTTTATACCTTTCACCACAGGTGGAAGGGTCGCGGGTTCGAATCCCGGTCAATTCACTTTTTTTTTGTAAATTTTTTTTTATTTTCTTAAGATTTTTTTTTTTTGTTTTTTTTTTTACATTTACTAATTAATTTAAGTAAAATTTTATATTAATAATTAAATAATACATAAATAGGATAAAAACATCAAAATTTGTATAAAAACCCTCTGATACAAACAAAATACAAACGGTTTTATTTCTATTTTTTGCTCCGATTAAAAAGAAATTATAAAAAGATTTTTAAACCATTTTATTTCTCATATATTTAGAAAATTTTATACATAATTTCCCTTTGAGTGCAACTATTTTAGGTCATAACTTATTATAATTTATAAAAAAAATTATAAACTACTTTCCTTCAAATTTTTAAAATAAAGCTAAATAAATTAAAAATATTTTGTAATAAAAAAGCGAAATAAAATCCCAAATACAAGTTTGCCAGCTAAATCAAACTTTTTTGTAGAAATAAAACACACGCAGTTCTAGTGATTTCTTTTAACGATTTGCTGAACTTCTTTTCTTTCACCTCCTCACCTTTGATACACAAACAACAAACACATACTACAAAGATTTCTCATTTAAATAAAAACCAAACAAATCCCTATTGAACGAAAACTGTTCATTTAACTCTTTAAACTATGATTCCATATAGCCTTCATAGCCGAGTCGTCTAAACGCTATGTCACAAATACTTTTTTTCTCTAATAACGCGAGTTCAAATCCTACTGAAGACACAATTCAACTTTTTTTTTGTACATTTTTTTTATTTTCTTAAGATTTTTTTATTTTTTTTGCTTTTTTAACATTAAATTATTAATTTAAACAAAATCTTATATTAATAATTAAATATTCATAAATAGGCTAAAAACATCAAAATTTGTATAAAAACCCTCTGATACAAACAAAATACAAACGGTTTTATTTCTATTTTTTGCTCCGATTTAAAAGAATTTATAAACAGATTTTTAAACCATTTTCTCATATATTAAGAAAATTTTATACATAATTTCCCTTTGAGTGCAACTTTTTTAGCTCATAACTAATAATAATTTATATAAAAACAAGTAAGAGCGGCTAAATTCGGCTATGCCGAATCTTATATACCCTTCACCATGGTTGGGAAAAAACTGAAGTTTATATATGGACATATATGAAATGGACAGATTTATATACGGACGCCTTTAAGAGGAAATTAACCATTTAGCTTGGAGATAAAACTTGGACTCGGGAAGATTTATGGTTCCAGAAAATATGTATTTTAAAAAAATGTATGTTTTGGGCATAACTTTTTTGTATCTGAACCGATATTTCCGAGTTTTTCAGCAAATATGTTATACTAAAGATTTTCGATCTTTTGCTATATAAGACGTATCCATAGGTCATAATACAGCTCTAGAATAGTGTTTGTTGTTTGTGTATAAAAGGTTAAGAGGTGAAAGAAAAGAATTTCAACAAATCGTTAAAAGAAATCACTAGAACTGCATGTGTTTTATTTCTACAAAATAGTTTGATTTAGCTGGCAAATTTGCATTTAGGATTTTATTTCGCTTTTTTATTAGAAATATTTGTAATTTCTTTAGCTTAATTTTAAAAATTTGAAGGAAAATAGTTTATAATTTTTTTTATAAATTATTATAAGTTATGACCTAAAATAGTTGCACTCAAAGGTAAATTATGTATAAAATTTTCTTAATATGTGAGAAATAAAATGGTTCAAAAATCTTTTTATAAATTCTTTTAAATCGGAGCAAAAAATAGAAATAAAACCGTTTGTATTTTGTTTGTATCAGAGGGTTTTTATACAAATTTTGATGTTTTTAGCCTATTTATGGATTATTTAATTATTAATATAAAATTTTATTTAAATTAATTATTAAATGTAAAAAAAAAACAAAAAATAAACAAAAAAAAAATCTTAACGAACCCGCGACCCTTCCACCTGTGGTGAAAGGTATAAAAACGTTTGTATTTTGTTTGTATCAGAGGGTTTTTATAAAAATGTTGATGTTTTTAGCCTATTTATGGATTATTTAATTATTAATATAAAATTTTATATAAATTAATTATTAAATGTTAAAAAAAAAACAAAAATTAGCAAAAAAAAAGTCTTAAGAAAATAATAAAAAAAAAATGTAAAAAAAAAGTGAATTGACCTCACCGAGATTTGAACCTCGAACCCCACGGCCTTAGAGAAAAAAAAAAGTATTTGTGACACAGCGTCTAGACAACTGAGCTATTGAAGCTCACACAAAATCATCGTCAATAGAGGTACATATATAAAAGTCTTCGTTAATTAGAGATTTGTTTGGTTTTTATTTAAATGACAAATCTTTGTATGTGTTTTGTTTGTGTATAAAAGGTGGAGATGAAAGAAAAGAATTTTAACACATGGATGTGTTGTTATGCTCAAAATTCTACATACATATTAAACAAAGGGATTTTACTGGAAAAATTAGAGGTAGTCCTGGTTTTTTGCTAATATCTCAGCCATTTATTAACCGATCTGTCTGATTTTTAATAGCAAACAGAAATGAATCACATGTAACAGAAATAAAAAAGAATCAAGTCCTCATCATGTCTGGGTTCTTCGGAAAACCCATTTCAACACACAGACGGACAGACGGACATCGTTAAATCAACTTCGCTCTTCATAAGGACCCAGAATATATATACTTTATAGGGTCTAAGATCAATATTGTAGAAATTACAAACGGAATGACAAACTTATATATACCCTTCCACCTATGGTGAAGGGTATAAAAAAGAAGAATGGGCCTAGCAATGTAACAATTAAAAATTATACGGGCTCTATATACAAACGTACAAGGATTAATTAACAATTTTAATCAGTTAGAAGTTATTGCAGCAACATAAAATATGGATTTTATGTTACTCTCGGAAGCACATCTAACTGAGAACATCGAAGAAAGTGATAATCAGATAATATCGTTTTCAAACTCAACAAGAACTGGAGGTGTTATAATATACTATAAGAAAACTTGGAAAATGAAAAAAAAAATTGGAAAAAGTAGTATCATCAAAATATTGGATCATAGCTTGCATAGTTGAACATGATAGTACACGTATGATTATGGCTACAGTATATAGATCACCCAGCTGTAGGGAGGCGGAATTTTGTATGGTTTTTGATGAAATTTTGGATGAAATCTGTGATTACAGCTGTGATATTTTGATATGTGGAGATTTTAATATAGATTGGACACAAAATAGTTTTTATAAAAATAAAATTGAAAGCAGTTTAAATGATAATGGTCTAAAACAAATTGTAAATGATGACACACGTATTACAAATAACTCAAAAACTCTAATTGACTATGTTATAACAAATAGCCAAAAAATATCAGTAGAATATAGTTACACGGGTAAAATAGCGGATCATGAAGCATTAAATATAAACATAAAGAGTGGGCAAAATAATCAAAGTGAAAAAAACATACAACCTCTGGAGATATTTAAATACAATCAAAATTTATTTTATGGTCATTTGTGATCTTTTTTAAACTATGAACAATTCAATGATGTAAATGAAAATGCATTAATGCTTGATAAATGTTTTGAAGAAACTGTCAACAAATTCATAATTAAAAGCACAATAACAAAAATTCAAAAAATAAAAAAAGGGTTCCAATACGCGCCACTGGCTTAATAATAAATGTTTAGCAAATGAATGCTAGTGTTAGAAAGCAGGTGAATGCTTTCTAAAAAAAATAAAAATGCCGATTTGAAGGCAAGATTAAAAGTGATAATTTATTTTGAAAAATGCATTCCTTATAAATAACAAGTAAGAGCGGCTAAATTCGGCTATGCCGAATCTTATATACCCTTCACCATGGTTGGGAAAAAACTGAAGTTTATATATGGACATATATGAAATGGACAGATTTATATACGGACGCCTTTAAGAGGAAATTAACCATTTAGTTTGGAGATAAAACTTGGACTCGGGAAGATTTATGGTTCCAGAAAATATGTATTTTGAAAAAATGTATGTTTTGGGCATAACTTTTTTGTATCTGAACCGATATTTCCGAGTTTTTCAGCAAATATGTTATACTAAAGATTTTCGATCTTTTGCTATATAAGACGTATCCATAGGTCATAATACAGCTCTAGAATAGTGTTTGTTGTTTGTGTATAAAAGGTTAAGAGGTGAAAGAAAAGAATTTCAACAAATCGTTAAAAGAAATCACTAGAACTGCATGTGTTTTATTTCTACAAAATAGTTTGATTTAGCTGGCAAATTTGCATTTAGGATTTTATTTCGCTTTTTTATTAGAAATATTTGTAATTTCTTTGGCTTAATTTTAAAAATTTGAAGGAAAATAGTTTATAATTTTTTTTATAAATTATTATAAGTTATGACCTAAAATAGTTGCACTCAAAGGTAAATTATGTATAAAATTTTCTTACTATGTGAGAAATAAAATGGTTTAAAAATCTTTTTATAAATTCTTTTAAATCGGAGCAAAAAATAGAAATAAAACCGTTTGTATTTTGTTTGTATCAGAGGGTTTTTATACAAATTTTGATGTTTTTAGCCTATTTATGGATTATTTAATTATTAATATAAAATTTTATTTAAATTAATTATTAAATGTAAAAAAAAAACAAAAAATAAACAAAAAAAAAATCTTAACGAACCCGCGACCCTTCCACCTGTGGTGAAAGGTATAAAAACGTTTGTATTTTGTTTGTATCAGAGGGTTTTTATAAAAATGTTGATGTTTTTAGCCTATTTATGGATTATTTAATTATTAATATAAAATTTTATATAAATTAATTATTAAATGTTAAAAAAAACCAAAAATAAGCAAAAAAAAAAAGTCTTAAGAAAATAATAAAAAAAAAATGTAAAAAAAAAGTGAATTGACCTCACCGAGATTTGAACCTCGAACCCCACGGCCTTAGAGAAAAAAAAAGTATTTGTGACACAGCGTCTAGACAACTGAGCTATTGAAGCTCACACAAAATCATCGTCAATAGAGGTACATATATAAAAGTCTTCGTTCATTAGAGATTTGTTTAGTTTTTATTTAAATGACAAATCTTTATATGTGTGTTGTTTGTGTAAAAGGTGGAGATGAAAGAAAAGAATTTTAATTATTAATATAAAATTTTATATAAATTAATTATTAAATGTTAAAAAAAAAACAAAAATAAGCAAAAAAAAAGCCTTAAGAAAATAATAAAAAAAAATGTACAAAAAAAAACTGAATTGACCTCACCGAGATTTGAACCTCGAACCCCACGGCCTTAGAGAAAAAAAAGTATTTGTGACACAGCGTCTAGACAACTGAGCTATTGAAGCTCACACAAAATCATCGTCAATAGAGGTACATATATAAAAGTCTTCGTGCATTAGAGCTTTGTTTAGTTTTTATTTAAATGACAAATCTTTATATGTGTGTTGTTTGTGTATAAAAGGTGGAGATGAAAGAAAAGAATTTTAATTATTAATATAAAATTTTATATAAATTAATTATTAAATGTTAAAAAAACAAAAATAAGGAAAAAAAAAGTCTTAAGAAAATAATAAAAAAAAAATGTACAAAAAAAAAGTGAATTGACCTCACCGAGATTTGAACCTCTTCGTTAATTAGAGATTTGTTTGGTTTTTATTTAAATGACAAATCTTTGTATGTGTGTTGTTTGTGTATAAAAGGTGGAGATGAAAGAAAAGAATTTTAACACATGGATGTGTTGTTATGCTCAAAATTCTACATACATATTAAACAAAGGGATTTTACTGGAAAAATTAGAGGTAGTCCTGGTTTTTTGCTAATATCTCAGCCATTTATTAACCGATCTGTCTGATTTTTAATAGCAAACAGAAATGGATCACATGTAACAGAAATAAAAAAGAATCAAGTCCTCATCATGTCTGGGTTCTTCGGAAAACCCATTTCAACACACAGACGGACAGACGGACATCGTTAAATCAACTTCGCTCTTCATAAGGACCCAGAATATATATACTTTATAGGGTCTAAGATCAATATTGTAGAAATTACAAACGGAATGACAAACTTATATATACCCTTCCACCTATGGTGAAGGGTATAAAAAAATTATATACTATTTTCCTTCATATTTTTAAAATTAAGCTAAATAAATTAAAAATAAAAAAGCGAAATAAAATCCCAAATACAAGTTTGCCAGCTAAATCAAACTTTTTTGTAGAAATAAAACACATGCAGTTCTAGTGATTTCTTTTAACGATTTGTAAAAAAATATTTTTTTGGTCGAAAAAGCTTTTTTTAGAACTAAAAAGATTTTTGAAAAAAAATATGACAACACTGATTGGCATTATGATCGTGATTGTTGTTGTTTTTATTTTATTTTTTGAACTTTTTGTCTTTCACCTCCTCACCTTTTACCCACAAACAACAAATCCATACAAAGGTTTGTCATTTAAGTAAAACCCAAACAAATCTGTTTTAAACGAAAACTCTTTATTTACTTCTATTAACGACGTTTGCTTATGTCCTTCAATGGCTCAGTGGTCTAAGCGCTTTGTCACAAATACTTTTTTTCTTTTAGTCGCGCGATCGAGCCCCGTCTATTCAACTTTTTTTATTTTTATATTTTTTTAACACTTTTTTTTATTTTCTTAAGACTTTTTGTTATTTTTTTATTTTTTTTTTTACAAAACAAATGCGTCCAGCACAGTTGTCTTAACGATGTTGGTCAGCTTTTCTGTATAATTGGAGAAAAGTTTCCAAATAAGGTACAAGCATCTTGGTTATCAATACACAACATCTGACCAAATGTGGGCGGGATCCTTGAATTGGGCGTGGCACAAAATAGATTAATTTAAATCTTAAGAATGGTAAGACCGTAATAAATGGGCTAAAAACATCAAAATTTTTATAAAAACTAAAATGTAATATGACCTATGGATACGTCTTATATATCCAAAGATCGAAAATCTTTAGTAGAACATATTTGCTGAAAGTAGTTATGACCAAAACCTAAAAAAATACCTATTTTCGGGAACCATAAGTCTTTCAGAGTCCAAGTTTTATCACTAAACTAAATGGTAAATTTCCACTTTAAGATGTCCGTATATAAATCTGTCCATTCCATATATGTCCATATATAAACTTCACTATTTTCCCAACCATGGTGAACGGTATATAAGATTCGGCATAGCCGAATTTAGCCGCTCTTGTTTTAATAACAAGCGATTTTTTTTATTTATTTTTATTTAGTGTTGAAAATACCGGATTGTTTTTGTTATCGTTTTTGTATAAATTATTCTTATAATTAAAAAAATGCAAAGCTTGTGACCTTTAATATTAGTATTTAATAACACCATTCACATGTGTAGTTTTTATACCCTCCACCATATATGGTGAGGGTATATATCAGTTTGTCATTCCGTTTGTAACATGTCGAAATATAGGTTTAAGACCCCATAAAGTATATATATTCGTGATCCTTATGCAATTTTAAGTCGATTTAGCGATGTCCGTCTGTCTGTCTGTCTGTTGAAATGGCGATCACGACGCAAAGACGCAAGCGGGGGTGCCTATTTTTACCCAGATTATTGAACATCCTCCCGTGCAGTTTGGTATTTGAAATGAGCAAAATCGGTTAAGCGGTTCAAAAGTTATGAGTGAAAATCTGAAGGTACCTCTAAATTTTCCATACAAATTTGTACAATTTTTCTGTATCTATTTTTTTTTTCTGTTAAGTAAGTAAAAATGTTATTAAGTCTTCTTATTGTTCGATTACATAGTATGAGAATAATAACATTCTTAGAGCTATATGTGTGTTACTCTGAAAACTAATTTAACGTAAAAATCAACAATGTTAAAGGTGCTAACAGAGCAGACCTCTGTAAATAACATTGCTTAAACTAAATAAATAACATTACTAAAACTAAATAACAAAAGTTCGTTACATAAATTATTTATAATATAAAAATTGTAATTTCATACGCAATCAACAAAAGAATAAATATGTGTTTGCGTTCAAACGCTGAATATACACACATATTTGTTGATGATTTTAAGTCAATCAAACGACGTGCAAATTGTTGTGTCACTGATTTATAATCATTGGTCGTTTTCATACCATTGATTTTATTCTGTTCGTTCGAGTCAACAATAATTATTTTGATGTAGTTTCTATCTATAGTTTCTTATCTATAAAAAGGGGGTGGTTTTGTAGAAACACATTTCATAAATGGTATAAAGTACATTAGGGTGGGTCTAAAATCCGTTTTTTTAGAATTTTTATTAGTAATACCAAAAATATTGTTCTTTGTGAATTTTTTTTTTAATTTAGGTCGATATCTCAGGCATGCCCAATTCGGTTAAGGTTAAATATTGCCTAATTTTCCAATCAAAATAGATGAAAAAAAATTTTGACAATAGTTAAATTTTTCCGGATAAGTCAAGCCTAAGATATCAACCTAAATAATTTTTATGTATGATTAAATCCAGAAAAAAGTTGATTTTGCAGTTCTCTGGCTTGTAATAACAATTGTTAATCAAAAAAATCAAATACAAAATTAAGTTCAAAAATTACAGTTTAAAAACATACCAAATGTAATTTCAACCATTAAAAACACTAAATGTAATTAAAAAATACCAAAATGTAATTCAAAAAACAAAAATTAAAAGTTAAAAAATTCTAAGTGTAAATGAAGTTGCATTTGTTTTTTTTTTAATTTTAAATGATATTTTTGTAATTACATTTGGTATTTTTCTAATTTCAATTGGTATTTTTTTAATCATATTAACATTTGAAATTTCACAAATGTTTTTTTAATATGAAATTGTATTTTTGATTTACAATTGTATTTTAAATTGATTTGTAACTTTTTATAAATAAATACAGTCTTTATGTATCCACTAATTTAAAAAATAAATTTTATGAATAATTACAGATCTTAATTATCCTTTATGATTTAGGTAGCAGCTTTCTACTTCTGCTTTAGGTCCCATGATACGTACGCGCGTGCAATCAATTGCGCCAATAACTCCGGGAAACGCGGTCACTTCGAAAAATCTAAAAAAGTAAATTATTTTATGAAAGGTTTATTAAAATAAATTCCGTGGACTAACCTTTCTTTTATTTCATCATACTCATCTGTGGTTGGAAATTTTATCCATTGAGGCATACATTTTTGTTCCAGTATGTCTGCTACTTCTAGGATACATCGGCATACAACTAAACGACTAATAAATGCTGCAAAATCATGTCCTATATCTCCTATATCGCCAGTTGCAAAAAAATGTAATGCCGCACACATACGCAGGCGCTGTGGTTTTCCTAACACCTTTACGCATATAGAGGTTTAGTTCGTTTTTCCGGCATATCAAAGGAATTCAAAGTAACTCGCAGTTTTCTTCTGTGAATCCGCAACACATTTCGGAAATCGTATTCCTCTGCTATAATTTAGGCTGCGCTGTACATCTTTTTACGTTTTTTTAACACTTAAATTTGTATTTAATTAATTTTTTTAAATAAAAGTTTATTTTTTCTTTTGTTTTTTTTTTACACCTCTCATGGAATTTTCCACTAATAACGTAATCAGTGCTGTCGCATTTCACATTTCAATACCGATACAGTTTTTACTCGCAAGTCGGGAATCAGTGGAATTTTTTGTTTCACATTTTTCGGTACGAAAACTTTTCACAAAAGTTATAGAACACCCCACAGGTAAATTAAAAACTGTGTATATAAGAAATTAGTTTGTACTGATACAGAAAATATGTTCCAAAAGGTGGACATCCCTTTGCGACCGATATGTAAGGGAAAAATGTCAGGAAAATCTTCCCGCAGGCTGTGGTGCTACTTTTAAATATCGGTGGCCACTAATGGACAGTTTGGAATTTTTAGCACTACATGTATCTTCTCATCCGTAAGTATAAAAAATAAGAACTTTTTAACGAAATAAAACGCAGTTTTCATTTTTTTATTTTATAGTGCAGTCATTTAGAAATATTTTAGAAGAATTTTCTTCATCATCATCGTCATTCTCTCCACAAATTCCATCATCTTCGTCGGATTTTCACAAAATTCATTAAATATTTGTTCAATATCACCCTCCGAAATAATTAACATTGATACACCCACCGTTGAAACACCTCCAATCGAAGCAGAACCCATGGAAACTTTACTCATCGTAACAACACCCAATTCAGCTATATCAAAAATTTTTTTTCACATACATATTGAAGAAATGATTTATATTTTTATATATTTAGAGCTAGTTTTTTTGGATATGAGTTAAACTTGGTTTAATGGCTTATTAGTTTATATGAAAATAAATTAAAACTGACTTTGATACCACTTGTTGTTTTTCAGTAGTAGTTTAAGACTTGACAGATAAGGTAATGCTGTCATATTTTATTTCAACAAAATTTTATATTTTTTTGCCAAACATTAGCATTGAAAATACTAAATAAAAAATCAAAACAAATATTTTTTCAAACAAAAGCACGTGTTCACAAATATAAATAAATTATTTGGACGAGTTCTAGTTGTCTTAGGCGTTCTTCTTATGGTCTTCATAATATGAGGAATAATCCATTTTTATTTTTTTTTTAATTTTTAAATATCTTTTTAGTATTTACGGAACAGCTGATTTATTTAGAGACGCTTTTCATCAGCAGTGTGTTTTGACATCTGTAATTTAGGTTTAACTGGCCAATCTTGTCCAGTCAAACTCAAATTAAAACAAAATAAACTGGATCTCAAAAACAGCATTCCAAGTTTAAACCAAGTTAAACCAATAAATAAGGTTAAACTACATCCAAAAAACTAGCTCTTACAATACTTTTTTTTAGTTAAATTAATTTTTTAATATAAATTAATATAATTATTTTTTTGATTATAAATTATTGGAAATAACCACAAAGCATATCGTCACCTAAAATGCAAAATAACGTATCATCAAAAAAATCAAAATCGGGTTTTTGATTGATTACGATTTACTACAGCATATAATATATCTGTGAGCAATTCCATAAGAAAACGATCAAAATTGGCAAATTTTTGGACGACCCCTCTCCGATTTTAAAATAAATAGTCTCAATCAATTGCCCAGCAAAAAATAATGTACCTACATATTTTTTTTTATAGTGACTGGTTTAGTGGTGGTGTACACCACTGTCATGTGACAAAATTGAAGAATTCTTCATAAGGGACCTCATTGAAAGTTGTTTAAAAAAAAAACTACTAAAGCGATCGCAAATAGCTCGTTGGAAAGGTATTGAATCAGGCTTTAATTGAAAAATAATAAATAATAATTTTCCTAATTTTTCTCAGAAATTTACCTTTTTCCCATGAAAATTAAATTTTCCCATGAAAATTAAATTTTCCCATGAAAATTAAATTTTCCGATTTTCCACAGAAGCTCCTAAATTTTCCGGCTAATTTTATTTTTTGGGATTCCTCATAATTTTTGCTTTAAGAATCAGCAATAAAAAAATGGGCCCCGACTCCTTGTTTGGACAGGAGAAGAGCATTAAGAGACCACCTTGTTCTCATTGTTTTTATATTTTTTATAATTGAATTATTTTTAATTATTTAACATTATTTTATTTTATTATTAAAAATACATTTTAAAAATTATTTTACAGTTAAATATACATTTATGAAGAAAAAATCTTTCTTATTTTGCTGCTTATACTTAATTACAATATTTATTAAAAATTTCAATTGTCTTGGCATCATTATAAAATTAAAGTAACTTTAAATTTAGCACGTCGGCAGACGAAGAGTACCGCTTTACATTAATTGACATATCAGAAATATTTGGTATGAAGCCATGAAACTTTTGGGTTCCAGTTATAGTTTTGACATTATTATATCTGTTTTGAAGTCGTCGCTCCATGGCATCGTGTTCTTTTTGAGTGCATAAAACTGTGGTAATGGCAATTTCCTTGCTTTGAATCCACGAAAACAAATGTTGTACATTTAAGATCTGGTCAGTATATGACCTTTGCAAACTTGCCTTAGTCGCCATGCGTTTTAGGGTTCCCCCTAACGCATCGCATGGGCCCTTACCGTGGGATGTCGCAAAAAAGTGCCACTCGACCTTGCAGTTTTGTTCTTCTTCAATTATGCAAAGATTGTAAAAATTTTTTTTATTCTTGTACTGAGAAGCCGCGCCGTCTGAGAAAAACGTTACTTTGTCGATTGCATCGAATTTTGATCTTAAGAATTCAAACAGTTTCATTTGAAATAAATAAACGGACACATAATTATGAGCTAAACTCTCCGCGACAACAACAAGGCTTACGGTCTGTAGTTCGTTATCTTCGTTTTTGAAATAAATGCAAAAAGGATGCACCGTGCACTGGTCGTTTGCCCAGTGATAAGCCTGAATTTCATCCTGAACGAGAAAAGTGTAATTCTCGGCAAAGTCGCTTATCACAATGAATTCATTTTGGGCTAATTTCTCCTTACTTTCCTTTAGAAATTTCGATTGCATCTCGGATATGAAATGGTGCGCCTTCAGTTCATTCAACTTGAATCCGAATTCCTCGATGAATTCCGGAATCTGCTTTACCACGGTCTCAAGGGAACATCTGCCGCTGCTAATTATCCACTGTTTGAAATGCACCTCCTGAATTAACAGCTGTTCAAACTTTTCCGCCAAATATTGCTCTAGCTCGTCAATCTTCGGACAATTGTCGCATTTGGACAGATGACAATTTTCCGTGGGGTATGCGCACAACGACTTCGACAGGAGGTCCCTATATGTTTCAATTTCACCGTGAAATACTTTCAATTTCTTGCATGGAAAGAACATTAATTTGATGTTTTGATGAAACATGCAAACGCAGACTGAATGCGTTCCGTGTCTGTCTAATGCCAGCACGCATTCTTTTGGTCGTAGGATGGCAAACTTAGAAAATCCCACTTTTTCTGCTGGGTAATCTCTTTAAACTGATGGTATGCTTCGGATAGATTACATAATAATAATCTGCGCTGCTTGTGTACTTTTTCTCCATCTTCACGTGTGATAACATAGTCACGTGTACCTGGGCAGGCGCGGCTGTTGTCATCATTGCAGTAAAAATCTTGAATCAATTTCACCGTTGCTTCGCTGAGGGTCCTTGAGCCAAATTTCTTGGTGGGAGTCGCCAATATGCCCTTCTGTCGAACTAATTCTTTGCTTCTTCTCGCGATGTAAAAAGATGTTTGAAACTGTTCAGAAATCTTGCGTATAGACCATGATTGAGGCAGCACAGATAAAATGAGATATTTCTCCGGAAAAGTGGTCGCTAAATTGAATTTTCTTTTCAACTGCTCAATCATTTGTTTGCCGTCATCTGCTTGACTGCATTCGTTATCAGAGCCTTCATCAAATATTGTCGCGATTGCACTCATAACCTTGCCTTTTTTATCTTTCCTGTATTTTTCACTTCGCAACTTTCTTTTTCTAATAGGCGTTTCACCTAAAGTGGTAATAGCCTCATTCAAAGGACTCAAAGACATATTGACCATCGGAATGTCTGCCTCACTATCAGATGAAACATTTTGTTCAATTGTCATTTCACTCTCGGATTGTGGTTGCATTTGTTTCAATGCATTTGCTTGTTGAGACAAATCGATTTTACACTTGGGGCAAATGAATTCTGCTTCTTCACCGTATTGTATATTTAATTCATTCATGTATCGCTTCGAAACACCAGTTAATTTTAATACTTTTATCTTTTTCGAACGATGTCCACTCTTGTTAAACGGATTGCAGCAAAATTTATTCATTTTACTTTAAATTGTCTTTACAGCTTCACTCTTTACTTTACAAAAAAAACACTTTAACACTTTCACGTTTAGTATTCAACTGAAATTTGACTCAGAGTGTGTGAAGTATTTATATTTATTTTTTGGTAAAAAAAAAAATAAGCGATATTTGCTTTTCTTTAATAGGAAAATTTGCGTGAACTACTGGTCATAAAATGTTTTTTAAAGAGGGACTTAATTGGTTACTGCCAATAAGCCGACCACAGGTCATAAAATGTTTTGTAAATTTTTTAAATTACCAGGTAATAAATATTTCGCCATATTTATGGAAAATCCGTGTTTTATGACTTGTTTCTGCACGTGTCATTTTAGGTGAAATATTTATTACCTGGTAATTTTAAAAATTTACAAAACATTTTATGCCTGTAGCCTCAGTCGGGTTTGGTGTGCCATTACATGCCACTGCTGCTATTATCCATGGATTTATGGCCGATCTTGTGAAGGCAGGCACTACACACTCAACTTGGGGCTCTTAAAAAAAAATTGATTTTTTCTTCATAAATGTATTTTTAACTGTAAAATAATTTTTAAAATGTATTTTTAATAATAAAATAAAATAATGTTAAATAATTAAAAATAATTCAATTATAAAAAATATAAAAACAATGAGAACAAGGTGGTCTCTTAAATGCTCTTCTCCTGTCCAAACAAGGAGTCGGGGCCCATTTTTTTATTGCTGATTCTTAAAGCAAAAATTATGAGGAATCCAAAAAAAATAAAATTAGCCGGAAAATTTAGGAGCTTCTGTGGAAAATCGGAAAATTTAATTTTCATGGGAAAAAAGGTAAATTTCTGAGAAAAATTAGGAAAATTTTATTTTTCAATTAAAGCCTGATTCAATACCTTTCCAACGAGCTATCACTCGTTGCGATCGCTTTAGTAGTTTTTTTTTTAACAACTTTCAATGAGGTCCCTTATGAAGAATTCTTCAATTTTGTCACATGACAGTGGTGTACACCACCACTAAACCAGTCACTATAAAAAAAAATATGTAGGTACATTATTTTTTGCTGGGCAATAGATTGAGACTATTTATTTTAAAATCGGAGAGGGGTCGTCCAAAAGGTGATCGCTTTCATATGGAATTGCTCCTGTACAAAATTTTAAACCACTATTATCAGAAATAAGCAAGTTATAACCAAAATTCAAAATAACGTATCATCAAGTACAAAGTTTTCTCAAACAAAATAACGTAAAAAAATAATGTAAAAAAAACAAAATATTAAAAAATTATAATTTTAATTTTTTTTTGAACACAGCTACCATTGATTTTTTATTGTTTATGTTTTATTCAATATTATTTCAGTTTTCGTGGACTTTGTGATCAAACTTAACCTTGTTAAAGAAGTTTTAATAAAACAAAAAAGTGTAATAAAATGTGCTCTTTAATCGAAAATAGTTATAATGAAAACATGGAAGGCTCTAAAAAAATTAACAAAAGAGAAGAAAATAAAAAGAAAAGAATGAATGGTAAAAGATATGAAGGCTTATCAAAAGGAAACATTTACGGAAGAGTAATGAAAGCTGGATGCACGTCAAAGTATTGCACCAAAGGTTCAACTCGACATTGTTCTTTTTTTCGAAAATTTTCGATAGAAAATATTTGAACGTTTTTGGCAATGTCATTGGACTAAAAAGCGGATTTATGTACAAAATTCCAGACGTTTAAATTCAAAAGCATATTTTTTGAATCAAGTGTGTAGTAAAATTTTGTAAACCCTCGGCATTCCGGAAACTATGGTAAGAAGTTGGTTGAGTTCCACTGAACTACATAGCACTCAATTGGGTCCGGAAAATAAACAAAGTAAGCTGAAAATCAAAAAAAAAAAAAGATTACCAAACCAGATTAAATTTTTTAAATAAATGGTTGGAAGACGTCCCGAAACTAGAATCCCATTACCGAAGCCAGTATACATATAAATTGTATTTTCAATCAGATTTTAAATCGTATGCAAATGTGAATGTAGCTTATTCCCAGGACTGTGAATCGCAAAAAGAAAATGGTATCTCTCCTATATCCTTTCCTAACTTTATGGACGTCCTAAAGACACAAAAGTATTCAATTTATAAGCCCAGAAATGATAAGTGTGATACCTGCATATCGTTTGAATCTAAAAATATATCTCAGGAACAATAGAAAAGAAATGGAGGGCATGAGAGAAGAAAAAGTAATGATATTTAAAGTGCTAAGGCGGGATTGTGCTCACTACTGTGCATGGATATGCAAGCAGTAAAGCTCATTCCGCAGTGCATCCTATTATAAAATGAAAATTCAAGTCCATAACTTTACCATTTATAATGTCATCACTCATAAATCTGAAAACTATGTCTGAAGGAAACCTTGTTGCTTCTACTTTCGGAACAATTTTAATGAAGCATATACAAAAGGAAATGTTAAAAACGCCTAATGTTCATCATTTTGAGATATATTCTGAATGTATTTAAAAATTGTTAAAAATAGGTATTCAATCTATGTTTTTTATTTTTTTAGGTAATAAATTTGGAGACCCTACAGTAAACATGATTCGTGCTTTGGCGTATGATCCAACAGGATCCATATATTACAAAACCTATATTAAGAACGAATATGAGCTTCTTACACAATGGAGTGCTAGAAATTTTAAAATTCGGAATCCTAACATTTTGCATCCCGAAACGCTAAGAACTTCCAAAAAGAAATTGCAAAATCTGCAGGACCTAAATCTTTGCTTCTAGCAGACTGTCATTATTTTTATGATACTATACCTTTTAAGTAGTACATAATTCAATATTTTTTTTTTTGTTTTTATGATAATTTAATGAAGTGCTTTTCTTTCTTTAAACAAATGGTAATTAGTTAATTAAAAAATAAAAAACACAAAATGTACAAAAAAAACTTTCAACTGCTTTTATTATAAATAAAAAATATATTGTTTTGTTTAATTTTAATTTAAAAAATTATTCCAAAAATATATTTTTATCTAAATTTTTATTTTTCATACAGATTTAGTATTTTAAAACATATTTTTTTATGTAACATATAATTATATTTTAATGTTAATCCAGAATTGAAAATTTTGTTTCAATATCTCAAGAATTTTCAATTTAATATAGTTTTTTGCTCTTCATGTAAACTTATGAAAGGAGATGCGACGTTATTTTGTAAAAAAATATAACAAATTTTTTTATATCTCAGATATTTTAATTTTATAACGTTTCTTGCTTCTCCTGTAAATTTATAAAGTGATGTTACGTTTTCAATAAAATCTCTTATAAATTTAATACACTTATTCCAACCCATTACATATTTCACGCACTTTCAGTCGTCGATCGTATAATACCATAATCATGTACTTTAGATATGATTTCTGCTGTTGTTGCAGTTTTTGGGCATCCATTTCGTTATCTTCAATCCCAATTTTCTACTGTTGCATATGAAGGAGTACTTACACCTAACACTTCACCATATGATTATGAATATATTGTCCCGATAAACAAAAATCACCGAAGTGTTACTATACGAATGAGTTTTCAGATCGAAATGAAATTTAACATGTATTTATATGACAGATGGAAGTTTCCAATATACTTAAATTTTTGATGTTTATAATGTCTTTTTTTTGTCAGGCTAAGAACATTTCGAACGGCTCTTGTACTTTAGAGTCGAGTTTTAGTAAATTGGTTTGTCTTTAAAGCACAGTAAATTGTTATTCCCGTGGGAAAATTTCGGTCAAACCTTAATGGCCTCAAATGTAATTTTAATCGTAAAAATATTTATTTTTTTTATTTTATAAAAAAGACCAATCACAATAAAGCCAAAATGTTACTTTTTTACTATGAAGGTAATAGTCTTGTACATTAAATTTGCGTGAAAACAAAATGTACTAAATTTTTTCGTGAAATTTGCTATCGTCAAAACATTTTTTTATATAGAGTACAACAGTTTTTTCACGCGAAATTCAAACACCTTTCTGTGCTTAAGCAAAGTAAATTGTTCGAGTTTCGCGTGAAAAAAACTTTTACACTACATATAAGATATTATACTGTGCAAGTTGAACAAATCGACAAGCGGGGCACACGGTGGGTTAAACTAAACTACGCTGAATACAATGGTGCTAACCGTTTTTCTAGATTAACTTTAAAAAAAATATTAGCAGGATTGCTAATATTGCATTGGTTCAATGAAAAAGAGAAAAAAAGAAATGTAACAATAAAACATTTCAAGTTTATCGTTTAAAAAAGTTTATTTTCTAACTTAGAATCTAAGAACCAATTATACAGTGTAAACTAAGCATTTGTAGAACTTTGGATAAACATTTGGTTTATAGGGAATTTATATTATGTTCGAAATCAACTTCAAAGTAGATTACGACGGAAATCTTATAAAAATTTGGAATTTCAAACAGATTTCCCATACAAAATGAAATCACATTTTAAGTTAGATTTCGCTGACATTTTATCGACTTTAAAGAATACAACTATAAATTTGTCGGTAAGTCGTAATTGTGGTTGGCAACGCTAGTACGTTGACAATTGTTTGACGTTTAATAAAAGCGCAAAAACACGTGATCACGGAAATAATTCATTGGTATGTGTGCACAATACTGTTATTTTGTAATAACCGTGGGAAAATTCGGCGCAATTCGGAAAAAGAATTCCCATCTGAGTTTAATGCTTTTATAATTTTCTCTTTAATTCCCAGTTTGATGTGGAGTGGAGAAAGCAAAACGTTTTCTATCGGCACAAGTGGAAATTCAATAATATTATTTCTTTGCAATCTGATTTCCTCAGGTAAAGGCCAATTCCGTCGCCATCAAAACGCGTATTCCATAACCACATAAAACACATATTTTTGGTATAGCCCAATTGCATGCCTCTTAAAAGAGCCACAACTTCTAAATCTCCGCATATTTTCCACTTGTGGTCTTTATATTTAATTAACTCCATTAATTTTTTCATTGATGCGTATGTCTCTTTAATGTTTGTGCTTAGTGCTATCAGAATACAACTTTTAAAATTAGTAACATGTAGAAAATCTGATTTTAATCTGCTTTTGGACGAATCAATGAATAATCGCCAATCTCCAGGATTATGTTCATTTTGCTAGGGAAATGTTCTGAATAGATCTAAAAAAGATGTAAATCAACGATGGCGATGGTGCCAAAATATTAGATTGTTTTAAATCGTTTGCCAAGAGAATGCTGTCTTTGCGACAATTTTAAGCGCCGTACCATTATATCCAGACGATTTTGCGTGATTTCATTGTTGTGTTTGATGGTTGATACATTGATACAGCCGCTCGACAGGTTTGAACAGATTGAAATATTGAGGAAATATCTTTTGTTGGTATTCGGCCATCCGCATCAGGAATTTCATTAGAATGTGGCGCGGAAGTTGAACATATGTTGTTGTAGTGTAATATATAGAACCACTTTTTCTTCTGTTCATACCGGCTATATGATTTGTGTACGCATAACACTCACCTTCAACATAGAGTATGGGATCTCTAAATCATTGCAACACCAAATGGCATGGCGTCTCCGTTTTTTCCATTTATTTAAACGGGTACAACGTGTACACACTATCTAGGGTGTCCAACTCTTACCACATATAACACTTGAAGAAATTATATTTCATACAAGTTAATTATTTCAATAATGATTCTACGACGACTGGGCGTGATTTTACATTTCCCACACACATAACTATCGTAACAGAAGTAATTAAACTTATTACACACCTCCAACATAGATAACACTGTCCAACAGCATTTTTGGAACAGAATAGCGACCCTATAATTCTGAAAGGGTATGTTGAGTAGATCATTTTTGTAGAACAAACTTATGGTCCAGCACGTCTGAGTATTTTTTTACAGTGGGTCAAAGTTTTCATTTTTCGGAGCATTATACTATATGAAAAAAATGCTGTAAGTTAATGTCTGAGAGAATTCTTATGGTCAGAGTTGTATTTTGGAATTGTATGAGGATTATTTTTGTGGAAGATCTTAACCCTCTAACTGGTCTCTTTATGGGTCAATTTGACCCTTTTTTCGAGAAAATCAAAAAATATCCTTTAAAAAAGGACATTTAAGGATTAAAATATTCTACGAAAATGTTTGCCGGAAAATTTCAGTGGGGGTCACCAAAGACACCATTGTTGTAAAGCTCGTTACGATTAATTGGCAAAATTACACGCCAACTTCTATAGTGGTTTATTATAGTATGTACATATTTATTTTTTTGCTTCAAATTTTCGAGTAAAAGGGAATTGGGAAATAACAGTAGTATGACAATGGATTAAAGATTAAACTTAATATGCTTTCCTGTATTTAGCTTGACGTGAATGTTCCGATGGGTCAAGGTTTCTGTACAAGCCCCATACGTATTCAGCAAGCATTACACTTTGGGATTTCCCTTTGAATCTTTCTTCCAATATCTTTATATCCTGATGAAACCTTTCACCGTGTTCATCTGAAACCGCTCCAAGGTTTTCTTCAAAAAAATTGAGATGAGAGTGCAGAAAATGCAGCTTTAGTGACATCTTAACGCCAATATTGTTAAAACCGATTAGCATGCTTTCAATATTTTCTGCATAGTTTTGTGCTTTTGAGTTTCCAAGGAATTCTGATATAACCAGCTGCATAAAGTCAAATGCTGTCTTTTGCATATCCGACAGATGACCATAAAATTCTTCATCTTGTAATAATTGCTTAAAACCGTATTTTACCTTCTTTTAATTTTGCTGCAGATAATCTGGGGAAAATTGTTTGAAAGCATTTCCTTGTGTATTTAAGCTTTTAATAAAATTTTTCACCACGCCCAACTTAATATGCAGCGGTGGAAGTATGACCTTATCTTTTGGGACAAGGGATTCATGGATTACATTTAAGTCACCAATAATATTTTCTTTACGTTCTTCGAAATATTTAATATGATAATGGCTGCTGGTAGCACGTGAATCCCATTTACAAAGAATGCACATATATTTTGTGTATCCTGTTTGCAATCCAGTCAATATTGCAATCATTTTGAAGTCTGCGCATACTTCCCATTTATATTCATAGTATTCAATTTTATTTAAGAGATTTGAAATATTTGCGTATGTTTCCTCCTTTTTTGTGGAATACGCAACCGGTATTGATGGATGCTGATTTCCATTGTGCAGTAAAACTGCTTTTAAGCTGTGTTTTAAACTATCTATAAATAGTCGCCAAGCAGAAGAGTCCAGTGGAAGCTTTAGATATTTTAGAACCTCTTCAATACTGCAACAGCACACAAGTTCTTCTGATTTTTTAAAATAATTTTCCAGATCGGCGTGTCTTTTTCTTGGAAATGTTACTTTTACATCGGCTTTTATCAAATTCCTGTTTTTCAATCTGGAACATAATATTTCAGCTTTCTCTTTTGTTAGTCCTAAATCTCTTACAAGATCTTCAAAATAAGCTTGGTCTATCAAATTAGGACATATGTTTAAACCATCAAGAGGCAAGTAACCGCCGCTGTTATTTCTGTATTGGCGACTGTCATATTGGCCGAAAATGTATGTGTAGGCAGTTGAGGCACCGGAACACCTTCACAGCGCACTTCTGGTAAAATAACATTATTTGTTGCTTCGTATGTCATTATCGTGTAGTGCCTTTGGCTTCTACCAAATTTGTAATTTACGCAGAAATAGCATGTATCTGATTTGTGATCTTCAGGTTCAATCCATGTAATAGGCGCAGAAAATGGCAGCGCCTTAGTACCGCCTTTGTACCATGTCAAAAGACACCTTCGGTTTTTGGTATCCAAGCTTCAGATAAAAATCGTATTCCAAAGAAAAGAAAATATGGTTCTTCAATTGTAGGGAATATCTTTCTTCTGCTTTGATGGTGCGTAAAATGTCCACAAAAAAACAAAACTTATTTAAGCTTAAATTTTTCTTTTTTTATATTAATTTTAGTAAAAATCACACCCGATATATACTGCTTAGTAGCTCAATTCTGCTTGAATTTTTTCTTTTATTTTTTATTATTAATTTTAATAAGTCACAGCTGACTAGACGCGAGAACTCAGTGTTTGGCCCTGCCGAACTTGACGCCGTTTTTACCTGTTTTGTATATGTTGGTGTATAATTTTACTAATTAAGCGTAAAGAGCTTTATTTACAACATTGGTGTCTTTGGTGACCCCCACTGAAATTTTCCGGCAAACATTTTCGTAGAATATTTTAATCCTTAAATGTCCTTTTTTAAAGGATATTTTTTTATTTTCTCGAAAAAAGGGTCAAATTGACCTATAAAGAGACCAGTTAGAGGGTTAAGATCTTCCACAAAAATAATCCTCATACAATTCCACAATACAACTCTGACCATAAGAATTCTCTCAGACATTAACTTACAAAAAATGAAAACTTTGACCCACTGTAAAAAAAAACTCAGACGTGCTGGACCATAAGTTTGTTCTACAAAAATGATCTACTCAACATACCCTTTCAGAATTATTCTGTTCCATTCAAAAAGTCTTACTTTGTTGGACAGTGTAATTAAATACAACTGATTTAAGACAAGAGTGTCAAAGACTAATGTTTATACTTATTTTTATGTTTACGTGTATCGCAAATGTCAAAGTCTGTTTCGATCAGTGATGCAAAAGCTGGTACATTTGTACCATTTCAAAAAGTAAAATGGTACACCAATGATTAAGTTGGCACAATTTACAAACTTTCGATAATAACACAAAAATTAAATAGTACAATCGGGTTCGAAGAAGTACAACTTCATAAGCCCGTTACTACAATATTGAGATTATAATTTTGCATCCTTGGTTTACACTTATTTTTTGTTTATATTACATAAAATAAAAGATTTCAAATATTTGAAAAAGTCTGTTTTTGCAAAAAAAAAAAATAGTAACGAAATAAAATAAATTTGAGACACATTTTTAACGATTTCTTAGATTTTTAAGTGTAATTTTGTTGGAATGTTTTGTATGGACTAGGTTTAAAAATGGAAGAAGCTAGTTCAAAGTTGGAATATATCCTCTTTGGTCCTGGCGTGCAGCCCGCTGGACATTTTTTTAACGTATTTTATGATATTTGTGAAAAGTTTTACTAAATTATGACCATTTGTGCAGATAGCTGGAAACAATGTTTTTTAAATCGTTAAGCAAGTTTTTAACTATCTGGCATCTACAAAAGCACATGTGGAAAATTTTCTATCAGTTGCATCAGCATTCGGTATTTGCCTACAAGCTGCTAAAAAAGTGAATTTTTTAACGGTTTTAATCTAGTTTTTACCTGTAATTGTTTTCGATTGACTGAATAGACTTCTTTCCCGTATCTTCATAGTAAAGGTAAGCAATTTGATGTAAACTGTGGCCCATAATTAATGAAAATTTATTCTGTCCAGCTGGCTGCACGTTTGTAATAAGTGCTAAAAAAAATGGTAAAAAAAGGACTGACAGAGCAACAGATGTTTGAGTTATTGATGGAAAGTGATTTGGAAGACTTTTCAGACGATGAAGGCGAAAACGAAATTTTTGATACCATTTTAGAGGACCAAGGGGAAGAGGATGTTGCCCCCGAAGCTGTGGAAGAAGTGCCCGAAATATTAGAGAGCACAATAAGAAATTTAAAATGGGTTTCGAAAAAATTCATTTCTAACTATGTTGACATGAATGATGAAACATGGGAAGTAGGCGAAAGGACAAATTGGACACCTTTTGATTATTTTAACCAGTACTTTGACGATGATTTTTGAACACTTGTATGTCAACAAAGTAATGCCTATGCTTTGCAATGCAATAAAAACTTAAATTCAACTCGTGATGAATACAAACAATTAGTTGGTGCCCATATCGTTGCCGGTTGCATGAAACTACCTCGAATTAGGATGTATTATCGACCATCCATAAGGGTTCCAGCCGTGACAAAGCTACCAAGAGATCGCTTATTTAAAGTACGGAATCATATGCACTTTGTTGACAACTTGGCAGTTACACACGCCGAAAAAGAGAAAAACAGGCTATGGAAAGTACAACCTGCAATTGATGCAGTTCTTAAAACGTGTCGATCTCTTTCAAAGCCAAAAAAATTGAGCGTGGATGAACAAATGATCCCCTTCACTGGAACAACTCAACTAAAGCAATATGTCAAGGGAAAGCCGAATCCAGTTGGCCTCAAAAACGTTGTTTTGGCTTCCCCGGACGGACTTGTGCTAGATTTTTTTTATTTTTATTGGGCATTGGAGGTACGCCACAGGCACCATACAACAAAATAGATTACCTAAAAATCTGCGATCAAAGCTGTCAACGGACAAAGTCCTTTTTAAAAAAGGAAGAGGTAGTTTCGATGAATTCGTAAGGCAAGACGATAAAATATCTGTAATAAAGTGGATGGATAACAAATCGGTATACTTAGCGACTACCGCGGTCGGATCAGAACCAATCCAAACAGTTCGACGATGGGATAAGCGCCAAAAAAAATACATAGATGTTAATTGCCCAAATGTAGTTAAAAGGTACAATACATCAATGGGAGGTGTTGACCTTGCAGATAGGCTAATTTCATACTATCGCATTGCGATTCGCACAAAAAAGTGGCCCGTAAAGGTATTTTGGCACTTGGTTGATTTAGCTTTATCTAATTGCTGGATTACGTACAAAAAGGACAAGCTTGCTTGTGGTGCCAATAGAAAGGAGCTTATGGACTTGCTACATTTTAAGCTTTACGTTGGGGAATGTTTCTCTGCTTGTGCCAGTACAATGAAAGTAACTAGATCCATACGCGACGTTGGTGGCAGTTCTAGCGAAGAGCATGAACCTCCCAAGAAAAAGGCTATGTTACCAAATCCACTGCCACCAAGGGATGTCCGACTTTCTGAAAATAGACATCTGCCTGTATGCGGAGTCGAAGATAAAAATAAATATATGAGATGCCGCAAAGAGGGCTGCCAACAAAAAACGCGATTCAAGTGCACTTCTTGCAATATATTTCTCTGCATTGCCAAAGAAAGACAATGCTTTTTTGAATTTCATTCTTAAATCATTTTTTCAATTAATATTTTTTTATTATTTATTATTGATTTGTAATGAATTAATGCATAATTTTTGTTTTACTGCCCAAATAAATTGAACTTTATAAAAATTTATATTAAACTTTATACGTTCCAAATGTCCAGCTGGCTGCACCTGCCATATCTCCATTGTCCTGCACCTGGCAAGAAAAATTTTTACTAATTTTTCTAAATTGAATGCAGCCAGTTCAGGAAAAAAAGGTTTTGAGAATTTTTCTTCAGGGGGCCGCTTCCGGGACTGAAGAGGATATAATAAGGATTACAAAAACTTAATTGAGGCGTTATGGTCCAATGAAAGCTTATATACTAAGTTTAGTCTAGTTATTATAAAAACTAAAAGTTTTCATCTTGCTAACTTTTTTTAAGATCTAACCCACCCATTGGATTCAGCGCAGTCGATTTAGTTCAACCCACCAGGTGCCCCTCTTGTCAGTTAAAAAAAGTTATTAATTCTAGCACAGTGCTATTTTTCACGATAATATATTTTACGTGAAAATTCAGCACAATTTGTTTTTACCCAAATTTAAAACCAAGACTTGGGCTAAAAAGTCGTTATAAAACAGTTTTTGCAACATTTCAAAAGCGAGTTCATCTCATATATTCTTACATATTGTTCACGATAATGAATTTTACGTGAAAATTCTGTACAGTTTGTTTTTACGCAAATTTAAAACCAAAACTATTGGTCTTGATTGCGATTTGCGTTATTGACAATTTTAAAAGCGAGTTCACCTTATATATCCTCTATTTATTTGTAAATTTGAAAATAAACAAATAAAAAAATTTAATTTGGCTGTGCTGAATCTTTAATACCCTCCACCAAATTCCTAAAAAACAATGATTAACGATATCACTGATTTTATTTTTATTCTTTGAAGAATTTTCTGACACAATGTTTTAAAACAAAGGGCTTAGAACATGTTTATCTCCACACATATTTATCTTACACACGATGCAATCGATTCTAGAAAAACATGATTGAGAGATCCCGTTCATGTTCTCCTTTACTCTCATGTGAAAAAATTAAAATCAATAACACAAAGGAACATGAAAATATAAAAGTACCAACAAATACAGTGCCTAGTTTAACAACAACACACAAAACGCTGTCTGCTTTGAATTCACCAAAACCTACAGCTACAATATCAACAAATAGTGAGACTATTAAAACACCAACATCTTCTGCTACGTTAAACAGTGATATCAATATTATGGCTCAACCTAATAACTTAAAACAGCCCCAAAGTATGCTTCACTTTCCGTCAGTAAGTAGTTTAAATATTAACCCCTCAACTGGCGCAACACCCAATGTTGACCTGCCATTCATCATTACCGCCAAACCATTGGTACAGACTGGATTAGACAGGTATGTTAAAATAGTGAAGAGGAAAAGAAGCCCAAAATCGGCTAAAACAGCTCCCTATCCTAAGCTTAGTAGAGGTGAAATAAATGTCACTCAATCCCAAAACCGTTTTGCCATACTGGAAAGCGAAGATAATGATGCCCCGGTGATACCTAAACCACAAAGACCTCCCCCTATCTATCTAAGAGAGCAAAATTCAAATGAATTTGTTAAAACCCTAGTCAGCCTTATTGGGGAAAACTCTTTTTATATATACTCTTTTTTATATACTCTTTTTATATTTGCCAATAAAAAATGGCAAAATTGTTGAAACTAAGATTCAAGTTCAATGTGAATCCAATTTCAGAAAATTAGTATCATTTCTTGAATCCAGAAAAAAAAAAATTTATACTTACCAGTTGAAGAGCAGCAAAGGTCTTCAGATAGTGATTAAGGGTATTGAATCATACAATGACCCACTTGAAGTAAAGAAGGCACTCGAAATCAACGGCTTTAAAGTTAAGTCCGTTGTTAATATTAGAAACCGGGATAAGCTCCCCCAACCCCTTTTCCGAGTTGAATTAGAGCCTGGCGATATCAAGTTGAAGAAAAATGAAACACACCCTATTTATCAACTTTGGTACTTGCTACACTATAGTTACAGTTGAAGCACCACATAAGCGACGAGGACCTGCTCAGTGTACGAACTGCCAGGAGTATGGTCACACTAGGTCTTATTGTAGACTACATGCAGTTTGCGGTGAGCTGCATAGCACAGCTGACTGCACCAAACCAAAGACAGTAAGTACTGAAAAGAAATGTAGCAATTGCGGTAACCCCCATACTGCTAATTACAGAGGTTGTGAGGTATATTTAAAATTAAAAAACTCTAATTTGAACAGAACCCAAAACCCCCGAATGAAATCACAGTTAGAACCGGAATTTTATATTCCACAATACCCACAAATTATCACCAACAGTGCTTCATACTCTGAAGTTCTAAGAGGACAACCACAGCCCCCAAAAACTCCACAAGCCGCACAAGTCAATCCAAATGTTCCACTTTCTCAATCTGAACCCCAGATACAAAATTTCAGCAGACTTGAAGCATCCATTGAATCCCTGGTTCAAACTGTTACTAACTTTACAAACTCAATGAGTAATATGATGCAAGAGATGATGAGAAATCAGTCTATTTTGATGCAAGCTTTGTTAACTAAACCATGAACAGTTTGAAAATATGTTACTGGAATGCTAACGGCATATGCCAACATAAAGAAGAGCTCCAGTATTTTCTCAGAAATCAGCAAATTGACGTAGTGCTTATTTCTGAGACCCATTTAACCCTGAGAAGTTCATTTTCAATTCGCGGGTACACAATGTATGCTACTAAGGACCCAAGAGGCAGGTCATGTGGAGGATCAGCTATTCTCATTAAATCTAGATTAAAACATTTTCTTATGTGTGATCTTTGCGAAAATTATCTTCAGGCCACTACTATATGTTTTGAAGAATTCGATAAGGACTTAGTGATTTCGTCAATTTATTCTCCCCCCAGATTCTCCATAACGGAGGATCAGTACACAGGCTTTTTCGAATCATTAGGACCGCGTTTTCTGGCAGCTGGAGACTATAATGCCAAGCATACATTCTGGGGGTCACGGCTTGTTACCCCTAAGGGCCGTGTTTTGTTTAATACAATTTCTAAGCTGGGTATGGATGTGATCTCTAGTAGAGAACCCACGTACTGGCCAACGGATCGTCGGAAAATACCCGATCTGATAGACTTTGGAATAACAGTGTCTATTGCGAGAGAATTGGTCCATGTAGAACCATTATTGGATCTCTCATCTGATCACACACCTACAGTTGTTACTATTTTAAACCCCCGAGGAATTGTACCCCCCTCTGGTGACTTAGCATTGACAGGCAAAACAACAGATTGGTTGAAGTATAAAAAATTTATCAGTACACATTGCTCGGAAAACATACCGCTAAGAACACCGGAAGATATCGACCTCTCGATTCAAAATTTTGAACTAAATCTCAAACTTGCTGCTCAACTTGCTACCAAACCCCCCCCGACACAACAGATAAAATATTATTTTGTCTGCCGATGTCGAACGACTCTTAAATGAAAAAAGAAGAGCTCGAAGAGAGTGGAAACAGCACAGATCTCCTCAACTTAAGGAACGGTTGAAAGAATGCACTAAAAAATTAAGAAAGCTACTTGAACATAAGAGAACTGCTTCATTAAACAGATATCTTGAAAATTTAGATTCAACATCAAGAACTGATTACTCATTATGGCGTGCAACGAAAAATTTAAAAAGACCTGTCTTATGTAAGCCTCCTTTGAGAAAATCAGACTGAGGTTGGGCTAGAAATGATACTGAAGAAGGAGATCTGTTTGTAGAACATTTAAGAAAAGCCAAATATAACAAGTTCTGTAACAGAGTTGCCACCGATTTTACCCCAGCACCGAGCAGCTACCCGATTAACGTTTGAGATGAGAGAGGTCGAAAAGGCTATTTTTGAACTAAACCCCAAAAAAGCTCCTGGTATCGATGGAATCGGTAACAGGATGCTCTTGGAGTTACCCCGTATAGCATTAAAGATAATTCTCTTTATTTTTAATGCTATTATACGCCTTGAATACTATCCCCCAGAATGGAAAGTTTCACTCGTTAAAATGATACCCAAGCCAGGCAAAGATCACACAAAAGTGGAATCGTATGGGCCTATAAGCCTATTATCCAATTTGTCAAAGCTGTTCGAGAAAATCCTAATGGAAAAGATAACTGTTTATGTGGAACAAAACAACTGTATTCCATCACACCAATTTGGCTTCAGGAGAAAACACAGCACCATTGAGCAAGCCCACAGGCTAGTTACTGTTGTCAGAAAAACGTTCGAGGAGAAAAAATACTGCTCTGCCCTTTTTATCGATGTTTCGCAGGCTTTCGATAAGGTTTGGCATGAAGGTCTACTGTTTAAAATAAAACTTTTGTTACCAACAAATACTCACAAGCTACTCAAAAGCTATATAACAAATCGAAAATTCACTCTTGCTGAAAAAAGTTTTGTCAGCTCTCCTCAAGATATACAAGCCGAAGTTCCACAAGGTAGCATTTTGGGTCCTCTGTTATATATCATTTATACTTCAGACATGCCATTAGATATTAATACCCACACATCGACTTTCGCTGACGATACTGCAATCTTAAGCGTCCACGATGACTCAAAAATAGCGTCTAGAATGTTACAGACTCACATTTCACAATTGGAAGCTTGGTTGGATAAGTGGAAAATTAAGGTGAATGAACAGAAATGTATCCACATTACTTTCACACTGAGAAAAGAGACGTGTCCACCCATTAAAATTAATAATCTGAATATACCCCAACACACATGTGTGAAATATCTCGGTATTCACCTTGACCGTCGACTCACGTGGAAAAATCATATAGATGCGAAAATAACTCAGATGAGGCTAAAAACTGCTCAACTCGCTTGGCTTACTGGCAAAAACTCTAAACTAGGTCTGGACTGCAAATTACTCATTTACAATTCGATCATGAAACCCATATGGTGCTACGGAATTCAGCTCTGGGGTACTGCCTCTGCGTCCAATATAGGGAAAATTCAGAGAATGCAAAATAAATTCTTGAGGACGATCACGAACGCACCCTGGTATGTTAGGAATTACAACATACATAAAGACCTGAATGTACCCCTGGTCAAAGATGAAATTATTAGACACTGTCAACGCTATTTAACAAAACTGGAAACACACCCCAACATACTAGCCCGTAACTTAACTAATAATCACGGCCACCAGCGTCTTAGGAGGAGGGACACTGCGGATTTGGTCCGCTAATAATAAGGGGAAATAATGGTCCCAGTTGAACCACATAACATCAGTCTGGCACTGGCTGGACTTAACAATTAATATTTAGTTTTAAGATTTGGATAATTATTGTTAGTTCACAGTTTTTAAAAGTGAAGATTCAATAAATAATATGAAAAAAAAAATATATTTCAAACAAATTCAATCTAACAACAATAAATTTTGACCATAACTTTACAAAAACATTTATTAACAAAAATTAATAAAATTCATTTTTCAAACATAGAAAAGTCTACATACTATGTAGGAAAGTAAATAAAATACAACTCTGTACCCAAGCAGTGCGACCAAACACTTTAGACGTCTTTACTAGATACCGTAAGTTAGAAAGAAGTTTTATTACTCGATGTTAATATTGCAATTGTGTTTATTTAACCAAAATGGCTAAAGAAATTGTGTTAAAGTGCTTGAGCTTTTGTAAAGTATCATAAAGAAAATTAATCTTTAAAAAATATTAGAAAACTAGTTGGGCATCCAAAATCAAGCATTCAGACAATAATTCGAAAATATAATCAAACAAAAAGTGTAGAAAGCATACTAAGGAGTGGTCGCCCACCTAAACTGATTCCAAAGCGTGCAAAGCGGCAAATTCTGTTGCATGTTTAAGAAAAGCCTAAAATTACGGCAATAGAAATTGGAGACTTTGGAAAACCAGGATATTGTTTCAGTGTATCCAGAAACGTTGAGACATGTATTAAAAAGCAATGGAATTCATAACCATGTACCTCGAAAGAAGCCGTTTATTATTAAAATAAATATGCAAAACAAAAACTTGCTTCCTACAGTGAAATATGGTGGTAACTCTATTATTGTATGGGGTTGCATGTGGCGGATGGGGTAGGTAATTTAGCATTTATCGATATTAATATGGATCGCATGGTATACTTGAATATTCTCAAAGATAATCTGAGGCAATCCACAGATAAATTGGGTCTTATGCTACGTTTCCACATGCGTGTATTGAGTAAATCATGTTGTTTTGACGAAAAAAAAATATATGGGAAAACATGTACAAAACAGTGTTTTGTTTTAAAACACATGCAAAACACGTTCAGTGGAAACGTAGCCTTACAGAAGGTTGTTACTTTCAGCAAGATAACGACCCAAAACATACCGCTGGTGTTGTTAAAGAATGGCTACTCTATAACGTTCCTCATCAACTTCATTTGCCACCTCAGTCACCGGATTTGAACCCCATAGAGAATATTTGGGATGAATTAGAACGTCGAGTTAGAAAAAAGACGATTAAAAATAAACAGGACCTTAAAACCGCTCCATTTAAAGAAAGAAATTTAATTTCAAATAATTACACAAACGTATTGGTTAATTCTTTGAAATAGTACATTAAATGCTGTTCTACAAATCCAAGACGGGCCCACCATGTATTAATTTTGTTGTTCTTATACCCTACACCATATATCAGTTTGTCATTCCGTTTGTAACGTCAAAATATTGGTCTATATATTCGTGATCCTTATGCAATTTTAAGTCGATTTAGCCATGTCCGTCTGTCTGTTGAAATGGCGATCACGACGCTCATTTTTACCTTGATTAGTGGAATTAGGGCCGGCCGATTTAAAAATCGATCAACGTACAAGGAAAATCGTATTCTAGGGATCAAAATAGTAAACTTTGCGGAAGGTACCATCTCTAAAACAAATTTTGATGTCCCCACTTTTGAACCGTAGGGTCAAATTTTGAAAAATCTCACTTTGACCCATTTAGAGTACCCCAATCGATTCTAAGTGTATGACCGACCCCCACTAACTTTGTAGAGCCGAGCCACCCATGCCAGTAGCACACCGCCTGGAACCCCCAGGCGGTTCCCCATACAAACATTTCAAAAAGTCACCATTTTTGGCACTACATGAAAAAATCAGCGAAATGGCTATGTTTTTTTCATTTTTTAGTTTATTTTTCTCTTTAGAAATTTATTTAGACAGAACATATGTAAATAAAAAAATTAATTTAACTTAGTAATAGAGAAAAAATTATTCTTTGAAGTCTTTTTTGCTTTCAAGTCTGGACAATTTAGCACGGCTCTCTAATGTCGTCGCCATAACGGCCTCTACATTTTCTGCTATAACTTGTTTGGAAACGCTAGCTAGCGATTGAACGTGTCGTTCCGTTCCATGTATGTGTGATGGAATTTTTGGATCAAAAAACGGTGGATCATCTTGATTTAAATATACTTTCAATGTATCGTACAGAATGCTTCGCGTGAATGGTGGTTCATACGTTATTTATATCATTCAAACTGATCATTTCCGTGTAACTTGTGCAATTAAAGTTTATATCTGGTTTTTTATAAACTCTAAGTTTCGTTGGGTCGTCAACATCGATAGCGTAGAATTTTCTTGATAGCACAGTCGCGCTTTTCTTTCCTATCATCAAACAACATTGATAAGATATTTTCCGAATACGCATAATAAAATTATCTGTAATTACTTCATTGACAATTCTGCGTAAACGAGGTTTAGAAATCGTGACCAACTAATGAACTTGAAAAATAATGCACTACCGTACACGACAGAGCTGTAATACTTGATATTGAAGTACATTGACACATAATACTTAATTATAAATTCAACCAGAATTCTTAAATTTTCATCTAGATTTTCCGTTGTTACATACAATCGTAATAATCTAGCGGCCTTGATGAGCCAGCGAGAATGAACAATTTTCCCTGGTTTGATGTAAGCCAGATCCACCGAAACCACGCCGCTAGAAATTGCATGGGCCATGTCGCATAAGTACTTCGAATCGGTGAAAAATTCAATTTTTTCTGGAGCAGGGGGCATATTTTTCAACTAAATTTTCTGAAAGCCGTCCACCATCTAAAAATATATAATAATAAAATAATTAAAAATTGTTGACAATTATAATAAATGAGTGAAAGCAATAACTTACCGGAAGAGTTTCACAAGTTTCGATTTGATGGCTCAGTTTTCCGGTTTCCGATCTTGGTCCAGTGCTAGTTGATTTATCTAAAGCTTCAAACAAATGCCGAAACGGAAGTTCGTTGAAGTGTAGAAGGCAAACGAACCAATGCAATGGTATTTTTAACAGCAATTTGAATCGTCGTATAATTCCACCGTGTGGGCCAGTGTTTGTTGGCTCACCGTCAGTGCATATGCCAATTAATGCATCCAGTGATATATTATTATCGGTGAAAAAATCATTTAGTTTGGTTGTTTTGTATTCAGCGGTTTCATGTTCCAGTCTTACGTAACCAATCAATTCAGAATTCGGTTCTCTCAAAATAACAAGATGAGGTTCTTTTACCATCCTAGTATGATACTTCTCATCACTTTTAGCTCTCGTTAAAGTATCATCTTTTTTGCCATCGAATGAAAACGCCAACAAATTGGTATCATCTAGCCGTTTGCGAAGCACTTCTTGTCTGCATTTCTCTGCGAACTTTCGATTTATCCATGATGAGAGGTTTGACATGCTTATCTTTCATTTTAAAATCTTGGAAAAGAGCGGTTCCTAATGCTGATGCTACTCTATCAGGTACACCAAATCTGTCACATATCAAGGCAAAGTTAAAACAATCGTATCTTTTTGTGTATTGTGAACTTGTGCTTCTATGCATATCTTCTTGAACCGATGGCGGTGCGTATGTTGAACCATCGGGATCTTGGTATGTTGGCATTGATGACATAGACGTTGCTCCTTGCTCTTCAATTTCCATCATAAATGCATCCACTGTTAGTCTTCTCTGATTATGTTGGTCGTGCATAAACTCTGAGGCGTTCTGGAATCAAGCCGCATGCACATGGAGCTGCCTTCATATCGCATTTACATGTTCTGAGCTGAGTCTTGTGGTGGCTTAAAAAACCCACACAAACAATTTTACGACTTGCAATTGTGTCACAGTGATACCTTCATTTTGTAAAAGGGTTGAATAGAAAACCGACACAAGTAAGTTTACGACATGCAAATGCATCACAGTGATGCCTTTGCTTTAAAAGGGTTGAAAAAAACGCTAATTTCTAATAATTTTTTTTAGTTTCTTTTCTATCACTAAGTTAAATTCATTTTTTCATTTACATGTTCTGACTAAATAAATTTCTAAAGAGAAAAATAAACTCCAAAAAGAAAAAAATATAGCCATTTCGCTGATTTTTTCATTTTTACCCCAAGGGGTATGCCACTGCATGGGTAGGTCGGCCCTACAAAGTTAGTGTGGGTCGGTCATACATTTGGACTCGATTAGGGCATTCTAAATGGGTCAGTGCGATTTTCCAAAATTTGACCCTACGGGTCAAAAGTTGGGAATTGGTTTTAGAGGTATGGTTCCTTCGGCAAAGTTTCTTATTTCGATCCCTAGAATACGATTTTCCTTGTACGTTAAGCGATTTTTTGCCTCCCTACAAATCGACCCGCCCTAATGGACATCCTTCCGATCAGTTAGGTATAGAAAATGAGCAAAATCGGTCCAGCGGTTAAAGTTTTCCATACTAATTGGGGTATTTTAGTACAATTTCATAGTAGCACTGCTACCTAATATTTTTTCTCATATTTTTTCACCAGTCGCTTAGAAGTGTGAACGAATCTGTGTATGGGGACCACAGATAGTTTTACGTCTTCTTAAATATTTGACTTAAGAACTGCTGGGTGCTGAATCTTAGGGAGGAAGATTATAATTTCAGTCACTGAGATGAGCGATAATAATTATAGAGAGGTGGAAAAAAGAAACGAACTCAGTAAAAATAATTTGGTAGATTTTTTTTCACAACGTTATAAAATTTATTGGGATTTACAGCAATTCTTAAAAACGTTATTAATCCAATATTGCTGCGCAAAAAATAATACATAGTGTTTGATCTAAAACAATTTTAATGATAAAATTAATAAAATTCAACTGATTATTTTTTAAATTAAAAGCTTATTTTACTGTATTGAGCTTAAAATATTAAAGGAGTTCACAAGTGTTGAGGCGTTGTGCTGTTTCAAGAATGGCAAAAGTCTCTTTTTAAAACACTCTTTAATATAAATATATTTCCGACTGGCTTCTTTGCCACAACTGCAAATTGCTTTGCCTTCAGGAAGTTTTTGGGGAAATGTTTGCTTTTTGATTCTATATTGTACTTACATATTTTGTCGTTCATTACGCAGCATGTATATCTTTTTTATTAAATTTGCCTAAAAAAATTTTGTAGCATTCCTCTCTGGAACTTTTTGAACTTTAAACGTTTTCATACCTACATTGGCTTTTAATTTTCATACAAAGAAATTTTCATCCAGATGTATGTATTCGGTGCTCTTCTAATGAGGTGTTACTTTTCTAACCTTATCTTGCGGACCTTTTTTATTCCCGATCGATGTCTTCTATCAATAGTTAAGTACTTTTCATACGTTTAATAACCTTTGAAAAAGTATCACTTTGTACTATATTCTGTTTTGATATTTTGCTAATTCCAAATGGAATTTGTGAAAAGTTGTGAAAACGCTTCTTTTAACAAATAAAAATTAAAATATAAAATTAAATTAGTATCTGACACATTCATAAACTACTGAATGTACATAAACAAAGTTATTGGCGAAAATGTGTGTCGGCAAATCTCAGCTATTTTTATTGCTTCTGAGCGATCAAAGGCTCATTTAATTCGGTCTTGCATCCTCCTTTACTCTTTATTTCTAAAAATTTTCAAAATCATTAAATTTAAAAATTCTACTGAGAAGGGATCCCTTCAACGCTTTACACGCCGAATGAAGGAAACTTAGGTATGTAATAGAGAATCAAAATCTAAGAATACCAAATTTTTGTGTGCTATGTCAAAGGAATAAGTATTAAAAGCTCCACACTTAAACGAGATAGTATTAAGAGTAGCTATTTTAAAACGAGATCTTTAACACTGTCGGATTTTATTGAAACTTACATTCAAAAAAGAGTCTTAATTAATAAACATTTAACTTAGAGAGCTAGAAACATTTGTTATAATTGTCGAAAGCTGCGTAAACAAAACAAAATTAAAAAATTTCGCTTAATTAACACTGACATACCCAAAATAAAAATTACACTAAATGATGATAATACCAAGGTGGATTTTGAACAACTTTAGCTATTCATTATTTTTCTTTATTTTTTATAATATTCCTTTTTTTTTATATAGTTTTATTATACACTACTAAATGTCTTTAATATTATGCATTCTGATCATACTTTACTTTATAAAGTGTGAATCAGTTTAGAAACTTTCCATGCTTTCGAGTGAATTTTAGTTTAAATCAAACAAATACTTATTTGCTTTATAGAAAAGCTTTTTTGAAAATTAATGATTTTTTTGCTGTGCTGCCTATATCATCTGGTGCAGGGGAGTATGCTTTTGAGTTTGAGGGTTGTATGCGCAATTTTGTAATTTTTTGGCATATTTCATTGCATTGGGAACGTTTTAGGTTAACTTAATGACTTAAGATTGATTGATTTTGTAAGCATTCGAGGTAGTTCATTTTTGGCTATGTTGGGAACATAGCTAAAAATATTCTGGGAGACAATAATAAATATAATTCACGTTCTTTTTTTTCTTAGTGGTTAATATTGTAAATGATTTAGCTCCACTTTTGATTAATATTAGCTTGTCATTTTTAAAAAATATTTTTTTGTAATTATTGTAAACTATTTTTTGTAATTATGAATTATTGGTCCATATTGGATTTTTTTAAATTAATTGTCCTCTCAAAAACTATTTTGGTTATTCTTTGGCTTCCCCACAAATATGAATATTGGATTATTATCGATGATCCATAATGATAATCTTGGACCTATAGCCAGGGATAACTCTGTTTTGCTGTCATCTCTTTCTATATCTTCTGAGAACATAAACATAGGCCATATTAATGCCTAAAGTTTAAGTCCTTCTAATTTAAATACCAAGCTTGAGGAGCTAAAAAGTACATGCTTTCTCAATCTATGAGCCTATCGGGTTAGAAATGATAGACCTAGGCTGCATAATTTAAATGAAAATCGGCATCCCAGAAGAGCTGGTGGTTTATGCCTGTACATATCGAACAAACTTCGTTCTAAAACAATTTTTTTAGGCAAACAGTAAGGAGTCTGTGAATCATTGTTTGTTAAAATTTTTGGTAATGTTTCGTTTATAGTTGGGGTGGTATATTTACCAAATGGCGATGTTGACGCTTTTGAAAACCTTCTTAGTGATTTATTCGATCGCTATTCTAATATCCTCTAAAGTCAAATAATTTTCGCTCTTTAAGTTCAAGATGTGGTCTGGCCTGCACTCATAACTGCTTACCAACACCTTCATTTACAAACAAATACCACCTCATTGATAGACTACTTTCTCTTGAGTCAACCTTCCAGAGTTTCTTATAGTACTCAACTTCAATTCCCATTTTTTTTTTCTTCTTACCACTGCTTTATAATTGTTTCTATTAAATTTTCTTCTCAAACACGTAGTGAAGGAATTGAAATCAAAGATTATAACAGAATAAATTATGATGATTTTTATCATCATCTTGATCATTTTAATGCATCACCAATCTTTTCTACTAATGATGTAGACTCTCAACTTTCCTCCTTAAATGATTTAGTGAATGATCTCCATAATTGTATTCCAGATCCAAATATGATTATTCTGTTTGGATGAACTCTAGAGCAATTGTTGAGGCTAGATCATCAAGGGAGCTTATTTAAGGTATCGCACCGCAGCAAACTGGAGAGCTTACTGTAGACTGAGAAATGAAACCAAATCTTTCATTAAAAAGTCTCGTAGAGAGTTTGGGAAAAATCTTTTTACCGATGTTAATAATACTTAAATGTGGAGCAGGATTCGCAGTTTAGGTTGTGTTAGTCGGGAGAATTCTTAAATATATCAATCTGATGTTGAATCTATAGCTACTAATTTTTTAATAATCTTAACCCAAATCACCTGGGTGAATGAAAACTGGGTCGTGTTGTGCCAATATTAAAGAGTGGTACTTATAATATTAATAATTTAGGCCAATTACAATTTTACCTGCAATGTCCTGGCTGCAAATCACCTGGGTGAATGGAAACTGGGTCGTGTTGTGCCAATATTAAAGAGTGGTACTTATAATATTAATAATTTAGGCCAATTACAATTTTACCTGCAATGTCGAAAATCATTGAAAGCATAATGAAGGTACAAATTTTAGCTCATTGCGGAAAGTTCTCGTTGATTCATCCAAAGCAATACGCCTTCAGGCGAAATCACAATACAACGTCATTACTTCTTTCTTTTACTGATAGTGTAAGAAGACAATTTGATAATCGTAAGCATTGCATTATGGTCTCTTGGGATCTAACCAAAGAGTTTGATCGCATTAATCATAACGTTCTTATAAGGAAGCTTCACGAAAATTTCAATTTTTCTATATCTTCATGTAAGTTGGTTTATTCTTACCTGCTGGGACGATCTCAGTTTATTTCTTTCAATGGGTTAAATTCCTCTATATGTGCAGTGACATCTGCTGTGCCTCAAGGGTCTGCACTAGGTGCCATCTTACTCCTCACTTATTTAAATGATTGTATTTCACTTTTGGACAACAATTTTTGCCATTCATATATATTTTCTAATGATATTATGATATTTTATACTCCTGGTTCTGATCAAATTGACGGCTTTGAGACCTGCTTGAATAACCATCTAAATTCAATATACAATTGGGTGTCCCTAAATTGTCTTGAGATCAATTCCACTAAGACTAAGGCAATTGCTTTTCATATACAGAACAGGCATTTTCTTTATCCTAGGATATATATAATGGGACTGATAATTGAGTACAGTGGATTTCCGATTTAACGAACAATTGATTGTCAGCCATGTTTGTTAAATCGAAAGATTTGTTATATCCAGTACTAAACAAAAAAATATTTATTCATGTAATAACAAATTAAAAGGACAATTATATCATATTTTATTACTAAAAAATGAAAAAATTAATATTAATAAAAAAGTAATTATTAAAAAAACTTGTTATTGACTTTTGATTTTGAGATTTTTTTAAACTTTTTTCAATTGCTTCCTCAGGAAGCTCTCGTAAAATTAATTTCTTAGAAAAAATTCAAACTTTTTTATAATACCCCATTCAAATTGAACCCCAAAACACATATTTTTGCTTTTTTTTCAAGTTTTCAACTTTTAAATTCCATACGAATTTTAAATCGAAAACTTAAAAATAACTAAAACATGTATTTTGGGGTTCAGTATGAATGGAATATAACACAAATTAAAAAAAAATAATCAAAGGTAGATGGCAATACATAATTCATTGTAAACGAAATCAAATACAGGGTGTTCCATATGCTCCAGGTCGATATGTTTGTTGAATAAATCTTAAACGGTACAATATTTTTTTAATAATATTTTATTAAATGAAAGTTCGGATTATAACAATAATGTATGAAATATAATAACGGCTAAATGGCCGCATCTTTTAATTATATTTTGAATAACATTTTGGCGTATAACGGTGTTATTGCTTCTTCAATAATGTTGTTCTCTAGCATCATCCCAAAAAAGAAGTCGGGGCAGTAAAATCAGGAGATCGAGGGAGCTAATCGAAATCTTCGCTTTTTGACATAATGCGGCAAGGAAAAAGTTCTCGCAAAATACGAAGGTCTGAAGGCCGTTGGTGTGCCAATTAAGGACATTCAGTTTCCCAGTAGAAGCTATCTGTTTATTAACAAAGCCACCTAAGTCGAAATGTGCCTCGTCGCTCACAATGTTTTTTCGCCAAAACTGAGGATTTTTATATTTTTTGAGAACTTTAACACGTTGTTGGTGCGATAGATGCACCAATAAAACTGTCAAATACAAACTGACAAATGTCAACCAAACAGAAATGGCAGTTAAAAAATATCGACTAAGACTACAACTGTTTGCCTGACTACTCCATCTATTTGTAGAAATTCAGAAATCCAGATTTTGATTTTATTTTACATATGTATTTAAATAAGTTTTACGTATTTTTTTATATGTATTTTTATATTTGTTCGTTAAACCGAGTACTAAATTGGATTTTAATTCGTTATACACAGTACCTAATGTAAAAATTTTGTATGTTCGTTAAAGCGAGAGTTCGTTAAATTGGGAATCCACTGTATATGGATTCTCTTTTTGAGATGTAGTTTTGATAACTACTTCAAATTTCGTACTTTACTTCATTTTTATAAAATTATTGCAACAACAATTTTTAAAAAATTATTGCAACAACGTACTTTACTTCATTTTTATAAAATTATTGCAATAACCGGAAGACCTAGTGAATGAATTTTCATTTATTAATTCAACAAAGAAACGTTCAGATTGATGTACCCTTTAGACATCTTTCAATATTTGATCGATCTTTTATTGTACGTGTCTATCAAATTTGGAATAATCTGCCAAACAGTCTAAGACTTTTTTCATATTCATTCCTATCATATAAACGTAGACTACTGGATTACTTTAATGAAACTTCTCCATAAATAATATGCCCTTAAAGTTTAATTTATGGCCGTTATGACTTTTTTGTCTTTTGCTGTAGGTACTTACTTATTTAAATACTTGTTTCCAATGTTTCATATGGCTGGGGAGCCGCAAATATACTTGAATAGTAAAATTTTTTGTATATTTATTAATATGTATTTAATATAAAATTTAAATTGTATCATTATGGTATTTAGTTTTTATCTAACAATACATAAATAATTGGCCATGAAGGCTTTCTTTGTATTGATATAAATAAATAAATAAATAAATAAAAGTAAGGTAAAAAATTACCCATTATTTGTTGGATTTTTATGGTATCGATAGTATAGATGCAGCCGCTGGTTCGTTTTACTAAATTTCGCTTTTTGTGGTTGTTGTTGTCAAAATTTTACAAATTTTGAAGTACTCTGTATGGGGACCTAAACTGGAACTATATTCAAATTCACATATATTAATCCTTGTTATACCGAGTGGCGCAAAAGTAACAATGACATCAAAAATATTGTTCTCTGTTTTCACAGTAAGTGTGTTTAAAGGTATACAATTTGTGATATAAAGTCGAAAAAATGTTTTCGGTCAAATGACCTCCTTCTGAGTTGATGCACATTTGTGGTAGTTTTACGGTATTTTGAATTGTTGCTTGCAAAATCTGGCTTCAAATTTGTGATTTCTTCTTCAATGTTGGCTTTCAAGACTTGGAAGGTTTATCGTTTGTTGGAGCCAACTCGAGATTTTAAAATTACCCAAAGGCAGAATTCTGGCGTCGACAGATTTGGCCAGAATGGACAATAGATCGGAATAATACGACGTTTCCCTAGGTGTGTCGCTCCATTGATTATTGTCAACTATCTTTATCTGTCTACAACATAGATGCCAAAGAATAGTGAATGACATTTATTGCCACACTAAAAAAAATTAACTAGACTTTAGAAAAATTAACTTATTTAGAGGAAAAAATTTAAATGAAAACGGCGCCAAAGGTACTTTTTACCAATATTTATTAAAATTTTCTTTGAAATTAAGAAACAAATTTTACTTAAAGTTTGGTAAAAATTTCTAAATTATAGAAAAATTTTACTACTGAGGAGTAAATTTTTATTAGAAAACAGTAAAATTTCCTCCTAATTAGTCAGTCATACATCATCTAAAATTGTACTGTTAGTAACGAAATGTTTCATTGGTTTTAAGAAAAATTTTATTTTATTTAAGTTCATTAGATAATTTTTTTTACTAAAAACTAGGACTTAACTCTCTAAAAATAATAAAATATTTTCTGACATCAAGTTAAATAGCACTTATTTTAAGTGAAAATTATGGTAAAGGTAATATATTTTACCATATATTTTAAAGTACTTTACACTCATTGAGTAGGTATTTTACCACTTTCGGGGGACTTCCGCTTTGTGAGGACACTGCTCTTTACAAGCTTTTTGCTATACAATTTTGTCTTAAAACTAAATTGAATTATACTAATTTCATGTATTTAAAATATAAATTACATTTCATTAGCAAACAGGTAAACAAATTAAAAAAATGTACTGCAGGATATCCTGAAATGTAATAAATTGTGACAGTCAGATCCTTTTCGTAGTAAATTAACGGTTCTGCTTGAGAGAACTACAAAAAGGGACGCCATACGTGACACACGGCATCTATGGCTAAGGAACACTGTGGTCCTTTGTCTTCTTAAATTAACTAATTTAAGGAAATTGTTGCAAAAATACAAAATATCACAGTTACATTTCTTGTTATTATTGGTGTTGTGGTTGCGGATGACTCCTGGTTCCTGGTAGATATCGTAGGAGAATCTTGAGAAACAGCACTTTTTTTTTTTTGGTATTTTTAATTTGAGTTTTATTCTTTTCAGTTAATTTCAGTTTTTACAATTTGGTTCTTGTCTATTTATGTTTTAAATAAATTTATAATATTTCTATTTATCTACAGATTGTAGTTTTTATTTTTCTTAATTTTTTAAGCTTTTTTTCAATTTTATTATAATTGTCACTCTTTTCTTTCATTTGTTTTACTTTTTTTTTTGTATACTTAATGCAGCCGGTTGCTGTGGCTCTTATTCAGTTAGTGGGGAGACAAGTGCAGTAAAGAAAACAAAAGAGCTACATTCCCACTAGCTGAATAAGGATGCCACACTGTTGTACGTACCAGGCGGCGGACACGCGCCGTTGCCCAACAACATTTGCCGCGTGAACATACCGCCCAACTTGCACCAACAGTGCAACAAACAGCTCCGCGTGTCATGAGCAGAGAAGACCAAAGGGCACCTTAAGGCCAGAAAGTTAAATTAAGATTTTATAAGAAAACACACTACGTTAAAGCTCAAACAAATTCAAAGGGCAAACAAAAAGATTGTGTTCTCTGGTTATGACATACGGAATTAGTGCACAATATCCGTATATATTTTTACATTAATTACAATTTACATAATTCTATAATGTAGGGTCTGTTTGTTTACATTTCTAGCAAACATATAAACAGAGTTCTTTTTAAATGGAATGAAGGCAAATTATTTCAAACGTGTTAAATTAGAAATAACTGAGTCAAATTTCACTCCAAAGCCCAATTTGAAAGAAAAAAAAGAACTATCGTGCAAACAAACAGGCCCATAAATACAGTTTTATAAAAAAAAAAAAAAATTAACAAATTTTCAAATTTAAATTCATCAATTTAACGTTACCAAAAGTAAACAAAAAAAAAAAACTAATTACTTTAAATTTCATTAATATTCAAGTTAAATAAAATAAATTTAATATTTTTACTTTAAGTATAAGAGACACGTAGCTTTCGGCTTCACTTTTCTAACCTGTTGTTCCATGGGACCTTTTTTCCTTCGCCAAAATATGCTTGTCCAAAACAGTTTCCTGAGAAGATATCGTACCAGGGCGACCGCTGCATAGTGGGCAACTGTAGTTGACATAAAATAGCAGATCAAACATTTTGAAGCTTGAACGAAAATGAATATATTAGTTTTTGGCGAAAAAAAAGAGGGGTTAGTGTTAGAAATTATTATTAGTGAGAGCTACGTGGCAAAAGCTCCAGTTTATGGACTGGTCGAGTGATAAGCCCATTTTGAGTTCTAAGGTCAGCTACGCGAACTTTACCGTCGGAACCACGGTAGATTTTCACTACTCGACCTAAACGCCATTCATTAGGGCAAACTGGCTCGTTTTTTAAAACGACAAGATCGTTTTCTTGAATGTCGATTTGAGGAGATTTCCATTTACTGCGCTTATGTAACTCTTTTAAATACTCCTCTTTCCATCGACGACAAAACTCTTGCTGCATGGCTTTAACTTTTCGCCATCTGTTGAGTATGTTACCAGACGGTTGCGCTTCCTCTGGTTCTGCGGGGGTCATGAGCGTAGAGCCTACCAAAAAGTGTCCCGGAGTTAAAGCTAATTCTTCATCTACGTTTTCAGATAAAGGGCCTAATGGTCTTGAATTGAGACACGATTCGATAGTAGCTAGGAAGGTTGATAATTCTTCAAATGTGTATTTAATCTGACCTGACATCTTTTTAAAGTGCATTTTAAAACTTTTGACACCGGCTTCCCACAGGCCTCCCATATGAGGGGCCCCTGCTGGTATAAAATGCCACGATAACTGTTGATGACCATATTTTGAAACAGCGTTATCGCGTACCTCTTTTATGTGTTTTACAAAATTCTCATCAATTTTTCTTGCGGCGCCAACGAAATTTCTACCATTATCAGAGAAAATCTTATTAGGACAACCACGGCGGGAAATAAAACGAGCCAAAGCAGCCATAAAGGCAGGGGTTGACAGATCACTGACAGCCTTTAAATGAATAGCTTTAGTTGAAAAACAAACAAAGAGACACACATAACCTTTTGTGATTTTGCAATATCGACCAGTAAAACTTTTGATTTCAAATGGGCCAGCAAAATCAACGCCTGTATTCGTAAAAGGGCGACTAAAAGTACTTCTTTCATCGGGTAAAGGAGCCATAATCTGCCCTTGACACCTTTTGCGGTATAAGACGCAGACTTTACAGTTATGAATGACAGTTTTTATCAGGTTTTTTGCTTTTAATATCCAACACTCTTGACGAATCGTATTAAGAACTAACCTTGGGACACCGTGATGAACTAATTTGTGAATAAATTCGACATATAAACGGGCTAAAGCACTACCGTAAGCAATTAGAATGGGATGTCGTTCATTGTAGGATAAACTTTGGAAGAACCCAGACGGCCATTTGCTCGAATAATATGATTTTTGTCCAAAAACGGGGTGAGGGTTAGTAAAGGGCTCCGAGAGTCGATTTTCTTTCCTTTTAACAAACAACTAAATTCACACGAAAAATGAATTTGTTGAGACAATGAGAACAAACGATTTCTAACGAAAGTCAACTCTTGAGCCGATATTTTTAACGTTTCATAGTGTACGCCTATGCTTCTATTTTTACTAGCTTTATTTATAAATCGAAACATGTACGCAATTACATGAGTTGCTCTTGCAAGGCATGAAAAACGATTGAGAATATCCTCTTTTTCTGACGATCTAGCGACATAAACTTGTGCTCCTTTTGATTCTACCAGGGTTTCGAATTCAACTGGTCCGGTGGGCCAAAATGATTTTTCACGTTTGAGCCACTCAGGACCATGTTACCAAAGAAGACTTTCTTTTAATTCCGAAGGGACCATCCCCCGGGTTGCTAGATCGGCGGGATTGTAGCTAAAAGCTACGTGAAACCAATTTTTATTCCCTACTTTTTCTAATATAGTGGCAACTCTATTGGCAACAAATGTTTTCCAGCTACACGGTGGTTTCCTTAACCATGCTAAAACTATTGTAGAATCTGACCACAAATACATTGTATATGCCCTCGGTTTTAATTGAGGCATAACACTGGCAACTAAATTCGCCAAAAGTACAGCGCCGCACAATTCCAAACGGGGCAATGACGGTTTTTTAATTGGTGCCACCTTTGTTTTGGCCACCAAAAGATTTGAAGCAATTTTCTCTCCAATTTTAATTCTTATGTATAGTGTTGCTGCATAAGCTACCTCCGACGAGTCACAGAAGCCGTGAAATTCAATATTACAATCAGGAGAATATTGGACCCAACGAGGAATTGTAATTGTGTCAACGTCGTTATATTTCGAAATAAAGGCCTGCCATTTATGCAGAGTTACTGGTTTTATTGCGTTGTCCCACTTAATCTTATCAAGCCACATATGCTGCATAAGAATTTTTGCTGTTATAATCACTGGTGCCAGCCACCCTGCTGGATCAAACAGACGTGCGATTATTGAAAGTACTTCCCTCTTGCTAAATGATGATTTGTGTTGAATTTTCTCCGTGATAAAATAGAAATGGTCCGCTGCTGCATTCCAACGAAGACCTAGCGTTTTAGCTGTACTTTTATCATCGAGACACAAAAAAGAGGAATTAAGAAGGTGTTCTGAGGGCAAATTTTTCAAAATATGTTTAGAATTTGATGTCCATTTCCGTAGTTCAAAACCTGCTGTTTTCAAAATATTAATGAATGGGCTCCAACTAGGGCATCGTCAACGTACATTGATTCTCGAAGAATTCTGGCACCAATTGGAAAACGCTGCTCTTCATCATCTGCTAACTTTAAAAGGGTACGAAGAGCCAAATATGGTGCACAATTGACGCCGAGTGTGACCGTTTTTAGTTGAAAATCTTGTAACTTATCATTTTCAGAGCTTCGAAAAACAATTTTTTGAAAAGGGACATGTTCTGGGTTGATCAAAATTTGCCTGTACATTTTTGAAATGTCAGCGTTAAAAACAAATTCAAAAAATCGCCATTTTAAAATAAGGGAAACTAAATCGTTTTGTAGAATTGGACCTACATGCAATATGTCATTAAGACTTTTCCCATTGGACGACACACTTGAAGCATTAAAAACTACTCTTAATTTTGTAGTAGTTCTATCTGGTTTAAAAACTCCATGATGAGGTAAATAGTAACCAGGACTACTTGATGATTCTTTAATTTCATCCATATGTCCTAAAGCTAAATATTCCTTTATGACCTCATCGTACATAGTTTTGTATTGTGGCCTACGCATCAAACATTTTTCATTTCTTAAAAATTGACTAACTGCAATATGCCTATTTGGACTAAGTGACGGACAAATATTTATGAAGGGCAGATTTACAACATATCTCCCATCAGTATTCCTCACCCTAGTAGAACGATAGATCTCCTCACAAATTTTATCCTCATCTGACAATATTTGACTTCGAGATACTTCTTCTAACTCCCAAAACTTTGACATCTGATCGTCAATTGATACTTTTGTCATATAAGACAATTTAACTGATGGAGAAGGGGCATTACTGGATGTTGGACCAGTCACAATCCAGCCGAAAATGGTTTCCTGGGCCACAAGCGTTTCAAAAACACCATGTAGTACCCCTTTAAGAAGAATCGCTGGATATAATTCACCACCTAACAAAAGATCGACTTGACCGCTTTTATAAAACTCCGGATAAGCATAATTGAGTTTTGGTAACTCAGCGCCCACTTTAGGGCTAAAAGAATGCGTAGGAACATTGCCCGTAATTTTAGAAACAACCAGAGCTTCCATATTAAGAACATAATTAGAATTAAAAAGTGAAACAATTTTAAAAGTTGCAATTTTTTCTGAAATGCTTACTAATTCTTCCCCCAGACCTGTGACTGCGGCTTTAAGAGGAGCAGTGGGCAATTTAAATAATTTTTGTATTCTCTCAGAGATAAAACTTTCATCCGAACAAGGATCTATTAACACTCGAATTCTCTGAGCAGAACCACCTAAGCAAATATTGACTCACGCTGTTGCTAACATTAGTTCTTTTGCTACCCTAGTATGGTGCGATTGAGTTGCATTATACACACTTGGACTATTAGTGGACTGTATTTGATTTGCCTGATTAACAGATTGGGAACCACTGTTGAATTGACTTTGCCTTCTATTTTTCTCCGTAAAATCTCTATGCATTAATGTATGATGTTTTCTTTTACATTTAGAACAACCGTTTTGACTTGAGCAATCACCGTACATATGGCCAATAGTAAGGCAATTAAAACAATAACGATATTTTTTCAAAACAGAAATACGATTTTTATAGTCCATATTTAAAAACTTATGACATGAACTAATTGCATGAGTATTTTTACAAATTTGGCAAAATAATTTATCAACTTTTATATGGTGGGTCTTTAACTGTTTTAATTTTGTATTTGTTTGAGAAACCATTTGAGAAACGGATTGGGAACTGCTGGACCACTGACTGTTCCTAGAAATACCATTAATACTCTCTAAAGTGTGATATCAATCAGTTAAAAAGGTGTCCAATTCTTCCCATTTCGGCATCTTTGTTTTGTCTTTTACCGATTGTTCCCAAAGGTGTAAAGTTTGTGGTGCTAAACGTGTTGAACATTGAATAATAAAAATCGCATCCCAAGATTCAATATTATATTCATATAATTTAAGGACCGACATACAATTGTTAATGTCTCTTTGCAACCTTTTAATTTCTTGAGCTGTATCCTCTTGGCATGGGGCCATATTAAAAAGAAAAGTTAACTGCTTGGTTACTAGTACCCTTTCATTTTCATAATTCGATTTTAAATTATTCCACGCAACCTCAAAATTTCCTGATGTTATAGCTATATGTTGATTTATTTCTCTAGCTTCACCGGCAGTTTTTTGAAATAAATACGATAATTTTTCAACTTGGCTAAGTCGTGGGCTATTTATTATAATAGCAGTAAATAAATCCCGAAATGTGGGCCACGATAAATAATCGCCATAAAAAATACCAGTGTCTACTTGAGGTAGGGGCAAAAAATTTCATTGGTTTGGAACCACTGCATTGGAAATTTCTTCAGGAAATTGTTTTCTTGCATTTGAAAGTATATTAATACAACGTACGTATGCCTTTCGAACCTGTGGGTGTTTTGCCTGAACCGTAACTAAATCTTTCTTTTTCTCTATAGTTGCCAAAGAACATTCCTCATAAATTTTCTTATACTTTCCCCATACTTTATTTAATTCTGATTTTTCAAATTCAAAGGCATCCACTGTATATGCCGAAAAATCTTCCTCTAAAAGCAGCGGCTCGGTTCCAATAACTTCCTCAGCCGCGCTAAAATATTTTTCCAAAACCGACATGTTTTTTTTTTATTTTATTCCAGAACAATTTGGTATAAGAGAACAACAAGGCAAAAGAAGTTGAAAAAGAAAAACAAAATTCCCGTTTTGGGACACGTTTAACAATGTAACGGCACCAAAATGGAAAAAAAATATCTTTACAGCAAATATAATTGTTAACGGAATAATTAAAAATGGCCTTTTTATTTCTTATGTTGAAATCCCGTTTTAATTTTTAACCTTAAAATATCTGAGCCACAAATTGGACTTTGGACACACTTTTCTCAACAAATTATTATGGGCAAACTTTTCCGGTATTTTAAATAATGTTAATTTACGTACCTGTTTTACTCCACACTGTACTGTATTTTCTTACGTTTGTTGTTATGCCTGTTGATATGGGAAAATGGCTTCTTTGCTTTAACTTCAGAAACTTCCACCAAAAACATCCGGTTCGAAGGACCAAAAATGTTGTGGTTGCGGATGACTCCTGGTTCCTGGTAGATATGGTAGAAGAATCTTGAGAAACAGCACTTTTTTTTTGGTATTTTTAAATTGAGTTTTATTCTTTTCAGTTATTTTCAGTTTTTACAATTTGGTTCTTTTCTATTTATGTTTTAAATAAATTTATAATATTTCTATTTATCTACAGATTGTAGTTTTTATTTTTCTTAATTTTTTAAGCTTTTTTTCAATTTTATTATAATTGTCACTCTTTTCTTTCATTTGTTTTACTTTTTTTTTTTTGTATACTTAATGCAGCCGGTTGCTGTGGCTCTTATTCAGTTAGTGGGGAGACAAGTGCAGTAAAGAAAACAAAAGAGCTACATTCCCACTAGCTGAATAAGGATGCCACACTGTTGTACGTACCAGGCGGCGGACACGCGCCGTTGCCCAACAACATTTGCCGCGTGAACATAAGTTTATTTTATGGGATTTTTAGCTTAAACTTTATTTGACATATACAAATTTAAACTCCTTTATTATTAAGTAAAAAAATAGTTGGATTAATATAAAGTTTAATAAGCGCTACGTCAATTATACGAAAGCCATTATGCCGTAATGTATAAAATGTGCCTGCGATATTTTGCATTGTAGTCAACAAACAAATTTATTACATAAAAGCCCAAATTCGAAATTTTTTACCCTTTGCTAACAAAATTTTAAAGTATATTTTAAGCTACTTTAAGTTCAATATTTAAGACTGTTAAGATTAGAGATGGGCACGTGAGAGATTTTTGACTCACGCTCAAGCACGATCATGAACGAAAAATTACAATCATGCACGATAGTTTTTTTAAATGGTTACTTTAATTTCTTTTATTTAATAATATATTTTCATGAAAATTAGGAAAACTAGCTGGTTTGTTTTTAATTGTTTGTTTTTTTGGAATAAAATATTAAAAATAATTAAAACGTTTTCTAACAAAAAAAAAAATCCTATACCAAATTTTATTATTTTTTAAAAATTAGAAAACTTTTACTTGAAAAAAAGAATATTTTATTAAAATTTATCTGAACTAAGTTGCATGAAAATTTTCCTTAGAAATAGTTCATCAGTTTCTAAAATCAAGTAAATTTTTATTATTACATAGGAAAATATTTTATTACTTTTTGTTTTTGTCTGAACTAATTTTTAGAAACAAAAAATTAAGAGAAAATGAACACACATTAAGTTCAAGTACTTTCTCGATTTATGTTAGACACATTTTTTGAACTAAATGGAAGTAAATTATTTCCTAATTTTCTTTTTTTTTTTTTTGAACTAAACTTAATTTTATTACAACTGAGTATGCAATTTTCTTAAAACTAAGATATTTTTTTTTTTTAATTAATAAATTTTTATTTAATTGGCTTGATTTTTTCCTAAAATCAAGAAATATTACTTAGGAAAAATATGAACTATTTCTGAGTATATAAACTATTTCGTTTTTCCTTAGACTTAGGAATTTTTATACTTTTTAAGAAAATTTTTCTAAGTTTTAATAAAATTTTACTTAAATATAGGACAATTTACGAACTACTTTAAAAGAAATTTTTTATTACATTTTTGTTCATGTCTTTTTTTTGAGTGCATATGTAAAAATAAAGGCACATTCACATTATGACGTTACTTTTGCGCCACCCGGTATTTAAGTGCACATATTTTTGCTTTAGTCGTATTTTTTCCGAAGGACCAATTTTGGGTTATTTATGACAGATGTGTGATCAAAACTTAGGGAATATCCATATAAAGCTTTATATTCTTAAGAGTATGTTATATTGAGGTTTTGAACGTCTTGGTTGATTTCGCAAATTCGAGGAATGCTTCCACACAAAGTGTCAAAAAATCGGTTTTTATTTCTATATGTAGAAGTCTACTTTTTCACTTCATGTTGTGTGTTTTTTAAAAACGATATAAATGTAAGGTTTGTTTTTTTCGAATTTTATATCTATAACTACTTGCAAAGAAAACGCCTATCCCTACTTACCTGACTATTCTTTATTTTTTGTAAACAAATACAATTTGTATTTGGCCGCCTTTGTGCGAAAGCTGTTTTCGTTATAGCCTTCGCTGGAACGCAAAAAAGAGCAATTATATTGTTTGCCCTGCTCTACCTTTACTTACAAACACACAATTCATTTGTTAACTATTGTAGTATTTAATATTTTATCAAATTCAAAATACAAAAATTTCAAATAATTTTGTTTACATTTAAAAGAAAAAGGCCAATAAATTCTAAGACTTGGCAGTATTTTTATACATTTTTAATTTTTAAGTAGCTATATTTATAACTACTTAGCAAGTCTATATCCACTTAAATTTGTATAGAATATGTATATATTTATAAAAAAAACCTATAATATGTATAAGTAACAAACACTAATACCAAATTAAGCAAAAATAGTACTTTTTGCAATTTTGGGTTTTTTGTTATGCATGGTTTTCACTATGTCATTTTTAATGTCAATTTGTCCAAATTGTTGGCAATTGTATGAAAACGGGTTGTCATATGAATTTGCAGTCAGTTATTCACACGAACTGCCTTCTAAAATGACATACAAGTGAAAACGTAAAATTTTCGTTTGTCAGCAGATATGGCAGCATTTTTTATCTAAAATATAATTGACAACAAGTCGTCAATATTTTTTTTGTTTGGCGATCGCAAAGCTGTTATTTTTTTTTTTTTTTTGCTGGAAAAAAAAAATTTATCGACTTATTGTCAGTTTTTAAGATTTAATGAAAACGCATTTGACACTAAATGACGAGAATTCATTTGAGTAATTTTTTGTTGTCAATTCATATGACATAATGAAAACCAGGCATTACAATAACTACTATGTATGTGGCAAAAAAAACTCTTATTTGTACACAATGTGCATGTCGAAATTTTTTGTTTTTCGAGTACATAAAAAAATATATATTTTTTTATAGTGTGATGATTTTTAGTTCGGTTTAGGATCATATAGTTAAAAAAAATGAAAAAACTAAATCTCTTTTAATTTTTTTAAAAATGTTTATACCTCAATATATCAAAGCAGCTTTGCTGTTCATTTTTAGGAAAAAAACTACACAAAAAATACTATGTTTTCTTCTTTTTCGATTACATTGATTACACAGTACAACAGCCAATCTGGGCGGTGAGAAATTCCAAGTCAGGGTGATGGTACTAGGTTAGTATAGTAAAACCCTCAAAGGGTTTGGCGTTCGTATGTGTCACTTTTTTTTATGACCTTTTAAATTTTTTCCTTATCTTGATGTTTTTTCGTTTAGTTGTAACATTTTGGCAAAAACGTAGTTTAACATAACTCGAGAACCACTTGTCCGATTTTGATGAAACAAATTTAGAAAAATTAAGAATTACAATTTCGCTAATCTGTTTCTATACCGTTTTCTTATATGTGCAACACTTTCGAAGTTGAAAATGAATGTATGAAGGGAAAAAAGTATTTTTTGCCTAAAAATTTAAATATTTTTTTTTTTAAATTCATAAAAAATCCAAAATGGAAAAAAGTGCCAAAACTAATTACTTTCGCGTAAAGTCACATAACTCATGAGCAAAAAAAGGCATAGATCATGAAAATCGATGCACGCGTTTCTCATTTATTCACAATTAGGTAAATGTATGAATTTCAAAAATTTGCTCCAGATATGCACAACATTATTTGGAGAAAACATTGACACTCACAAGCCGAACTCTCTCATATTTTTCTACTGTACTAAAAGAGAAATATTGATGTGGCAACACTGGTTCTGTAATGTTCACATAAAACATGCATTGTCATTATACTTCTTCTCTTTCTCACACTGGTTCTGTGATTTTTGTCATTCAACAAGTGCCGACGAACGCGAACAGTAAAAGTGATTTTTCTCCAGTTTTTTAAAAGTGAACAAAACTGAACAGAATATGGAACTGTGCAAGCCAGATATAAATAGCTTTTGCTCCTGCTGTGGTCAATATGTCTCAACACATAAAAAAAGAGGAAATTTCAGTACTGATTTTGTTCAAACATACGAGATGTACTTCAACCAAAATGTTATAGTGAATGAAAATTGGGTACCAAATATAGTGTGTAAAAGCTGCTACAACCGTCTAATGGACTGGAAAAATAGAAGACGTGAAAGTATGCCATTCGGTATCCCAATGACTTGGACTAATCCTGGCGAAGGTCACAATCCATTGAATTGCTATGCATGTGCGAATAAAGGAGCCGCAAAAAGGATAAGAAAATCGTATAATTACGTTGGTGTTGCAAGTGCCGCAACACCATTGCCTCATTCGGAGCACATTCCTGTGCCAAAAGCTTCCAGCCCAGATATTTTCTCTTCTGCGACTGCTCCGACATATCATGCACGTGATGATCCCCCATATGACCCATCAGTATCCAATGAGCCAATTTTAATAAATCAAAATAAGCTTGATACAATTGTTGCCAAGTTGGAATTCACACAGCATAAATCGGAAGAGCTGGCTTCCATTTTGAAATCAAACAATTTGTTGGCACCCGGTGTGAAAGTCACAGCTTATCGAAGTCGTCAGGCAACACTCCAAAGTTTATTCCTTGTGAATGATGAAAAAACTTCCGCATATTTCCCGGATGTAGGAAAATTGATGTACGCAATGGAAATAAAATATGAAGCAGATGACTGGAGATTATTTATTGACAGTTCAAAACTCAGCTTGAAGGCGGTTTTACTGCATAAGACCAATAAAAAACCTTCAGTTCCAATCGCCTATAGTACAGAAACGAAAGAAACATATGATGCACTGGAAAATATTTTAAAAATGGTTAACTACGCCAAACATATGTGGCGCATATGCTGCGATTTAAAAGTTGTTGCAATGCTTTGCGGTCTTTAAAGCGGCTATATAAAATATATGTGCTTTTTGTGCGATTGGGACACACGATTTTCCGGTGACCAATATGCATGCCACGGATGGAAACTCAGAGAGCACAGCAGGTTACAAACGGCCAATATTATTCGTGAGCCTCTAGTGCCGAAGGAGAAGATATTGCTGCCTCCACCGCATATTAAACTTGGAATTGTTAAGAATTTTATCAAAACTGTCGCCAAAAGAGATGAAGTTTTCTTGTGTTTGAAACTAATTTACTCGAGACTCAGCGAAAGTAAAATTAAAGAAGGTAAGTTAAAATATCACATTCATTTCCCATGATTTTCCATCTTAACAAATTAATTTTTCCCAATCAGGCGTAGTAAATGGTCCAGATATACGAAAGCTGATGAAAAGTGACGCATTCAACAATATTTTGATTGACGCTGAATTGAATGCATGGCAGGCAATCAAAGAAGTAATAGAAGGCTTGTTGGGAAAGCATCGTTCTAACAGCTACGATGTTTCTGTCGCAAGGATGTTAAGAGCATTCTCGGAAATTGGTGTCCACATGTCCTTGAAAATCCAGCAAACAATTGGCTACCGAATCTGATGAACAAGGTGAACGCTATCATCAAGTTGCTATGCCATTTGAAATGAGGTAATATTGATTTTTTATTTTTTCAAACTCATTTTAATAAAACAAAAACTTACAGATATAGAGGCAAAAAGTCGCCGAGTGCAATAAATGCGGAAATTTGCTGGTGGAGTAAGCTTGTGTGGCAAGACAAGGATGATCTTGATGATAAAGAATTTTCAGGAGATGCAGAAGGGCCAACAGTGGAGTCACACATTGACATTATGTGTGGTTCAGAAACTGATGATAGCGATGAATGCGATGCCACTAGTCCCGAACAACCACCATCAAATATCAAATTTCTTGTCAAAATGGGATACCTTCACTTAATTGTAAATAAAAGCAGAACGCGTTAATCGATTTCTATGATCTATGTCGCATTTTGTTTATAGGTTATGTGACTTTACATGAAATTAATAACACTTGATCCTTTTTTCCGTTTTGGATTTTTTATGAATTTAAAAAAAAAAATTTAATTTTTAGGCAAAAAAATATTTTTTTTTCTCCACAAATTTATTTTTACCGGCAAAACTGTTGATTATAAAGAAAAACGTTATATAAACGGATTAAAGAAATTGTAATTCTAAATTTTTTTGAGTTTGTTTTAGCAAAATCGAACAAGTGGTTCTCGAGTTATGTTAAACTACGTTTTTGCCAAAATGTTACAACTAAGCGAAAAAACATCAAGATAAGGAAAAAATTTAAAAGGTCATAAAAAAAACTGACACATACGAACGCCAAACCCTTTGAGGGTTTTACTATACTGACGTAGTACCATCACCCTGACTTGGAATTTCTCACCCCCCAGACAATAATCCCAAAAATGTTCCATAGTGTTATCATACATACTATGAGCTATAACACAACAGATTAATAGCCTTTTTCTACTGAGCTACATCTTACATCTTTCATCAATTTGCAAAGATGTTAACATCTTCCCATAAGAATTATAGTGGCCAAAAATTCTACATATTTCTACATCTACATCTTTTGTTATTTTAGGTGTCATCACTAAAAAAAATGACAAAAAAAATCGATTTTCTTTGTGCCATCACTACCAAACTGACATTGCAGAAAATAAACAAACAAAATTTATTCAACAAAGGAAAATGAGCGGCACATGTAAGAATTTCATTCTTATGTCTACCGAAAATTCTTCTTCATCATCATCTTCCAGAATGGCCTTTAATATTTCAATTCGGGTTTGTTCTTGCAAAGCAACAACTACTCCAATGATTAATACTGTTGTCAATGTGAACACATCTTTCATGTGCTTCACAAATATGTTATTCAGTGTAAAAAGCCTATATAAAGGCTTCATTACTTGAGCGTAAATTTAACACTTTGTAAACGTAAACTGGGAACTTCTATTTGGTAAATGAATGAATTTAGTTGGATTTTAGATCATACAATAATATTCATTAGGTTTGTTTTTTTCGAATTTCATATCTATAACTATTTGTAAAGAAAACCACAATTTGAACATTTGTACGAAAGCTGTTTTCGTATGTGGACTATTATATTGTTCGCTCTGCTCTACCTTTACTTACACATAATTCATTGTTAGCTTGTGTAGTTTTTAATATTTTATTAGTTAATTATAAAGAATAACACTGAAGAGCCAGCAGTATAGTAAACAAGTATATTCGGTTATCGCTACACAACCATCCTTAGTATCCATGCTCCATTTTGGGTTAATGTTTAATAATTGTCTATTTTATAATGAGTGCTGGAAAAAATTAAGAAAACCGAAAACAACACACGATTAGACTAACATCAATAAAATTTAACAACTTTATATTTATCCTCTATTTTTACAGTTGAAGCACCCAGTGCAAAAACAAGACAACTCCAGGAGATGTCGTGTTCTTGCTCCGTTTTGAAAACAAAACTTCAAAGTTTCAGAGTTTCCGTATCCTAGAGTCAAGTTAGATGTGTTTTTTGTGCACCGAACGACGCAGATTTTTTTTTGGTTTTTTCTGCATTAAAAAAGCTATTTCGCAAAAAAGTGGAGTTATCCGGTTGTTGCATTGGGTGCTTCAGTTTTTGTTTTGAAATTAAGTTCTTAAAGTATTCAATAAACAAAATAGGCAAAGATAAAACAAACAACAAAACAGACAATAAGAACATAGGGAGCGACTTACAGTTATTTATAAAGACAGTGACGACACTGTCTTTTAAAAATCTTCTTGTGAAGGTAAAGGAGACACCTTAAGTATTGGTCGTCCATTGCAGATTTGAATTCAACTACTCGAATTTTTCCATCCCTGTCAGCAATAGTTTGAGTCACTCGTGCAAGGAGCCATTTTTGTGGTGGAGCGTTATCTTCATGGATGATGACAAGTTGTACAACGTTGATGTTTGGCTGCGGCTAAAACCATTGTGATCGTTGTTGGAGCGACAAAAGATAATCTCGGGACCACATTTGCCAAAATTACTGCTTCTGAAACAAAATTTGTTGTTATCGATTTAAAACAGGAATTTTTGAGCAATCAAAGTCTTCATCACGAATGGAAATCAAAGAAAAGCCAATCAAAATATGAACAGAAGTAAGAGCTTCGCCATCATTAGGGCCATCTGACATTGAAGCTGTTGGCCGTGAATTCAAAATTGAAGTTCCTTTAGTTTGTTGTAAGCACTAGTAAAATTTGTCGCATTATCACAGAAAATGCGTTGCGGAAGTTAAAAATGGGCCACAAAAGTCGACAACAGTAACATGCAGTAAATGGCAAATTATCCATGGTATGCCCCATTAATTTCGGCTTGTAGTGGAAACAATTGTAAACAACTTCTCGGGCATTTATAATCCACACCTTTTGACGAAGAATGCCAAGCAATAGTTTAGAACCAGCATGTAAGTGAATGCGATGCTAATGTTCAATGTACGATTTTAACAAATCGATGATATTTTGGTAATAAAATTGGAAATCGTACATCATATCGATAATCGTCCGCCAACTCGAACCAGCTTAACTTCTTTGTAATCCAAATTGGCTTCTTGAATAAATGGAGACAGATTTTGTAGTGACGGCTGAACTAAATTATTGTTTAAAATAGCATTAATTTCAGTGCAGAAATTGGAACGTTGTATACGTGAAACGATGAGGTGGTCTGTATAAGAATAATCACCCTTATTCTAGTTGTCATCATCGACACAAGACAATGTTGCCTTGGGATTTTTTTTTTTTAAATTGGTATTCCCGTTGTCGTTATCGAAAATAATTGATAACTGTCGACAAGTACTTGGTATTCTGTAAGAAAATGTGACGACGATATTGTCTTGAAACGACTCTGATTTTGTCGACACTATTTTTAGTAACGACTTGAGGAAAAGGAATGACTGAAAAAAAACGGAAAAAATGGGAAGAAATATCAAATTTATTAAATGCACTTGGCCCACCGAGAATAATGTGAGATGGATGGCAGAAGGTAAAGAAAGCATGATCATATAAAGTGCATTATAAAAATATAACAAAATTTATTTATAGGTCTGGCGAGACTTAAAATTAAAAAGAAAATGGAAGCCAACAAAGCCGAGTGTAATGCTACAGGTGGCGCAAGATTCAAGCAATTTATATTGAGCCCGCTAGAGGAAGCTGTGGCAAATTTTCTACAGTTTCAGAAACAGCTGAACCCTAAGTTAAAGTCGTTTCCAACACTGAGCTGGTACGACCCCTGGGCTAAAAATCTTAATGTAGCTGCCAACTTTATTATTTTGGAAATAAATGTGGAAACATCTTTGAAGGCTGTTTTATTCAGCCGAAAGTAACTTTCAAACCTTTTAAAAAAATTAGAAGATTAACATTCTTTAAAGTAACAGACTTTGATTTTGCTACTCACTTGTTATCCGGCAGATTAAAGATATTGGATTTCTGTATGAGAAGTCTTCTTTCCAATACTAGATTTTCTTTATTTTCTTCATCACTGGTATCAGAATTTAAAATACACATAAAAAACATTTTTTCGGAAAAATAATAAACAAAATAAATCTGCCGACTCAATTTTTAGAGATGCGTTTAAATCGATAAACTGTCAACGTCGTTACAACACTGTTTTAGAATACCAATTTGGTGTCGAAGTGATGTCGAAGTGAATTCTAATAATTGTATAATATGAAGAATGCTTATCGATAATGGAATCAACTATATATGATGAATATTTTGTTGTACATTTAAAGATCTCTACTTTTCTTAGTTCCAAAATTTCAGTGTCACTATCAATTAAAGTGGCGTGCCAATAAGAAATGTCTTTGAACTAATTGTTGATGGTAATTCAGCTGCACTGCAACCACGGGATACAATATCTGCAGTATTACTTTTTGATGGAACATGTCGCCACTGAATGTCTCGTTTGCTCCTGAAGTTCTGAAATACGATTGACAACAAAACAGTTAAGTGTCGATTTTCGAGTTTGTCAAAAAAAAAAATATATATATAAATTTACAGAGTATGAGGCTTCGTTTTGATCAGAGATATAAACCAAACTTCGAATTGCTAAGAAAGGCGCTGCTGGAAGACCATAAGTGACTGTATTCAGTTGAAAGAGGTTAAGTTTTTATTCTTTATTAGCTCTCCATAGAATCAACTGGTATTTTCGACTATGAGAATTTCCTTTAAGGAATGGTTAGAAGAAGTATGAGTCGATGCATCAAAGACAACACGAAGTTTAGTTTTAGTATTTCGCAGTCGTAATATAATATGGATGGGAAACAGACTGATTGTAGAGTGACATATGACCGAGGCTTTTATATTCGTTTATAAAATCAACATACATTGAGTTTAGGTAGGCTCGCGCTCTAATCTACGTTCGAGCGACAAAACCCTTCTACGAGAAATTTCAAAAGACTCACCCAAACAATCCGGATTAAGTTTCAAAGGCAATCTCACTTATATACGACCATCAGCATTAATATTGACGTTGTCCACAAAATGCTTTCCGCACCTTTGTTGTTCTTCACTAAAGGTTTGGGACTTGGGGCCAAGTGTTCCGTTGCTTTATTCCTAAAGTTCGGCGCAGTAATTATTGCTAAATCGAAATTTAGGAGACAGGCAGCAAGAACACAGGGGGTCCTTGAAGCGTATACACAGCACATCGATCGATGGTGCCTTAGCCTATCAGGACCCCAATGACCGTCCATGCGTGGAGTTTAAGCTAGACTTATCCAGATGTAGACGTGGTTCCTTGTGATGAACGACACGGAGTCGCATCTGCGACTGGATAATCCATGCTTCAATTCACATCCTGCTCGAGGTGGCTCTGCTTTTACAGAACATGGCGGATCTAGAGCGGACACTCGATAAAAACCCGTAATCCCAGGTGTTATCTGTACCGTGCCTATGGGACGAATAGCACTACGTTAGTGTGTTTTTGAACGGTGGCCTCCAGGACGTTGCGTACCCTGGTTGTATCAGCTCACTGGTAGCACAGGGCTCTGCTACTATGTGTTCTGTTGTAATCCCTTATTTTTCTTTTCTTTTAGATGGACTTGAATAATCTATTAAATAAAGAGCAAGAGAAGACCGATGCAGGTCTCACCTTAGGTGGCAAAGAGGTTTCAAACCTAAAAGGCACAGAGGTAGCAATAGTTTCGGCTGAGCAGACATTGGGCGCTCTGGATTCCAATGTTGCCGAACCCATGGATGTTAGTAGTTTAACTCAGGACCCTCCGGGCCCTATTTCAGACACAACTACGAACATCCCAACGGACGAGGAGGATGAGCTGTTAAGCTCCCAGCCTGTAAGTGCCGTCACAGTCCCAGGCGATCGGTCGGAACCGAAGACTGAGCGCGTGAAGCTCTGCGGGGCGGCTCGCAAACGCTTGCGGACGTACCTGGATGAAGGTATTGACCTAGAGGTTGCGCGGCGGCTTTGTCAGTTGCCAATGCGCGAGGCCCGTAAGGAGGTCAAAGAGCTCACAGGTAGCGGGAAAAGGGTGCGCTCAGATGGCTCGACACCACCTGAAACTAGACATCCTGCAAAGCGGACAGTTGATATGGCTGCAGATGGCACACCTTGCAAGACTGTAGGCGCTATACTGCCGAAACCAGCCTTGCCAGTTCCGGCCAACCAGCGGAAACAAGAGGTATCCTACAAGGATGCATTTGCCACCGTGAAGATTGGTGTTATTCCACCTGATTTCCCGGCAACTAGATGGACGGATTAGCAGCTCTACTCCATCCAGAGAGCTGTGCTGCACAAAATAGCGGAGCTGAGTAAGGGAACAATTAAGCCCAGTTTCTCGAGTTGCTCCTTTAAGCCAGGGTGGCTCAGTTTTGTTTGCCGCGACAAGGACACGTCCCCACTCCAAAGCCATGGAGCGACGCTGTGTTGAAGGTGGTTGCGGAGGAAAAAGTGCCGAAGGCCCAAGTGTTCGTGGGTTATTTTCCCGAGAAGGAGGACACGTCTAATGATCTAGTTCTTAGACTAGTTGAGGGCCAGAACTGCGAGCTTTCGGTTGGGTATTGGAAGGTGTTGAATAGGGTTATCAAGGGTGGCATAGTTGAGCTCACCCTGTCTATTGACCCTATCTCAGCTGATATACTCAAGCGAAAGGATCACAGGGTAACTTTGGGTTTGGAACAGCGCTGGTAAGACCCACCCGACAACAACATGGGGTCAGGCGAGTTACATATAATAAAAGTCTTCAAGCTTTAGTTTATAATATAATCTTTATTAAAAAAAAAAAAAAAAGAAGAGAACTTTATTGTTCTTAATGAATCTTAAGACTAAATTTTTTAAAATCAATAATTTTACTTAACACTAGTGTCGCTGCTATGAGCAATCGACAAGTACTTACCAAGCATAATTGACGGCAGCGATGTCGACGTTGTCGTTGTTTATGCTTGGAAATAAAATGTCTCAAATTACACTATGTCGTCAACCTCAACATTGTTGCTTGTTTACATATTTGAGTCAATTGTGTTATTGACTGGGCAACGGAAATGTTTATGCTGACGTAGTTTTAATTCTTATTTAAGTTCATATATTTTTGGACAATAATGTTGATTTCGTCAACCTCAACATTATTGCCGCTTAATACAGGGTGAGGGTACGTAACTGGCGCGACATACCCAAGCAGGCAAAGGCAGCCACGGCCAAATCCGACACACGAGTTGTTACTAGCTCACATACGTCGGATGATAAACCGTGCTGTTCGAAGGACCTTGCTATGCCTAGTTCTACTGAGCCCAAAACTAAAAAACGGGTCGTTTTTAAGGCTTCCGAAAGGCGGAAAAAGGGTGAGCGGCACTCGGCAGAAGCTGTGCTGCTAAACTCAAATCGTGGCAGTAAGGTGGCAAAGCGTGCTGCCAAACGCAAATAATGGCTGCCAAAAAAGCTGGAGCACCAAAGCACCTCAGGTGCTTACAGGTGAACCTTCACCATGCAAAGGCGGCATCGGACATCGCCAGCAGAAGGTTCACAACGGATGTCCTGGATGTAATGTTCATCCAGGAGCCTTGGGTGCACAATGGAGTCATAAAAGGGCTCAATGCAAGTCAAGGTAAGCTGATCTATAATTCTCAATTAACTAGGCCCAGAGTAGCCATCTTTGTGAGGAATAGTCTAACCTTTCTTCCAATTTCAGAATTTGTCTTGGGAGATTTGGTAGCAATCTCCGGAATGTTACCCTCCCTATCCGGGGTACATGAGGTAGTACTCGCGTCCGCGTACTTGCCTGGCGACGCAGAAGCGGCACCAACAGTTGAGGTTTCGGCCTTGGTTGAAAATTGCCGAAAGAGGTCAGTGAGCTGGATCGTAGCATGCGACGCCAACGCACATCACACGGTATGGGGAGTAAGGATGTCAACAAACGCGGTGAGTACCTGCTAGAATTTATATGTAGGAATAATATAAACGTAGCGAACAGGGGTGACGTACCGACTTTAAGGAATGCAATTAGGTCAGAGGTCTTGGATCTCACTCTTACGAGCTCCAATTTGTCTTTTGCCATCTCTAACTGGCATGTCTCCAATGAACTATCAATGTCTGACCATCAGCACCTGGTCTTTGATGTTATGGGTTCATTGGATTCTAATCAGGTTTATCGTAATCCTAGACGTACGAACTGGGAAAACTTCCGTCATCACTTGGGGGCCGACACCAACTTTTCCAAGGGGCTGATTCTGAGCTCAGGGGAAATTGATTATGAGGCGGCGGAAATTCAAGGGAATTTAACTTCTGCTTACGCTGCGAGCTGCCCTCTAAAGACCAGGAGGACGAAGAGGGATGTTCCATGGTGGAACAGTGGTTTGGAGGAGCTCAAAAGTAAAGCCAGAAAGCTCTTTAATAATGCCAAACGAACAGGTGACTGGGTCACCTAAAGGGCTGCACTCACTGCATATAACAAGGAACTACGCAGATCCAAAAGATCCACGTGGCGCAGTTACTGTGAGAGGATCTCGAATCTTCCAGAAGCGGTGCGACTTCAAAAGGCCCTATCACAGGATCATACGAATGGTATCTGTACTCTGATGAGACCAGATGGTTCCTACACTGAATCTCCTGTCGAAACCTGCAAACTCCTGCTAGATACGCACTTCTCGGGATGCGTAGTCTCCGGCGGGTCGGATGCCACTTGGGGAATCCCAAACCTAACGGGGAGGAATGTACGTCTATCGGGGTCTATCTTTCAGGAGAGCAGGGTAAAGTGGGGCGGTGAATGAGTTTTCTCCATACAAATCTCCAGGTCCGGACGGGGTCTATCCATGCCTTTTGCAGCAGGAGTTGTACGCAATTATCCCAAGGCTGGTTAGGATATTTAGATCCAGTCTGCTATTTGGTCATGTACCATCACCTTGGAGAGAGGTGAAAGTGGTCTTCATACCAAAGGCAGGGAGAAAATCCGAACAGTTGCCTAAATCGTATAGACCAATTAGCCTCAGCTCGTTTCTCCTTAAGACTATGGAGAAAGTCTTGGATCGCTATATTAGGGACACTTACCTCGCACGGAGACCGATACACGGTCTTCAGTTCGCGTATCAGCGGGGAAAGTCTACCGAAACAGCTGTTCATCACGTTGCCGATATGGTTGAGAGGGCACTAGGGGCAAAGCACATTGCCCTTTGTGGCTTTATAGATATACAGGGTGCTTTTGACAACGTCCTACGGTGCGATTAAAGGGGCCATGCTGCGTAAGGGTATCTCTCCAATCATTGTGGATTGGACTCTAGAGATGCTAAGGTCCAGGGTAATCACCGTTGGTATAGGGTCTGCACTCAGGACTGTGAATGCGACCAGAGGGTGTCCTCAGGGGGGTGTTTTATCGCCATTATTATGGACACTGGTCATAGATGAGTTGCTCGAGGGTCTAAACGACAAGGGCTTCAAGACCTACGGCTATGCAGATGATCTTGCCATATCCGTCGTTGGATGGGATGACAGGACGATCTCAGAGCGCATGCAAGAGGCTCTGAACTTTACTCTTTCATGGTGCCAGGGAAAGGGCTTATCCATCAACCCGTCGAAGACGATACTGGTACCATTTACAAACAGAAGGAAGGTTAATCTATCAAGGCCCGTTGTGGGGGGCATGGTGATAGGTTACTCTGATAAGGTTAGGTATTTGGGGGTTACTCTTGACAAATCTCTAACCTGGAATGATCATATTGACTCGCTGTCCAAAAAGGCCACCAGAGCTCTTTATGCCTGCCAAAGCCTCTTTGGGAAGACATGGTGTCTGAGTCCGCGGATGGTGTATTGGTCATTCATTACTATTGTCAGACCTATGATCACCTATGCGGCCAGTCGAAAACGATGAGTGCTCTTAAGAGGATCTACCGTCTGGCGTGCATTGGTATAACGGGCGTCAGCGGGACGTGTCCTACGGATGCCTTCGGGGCCATGCTGGGAATTCCTCCGTTGCATATCTCTGCAATGGAGGCGGCCGTCATGGGCTCAACTAGACTTAGGGAATCCGGTAGCATGAGAGGCGGCGACCTAAGGGGTCACATGAGGACCGCCAAGACTCTTATGGACGACCCAATCAGAAAGGTCCCAGATAAGATGCTGCCGGAACAGATTTTGGTCAGGTATTTTGACGCAATGTCTTTTGATAGGAGCATGTGGACCAACCGGACTTGGGAACCTGAAGTTGGGGCCCAGTTATGGTTCACAGATGGCTCGAAACAGCTGAATAAGGATACGGGTACGGGGGTTTTAGGAACTCCCTTACCCTGGGATGGATTCCGGGCCATGAGGGCAACGAAAGGGCGGACTGTCTGGCTAACCGTGGTGCCCGCTGACCCTTCATAGGCCCTGAACCTTTCTGCGAAGTGCCCATGGGCTATATTAAGGAGAGGCTCAGGTTGTGGAGAGAGTCGAAATTCTACGATTATTGGCAAACATCTCGTGGCCAACGACAGGCTAAGAGATTTATATCTATGCCCAGTGGTGGGTCTGGGCGACTACTGGCCCTTGGTCAAAGGGACCCTGACTGGATACTTTACTGGACATTGCAACCTTAGGTACCATAAACACAAGAAGGGTCAATCGGACACTGAACTGTGCAGGTTTTGCGGGTTGGAATCGTAGACGTCAGAGCATGTCCTCTGCGATTGTCCTGGGCTTTGTGTCAGGAGGATCAAGTTTTTGGGTGACCGTTTCTTGTCGCCTTCCGACATTTGGAACACTTCACCCGGAAAGGTTCTTGGCTTCATCAATAGCTTGAACCTTTAGGGTGATTCTGGGCAGCACAAAAAACCTACTGTGGTCGCGGTGCGTAGTTCCATTTGAAATAATAATAAAGGTTTGGGAACTACTGGAATATTCTTCGACCTCCCAAAATTTGCGGAAATTGATTTTGTGACCGCAAAGGTTGTGGACTACTGGAGCGAACCAATGCGATATTAGATTGTAGCTGCAACAGAAATCTTGCTTTTTGTTTGTATTTCACCTATACCAGAAATAATATAAGACTCCAGTTTAAATTTTAGCTTGAGCCTTTTTGCAACTTTTTCTGTAATAAAATTAGTTTCAAAACAAGAATCAAGTAGTATTCTTACCGGTTGAAATAAACCAAAATTGTATGATGAGGACCACTGCAGTTGGTATGATGGCTCTTTTAAACGAACGAGCAATTAGCGAAACTGAATTACAATGATGAGTAGATGACCTTTGATTTAAAACAGCATTGGATGACGACATTGTAGGTTGATCAGGAACCACATGAATATGTAGAATAGTATGATGAGCAACGTGACAAATTCGGCAACGAGATTCGAAAAGGACATTTCTAAACTAAAGAACCCTTTCGAAGGAAGTTTATGCAGTGCCCATTACGTTTTACGAAATTAAAACGTTCCGGAAATACGAGCGATAAAAACGAAGAACATGTTGCGATGTAATGTTCAGTTCTGTTGCAATATGAGCAGGACGAATTGGTTTTTGAGTTCACAAAAGTATTTGCTGGTCGATTGAAATGCGGCTTTGGCTTTGAATTACTAGGTTTTGGGACCGATTAACCTTTCTTTCCATGGCTTTCTAAAAATTGACAGCGATTGCTTAAAATTGTGTAGCATGTATCTCAGGTAGGCAACGATTTAAATTCTTGCTTTTCATTATAATTTTATCTGGAACCCTCGTCCAACTTCAACAACACCATGTGAATTATAATTACGTTCATGTTGTTCATTTCAGAGCCAAGTGACAAGAGAACCACGAAAACCCGAAAGGTATCAATGATGGTCCGCAATGAGACAGAGTCGTTTTTAGACATTTGTAAAACATTATAAAGAGCAGCAATATGTTCCAAAAATATAAGTACCTTATTATCGTATCGTTCCTTTAACCGTTCCAGTGCTTTTGGGTAATATTCATCTGTAAATAATTGAATTTATCCACTGTAGTTATAAACGAATTTTCGTTGGTAATCAACATATTTTCCGTCGAATCGGGGCAACTTCAACGAGGGCAAATGAGATTGATGTGACGCTCCAACCATCGAAGCGTTAAGACAACTATGTTCCATTTAAAAACGTTTAATTAAAATTATACGCTAATTAGATGAGCAATAGCGACTTATGTTACGATTCCACTTGCGTGTTTTGAGCAAATCATCTTGTTTTTAAGGAAAAAATATATTGGAAAACATGTACAAAACAGTGTTTTGTTTCAAAACACATGCAAAACAAGTTCAGTGGAAACGTGGCCTTCACCCTTTATTCAAATATATGTACATATAATAGGATTAGTTCAATAAGTATTTTTGTTGTTTTAAATTGAATAAATAGTAGATTTCAGATATTTAATGATTGCTGTTATGTTTTCATCAGTTGGATCTGCAAGAAGTTTTATTGGACCGTTATTTCCAAATTATTGTGACCTTTGAGTAATAAAAGAGGGACATATGAAGGATTAGTTGGGTAGGAGATGTTGCAATTACATGGGTATGTGTTTATGAGTTTTAATAGGCTCCCATGTGTAATTTGTGTGTGTCCCAGACGGAGCCTTATGATTATGAATAATAATATTAATAATAATATTTCTGTAATCTTATTTCATAAGATTACTTGTTTTTATATTTATACGCATTGTTTATTTTTCTATTTTATTTTTTTATAAAACAATAAAATTTTGTATTGTAAAAAATTATGTATTGCCACATTGAAATAGAAAACAGAATGAAGCAACACGACAAAAATACGAATGTTTCTAAAGAAAAATATGAAAAAGACACCCAGAACAGAAAATGTAATTTTTTTTCTACCCCGTTTGCTTCTCTTAAGTTGCGTTTACACTTGGCATTAAATCTCGAGATTTCGCTTAAAATCTCCTCCGAAATCCAGGAGTGTTTACACTTCCAATTACGAGATTTCTGTTTGACAGCTAATATAATCAACTGATTTATGTACACAACAATTATATATAAAAAAATGGGGGAAACTAAGAAAATTAATAAAAGAAAACAGAAATATGAAAATTTCAAAAAAATAAGATTTTTATTAATGTGTTAAGAGAACACAATCTGAAATAGAATACCTACGGAAAAAAGTTTCCATCATTTAGTTAATGTTCTTATTCAAAAACAAATGCAAATTTATTATTCGCACATATTACGAAACAGTATGGAATGGGCGCACGTAGGTACAAAAAATAATGTTTTCATTTTCATTATAAATTATGTATTATAGATCTGTCATGGTTGTTTTTAGGAGAAAGAGAAGCTGTTAAGCTGCTGAGTCAGAGAAGCTGTTTATTAAAAGTTTAAGAACGTCTCGCCAAACATTTCATTTGCTGTTCAAAATTGCCAAATTTACCTCCAAATTTTTTAAATGAAAACAAGATCAAATGCGTAGAAGGTTTTAGAAAACTTGGATTTCTTGAGTGCCTTGGAGCAATCTGAAATGTACAAATAAGGTTTAAACATTTATAAAATAAAAAAAATAAAAAAGTATAAAAATCTATTCGAACAACTCAAATGTGGTTTGTTCATAAATACTATTCTTAATTGGTTTTATTTATGTCTATGTAAAGGGTGTCCCAAGGAGAACACAATTTTTTAATCTGGCAACATTCGAAGTGTCATTGTTTGACATTTGAACAATTGTTATTGTTTGCTAGTAGAAGGTACGAGGTTAGTAAAAATGGAGCGCTACACGAATGAACAACGCATTCTCATTGTGAAATTGTTTTACCAAAATGGTGAAAGTTTTGCGGCTACAGTTCGCAAATTGCGATCAATTTGGGGTCACAATAATGCTCCAAAAGAGTCAACTGTAAAGAGATTAATGGATAAATTTGCCGAAACTGGGTCTGTTAGTGATGTAAAGACAACAACGCGCCATCGACCAGGTCGACCGACCGAAAATGTCGCAGCTGTACGTGATGATGTCGCTCAAACTCCATCCACCTCAATTCGACATCGAGCTCAGCAAATTGGTGTCTCCAAATCCACTTTGCAGCGAATTTTGACGAAAGATTTGCATCTTCATGCATACAAAGTTCAATTGACTCAGGAACTGAAGCCAGCTGACCATGGACAGCGAAGGGAGTTCGTTAATTGGGTATTGGAGAGACAACATGAAAATGCTGATTTTGCCGATAAAATCATCTTCAGTGACGAGGCCCATTTTCATCTTGATGGCTTCGTCAATAGGCAGAATTGTCGCATTTGGGGTGAGGAAAATCCTCGAGTGATTCACGAGAAGCAAATGCATCCTCAACGTGTCACTGTGTGGTGTGGTTTTTGGGCTGGAGGAATCATTGGACCTTTTTTTATGAAAATGAGGCAGGTCAAGCGCAAACAGTCAATGGTGTTCGGTATCGTGAAATGATAACCAGTTTTTTCTTGCCTAGAATAGAAGAAATGAATGTGGAGGGCATGTGGTTCCAATAAGACGGCGCCACATGTCATACAGCCAGAGAAACAATTCAATTGCTGCGTCAGTCATTTCCCGGTCGTGTTATTTCGCGTTTTGGAGATCAGAATTGGCCGCCTAGATCGTGCGATTTAACACCATTAGATTTTTTTCTTTGGGGTTTTTTGAAGTCGATGGTTTACGCGAATAAGCCGACGACGACTCAAGCCTTAAAAGAGGAAATTGGACGCTGCATTAATGAAATACCGCAGCATTCATGCAAAACGGTCATTGAAAATTTCATTAAAAGATCGCGTGCATGCCAGCAAAGCCGCGGCGGCCATCTGCACGATATATTGTTCCATACATAACCTCATTCTGTCTACTTTACGATATAATAAAGTTTCACGATTTTTTTTTTAATATCTGTGTTTTATTTAAAATTTAAAAATTGCGTTCTTCTTGGGACACCCTTTAGATGGATGTCATTTCGAAGTCCAACCTCCTACATCTGAATCGTCCGATTATAATAATTATAAGGGGTGGTACACTACTATTTGTATTGTCGTAGTGGATTAAAGTTACCGCTTCCTGTAGATAAATGTAGGATGTCCTGGTAGATGTAACGACTTATATACTAACAGTCTCTCTTCAAAAAAAAAGATTGGAAACCCCTACATTAAAATATCTAGCCTTTGTCACTAGCAAAATAATATTAAAACGATATTTATAAAATTAACACAGAATATATTTTCTTAAAAATTTGTACTTATTCATGTTTATTTGTAAAAGTAATAAAATAAAGTTCTAATAAAAATAAAGTTTCAAAAGATTTTGTTTCTGGATGTGGTAAGAGGTGATTCATTTATCTATTTTCATTTACTATTTTTTACACTTTTCATATATGTGAAAATAATAAACAAAGTTTCTCTCGGCTTCGGTTTCATAAATCAATTATGTGGAATTTAAATAAACAAAATCAGTTAAGATTTTGCATCAGCTGGAAGTTATTCTTTATTTGACCAGAAAATGGCAAGGCCTAAAACTGAATAAATTATTGACATAAAAAATGGAATCCGAAACATTACAAGAAACTGGTACATTCTGTGGATTCCTATGGCAAAAGAGTACCCAAGCCCAAAAAAATAACTTTTGCTCTTTTCAAAGTGTCATGTATCACATTTCCAAGTCTACACCAGGTCTAGTTACAACACTTGCCTCTATAGATTGTTTAAACAGTTATGAATTCCAGCTTTTACAGAGAATGGGCACCAGCCCGCCTTTACCATCAGCCTGCGTATGCTGGCAAAGTGTCAATCAATGAATAGAAAATACCAGATTTGAAAACAACTAGAAAAATACATTCCAGAAAATCTTTCGAAAATCTTTTGATTTGCGATTATTTCTAAAAGGTCATTTCGTAAAGGGCATAAGTCCAAAAATTTCAACAACCAAAATTTGTATGATACATGCTTTTTTTAAATATATTGTTACGATTTTACCCTTAATAAAATCGTTGATTTATTTACCTTTTAAATAAATCGAGTTCTTTCTATATTGCAAATAATAAACACTGTGTGAAATTATTTATAACTCTATTTATTTATAACCGTCACTAAAAAATACAGAAATACACTTTAATAACACACTTTATTTACACGGCGTAGATAGACTAAATGTTAGCCACACTTTAGTTCTTAACACTCCATCGTTTTATTTTATAAACCGAACTGCTACGTCACCAAATAGCCGTATTTATATGAGTAGTGAGTATTCTAGTTATTTCCAGTTTATTACGACACAAGATTTTTTCAGCTGTCAAAATTCGTGTAAAGAAATTTCTTGTATATATTTACCTTTTACATAAATCGAGTTCTTTCTATATTGCAAATAATAAACACTGTTTGAAATTATTTATAACTCTACTTATTTATGACAGGCACTAAAAATTACAGAAAAACACTTTAATAGCACACTTTATTCACACGGTATAAACAGACTAAACGTTAGCCACACTTTAGTTCTTAACACTCCAGCGTTTTATTTTACAAACTGAACTGCTACGTCACCAAACACCCGTATTTATATGAGTAGTCAGGTAATCTAGTTATTTCCAGATTATTACACTAGATTTTTCCACCTGTCGAAATTCGCGTGAAGAAATTTCTCGTAACAATATAAATGGCACAAAAATTATATATGTTTTTATTTTTTAACTTCTTTGTTCAGTTTTTTAACCGCCATAGACTTTTTCAGAACAAATACGCAGTTAAGTAATTGTGAATTGTTTTTATGTTTCATTTTGTTTATAAGGTTTCAAATTAACGTGTACTATCAATGTTCACCGAATGAAAAACTAAAAGAAATTTAAAAATTAAAGAAGAATTAAAAATGTGAACTTTTCTCGGGGATATTAGTCACAAATGAATGATTAAAAAAGGGAACAAATTTCGAGGGAATATTTATTTACGATTGGAATTGAGGGAAAGGGGAAAACATTTCGAGGGGAAAATATTTACGATGGGGGTGAATAATATAGATCACGACTGTATGTGCTTTTATGTTTTGTTATTAACTAGCAATAACAAACAGTAAGGCACATGCATTAATGGATAAAGATAAAACAAAAAAACCGACAACATAGGGAGCGATTAAGGGCTAGTTTTTAGGATGTCAATTAAACTTCGCTTAACGAACAATAAGGTTACTCGAAACAAATTTAAATGGGCTTTAACTAATGATTGTGTTTTTCAGTGGTGGTTTAAGAGCTATCAATTTTAATAGTACTGCCATACTTTTTTTGAAAAAAAAAATGGCATCATTGAAAATGCAAAATATTAACATGGCAATACTATCAAATGTCATACATAAAAAAAACTTATGCGCGTCCTTATATTTTTGTATTAAATTTGCATTAATTTATAAAAAAGAAAAAAAAGTAAAATTTTGAGTCTTGATTCTGATCTTGAACGATACAGACGCACAGAAAATAACGGAGTGTGAAAATTTATTAAAATATAAATATATTTTACGGAGAAAGTGAAGTAGACTATTGAAACTGCAAAAAGTTCTTATAAAAACTGGAAAATATACATATTGCTATATTTATAAAAAATATATACATACTTAAAAAGATACTGAATTTTGGTACCACGTGTGCATTTAGTTGCAACGTGGTGAAAGCATGGAGTTGAGCACCGATGATCAACACTCATTTTTAGAGAGCAAACATTCAAAGCCAAGAAGAGCAGATGTATTATTGTCACCTGCAAACATTGACGTAACTCATTTGGGTGAAAATAGATTTGCTATTTGCTTTACTTGATGGATTGGAGATTGAAAATACAGAAGATAGCACCATACAGAGAAAACTGCTAGAGCCAAAAAGGAAAATTCCGGCAAATCCTGTTGCCCTATAATATTTTTATTTAGTGTTAAAATTAAACGTTTAGTTGACCAATTGGAGGCAAAAACACCCAAAATAACGTTTAGTAAAATAAGAAACGTTAATAAACATAAAAGTTATACCTTTCAGATGCTAAAGTACATTCTGAAATGATGGCCATCCTGAGGGAGAAGAGTATTCACTCTTACTCATACACACCTTAAGAGCTCAGACAGACTTCTTTTGTATTAAGAGGTCTTTATCACGGTACTTGACAAATCGGTTCCAAACGTTGTGTCCAAAATTACACGCTTTACAACTCTGTTTTCCGTAATGAACTCATATGACACAGGCCTGTTTCTGGTTACGCTAAACGCAGGGAATTCACTATCAGATATTGCGCAGATTAAATATCTTTTAAGGCAAACTATTCTTTGGGAGAAACCTAAAATGAAAGAACAAGAGGTACAATGCCACAGATGCCAATGTTGGGGTCAAATTGCTAAAAATTGCACTTCCGAATTCCAATGTGTGAAATGCGATAAAAAGCACCCCCCAGGGTGAATGCCAGCGCATAAATTATGAGACGTCAGCACCCCACTGCGTGAACTGTGGAGTATGTGGTCATCCTGCAAACTGGAGAGGTTGCCAAACCTATAGAAAATACCTTGAATAACAAATATAGCCCAAAGATCTCTTAACTTTATGACATTTAACGTCCGCTCTCTTGTTAACATCACTTGCCAAATAAAACTGTCAAATATCCGTCATCATAACCAAATTGATGTAGGATTCATTTAAGAATGTCATCTTCGCGGGAATAGAAAAGTAAATTTTAATGGATATAATTTCGTTTACGACAATTCAGCTTTAGGAGTAGCAATTGCTATTAAAAACACTGTTCATTATAATAGAATTATTTGCAATAAAACACAATTTAATAACGTTTTTATTGAAATAGAATTGGTTTCAAACAGCATTAGTAAATAATATTTATTAGGGTCTTTGTATATTCCTTGTGTATATGACTCACATGAGTTAAACAACAGCTTAAACCAGATTCTCCAACTGAGCAACAATTATAATGGGCTTATATTCGGTGGTGACCTAAATGCGAATAGTTCAAATTGGGAAGACACTGCAGATAATGCTAATGGAAAAGTTCTACATAGCTAGCTACAAAACTACTGTTTAGATGTATCACGCGTTTGCGATATATCTCCATCGTTTCCTAACGATTCTTCTTTTCTAGACCACTTTCAATTAATTCCCAGCAAAATCAACAGAATCCAACATAATTATCAGATCAAAAGCTTATCAACATTCTCGGATCATTTCCCATTAGTACTGAAACTGAAAAGTGATGCAGCCTATTTAACACTAAGAAGTCCCCTGGTAATAACTTCATACAAGAACACTAATTGGAACGCATTCAGTAGAGATTTAGATACTGCAATTTAAATAATGATGAATTAGATGTGCTTATAAAAACATTTAATAATACACTTACCACAATATATGAAATAAACAATCAAAAACTTCAGTATCCTGATAACATCAAGAAATATTTTAAAGTTAAGTATGCATGGCAGAAGAACCTAAAGAAAATATATCACAGAACTGAAAATAGAATTAACACAACATATACAACTTTCAAAAACAATTATTAGTGAGCTTATAAATATTTAAGATGCTAAAAATTTAAAACATAGACTCTCAAAAATAACACTAGGTCATACTGCCTTTAAAGACATATTTAAGGTTCGTTGGTAAAAGAAGTCTCCTTTTTCCCAGCAGCTCATCAACAAATTTCAGAGATATTTAGAACTCATTATTAAGAGGTAAATCCTAAAAGATCGGTTAACAATATAGAGAATCAAATTTCATCATGTGTTGATAGACTTTCGCAACATATCTATTCATTTGATGACACGTTTCTGGCAGATGGGAATCTTGAATAATATCAGAATGCACATTAATAGCAAAAATTCTTTTGGCTTTGATGGCGTTTCCAATTTTATAATTAAAAAATTTCCTGATACAACACTAAAATTATTAGCTGCTATTTTTAACAATCGCATTAATAACGGCTATTTCCCATCGGCTTGAAAAAGCGCAAAAATACTTCCAATTAAAAAAAGCAGGACAGTAAAAAGCCTGAGGATTTTCGCCCAATATGCATTTTATCCAACATTGGTAAATTATTTGAATACGTAATAAAGGAAAAACTAGAAAATAAGTTCATTGTGGAACCAATATAGGAATTTCAATTTGGATTTAGAAGATCTCACTCAAAACAACATGCATTGTTGAAATGATGTAACTTGCAACTTAAGGGATAAAATATGCACGGTGGCAATATCATTGGATATAGAAAAGGCGTTTGATTCGGTTTATTATAATGCAATCCTCTACAAACTGATAAATCTTGGCGTGAACCCATTTCTGGTAAAAATATTTTGCAGCGACTTTACTAATAGAAAGGTTGGCGTCCAAATCAACAACATTTCCTCAGAACTAGGACATGTGAAAAGTCGGGTACCTCAGGGAAATGTCTTGTCTCCTTTCCTATTTAACATTTGCAAAGGCTATTTTATACGCTGATGATTGCCTTATTTATGCACACAATATATCACCAATACTAGTTCTGAAATGTGCTGCATTTCATCTTGGAGAAATCAGCACCTATTACAAGAAATGGGGCATTCAAATCAACGCAGCCAAATCTGAGGCTATCTGTATTAGGAACCCTTCGGGTAAATGTCCTAGATATGTGGTGCCGGAAAGTAAAACCCTTCAACTTATACTAGACGGCGAAAATATTCCATTTAAAAATTCAATAAAATATCTCGGAAAGATTTTGATAAATTATTGAAATTTACCGCCCACGTTAGAAGTCTCTTGGAAAAGACGAAAAATATTTCTGGAATGTTTGCATCACTAATGAACAACACATAACTTACCTAAGAACACCAAGCTTTTATTCTACAAGGTCGCCATAAGATCGGTTTTGTCTTATGGATTATCAATCTGGAGGCAATTTCTGTAACTTTCGAACCGAGAAAGTTTTCGCATGAAACGCATGGATTGAAACAAAAATGATATGAATTGACACATGTCATATTTCTCATACGATCGTTTCTATAACTTTTTTTGTGAAAACTTTCTGTCACGTAAGGTTTTTTTTTCCACCATTATTGGAAAAATGTGAGAAAAAGTGTTTCTGTAAACATTTAAGGCGAAAAGTTTTTCATTTCAACTGTCAAATTTACTCACAATTTGAAACGGTGCGAATTTTCTGCATTTTAGTTGTGTTTGCCATTATCGTTCATGTCGGTGTAAAAAACTACATCTTTATTAAAAATAAAAATGTTTCACGTACAATTTAAGGTCATGTCACCGATTGAGTCCGTGGGTTTTAATTTTTCCCGGGGAAGATGTATATCGGCATTTATTTCGGAGCAAAGTTCAAAAATGGACTTGGCTATCTTCGTCATTGATGGTCGGATTGAAACAACATGTACATCAACAAAAAGGTAGTTTGAAAATTAATTAATATAATTAGTTTGAAAATCTTTTAGATATTTTTATTTGTTAACCCACTACGAAAGAAATTTCCAATCTTTTAGAGTTCTTAAATGTTTTTTCATAAAAATGAAATTTTTACCTTATACGAAATAAAGCCTAGTCTTGATTTTTCCCCTTACAAAATCCCCTTTTAAAAACTAAACAGAAAATTAAAATTCCTTCACCGGACTGTAATGCGTTAAAAATAGAAAAAGTCAAAAGATGTTTTTATTATCTTTCCTATGATGTACATATTGTTCCATTCCGATCATAACTGACGAAGAATAGCCAAGTCCATTTTCTAACTTTGCACCGAAGTGACACCCGGCATGGGTCTTTTCACGGACATTTTTTCCAAAATGTAATATCTGGGAGCGTTGGGAGGGGAATCGGGTAGGTCGGGTTGGTGCCACTAAAATATACTTGTTTCAAAGAACGATGAACTACTTGATATAGATCAATTCAGTAAATTGTTTAAATGAACTAGTCATCACGTAAAATATATTAAAACAAAAGCATAAAAATAATTATTAAATAAGGTCACAGCGTACACAGTGAAGACACGGTGATTAGAGCGCCTTTTTTTTACGGTCTTTTAGAAAACTACGTGGAAACTACTATTTTAATACACTATAAAAGCAACTGCGCTATGAAAAACTGTAGGTGAAACTGTATGACAATTATTCTGTCTCTCTTTCCTGCGTCTGGTTTTCCAATTCGTCAGCTTATTATTGGTTTGGCCCACTCACCATTTTTGTAATAATAGAGGCGAATGGATTATATATAATATCAATATCCTCTTTCTAATTCTGAAACCCGTTTTTCGATATCTGGCATCATAACTGAGATAACTAATATCAACTTTGATATAAAATTAAGAATGAAAACCATTCTCATTGTTTTTCTTTTAAATCTTTGGGCAAACTAATAATAAGCTGACGATTAATTAAATGTGTTTTGTGTGTTTATTTGCTTATACATTTCACAGATCATATAAATGTGAAACTTTGTTGTATGTTTTGTTCTTTTGAATACTGAGATAAAATTTGAAAAATACATTAATTATGTGCAAAAATGTTATAAAAACATAAAACAGTTTTTGTTATTACAATATGTAACCCAAGTATAAAATTTGTTGTGAGTTTGTACTAAGTTTATGAAACAACAATTTTAGTAAATACAGTCATGTTGCACTTCTATGGTATCTTTTTCATATTTTTGGCGATCATATGTTTTAAAACATGCTGTGTAGTTGTTCACTTTTACACTTTATTTTTTTGTATACATTGTTTTTAAATCTCTTTCTCGCCCAGGACATGAAATACAACAACAACCCTCACCATACAGTTTTGGATCACTCGTTTGACATCTGTCACTTCTGACATCACTGGTTTACCCTGTGAATAAGGTAATTAAGACAGGAAATATATTTATATTAGACATTTTTTAATTTATTTTTTTTTTCAGAAAACGGAACAAATTTCCAAGGAGCAGGCAAAATTTGGAATCAGCTAGAGGGCAATTTAGTGGTATAAATAGCAATATTCACTGTAAAGAGCGATGGGAATCCCTTACTAAAAAATTAAACGCCATGAGCGGAAGCGCTTATCAATGCAACACCATACAATTTTTTATTTTAATTATATAACTATTTTTATTTAAAAAATATATTTTATTTCGCAGTTGATGGTCGCGGTTTTTTGTTTGTTTATATTTTTTTTAATTAGTATTTGACAGATGCCTTGGAATATTCCAAGAAAAACGTAATATAAACGTAAACAGTATTGCCTCTTTTCGCATTGAAATACAGAAACACTTTTTATTCACAAATCGAGAAACAGTGGACTTTTTTGTTTCACACTTTTCGATGCGAAAACTTCTCGCAAAAAGTTACAGGAACTGCCTACTGGTATACTATATATATAGTAGCCAAAGAAAATGCATCGGAAAAAATTATGAAAATTTCATAAAACTATTTTCAAATAGTTACGTGTATGAAAAATGTAGTACATACCCTTCTGTAGGTACGCCATGTCGCTGCAAGCCAGATTTGTTAAAAAACTTGCGCTACACGATAATATGCTTGTCAAATATACGAAAGCGAGAAAAACGCCATCTGGGCTGGATCTACATATCTTTCTCCTCAATCAATGGACGTATTGACGGCGATCCAGCTCCTCTGGATCTTCCCTCATTCTATTTGAGCCCACCCTCCGGCAATCATAGGGGCTGAAGATGATATACGTATATACTAAATTTAATTTTGTTAATTTTACATGAACTGTAATATGAATATGTTTTGTAAATTTATGAAACAAAACTTTTGTTATTTAGTTTAGTAATGTTATTTATTTAGTTTTAGTTGGGCAATTCACAGCTGGTATTGTATTTTGTATGTTGTATTGAAATACAATATACAAATACTTTGTTGTGAACAGTCAGTTGTATTTTAATGTTGTAAAACGTCAAAAAGTAAAGGAGAAGAATACAAATTTTTATAAATTTATATAAACAAGAAGAAACAAATAAAAATAAAACGAACAATAAAGGTGAAAGTAAAAAACACAAACTAATTATTGCTTTATCTGAAAAACTTCCAGATACCAAGCTGTCTTCAATAATAGCGCACTCTAGAATTCGGCTTCCAAACAAATCGCCAAACACACTGCACATTTTTAATAAAGTACCTAAAATGAAAAAAAAAAAAATATTGAATGATAAAACTACGAGTATATATGTAAAAAAAACTTACTTTTAACAGTTCCGCCATCCATACTGCCGGCTCCTGTTGACCCCTCCTATGCTTTAGCTTTGTTGTAGATAACTCGCATATTTCTGGTTTTTGCTCTAACCTGCGTCCAATCAATTGGAACATTTTCTTCCCTACAGAAGCGCTTGTAATTGCTTTGAGCTGTTGGCTTCTGAAATAAAACTCAATATTAGAATACACATTCATTTACACAAACAGGCACTAATACATACCTCGAATTCCCGATTTTCCATTAAAAAGTCAATTAAAGACTTCTCTTCTGCCACTGACCACTTTCTTGTTGGGTTTAGGCGAATGCGTTTTGGTTGATATTTTTAAAGAAATAAACTTACTTTTAAAGAAATAAACTTACCGATGTATTTGTATTATTTGCCATTTTCTAATTTTTTTTTTTTATCAACAAATGAATTTTCTTTTTTTTTTTTTGTTCTTTTTATTACAAACTGGCATTTACTTGAGACTGATAAGTTATGATACACAATACAACACTTAATAAACACAGCAAATCAAATTGTAAAGTTGTTTCATATTTTTAAGTGTAAATTACCAACAACAATTTTACACTATTGTAAAGTAATACACGATACAACAAATACAACGATACAATACCCGTTGTGAATTGCCCAAGTAATGTTATTTACAGACGTCTGCTCTGTTAGCGACTTTAAAGGCCGAAAGCAAGCCTTGTCAAACTTTTAATTTTGTTCTTCTTTTTACATATTCTATCTCACTTTAGCAATGTTGCTTTTTACGTTAACTAAGTTATTAGAGTAAGACACATATAGCTCTAAGAATGTTATTATTATTATTATCATAGTATGTAATACTACACACAGACGAAGCAACATTAGTAGAAACATGTTCTGTGTGTTTTCATACATACTTCTACTAAAGAAATATACGCGAAAGAAAAGCTAATTTTTAAAATTATTTCTATATTATTTTTCATATGCTACTGTTTTTACCTTTATTTTTATAGGTATCACATTTTATGTCCCATAATTCTAATACATTTTTATATTCATATCCAATTTTAATTATTTTAAATTCTCACCATTTTCGTCTCTCTTTTATTTTATTTACTCCTCAAATTACTAAAGCACCGCACACAACGACTGTTCTTAACGAAGTAAGATAGAAAAAACAGTAAAAATCGATACAGACGATGGAACATTGTGTTCGGAAACATAAAATATCTAAAAAATTTGATATTTTAGCAACCAAAAACGAAACATGAATTTCAACAGGTCACATTGCTACACACGATGGAACATTAAGTGGAACATGCTCATGTTTCCTCTAATGTTGCATCGTGTAGGACCAGCATAAGACAAGCAATGTAATCGAAAAAGAAGAAGACTTAATAAAATTTGTACTTACTTGATTCATTTTTTATCTGAGGATTGGTATTTATTAGTTTGCGTTTTATTTATTATATATTATTAAATCATAGCAGTTAACATTATACTTTTTCTTTTTATTCCAAAAGAGCATTTTATGACAATTAAAATATGAGAATAAAAAAATATATAGGTAGATGTTTTATTTTCAAGAATTAAATCGGATTTATTGAAATTGGTGTTATTAAATATTTTCCTAAATTGGTAATGTTGTTTTCATAATTTTAAATCTGGTTATAGGTAAAAAAAACTCTTGAAAATTTAGAGAAATAAATAATGCGTTTAAGAGTTTATGGTTTTTTTAATATGCACTTTTAACGACACAAAACGGCGTAAAACATAAGATAGAGTTTATTTAGTGTTTTCGGTTTTTTGTTGCTTGTTCTGATGTTGGTATCAAATTATTTAATATAAATATACAAATACAGACGACGGCGAGTTCTACGAGCATTCTTCCTGACTCTTTCTTACACAGCGTGCTACTTTTCTCTTAAAATCTGGATACGCTTCTCTCCATTCCTTGGCAGCATCAACGTTAGCTGGAGATTCGTCATTTGGATCAGCGAGCATCGATATCACTGATATCAAAATAGTCTCAACTGTATGAACTGGTAACCAACGTTCAGAAGCTTTCTCATAACCCCATTTATCATCTCCAGGTTCATGTAAAATCGATATACACACATCACCATTTTTCTCAATATTAGGATGCCAGATTTCTGTAACAAACTTCATACGTGGTGGCCTCAAAGGATATTCTTTTGGGAAGTATAAATGAGCTTTAAAGAATCCACCTTCGCTGTAAGAAAGAAGTTAAAGCAAAATAAAATGGATTGATTCGATATGTGTATAAATGGAGGAAGCGAGCTGCAAACTTACTAAAGTGTATCTGGGGGGCCAATAATAAGTACTTCCCATCGAAATATGTCATTTTCATCAATTAGACCAGCTGAGAAACCCTCAACAGGATTCTTATTTAATTCTAAAATACACAAAATAACTACATTAGTTTACAAAATATAATGGTGTTAAACCAGTACTCGGTGAAATTGTAACACTTTTCAAATATTGACTCTATACTACTTAATGTTTTTTCCAGTGATTAAGAGACTGTGAACTGTATTTCCTTTAACTTTAACTTCCAATAATTTAGAAAGTTCCAGCACTAGTCATTTATTAACTTTCAGTTATTCAAAAACAGCCAGTCATTGGTATAAGACGTTTCTGTTTTTTATATGCTTTAACTTGAACCACAAAAATAAACATGATGCTGCCTAAACAGTTTAATAAACATCAAATTTAGCAATAGAATATAACTGAAATATAAATATAACAATAACTGAGTATATCATTTAGATCGATCCATAAATAAATTAAAATTTCGGCCTAAAGTTTTAAAGAATATTTATATAAATAAGCGATTGGACGCTAATATTAAACAAACAATAACAGTGAAAAAAAAATATAAACACATTTATTTGGTTTTAGTGTTAAAATTAAAATATTATAAACTATTAAATATTATAAACACAAAACATTATAAACAGAAAAATAATAGAGAATTTCTTTTCTTCTTTACCCCTTTCTCTTCCCTAATCGTACAGAGTATATGAGTAATAAAAACCTAGAGTTATCTGAGAGAAGACTTAGTGCAAATGGTAGAAATGCATACCTAACATTCAATGTAGAAAATATACACGACCCCAACTTCAACAAATATTATTAAACCACGAAAACAAACATTAAAACAAAATCTTGTTCCCCCGCACTACCCCAATGGAAAAGTACAGGTTCGTCAAAATCACAAACAGGTTTTGCTGTTGAAAATAAGAATACACAAGAAAAAACACAACTAATTCTACAAACAGTTAATACATGCTCTACATATACACAAGAACCAAATGCTGTATTGTCTCAACAACAATAACAGAAAATAATTAACACATTATCACTAGGAAACCGTAGGTACAGAAACGGGTACTACAATGGACAATATCCCAAAAACACCCACACCAGCTATACAAAAGGGAACAGACAGGTATTTTACTGAAAAGAAAACGTAGCCCAAAGTCTTCTTAGAAAGCACCATCCGTAATACATCGTTTAATTGACCGCAATTAAAAAAGGCAATATACACGAAACAAAAATTCAAGTGAACCTAGAAAATGATTTCAGAAAGGTAGTATCTGACTTCGAAGTTCGAAAGAAAAATGTTTATACATACCAACTTAAGAGCAGTAAAGGCCTTAAAGTTGTCATTAAGGACATATATTCCTATGTAGACCCAATGTAAATGAAACAAGCCTTAGATCGCGACGGATTCAAGATAAAGACTGTTGTAAAAATCAAGAACCGCAAAAGGATATCCCAACCCTTGTTCTGTATAGAACTAGAACCCGAAGACTTAAAATTGAAAAAGGGAGAAACACACCCAATATATGGCATTACGATATTTGCTGTTTGCGAAAAAGAAATAAAAACACTTGCGGTTTTGATGTTGTTCGTTTTAATGTTTTCTAAGCAATGATATTTACAAGTTTTTTAGCTAGCGCTAAGGCTAAATTAAATTTTGAGAACAAAGTAAATAGGGATTAACAGTTAGAAATTCAGCAAAGCATTAGAAAATTTAGTGTACAATAGGATAGAAAAAGGAGAATTGAATGTATTAAATCTTTAAATCAAACAATTTAAAAAGCAAAAAAAAATGGAAATTATAATACAAATTAAATAAGTTTTTAAATAAAATTGTGACCGAACATACTGCCCCCATTGAAAGGACACTTTCAATTAGCTTCGTCTACTGGAAGAGAAGCAATTTTGTAGATGGATCTTCGATGTTTCGACATCTACAACTCGAATTTTACCATCACGACCAGGAATTGTTTTGATGACACGAGCGAGAAGCCACTGCTGTGGGGGTAAGTTGTCCTCATGAATGATGACCAATCTTCCTTCTTCGATATTGGCGCAAGGTTTGAACCACTTTGATTTTTGTTGAAGACTTAGTACATAGTCACGAACCCATTCTAGCCAGATTTGTCGTTTTAAGTGAGTAACACGTTGCCAGCTCTTCAGATAGCTGACATTTTTGTAGTGTCCTAAGTTTTCATCAGGTAAAGCTAGTAAAGATGAACCAATAAGCATATGGGCTGGAGTTAAAGCTTCACCATCATTAGGATCATCAAATCGAGGTGCCAAAGGACGTGAGTTCAAAATGGCTTCCACCTCAACGAGGATGGTTTGAAATTCTTCATAAGTAATACCAGCTTGAGTCATGTTTTTTAGTAAAATAGTTTTTGTTGATTTTACCGCCGATTCCCAAGGGCCACCAAAATGGGGTGATCGAGGTGGAATGAATGAAAACTTGAAGCCTGTAACTTCGCTGTAATGCATCAATGATTTAACGTTATCATCATCAAAAAATTGCTGTTTGAATTCTTGAAGTTTTGAATTGGCACCAACAAAATTGGTAGCGTTGTCACAATACAAACGCTGTGGTATACCGCGTCTACCTATAAATCTTTTTAGACATAAGAGAAAAGTATTAGTTGATAAATCAGAAACAAGTTCAATATGAATAGCCTTTGAGGCAAAACAAACGAAAATAGCTACGTAAGTTTTGTATGGTGGTTTCCCTTTGATTCGATAAGAAGTATAGAATGGTCCACAAAAATCTACACCACAAACAAGAAAAGGCCGTTGGGCCCTTAAACGATCCGCTGATGGATCACCCATTATTTGTTGCATGAGTTGAGGTTTATATTTGAAACAGTGGACACAATTGCGAACCACTTTTCTGACGACATCTCTAGCGTTGATAACCCTAATTTGTTGGCGAAGAATTCCAAGAAGAGCTTTTGGACCAGCATGCAAATATTTAAGGTGAAGGTAGATTGTATATCATGAATAACTTTCCAAAAAGCCAATTGTAATTCTTCAGCGGTTATAAACGTATTTCGCTTTGATTTATGAAAAAGACGATGAACGTAAACGATGATGTGAAGAATTCGAAGATACGATGACTGGTTTTCGATGATTTGAGAGATGAGAGATTTTTCGACGATGAGTGTTTTAAACGATGATTTTCTCATTTCTCCTGGAGGAAGTTCAATTGATGAAAAGGTATCTTTTGGCCAATCTTCATCACATTTATACAAAAATTCAGGACCACTGAACCAAATTGTTGACGACAATTCATTAGCAAGACAACCACGTGACACTACATCAGCTGGGTTTTCTTTAGATGGTACATGTCTCCAGGGTATGTTTTGAGAAAGATTTTGGATTTCGGAGACTCGATTAGCGACGAAGCACACAAATGACGACGAATGATTTGTAAGCCAACTTAAAACAATTTTGGAATCTGACCAAAAGAAAATACGCTGATTATACGATTCAAATTTGTGTTTGATTTTCTCCCAAGTTCGAATCAATAATAAAGCGGCACATAATTCTAATCTGGACAAAGATTGTTGAAGAACTGGAGCTACTTTAGATTTCGCGATAAGTAAAGTTGACTTAAAGCCGTGTTGAACAGCTACTCGAACATATATACAGCAGCCGTATGCCAATTGCGACGCATCCGCAAAACCATGGATATCAAACATTGAATATGGAGTGGTTTGAACAAATCTTGGAACTTCAATCTGATTAATATACGGTAAACTTTGTTCAATTTCAACCCAACGATTTTTTAATCGATCATTTAATGGTGAATCCCAATCAAGTTGTTGTTTCCACATTTCTTGAATCAAAATTTTGCACGTAATTACAATGGGACTTAGCAATCCAAGCACATCAAAAATTCTGGCCACTATGGATAAAACTGATCGTTTTGTTGGAACCTTAATGGTTGGCAATTCGAATCTAAAACAAAATAAATCTTGATTTGGTTTCCAAGACATTCCAAGAGCCTTGGTTATATGTTCGTTATTGGTTTTTAACTGCAGTTCATCAGTAGAATACGCCAATTCTGGATAATTTGAATTCCATTTTGATAATTGAATACCAGCTTTTTCTAGAATTTGTATAATTTCAGCCTTTTTTGCAGAAAGTTCGAAAATATTTGATGCCCCTGTAAGAAGATCATCTACATAAAGATCTTGTTCAAGGACTTTGGAACCAATTGGAAATTGTATGTTTCAGCGATAAAAAAGAGACTTCGTATAGCGAGAAAAGGTGCGGCAGATGTGCCATAAGTTACGGTATTAAGTTGATAAATACCGATAGGATCTGAAGTACTATTTCTCCACAAAATTAATTGAAAATTACGATCTCTTTCGTCTACGAGGAATTGTCGATACATTTTACAAATATCAGCTGAGAAAGCAAATTTATGAAGTCGAAAAGCTAAAATTGTTGTTATAAGATTTTGTTGTATAGTTGGGCCAATCATCAGAATTTCATTCAGAGATATTTGATGATGTACGCGCCGACGCGTTGAAAACCACTCTGAGCTTGGTCGATGTACTTTGTGGACGTAAAACTGAATGATGTGGAATTACATAATGAGGTTTATTTAAAACATCAGAATTGACCAACGACATATGCCCAAGGTTGATGTATTCGTTCATAAAATCAATGTACATTTTTCTTAACGATTCGTCTTTAAAAAGTCTTTTTTCAAGATAATTAAATCTTCGACGAGCGGTTTCAAATGAACTACCAAGATGATTAAAAGCAATTTTAAATGGTAAACGTACCTTAACTCTTCCATTTTGATCAAAAACAGTATTTTTAACGAAATGTTGTTCACACTGATTCTCTTCTTCAGTTAAAAGTGATGTATTTTGCGAAAATTCTTCAATTTCCTAGAAAGCCTTTAGCATTGAATCCAGTTCTTGGTAAGTTGTAATAACATTGCACAATAAAGTTTGATTTTGTTGTTGAGAATCGATTTTTCCACCAACTATCCATCCGAGAGTAGTTTTTACCAAACAAGGAAGACCCTCACCAAGAGAAATCTTGCCATCTTCAAGTAAATCGAAGAAAACTTCAGAGCTTAGTAATAAATCAACACGTTGGGGTAAGTAAAACTGTGGATCTGCGAGTTCAAGACCCTCAGGTATGTTCCAATTACGGATATCAAAACGCTCTGATGGCTTTTGAGGCGTAATTGTTTTTGTAACGAAAAATGTTTATGTGTATTCGAAGTCAGTTATACGGGATCTTACAGTAGCAGTGACTTTATTTTTCAGTTGAGCACGGATGTCTTCAACGCCAGCTATTTCCTGAGAGTATTTAGTTGTTTTGAGCCGAAGACGACTTACAGTTTCTTGAGTGATTAAATTGATCTCAGAGCACGAATGTAGAAGAGTTCGTACGGGCTGAAGTACTCCAAAACTGTCCTTGATGAAAACGATGGCTGATGGAATCATACTACGACGAAAACTACGGGTAATGAGCGATGATTGAGTTGTGACATGAATAGCTGCTGAACTTGTGGATGGATTCGACGATAAAGTTTGATATGAAGTTGACGGTGGAATCAACGATGACGATAATTGACTAGACGATGAATTTGACGACGAATGTTGTTGAGACGATGAATTTGAACGATGATTTGCCACATTTTCTGAGCTAGGATTGTGCAAAGTTGTATGATGAGAAATATGACATGTACGACATCGAGATTTCGATAAACATTTTGAAACTTTGTGTCCTTTTCGAAGACAATTGATGCATAGTTTATTACTTTTTACAAATTCAAATCGACGAGAAATTGGCAACGATAAATATGAATTACAACTTCCGATAAAATGCTCTTGGTTTTGGCAGTATTCACATAAAGTGCTAAAAGTGGCAAAAGATGAAGCAGGACGTTTAAATTTAGGCTTTGAATTCGATTCTCGATAATGAAATGAGTCAGCTTCAGCTATACGACTCTCCAAGAATTGGCATCGACGACTTAAAATAGAGTAACAATCATCCCACGTAGGCAAAGCCTTAAAATCTTGTTTTTCATCATATGCTGCTTTAGATTCCGAATCTATTTTCGATAAAACAATGTGAATTATTATTGCGTTCATAACATCTTTTTCTGAGCCCAAAGACAACAAAGAACACCTGAGAGCAGCGACATTGTCCAAGATCGAACGTAATGCTACAGCGTTAGGCTTATTGATGGACGAAATTGCAAATAATGAATTGATATGATCATTAAAAATCAACGATTTGTTATCATAACGTTCCTTTAAGCGATGTAAAGCCTTTTATTAATTTTCGTCGATGACTTGGAAAGGTTCCACCACCGCAAGGGCTTGTCCACTGAGGCAATTCAGTAAATAATTGAATTTGTCTATTGTTGGAATCCACGTTTCTTCATGAACAAGATTATTAAATGTGCTAATAAATCTGGAATATTCGGAATATTTCCCGTCGAACTTTGGCAACTTTATTTGAGGAAGACGATTATGGTGCGAAAACGATGAAGTAGAATTTAAAAAGCTGTGCTCGCTTTCACTAGAACGACGCTTTTTATCCAACAAATCAACCATAAATGCTTTGGCCTGTATGAAAAGTTCTTCCAAATCAGATCGATTGTCATCCGATGAATCCAACCGCTCAATTTGCGTTTGGATGTGGCTTATGTGCGTGAAATATGACTCAAGTACTTGTAGTCTGCATTTTATAATTGTATAATCTGATGAAGTACCTTCTTTTTCCACTTTGGTTTTTAATTTTGAAATATTTCGCTTCATTGTACCTCTTTGTGCTTTTAAAGTTGGTAAATCTAGGCTCATTGACGTCGCATCGCCGTATTGTGCTCCGTTTTCGTCGTTTTTACCCATGTTTTATAAAGACGTACTAAAATATGTGGTTTGTCGAAAAGTACCAAGAAAAATCCCCACAATCTCAAAAGGTACCAACACTTCAAATAAGTACCGACCAACACTGATAATGTGCCAACACTATTTTAGTTAAAGGGTGTGTCTTGCTAAGAGGAAGAAACTTATAGAAAACGATGAGTGAAGATAAGAGTAAATATTTCTCTTACTTACGTGAAACGTTTTTTGGCAAAATGTATGAAGGTGGTGATTTAAAACAAACGATGAAGATGGATGGTTGATCAAACTTATTTTGTATAGATGAATATTAAAAACATGTAAAGATGTATGTATGTGATGTAAAATGAACTTCAGCAGAGTTTGGTGGCTAGCAACTGATGTTGATGTTCTAACGATGACGATGAAGTTGCCGCAATGACGATGATGATGGGTTGTTGATGAAGTTAATTTTGCCGATTAACTTTACAAATACGGAGACTCGATGAATTGCTAATATGGCGATTATTATTTTATTAGCAATGAATTTAAAATTTTAATATTATTTACGATGACGATGAATTTTAACCTTTTTCCACCAAAGTTCATAACACAAATCGTCTTTTGTATTTTTTATAGTTTTAGTTCTTTTCTTTTGTTAGTTTTGCATTTTATTTTAATTGTTCTTTAAATTGTTTGTTTTTCTTTGGTCTTTTTGTTTTTTATTTATTTTTAGACACGGACACAATGAACAATTAACAATCAACACTAAACATTTAGGAATCAAAAAACTATTTAACACATAGTCCTGTCACGGTCGCCAATAATGTTTGCGAAAAAGAAATAAAAACACTTGCGGTTTTGATGTTGTTCGTTTTAATGTTTTCTAAGCAATGATATTTACAAGTTTTTTAGCTAGCGCTAAGGCTAAATTAAATTTTGAGAACAAAGTAAATAGGGATTAACAGTTAGAAATTCAGCAAAGCATTAGAAAATTTAGTGTACAATAGGATAGAAAAAGGAGAATTGAATGTATTAAATCTTTAAATCAAACAATTTAAAAAGCAAAAAAAAAATGGAAATTATAATACAAATTAAATAAGTTTTTAAATAAAATTGTGACCGAACATTTGCTATATCGCAGAATCACGGTGAAAAACCGCATAAAAACACAGGACCGACACAATGTTTAAATTGTCAGGAGTACGGCCACTCCAGGGCATATTGTCAGCTACCTACCGTTTGCATTGTGTGCGGCAAGTTGCACAATTCTAGTAATTGTGACAAACCGCGAAATGACCCCAGCGTTAAGAGATGCAGCAATTGCGGTGAGAACCACACTCCGAATTTCAGGAGTTGCCTAGTATATACTAAGTTAAAACGCTCGTTTTATCTAAGAGAACGGACGCTTCCCCAATCAAACTCTAACCAATACCCAATTTTGAAACATTGCAAAATCGATCTTACTATAATGTCCTGAGATCAAACCCAAACATGGCCAGCACAAATACATAACCCAATCCAAATGCGCATCACAACCCAAATACCCAACCGCAAAAATCAGCTACCCGACTACCCAACCCATTTCTAATACTAAACAACTCCCAGAAGAAAATACTAACTTCAGTCGACTTGAGTCAACAATGGAAATCCTTGTCCAAACAATTAATAATTTTACTGGCTCCATAAATAATATGATGCAGGAGATGAGGATAATGCAGTCATTGTTACTGCAGTCTGTGCTAAATAGACCATGAACAGCCTGAAAATATGTTATTGGAACGCAAACAGCATACGCCAGCATAAAAACGAACTCGAATACTTCCTCGAAATTCATTCTCAATAAGCGGATACACCTGGTATGATACAAAAGATCCAAAAAACAGAGCATGTGGAGTCTCAGCTATTCTAATCAAAACACGATTAAGACACTTTTTGATGACTGAACTGCGTGCAAATTATATCCAGGCAACAACCTTATGCCTGAAAGAATTTGGCAAAGATCTAGTGATCTCGTCAGTTTACTCCCCGCCAAGATTTGCATTGACAGAAAAAAAAAATACGCAATTTTTTTTAAAACATTGGGTTCACGCTTTCTGGCAGCTGGCGAATACAATGCCAATCATCCATTCCAGGAATCACGATTAATTAACCCAAAGGTCCGCGTACTTTTTAATACAATTTCCAAAATGAATATGGACGTAATTTCAAGTGGAGAACCAACTTACTGGCCAACAGATCCGCAGAAAACACCAGACTTAATTGATTTTGGAGTCGCGAAGGCTATTGAACTGGTGTAGAACCGTTACTGGAACTCTCTTCCGATCACACACCCACAATTGTAACTATTTTAACCCTCAGGAAATTGTAAGCCCCACTAGTGATTTAGCACTAACTACCAAACACACAAATTGGTTAAAATACAAGAAATTTATTGGTACCCATTGCTCAGAGAGCTTGCGGCTAAGAACTCCAGAAGATATTGATCTCTCAATTAAAAACTTTGAATTAAATCTCAAACTTGCTGCTCAACTTGTCACAAAAAGCCCAAAACACAACAGGTTGCATTACCTGTGCAGATGTTTCTTAAGAACCTAGACTCCACACCTGGTACTGACTACTCGTTATGGCGTGCTGCAAAAAATCTTAAAAGACCTATCATGAGCAAACCCCCTTTTGCGAAAACCGAACGGAAGTTGGACAAGAAATGATTCTGAAAAAGGAGAATTATTCGTTGAGCACTTAAGAAATGTATTTACCCTAAACATGTCAAGAAACTTAGAAGACTTACCCTCTGTTATACACCAACACCGAGCAGAAACCCATCTACGGTTTGAGATGAGAGAGGAAGAAAAGGCTATTGATGAATTAAACCCCAAAAAAGCTCCAGGAATCGATAAGATCACAAATAAGATGCTTTTAGAACTACCCCGTAAAGCTTTAAGAATTATTGTGTTTACTTTTAATGCTATTCTACGCCTTGGATATTATCCCACAGTATGGAAGCTTCACTTGTAGCAATGATTCCCAAGCCTGTCAAAGATATCACCAAAGTAGAGTCATATAGACCTATTAGTCTTTTATCGAACCTATCCAAGCTGTTCGAAAAAAATTTGATGAGCAAATTTTCCCTAGCTGTTTATCAAAATAACTCTATCCCAGACCACCAGTTCGGCTTCAGAAAAAAACATAGCACCATTAAGCAAGTTGATAGAGTTGTTACTGTCATTAGAAAGGCCTTTGAGGGAAAAAAGTGCTGTTCTGCTCTTTTTATCGATGTCTTTCAAGCATTTGATAAAGTTTGGCGTGATGGTTTAATTTTTAAAATAAAAAACATGCTACCATCAAATACTCACAAGCTCCTAGAAAGTTATATAAGAGGCCAAATGTTTACTGTTAAGGAAAACACCTTTGTAAGTGACCCACAAGATATAAAAGCCGGAGTCCCTCAAGGGAGTATTTTGGGACCTCTTTTGTATATTCTTTACACATCTGACTTGCCATTAAACTTTAACACCCACATCTCCACATTTGCTGATGACACAGCAATTATAAGTGTACACGAAAATCCACACATATTATCTCGAACACTACAAAACCACATTTCTCAATTAGAAGTTTGGCTAGAAAAATGGAAAATTAAAGTAAATGAACAGAAATGTCTCCACATCACTTTCACCCTTAGAAGAGAATCGTGCCCTCCGGTACGGATTAACAACCATAATATACCTCAACACAATAGTGTTAAATATCTCGGAATTCACCTCGACCGTCGGCCAACATGGAAAACCCATATATATGCTAAACTTACCCAAATAAAGTTAAAAACTGTACAACTCACGTGGATAATAGGTAGAAATTTAAAACTTAGCTTAGATTGGAAACTACTAATATATAACTCAGTGATTAAACCAATATGGTGCTATGGCATTTTGCTTTGGGTTACTGCCTCTGCGTCTAATGTGGAAAAATTACAAAGAAGACAAAATAAACTCTTAAGAATAATAACAAATGCACTCTGGTATATCAGAAACTCTAATATTCACAAAGACTTAAATGTCCCTCTTGTAAAGAATGAAATTCTAAGATATAGTGAAATCTATTTTAAGAAACTGGAAACCCACCCTAACATACCAGCTCGAAATCTATTGAATAACCATGGCCACCTGCGCCTAAGAAGGTTGGACACATCAGACTTGATACGCTTGGCTAGACTAAATCATAAGTCATAGTTTTCAGATTTGAATAATTAGTTCACATTGAAATTAGTAAAGATTCAATAAAATCGAAAAAAAACCTTACAGATATTTTTCACTTCATGTTTCAAAAAACAAATGACTGTCATGACTATCTGCCAATTTTGTTTCATTTCACTCGTTCCGTTTGTTTTAACGCCAGCTTAAAAAGTTAACAAAGTTTAAATTTCCTAAAAAAGCTTAATAAAATTTTGCTTTTTTAATTAATATCTTTTTTTTATTAAAACAATAAACATTTAATATAAAGAAATGTATTTATATGCGTTTATGCTTTTGGAAGAAGAGCAAAACAGAGGCAAGTTTTTTATTTTTAGTGTTGCAAACATGTATTTTTTTAATGCAATTTGAGGGTTTTGTATTTTTATAATAAAAATTATGTTAAAAAAAAATAAAAACTGTTACAAAATAATGCTTACGATAAAAACTGTATACTTACTCCTTCCTCTATGACGACACCTAAATAATTATGTTCACACTCATAATATTATATGGTAAAAAAACACTTTCAAGTGGTTAGAACCTGATCAATTGGCATTTTATTTAATTTCGAACTCCTCTTAAAAAGGAGTAATTAAAGGTCGAGGTAGTCAACATTCTACTATTAGAAAAAATATTTGTGGTTTACTGTTTTTAAATATTGTATTTAGTGTGGCGAAATAAAATCTAAACTAAATTAAGGTTTCCAAATATTTTGGAAATATTCATCAAAGAAGTTTCAAACCCTTTTGTTAATTTATATTTAGTTTAGAATTTATTTATTTACCTGGCACCTGAAATTGTATATTTTCTTTTTAAATAATATAATTCGTGATTCCAATTGTATTACTGAGACTCCAATACCACATAGTCTAAAACTGGAATCCCAAAAATTTCGGAATGAGTTTATTTTCATATCAAACCATATGTATTTAAAATTAAAAATATTTAATTAACAAATTAAAGTATTGTTATATGTATTACATACTAATATACTTTCACGTTTTATTTTTGAGTGTACTGGATTTTTTTTTGATAAAATATGCCAGTAGTTTTTAATACTTCAACTTCTCATTCAACAAATCTATCATTCCTTATATCTACACGACGCGTACTGCAATCGTTAGCCCGTTGGACTGTTACACTGAACGTTCAATCCCCAGCAGCCGCAACATCAATTTAGAAAACTAATATGTATGAGTTTTCTATACCTCTCGATGGCTTAATATAGAAAAGGCGTATCTACATTTTTGATACTTAACAAGACAAGGAAAAAACTAATTAAAATAAAAAAACTGCTTTAATGCAATTTTTATTCAAAACAAATTTATTATTTCTACTTCCAAATCTTTTGAGGAGATGTGTTTAAGAGAGTAAGCCAACGCCATGGCACTTAACCTCACCGAAGTAAAATAACATAACAGGTCTATGAACTAAAAAGCTTCAACAATTTCGCCAACTGTCAATCATCTCTCCTCCTGAATGTTGCCTCCCTTAAAACAAATTGCCGAAAAATGACAATTGAAATTAAAAAAAATCCAAAAGCACACAATTTAAATTCAAAAAAATCGATACACCGTGGATTTTGAAAAACCAAAACAGTACAGATATCACAGGAATGTTGAATATCCATGTCCAAATTTTCAGATATATCCATAGAATACCCCTTTTTTTTTATATCATTTAATATTTTTTAATGTAATTTAATTTCATTTAATTTTTTTTTTAATTTCAAATGGTGTTCTTTTTTATTTGAAATAATATTTTGTAAATTTAAAATGTGTCTTTTTTACAATTGCTATTTTTTTAAATAAAACCCCTTTTTTCGCCATATTCGAGACTGAACGGTCGTGAATTTTTAATACGCTTTAAATAATTGGATTTTTTTTACACAAAAACATAAAAAGAAATAAAATGGATCGCAGTTGTAGAAAATGTTACACTGTCATGAATCGGATCGGATGTGTGGAGGCTTTTGCGGCAAGATGTTTCATATGAAGTGTGCTGGATTTACTAAGCATAAAATGGATGCAATTTAAGTTCAAGAATTTAAGACTTATTTGTGATGGCTGTATAAATTAGAGGAGGCAAAAACAGAAATAGTTAATGAGGTACAAAAAAATCAGATGAGTGCAGAATCGTAATCATATGCAAGTAAATTGAAAAAAACTAACAACACAATGTCCGTTATTTTAAAACCTAAGAGTATACTATCTGTAAAACAACAGAAAAACAAGTAAAGGAAATTATTAAACCATATTCTCTTAACTTGCAAGTCAGAGGAATTACAAAAAGAAATGATGGTGGGGTTGCCATTAGATGTCAAAATGATAATGATCGAAATGTATTATCAGAAGAAATTAGGGCGAAAATGGGGAGAGATTATGATATTCAAGTGCCAAAAATGCGTATGCCAAAAATTTTAATATGCGGAAAAAATGTAATTATCGATTGTATAAAAAAACAAAACGATATTGATTGTAAGCTTTTAAATGTGTTAAGGTGTATAAGTCATATAAAAATCCAAGAGTCTACAATGCTTTAATATAAACTGATGGAAAAGTGTTTGAACTTATAATAAAAAAACAGAAAATTAATATTGAATGGGATAGAAGCCCAGTATATGAAAGTTGTCATGCTATTAAATGTTTTAAATGTTGGGGATTCAATCATACCTCCAAAAAATGTAATAGCGTAAACCAAATCTGTGCGAAATGTAGCGAAAGCGGACACTTTTACAAGGATTGTAAAAGTAATAATGAAAAATGTTTAAATTGTATTAAAGCGAAGGAAAGGCTAAATTAAAATGATATTAATACAAATCATGGTTGCAGGAGCGATAAGTGCCGTGTTTTGCAGAGGGAATAACAAATAAGATGCTGGAAGAATTACATATTAGAAACCAAGTTACATTAATGACCTTTTTTGAACATAGGAGGTCCTACTACTAATTTTAATAAATTGGAGATTTTATGTTTGTATCTGAAACACATTTAACGGATGATATTGATGATGGTGAAATAATGTTAAAAAACTACAAAATTAAAAATATAATTTAGTTGGTCAGTATAGATCGCCTGATAGAAGAATGATTGATGGGAGAATTATATCCATAAAACAAGAAATAATTAATTATAGTTATTGTAAACAAGTAGTAACTGAACCTACAAGAATTACGAATACATCATCTTATAGATTATGCTGTATCAAATATTAGGGGTATTACTGTCAAAACAAATTTGAAAATGAAAATTAGTGACCATGAGTCCTTAGAAATAAAAATTCCTACGAAAAAGCAAATTGTATTTCCTGAAAGAAAGAAGATAAAAATATTACATTATAACAATTTAAATTTTCACAATAACCTGCTCGTTGGAGAAATTAATAACGTATTACCAATTTGTCCTGGAAATTATCCAACATATTGATTAGAAGCATTAATATGGCACTTAGCCCAAAGATATTTACAAAAAAATGTAAGAGATATATCAGCAAACCAATAGTTTAATAATAATTTAAAGTCTAAGAAGATAATTTTCATTGGAATACTTACAAATGGTTCAGAAATAAATATAAAACAGAAATTAAAATTGCAAAAAACAATAATATAATTAATAAAATAAATGTATGTATCAAAAAACGTTGTGGAAAACAATTAAAGCACTAGTTCTTAAAAAAGATAATTCTAAAACACAAGATAAGTATTAAATCAAATGCTGCAGGCTTCGATGAAGTACATCCAACATTTATTAAAATGATTTTCCCGTTTAATTACCTCATATCACCATTTTGTTGAATTCAAAAAAGGTTCCAATTCCAAAATCGGCATATAAGTTTCGTCCTATTGCTATTCTACGTTTTTTGTCCAAGGTCTTAGAGCGTCTAATGCACAATCAAATTATTGAATTTGTACAACAACACAATCTGCTTACGCCACGTCAGTCGGGATTTCGACCTCAATATAGTTGTGTCCGCCTTGATTTATGTCTCGAAATACTTAAGATCACAACTTGATGATGATAAAGTTTCTTTTTTAATTCTTCTGGGTCATTCCAAGGCATTTGATTGAGTTAATGCTGATACATTTTTATTTTTTTAATCTACAGCCACAACACTAATGTATTCGTACTTAACCGGAAGATCACAATTTGTGTGTAATGGTAATGTTATATCATATAGTGCTGAGTTAACGAAAGGTGTTCCGGATATTGTTCTTGGTCAATCAAAAAAATATTTATGATAATTTTAAAAATCTTGGTGTTACATTCAACAAACACTTGCTCTGGAATGATGATGTCAGCATTATAACTGTAAAAAATTATGGAATGCTAAGAAATTTATGGTGTCCACAGTGGTTTATACCTATTGAGGTCAGAATGCTCATTGCCAAAGCGTATATTATAAATACATTGCAATATGGTTGTGAATTGTTTTCTGGTTGCGATGCATCTAGTTTAAGTAAACTAAAAGTACTAATAATATTGCTCGATATGTCTTTGGAATAAGCCGCTTTAGTAGAATATCTTACTATCTTTAATTACTATCGCTAATTAACGTCCATAAGATAATAAGGTTGTTCACGGTAGGTTGGTTATCAGCTTATTTGGTTATAAAATTAAAAATAACCTCTGGGCACCGTGATGGTTGGTTATCTACTTATGTTTTGGTTATCTACTTATGTTTTTCAATCAGCTGTTGGTTATCTATTTATGTTTTTTAATAAGTTGTGCTTACATCAGTGGTCGGCAGAAAGAGAGAATATGAATGTATTGGTGTTTTAAACCGTAAGAAATTATTTTATCTTTCTAGATAAATGAATGAATGAATTAATAAATGAATTAATCGTAAAGAAAATATCTGTATTCATGGAATTAAAATAATTAAAATAGTTCATGTTTTTGTTTTCGCTATTATAAAAAATAAAAATAGTACATTATAATAATAATTTTTTGATTACATACAAGGCACTCTGCCTCATTTAATATATTTAAAGAAAATAAAAATAATTCCTCCCACAACGTTTCACATTTTTAATTTAAATTGTAAGCGAAAAACAAAATAAATACCTCGAATTAAAAAAATACCGATAATAAAAAAAAACAAATTTTTAGAGTGTAATTTATTTCTTCAAACAAAGTTTATTTTCCTTTAAGTTCAAAAATATGCAGTCATACTTGGGACTGAATAGGCCAATCAAATGACGATTCAATTTTTTGGCATTACCATTGTTTTTTGTCCCAGAGAAGATGTTTCATTACCAATGCTAATTATTTAAAATTTCATTACAATTATTAATGCCTTACTAAATTTCCGTCTCATTAATTCAATAAGATAACTTAGACCAACTGCCCTAAAAATAAATACACGAGTACGAAACTTTTTTGTTTGAATTTTTGCTAGAACAGTTTTTCGAGGTACCCGCATATTATACTAAAAGTTGGACTCTGGGAACAAGTCGGAAAGCTATGCTGCTATATTTTCGAAAAATCGCGAACTTAACGTATAAGATGCTTTATGCAAATAAAGGGTGGTTAAATTGTAAGGGCCGAAGTTGAATGTGAACCACACCTAAACGTCGTTTTTTCTGCATTTCATTTGAAATTTCTCAATTTCAGACTAACTCAATTTGAACCATGGAAAGATACACAATCGAGCAACGCGTTAAAGTTATTCAGGCTTATTATAAAAATGGGGGTTCAAATCAAAATGCATTTCGTGCACTTCGTGATTTTTTTTGGTCAGCATAATCGACCAAATGTGTCCACAATCAGGAGAATTGTGGGCAAATTTCAGCAAACCAGGTCTGTGAAACACCTGTGCATGCTCGCCCAGTTCGTTCTGCGGAAAACATTGCTGTTGTTCGCGATAGTGTGTCATGAGGTCGGCCAAGCATTTACCGTGAATGGTGTTCGCTATCACGGGATGATAACGAACTTATTGTGGCTTATTGAGGATATGACCCTGGACGATATGTGGTTTCAACAAGACGGTGCCACTTCCCACACAGCTAACAAAACAATGGCTCTTTTGCGGGACAAATTCAATGGCCGTGTTATCTCACGTGGTGGCGATGTCAATTAGCCGCCAAGATCACGTGATTTGACACTGTTGGACTTCTATCTTTGGGGTTATTTGAAAGAAAATGTGTACGTCGACAAGCCAGCAACAATTCAAGAGCTAAAGGATGAGATAATTCGACACATTAACGGCATAGAACCTCAATTATGCCTCAGCGTCATCGAAAATTTGGGCCATCGGATGGAGGTGTACTGCCGAGGTCGCGGCGGCCATTTGGCCGATATTTTGTTCTATACGTAATTGAACCATACCATATTTATTTGAAAGAAAAGGTGTACGTCGACAAGCCAGCAACAATTCAAGAGCTAAAGGATGAGATAATTCGGCACATTAACGGCATAGAACCTCAATTATGCCTCAGCGTCATCGAAAATTTGGACCATCGGATGGAGGTGTGCTGCCGAGGTCGCGGCGGCCATTTGGCCGATATTTTGTTCTATACATAATTGAACCATACCATATTATCACAATAAAAAGAAATGACAATAATTTCCTAAATAATTTGTTTTATTCAAAATTAACATCGCCCCTTAAAATTTAATCACCCTTTACATTGTTTTTATTGAAATACTTTCCTTCTAATTGCTTCTTTACTAAGCTCGATTGTGTTTTCAGCGATTGAATTCGTTAAAATCGCAATAACCTACATAAAACGCGAAACAGTAGTTTTAATATCAGGTTTTGTGCAAACAATTTGTAATGTAAACATGGCCACAGGTCTTGTGCTTGCATTTAAATAAAAAGAATTCATATTTTTTGCATTTTAAAAACTAAATAAAAAACCGCCAAACTTTAAAGGCATTTTACGGAAAATCTGTACCTTAGATCAAAAAAAAAGCACACCATTGTAATCAGCTCGGCCGAAATATTAGAATTGACATTAGTTTTAAGTAATGCCAATTACATTTCAATGCCAATGAAAAATTCAAAAATATGAAAATTTATGGAATTTACAACCTCACTTCTGTTGGAGAATAAAACTGTGCTTTCGTTTTGTACGACGGTCGCTTACAAACTTGCATACAGCATTTAAAATAATCAAATGTAAAAGAGTATCGCAATTTAAAGTTAAATACAGGCAGCCGTATTTATAACCAAAAGTTATCCACAGTGACTACATCGCAGACAACGATCTGCTTACAGACCTTTAAAAATATAATTCCTTAAATCAATTTTCAAATCTGATTTAAATTTTGACGAATTATTTCGCAAATTAATTTTTCTGATTGAATTATTTACTACCATAATTCAATCTTTTTCGTATTAGAAGAATCAAGTTGATTTAAATAATTCTTTTTATAAATTAAACAAAATAATTCAATTTGAATAATTCAATTTTTAATCAAAGAATCAAATCAGTTTTGATTTGATTCGCGAATCAAAAAAATAATTATTTTGATTCTCGAATATGATTTGATTCGCGAATTAAAATATTTTTTTTTAAATCACGATTAATTTAATTTTAAACCCGAATGGTTTCATAGTATTTTTATAAAATAGCCTCAGGATGTCTTTTGGACCTGGCCTATTTTATTTATCTATACTGAATACTCTACCAGAGCCAACATTTTGTCCGTCTTGCCCTATCTCGCTTAGTTTTCGAGATACCGACCATTTTAAAAAATGGGCATTTTGTAAAATGGCGAATATCTCAGAAACTAAGCGCAAAGCGGACAAAATTTTTGAAAAGCTCAACATCCTTCGACCTAGTTTTGGTAGGTCGCCGAAGGGTTTCCTGGAATTTTGATAAAACAGCCACAGGGTGACTATTTTTTTTCAATTTATATGATAATATAAATTAACACACTCCGATAATACAAATTTCGTTTTCCGTTCCATTTCGTTCGTATAAAAATGGGTCACCCTGTGGCTGTTTTATAAAAAAAAAAAGATACCTCGGGATGTCTTCCGGACCTGCACCCCGTTTATGTATCTGATGCGAGAAGTTTTCGCATCGAGAATTTTATAGTCAACCTACTTTATACAAAGTAACTTAATAGATAAAAATAATTGATTTAAATAAAATGATTTAGATTTTTTTCGAGTCAACCGGTTTTTTCGTTTTTTTTTTTAATTTGAATAATAAGCTTATATAATTTGTTTATTGTTTTAATTACAAACAAAAAAATAGAAATTTAATATATAAAGTAATAAAAATAAAAAAATACATTCTTTGAAAAAAATATTTTATAATATTTTTTTATTGTATTTCATTTTAACATTTTATTTATTGGTTTTAATATTTTTTAATATAATATCTTAAAAATTAATTCTATAAAACTATATTCATATCAAATGAATAGAGGTCATAGAGTTTGTAAATTGGTAAAATTAGGTACGTTAGTAATTTGAACGTTTCAACCGTTTTTCATTAAATAATTTTTTTTTAATATTACATTTTAAATATGTAAAAAGAAAATCTATTTTTCACTTCTAAAATAATATTTTAGAAATGATATTCAATTTAAATGTTTCGTTTTAAGACGATTTTTTTATTTGCTTTTGTTAAAGCTAGAAGTGGAAAATACTCTTTCACTATAGTAGATGTTGGACAAATAGTCAAAAGACAATGATATAAATTTTCCAACTTTTCAGTTCTTTTGTCGCATTTATCAAGATAAATGAAATTATCATATAATGATGAATTATTTTGTACAGTCTCTTTTTTAGGATTTTGAATACTGCTTATTGTGTTATTTAGATCAGAAATTAAACTATTTGAATTTGAAATATCCAAAGTTAGGTCTTCATCACAATCTATCAGACTTACATCTTAATCTTCATAACCAAAAAAAAAAAAAAACGATTATAAGTGTGAAAAAAAAAATAAAAGAGACCAAGTAACCCAGTTGGTGATGTTATTAAAAAAAACCGGTCAACCGAACAAAAAAGACCTGTTTTCGGTTTTCTTCGAATTTACAAAATATTCGAAACCGATCGGTTTTTAAAAAAAAAAGAAACCGGTTGACCGGTTTTCGGTTTTTGAATACTCTAGTTCTAACTTTTAAAGCTGTGGCACATTAGATTTTGTAAAATTTCTTATTAGATAGAGAAATAACAGAGCCTAATTATTTTCTTTAAATTAATATACTTGTATATTTAATTGCCTGTGACTCACCCTATAGAAAGCAGAACAAGGTTGCGTTTCACATGTTTTTTGCGAAAACTTTATCGATGCGAGAAATACAGAAACGAGGTGTTGGCCTATTTTTATTATCGCAGTATATTAATACTAGTGCAAAACGGACAAAAATTTTGCAAAGCTCGACAAAGGTCACCTTTCGGTAGAAAAGATTCGGTAGGTTCCCGAAGATTTTCATGGAATTTTTATAAATTAACAAACTCAAATGAAATTGATTAATCAACTATGATTTTAAATCTGAATTGATTTACAAAATCAACTCGCTGATTTACAAATAGAATTATTTTTTTCGCGAATTAATTCAAAAAAGATTTATCTTTTTCAATGTCTGTCTGCTTACTAGCATACCGATTAGGCTAAGCAGAGGGTTAGCATATAGGTCCATTTCATGATTATAACGTCACTTTTATTTTTAATATAACTCTTTCAATATATATTGATTCCCTTAGGTCTCTTCGGATGAATTACTCTTCTTTGAATATGCTCTTGATTGATAAATGTTTTATATTTGTAGTTGTTGTATTTTTTATTTTTTTTTTAATTTACCGATTCGTGTTTCATAATTATAACGCCATTAATACTTTTTCTTAAATAAAACGCAATTGTAGTAAAATTAATATGGAATTCTTCCACCTTTATTTTTAATTAAAGTAAAAACTCTATTGTGCATACTTTCCACTAAATTTTTTATTTCAATTTGGCTTATTCAAACCCTGTTTGACAAAATACTCCATACCTTTTCCATTGGGTTAAGATCTGGGGAACACGCAGGCCATTTCAAAACAGAAATATTTTTGGAAGAAAACAAATTTTTAGTTGCCGCACTATATGGATAGCCATGTTATCCTGTTGAAAAATGAAGCTTTTGTTTGGATTTTTTCTAAATATGAAACTAAACTCATTTCCAACGTTTTCATGTAGTCAGCACTATTCATTCTACATGAAACAAATTGAATTTCTAATGTACCATCGGCACAAAAAGCTCCCCACACCATGAATGGTGCTCCTCCAAAATTTCACTTTGTGAAAGTTAGGGGTTCCTTTTTTATGTCTCTCCAGTAGCCTCGGTTACAGTCTGTGCCATCTTAATTCCATTTTTTTCGTCGGAGAATATGACCTGTTGTGAAATTTTTGATGTTTGTACCCATTTTAAGTTTCATTTCTATTCTATTTTTTATAATTATACGACTTACCTGTTTCCAATCCGTACCCATGTTGTCAAGTGCAAACTGCATTCTAGCAGCGATGTGACGTGGTAGTAACATCTGAACTATGGCCATTTTAGAACGAACTATGTTTTTATTTCCATTTGAAGCCCTCCATACAGTTGTTTTTGACGCAATGACTCCAGATTGGGCTGGAATTTTCGCAATACTAGATGAGGAGTTGCTTGCCAGTCGGGTAATACGAGCTATTTCGCACTGCGACAGAATTTTTTTCGCCCTGCACGTTTTGATTTTCCATAATTTGTGAGATTCTTTAAAAAATTTTGAACTACCTTTAGACTGCTACCCAATCTTTGAGCAATTTCTCGAAAACTCACATTTTCGGCTTTGAAAGCAAAAATTTTACCTTTTTCAAGGTCGTACAGTATTTTTCCACGAGGCATATGATGACAGATAAAGAAATATTTTTAAATCGATCTTATTTCACCGAAGTCTTATCACTTATTGATCTCATTTTCCTATTTTGTGCAAAGTGACGTTATTATTATGAAACACGAACAATCGGTAAATTACAAAAAAAAAAAAAAAATAATAATACAACAACTACAAATATAAAACAGTTATCAATCAAAAGCATATTTAAAGAAGAATTCATCCGAAGAGACCTAAGGGAATCGATATATATTGAAAGAGTTATATTAAAAAGAAAAGTCACGTTATCATTATGAAATGGATCTTAGTTTATTTATAACGATTTTTTATCCGTCAATTAATGTTTGTAAATCAACTCTGAAAATTGTGAAGGCATGGAATTTTTTCATTATTGCCAACCTTTTATCTGAAATGTCAACATCTAATAAAGATGTTGAAATTTTTATTTAAGTTTTTCCGCCAATCTGTAAAATGCTTCGTGATGAAAGTATGGAAAAACAAGAAAAAAATTGTTAAAAGATCTGCAATGATCAAGAGTTTCTTAGTTTTTAAATAAAAAATCTTTTTTTCGCACTGAAATTTTTTTTTTGTATATTTTTCACGTTTATTTACAAAATCACAAAATAGATGTTTTTAACATTTGGTAAGTGTTTGGTAGTTCATTAACATGAATTTAGCAGAGGGGATAACAAGTGAATTATAAATAACACGCATGTTAAATCCATGCTAATTTTTTGTTATAAATACGGCTGAGGGTTTGTTCCTTATCTCTTGCACAATACTGGAGTTATAACAAGTATATAAGATGTGCAGGGCGGCGGCTTTAATGCATTAATGCACGAAAATATGCACTTAAAATATGCATTAAAAATGTAAAATATATTTATTCAGTTTCATCATATAAAGCCCATAAGGCCAAAAGAAATTATATTACACATTTATAATAATAAAAGCTAATTTATGTAATTCAAAAATAACTTAATAATTCAGATTAATAAAGTGCATTTCCAATACAAATCTTTTTGGCAAATACAAATCTTGTTATAAGAGAATATGCACTAGAAATCAAAAAATATGCGCTAAAAATCAAATAAAAAAATTGTATTTAATATTTGCAAATTTTTATAAAATATATTTATTACACAAGAGCGTTTGATTAAAAATGAAATCCAAGATAATTGTCTAAGTGCATAGAAGCATAATGCTCCTCTTTTTAGTATGTGCTATATCAAGATTTACGAACACTTCCTTTAGTTTATTGTTAATTAAAACATAATATTTATTAAAAGAAAATATGCAATAAAATACAAAAATATGCAAAGGGTTAATTTTCTTAAATAAAATAAGAATATTATTTTAAGACCTAGGAAAATAATATTGCTTAATAAAGTTCCATCAATATCCCTTCAGAAATATCTGTTATATTAATGTTGAGAAAATTGAAAATATCCTAAAATTTTACCTTTGACCTTAAACAAACAGTGGCGATTTAGTATGTCTACATTTTGCAATAATTTAAAGGATTGATGTATTTTATATTGTTTTGAAATATTTCTGCCAAAAACCTATGGAATTTGTAAAATTAAATGGATATTTTGTCTAAAAGCGAAATAAGTGAAAAATCGCCGTTTTCTCGAAATCCGCTGAAATAAAAACGCTGCCCTCGCCAAACGAAAAAAAAGAATACCTAAAATTTTTGGCATTTTTTATCCCTTATATGTGCTTAATAAAACCTTAAATTCCAATCGTTGATTTTTTTAAATTTCTTTAAAAAGATTTTTTTAAAATTAAAATTTTGATCTATATGGAATTAATTTAAAACAAGTTAGTTTGTTGAATCTTTTAAATGTCTCGGTGTTGTAATTGATCAATACCTTAATTTTGGTGAGCAAATAGATGTGATTTCTTTAAGGGTAACTTTGGGTCTTAGGAGAATGTACCACAGTGGTTTGCATTTGCCTTTTAGAGTTAAATATATAATTGCTCACACTCTACTAATGTCTCATGTAAATTATTGCCTTGAAGTTGATTCTGTTACACTGGGCTATAATATAAATAAACTTGAAAACATTGTTATACGGTATTAGATACCGTGACCATGTATCTGGTACTATAAAAGACTTTGTGGGTTGTTCCTTCGCACAATATTTGCAATTTCGTAATATTATATTTTTTATAAGGCCATCAGATCTGGCGTACCTAATTATTTACGTTCTAAGTTTTTCTTCTTTAGAGCTAAGAGAAACCCACATATTGTTGAACCACTTATATTGTGTTCTATTTTCGAACGATCCACTCTAGGGAGTGGAATTTTTTACCCGTTCATTTACCAAGTTTTACATTATCATACAATGAAGTTAGGAGCAGATTATTATCTCATTTTCAGGATTCTCTGTAATGATATTAAAACTTCCTTAAAGTAATATGATTTCATTGATGTTGTATAGTTATTATGTTGAGATATAACACCAGCGTATAATTACTTATGCTTAATACGTTGTGTGTTACGCTTAAACATAATGATTGTACGAGCCGCCCTGTTATTATTATTATTAGTTATTATATGATTTATCTATAAATAGAACTAATAAAGCATTCTTAATTTTGATCTTGAATATAAAACATGGTGTCAGAAGTGGCAATTTCTAATCTTTACAAAAGAAAAAGAAAAGTTATAGCCTGTTCCTCTATTTCGAAAGAACACGTTCGTTCGCTTTCTAGTCGAAAGAAAACTGATTTGGGTTTCTCTAACTCTATTTCTATGCGAACGATGACTCGAATGAAAACGTAACTGTTTTCATACAAAATTTGGTTTCTCTATTTCGAACAGCTAGAACGCAAATGTCAAAATCAGTCACTTGCTATTTTTTGTCGAGTAAATATATATTTGATATTTTTAAAAGCAAAATGAAGTAAAAAAGCAATGGATAACAAAAAGTAAGTACAAAATAATACAAATATTTATAGTTTATTAAAATTTTAAATTTTAGTTAAAAAAAAATCAACAATGGACTATATGGAAGAAAGGCTTGATTTTGCCAGACGGACTCTGGTGTTCGGAGCAAACAAATTTTCCGCAGAGGAGAACCAGAAAACTAAACTCCGTTTCACCCTCTATTACGCTGTTGCTGAGTGGAAAAGGTATGTGTGTGTTGCTTGTGGCTTACGTTTGCCCAAGAAACTCATATTTACATTTTTTTATTTTACATCTTTTATTTTACAAGGACTTTAGCAGTGACCGCACCGAACAGACAACAGGCAACAGAAAAGCTCTTCAAACAACAATTTCACCCACAACCAATCGGTAACAAAAATTTTCACAAATAAACAGACTTTCCAAATAAAAATTGATTTGTTTATTGTTATTTTTTTATTTCATTTGTCATATACAGCTGATCACTGTTAACCAGGGTTGTTTTTGTCTTTAAGCAGTTTAGTAGTATTTTTGCTACTTTTAAAGAAAATTTTAACAAATGCTCAAAATATATGATCTGGCATCTCTGCGATTTGTAAATGCGTAAGAAACAACAAAAATTGACACACGTAAGTCAAGTCGATCGAAGCCTTTCGAAATAGAGAAACCCAAATTGACTCGAATTCGAGTGACTTGCTATCGTTCGACTAGTTTTTCGTTCGAGATCGAGGGACAGGCTATTAGTAATAAAAAATATAAGTAAAATAGAAAAAAAAAACTAAGGTGCAAAATGTCACTAGAAGAGGGGAAGCCAAGTACTGGTCAATTTTTTGCCACTACATTACTGCCTATGAATTTAAAGGCACCAAACTTGGCCAAAGAGTGGAAAATGTGGCACACTCAATTTAAAATTTTTCTGAGAGCATCTGATTTGGAATCGCAACCGGATAAAAGGAAAGTAGCTTTGATGTTGCACCATCTGGGCAGCAAATCATTAGAAATATTTAATTCTTTTGATTTCGATATTGATACTGTCAAATATAGCGATTTGGTTAACAAAATGGAGGCGTTTTTTATTCCTCAAATAAATATTGTGATGGAAAGACACAAATTTTTAACAAATAAACAACAAGAAGAGCAAACAATTGATGAATTTGTAACTGTTCTAAAAAACCTTAGTCTGAACTGTGAGTTTAAGGATTTACGGGATGCATTAATTCGTGACATTTTTATATGTGGTTTGGCGCCTAAATTGGCTAATATACGAGAAAGACTTTTAACGGAAGGCGATATTTCTCTGGAAAGGGCAGTTTCTATTGCGAAGAACATGGTAATGGCGAAACAAAATTCCGCTATATTACAGCAAAATGGTGATGCGGAAGGTGTTGTTAATGTAGTCACTAAGAAAAACGCAAAAATGCAGTATTTGCAATATAAAAATGAAAATCAAAACAGCAGAAGCAACAGTAACTACAGCGACAGGAGTAATTATAGTGGCAGAAACAACAATTACAACAGCAGCAGAAATACTAAGATTTGTATGAAATGTGGACGAGCCCATACAGTCAAATGTCCGGCAGAAGGGGCTAAATGCTATGAATGCGGAAAAATTAACCATTTTGCTAAGATGTGCTTGCAAAAGAAAAGATTCGTAAAGCAGATGGTTGCGGATGATGATGATGATGTGGATGATGAAGAGGACCTATTTGTGGGGGGCCGTTAACAAAGAAAATGAAAAACCTAGAGAATGGAAAGTTGAGGTAACAGTTAATAAACAGAAAATTGTTTGTCAAATAGACACAGGTGCACAGGTCAATATTATGTCGACAGAAACTGCAGATTTGTTAAAGATAAAGAATAATTTGAAACAATCTAAAATTAGAATTTGTACTTTTAGTGGGGAAAATGTAAATATACATTGTAAGAATATTATTGGCATTGAGACTGCTATAAATATGAATTTAATTAAGCAAGGTAATAGCATTTCTATGAATAAACTAATTGAAAAGTATTCGGATGTTTTAAATGGTCTTGGTCGTTTGAAAAATTAATGCAATTTTACGGTGAGAGATGATGTTGCGCCGGTTGTGGAACCGCCTCGCATGAGGGTTTGAAGAGGGAATTAGATAGAATGGTAAAGTTGAAGGTGATTGTTCCGGAATATGAACCAACAGAGTGGGTAAATTCCGTGTTTCTTGTCACTAAACCGAATGGTAGTTTAAGAATTTGTTTGGACCCTAGGAACTTGAATAAGGCTATTTTAAGGCCACACTATCCATTCCCTACTATTGAGAAATGTAAGGCGAAACTTAATGGGTCTAATTACTTTTCAACATTGGATGCTAATAGTGGATTTTGGATGGTACCATTGAGTGAAAGATCATCCAAACTTTGTACGTTAAATACACCATTTGGTCGTTTTCGGTACTTAAGGCTTCCTTTTGGCATTAATGCGGCTCCTGAAATTTTCCATGGGGAGATGGTTAAACTTTTTGGTAATATTCATGGGCTTATCATTTATATTGACGATTTTTTAATTTTTTCGTCCATTGTAGAGGAGCATATAAAAATTCTGGAAGCGGTCCTATGTAGGGCAAAGGATGTCGGTTTGAGGTTTAATAAGACCAAATGCAATTTTTTCAGAACTGAAGTAAAGTTCTTGGGCCATAAATTTGATAAATCAGGGGTAAGGGCTGATGAGGAAAAGATAAGAGCAATCGTTCAAATGCCGAAACCAGGAAATGTCAAGGATTTACAGCGGTTTTTGGGTATAGTGAATTATTTAGGTCCATTTATTGAAAATTTATCTTTAAAGAATAAAAATTTAAGGGAACTACTAAAATCTGAAGTTCAATGGCATTGGACCTCGGTACATGATGCCGAATTCGGTAATCTGAAAAGGGAGATTACAAGAGCACCGGTACTTACGTATTTTAACCCAAAGAGGGAAATCATCTTGTCCGTTGATGCTTCCAAATTTGCTCTGGGGGCAACAATTTTACATGATAGGCATCCTATTGCATATGCATCTGTTTCTTTGACAGAGACTCAGAAAAATTATGCACAAATTGAGAAGGAGCTATTGGCTATACTCTTTGGTTGTACTAGATTCCATCAATACATATATGGGTCTAAGGTAACGGTGGAGATCACACAGATCACAAACCCTTGGTTAGTCTTTTTGATAAACCTCTTCATAAAATTCCTCCTAGGCTTCAACGTTTTATGCTGCGGTTGCAGTGTTATGATATTTCCTTATTGTATAAGCCGGGGAGAGATTTGAAAATCGCCGATACTCTTTCGAGGGCACCATTAGAGCATACGACATTATCTGAGGTGGATAATTTTATCGCTTCTAATATCGCGGATATTGATGTGGTAAAGGAACATAGTTTGAAGGATTTAACGTTTTTGAAAATTATGGCTTATGTTAAGGAGGGCTGGCCTAGTAATCGAAAGGATGTGGAGGAAGATGTCGTACCTTATTTTAGGGTAAAGGATGAGATAAGTATATTGAAGGATGTTTTGTTAAAAAATCATCAGATAATGATCCCTAGGAGTCTGCGAAGGATGGTCTTAGATAGAATTCATGAAGGTCATATGGGAGTCGTAAGATGCCAAAACTTGGCACGGCAGTGTATTGGCCGAATATATACAATGACATTGATAATGTGGTATCGAATTGCGAAGTGTGTTTGAAATATCAGAACTCTAACTCGAGACCGGAATTGTTGCCACACGACGTTGTTGATATACCTTGGTATAAAGTTGGGTGCGATCTTTTCGAATTTCAGGGGAAAATGTATTTCCTGGTAGTGGATTATTATTCGAAATTTGTTGAACTGGAATTGCTTAATGGGGGTTATAGTAGTTTTCACGTGATATCGAGGTTGAAATCAATTTTTTCTAGACATGGGATTCCATTTATTTTTATATCCGATAATGAACCTCCCTTTAATTCTAGGGAATTCGACCTTTTTTGTAGAAACTGGGGAGTAAATCACAAAACTTCTAGTCCGTATTTGGCAAGATCAAATGGTGTAGCTGAACGAACAATTCAAACAATGAAGAAATTATTGAAAAAGTCGTTGGAAAGTAATTCTGATCCCTATTTAGCGTTATTGCACTATCGGACAACATCTAAGGGAAATCTACCGAGCCCTTCGCAGTTGTTGATGTCTCGCTTTTTGCGTACTCGAGTCCCTTCAGTGGTTGATAATCTTAGACCAAATTTAGTGAATAGCAAAGAATATAGGAATAAACTGAAATCAATTTTAAGGAAAAGTGCAGAATATTACAACGGAAAATCGAAGAGATTTAAGCCGGTGAGTGAGGGTGATAAAATTATGTTTAAGAAAACACCTACGAGCTGTTGGTTTCATGGTAAAGTAGTTGAGATTTGCAAGGAACCAAGATCATTTGTAGTGTTAGATAACAATGGATAAATTTTTAGAGGAAGTTTAGAGCATATTAGAAAATCGCCAAAAACCAATTCAAATACTCTTGATAACTGTAAAAATCAAGAAATTAATGAAAATGAGGAGAATAATGAAAGAGAAGAAGAGAGAGTAGAAGAGAGCGTAGAAAAGAGGGTAGAAGAGAATGTCAAAATCGATGATAATAATGAAAAATATGTAACGCGAAGAGGTAGGATTGTAAAACAACCGAAAAGACTTGATTTGTAATTTATTGAGTTTGTTAATAATATAAGATTTATTACAACATAGTTTTTGTTTAATGAAGTAGTGAATTATTTATGTATAATGACAAATGCTGTATTATAAATCAAAACTTTAATTTTATACTATATGTAAAGGGAGATGTTGTATAGTTATTATGTTGAGATAAAACACCAGCGTATAATTACTTACGCTTAATACGTTGTGTGTTACGCTTAAACATAATGATTGTACGAGCCACCCTGTTATTATTATTATTAGTTATTATATGATTTATCTATAAAAAGAACTAATAAAGCATTCTTAATTTTGATCTTGAATATAAAACAATTGATATGTACTTTAAGGGATTTACTTAGTATGTTATTTTTATATATTGTACTATAAATTTATCTTATTTTCTGATTGTATTATATTGGTATGCTCTCACTGATATGGACTTCTGCCTTTTTTAATTGATGTAGACATAGCTGAACCACTCCAAAAAAATAAAGTGTACAATTTTTAATATTTATTATAAAGCACTACTATCCCGTTCTAAGAATCATTTGTTGTTTTATATGTATATAAGAGTTTGTAATTATATTTTAGATCTTTTTGAAGTATACCAGCAATACGTTTTCTGGCCTTAAAGGCTTATTGTATTGCAAAATAATAAATAAATACTAGCAAAAATACTTCACCCTGAGTACATTTGAATTAAGGGTATATAAAAATGTAGTAAATAATTTCAATTAATTTTAAAAATTGTGAGAAGTGGTCTGTGACAGAGAATTGCAAAATCAATTTTTTTCTTGATTTAATCGTACACTAAAATTCTTATTCACATTTAACAAAACTGACTGTTAAATAAAATCAGCATCATGTTACCCTGGGTAACAATCTCTTCGAGATGCGTGGGCTTAAGTGCACTCTACGGTTATAATCCCCTGTGCTGAGATATGCGCTTAATACGTCTTCACAGGGGGTCATGAATACTGAAGGAGTGTGCAACTAAAGGTTACTCATTTTGTCAGGATAATGGGGCGGTAGTGGGAACGTACACTGTCTGACCCATTACACGGTGCTACACTAAAAACGAACTTGCGAAATGACCTAGTGTAGGTTGTAGGTCTAGCTGAGTGTATTATATAACCGGTTTTATAAGTTGCAATATACCCTCAAAATTTCGATATATGAGGAAAAGAGTATTTTTTTGGACTGGCGCACTTAAACTTTTCTAACTCAGTCATTTTTAAACCGATTTCGAAGCGGTCAACGGCATTAATTCGAAATGAACGCGCTCTTTCGAAATATATATACTTTCCGTATACTATTTATATAAATGTGTAGAGATTTTTTCAATAATATAAAAAAAAGTAATTTTTTTTTAACTTTTTCATTTTCTACGATGGGTTTTTTCGAATCTTCTTTTAAAAGAACAATAATCTTAAAGTCAATGTCCTTCTGAGTAAAACAAGCTTTTATTCGTGTGAATCGGTTGAAAATTGACAAAGTTATAGTACTATGCCTTACCTTGCAGTGCCGGGGGCCTGGGTGGCTAGTTAGTGCGAAAAGAAACAAGTCGTTAACAGTTCCTTTCAGTGTCAGGGCAAAGCGCTGTTGCCTGTTACTCGCCTAGTCCACGCATGCCGTTACTGTGTGGATGGTCCGTTTTTACGGCCTACTCGTGGGAACAAAATTGAGCATTTAAAATTAAAAATATAAACAAGAAGAGGACCTGACGGACAAGGTGATCGGCCAGGGTAGAGACCAGGGTCGTTCGGATGTCACGGTCAAGGAGTCGGACAGTACTTATGAGGGGGGATTGACCCTTTCAATCGTTCATAATAGCATCATTGAGCATGAACGGCAAGTGTTGACCGACTTTTATGTGGATGGTCTTCTGGCACTGTCGAGTGACTCCTGTGGTGAACCTGGGGCTGCTCAGGGGATGAAGAGACTGACTCTGCTCTCCGACGAGGAGCATGATATCGAAAGTATATCTGCTAACAGTCAGAACACAGGGCCTACCATTTCCACCGGTGAGGCCAGGGGACACTCGGGAGAAGACTGTCCACGACTTGTTCGGCAGGGCGCCGTGGAGATGCCAAGCGCCCCTCCACGTGGTATTAATAACAGAGGAATTCTCTGGTGGATTTGGAAAAGATGGCGAAGAGAGATCCTTCTACGTTCTCCGAGAGGGACAGGCACTTTCTGAGACGGCACCGACAAAGCGTCGCTAAATTCGAAAGAATCTACGGCCCTGTCAGTACCGTTCTGGGTTGGTATTCTCCCGGGAAGCAGCAGGTGGATGCAGCTGCCAACCCTGACATTAGTCAGAAGAGTAAAGGGCTGGTGGCTTTATCAACCTGCCGTATGGTAGGCAAGGCGCTCATGTCTTCGGAACGAGCTGCGGAGGGCAAAGGTGTGACACCAAAGGTAGAAGAGGGCAAAGTGGTCAAGGCAACGGATATGGGGAAGAAGGCTAGTAATCCTCCGTCCGTTTCCTCTATTGGATCCCGTAAGGAGACCAATATGGTAAAAGGCTCGGGTAGGAACAAGTCTTCCAAGCCAGGGGTGCCGGGGCCACCGAACTGAATGAAGAGGTCTGATGCACCACCGATTTATGGAAGCTTGTTGAAGGTAGGCTCATCGACGGATTGGCTGTACTTAGTTGCAGAGGATGATGTATCCTACAATGGTGCAGACTGCATTAAGGGAGTAAAAATTGTCAACTGTGGTAACAAGAATTCCTTGGAATTCATAAGAACCACGATTGGCAAGTGCAGCGACTTTAACCCGGAGGCAAAGCTTGAAGTCATGCAAGCCTACGAACTGCCACTCAGGTCCATAGTGAGATTATGGATTCCACCACCCGTACGCGCGGTGGAAACCATACTGGCAGTACTGGGCAAGCAGAGCGGTAGGCTTCTTACCAACTAATGGAGGGGGGGTTGTTAAGTTCGGTTTGCGTAGTGTCAGGTTCCGGTATCCGAAACATGACAAGACCAAAGAAGCTGTTAGTGGTGCAAATAAACCGGCACCATTGTGAAACAGCTTCAGCCGAACTAGCAACTTTCCTCACAAACACTAGCGCGGACGTAGTCCTTATGCAAGAGCTTGGATCAATAGGAATAAAGTTTGCGGGTTAGGGGTTACGGGATACACCCTGTTTGTGCCGTCCACAGAGGACAAGGTAACAACGTATATACTAGCGAGGAATGAATTGAATTTTCTTATATCTCATTCTTTCAGGTGCGGTGACTTAACCGTCGTTAATAGAGAAGCCAAAGGTAAGCGCACTCTCACACTGGCTTCAGTGTATATGCCGTACGAGGCAATAGATCCACCTGCCGCAGAGGTGGAAGAATTGGTGGCATATACAAGGAGGGGTGCCATCCTGGTTATGGGGAGCGCTGATATTAACAAAAGGTGAGTTAAAGTTTGATTTTATAACTACTAACAATCTTTATATCTGTAATATGGGTAACACTCCGACGTTCAGGAATAAGGATAGGCAGGCAGGGAGTGGAATTTTTTACCCGTTCATTTACCAAGTTTTACATTATCATACAATGAAGTTAGGAGCAGATTATTATCTCATTTTCAGGATTCTCTGTAATGATATTAAAACTTCCTTAAAGTAATATGATTTCATTGATGTTGTATAGTTATTATGTTGAGATATAACACCAGCGTATAATTACTTATGCTTAATACGTTGTGTGTTACGCTTAAACATAATGATTGTACGAGCCGCCCTGTTATTATTATTATTAGTTATTATATGATTTATCTATAAATAGAACTAATAAAGCATTCTTAATTTTGATCTTGAATATAAAACATGGTGTCAGAAGTGGCAATTTCTAATCTTTACAAAAGAAAAAGAAAAGTTATAGCCTGTTCCTCTATTTCGAAAGAACACGTTCGTTCGCTTTCTAGTCGAAAGAAAACTGATTTGGGTTTCTCTAACTCTATTTCTATGCGAACGATGACTCGAATGAAAACGTAACTGTTTTCATACAAAATTTGGTTTCTCTATTTCGAACAGCTAGAACGCAAATGTCAAAATCAGTCACTTGCTATTTTTTGTCGAGTAAATATATATTTGATATTTTTAAAAGCAAAATGAAGTAAAAAAGCAATGGATAACAAAAAGTAAGTACAAAATAATACAAATATTTATAGTTTATTAAAATTTTAAATTTTAGTTAAAAAAAAATCAACAATGGACTATATGGAAGAAAGGCTTGATTTTGCCAGACGGACTCTGGTGTTCGGAGCAAACAAATTTTCCGCAGAGGAGAACCAGAAAACTAAACTCCGTTTCACCCTCTATTACGCTGTTGCTGAGTGGAAAAGGTATGTGTGTGTTGCTTGTGGCTTACGTTTGCCCAAGAAACTCATATTTACATTTTTTTATTTTACATCTTTTATTTTACAAGGACTTTAGCAGTGACCGCACCGAACAGACAACAGGCAACAGAAAAGCTCTTCAAACAACAATTTCACCCACAACCAATCGGTAACAAAAATTTTCACAAATAAACAGACTTTCCAAATAAAAATTGATTTGTTTATTGTTATTTTTTTATTTCATTTGTCATATACAGCTGATCACTGTTAACCAGGGTTGTTTTTGTCTTTAAGCAGTTTAGTAGTATTTTTGCTACTTTTAAAGAAAATTTTAACAAATGCTCAAAATATATGATCTGGCATCTCTGCGATTTGTAAATGCGTAAGAAACAACAAAAATTGACACACGTAAGTCAAGTCGATCGAAGCCTTTCGAAATAGAGAAACCCAAATTGACTCGAATTCGAGTGACTTGCTATCGTTCGACTAGTTTTTCGTTCGAGATCGAGGGACAGGCTATTAGTAATAAAAAATATAAGTAAAATAGAAAAAAAAAACTAAGGTGCAAAATGTCACTAGAAGAGGGGAAGCCAAGTACTGGTCAATTTTTTGCCACTACATTACTGCCTATGAATTTAAAGGCACCAAACTTGGCCAAAGAGTGGAAAATGTGGCACACTCAATTTAAAATTTTTCTGAGAGCATCTGATTTGGAATCGCAACCGGATAAAAGGAAAGTAGCTTTGATGTTGCACCATCTGGGCAGCAAATCATTAGAAATATTTAATTCTTTTGATTTCGATATTGATACTGTCAAATATAGCGATTTGGTTAACAAAATGGAGGCGTTTTTTATTCCTCAAATAAATATTGTGATGGAAAGACACAAATTTTTAACAAATAAACAACAAGAAGAGCAAACAATTGATGAATTTGTAACTGTTCTAAAAAACCTTAGTCTGAACTGTGAGTTTAAGGATTTACGGGATGCATTAATTCGTGACATTTTTATATGTGGTTTGGCGCCTAAATTGGCTAATATACGAGACTTTTAACGGAAGGCGATATTTCTCTGGAAAGGGCAGTTTCTATTGCGAAGAACATGGTAATGGCGAAACAAAATTCCGCTATATTACAGCAAAATGGTGATGCGGAAGGTGTTGTTAATGTAGTCACTAAGAAAAACGCAAAAATGCAGTATTTGCAATATAAAAATGAAAATCAAAACAGCAGAAGCAACAGTAACTACAGCGACAGGAGTAATTATAGTGGCAGAAACAACAATTACAACAGCAGCAGAAATACTAAGATTTGTATGAAATGTGGACGAGCCCATACAGTCAAATGTCCGGCAGAAGGGGCTAAATGCTATGAATGCGGAAAAATTAACCATTTTGCTAAGATGTGCTTGCAAAAGAAAAGATTCGTAAAGCAGATGGTTGCGGATGATGATGATGATGTGGATGATGAAGAGGACCTATTTGTGGGGGGCCGTTAACAAAGAAAATGAAAAACCTAGAGAATGGAAAGTTGAGGTAACAGTTAATAAACAGAAAATTTTTTGTCAAATAGACACAGGTGCACAGGTCAATATTATGTCGACAGAAACTGCAGATTTGTTAAAGATAAAGAATAATTTGAAACAATCTAAAATTAGAATTTGTACTTTTAGTGGGGAAAATGTAAATATACATTGTAAGAATATTATTGGCATTGAGACTGCTATAAATATGAATTTAATTAAGCAAGGTAATAGCATTTCTATGAATAAACTAATTGAAAAGTATTCGGATGTTTTAAATGGTCTTGGTCGTTTGAAAAATTAATGCAATTTTACGGTGAGAGATGATGTTGCGCCGGTTGTGGAACCGCCTCGCATGAGGGTTTGAAGAGGGAATTAGATAGAATGGTAAAGTTGAAGGTGATTGTTCCGGAATATGAACCAACAGAGTGGGTAAATTCCGTGTTTCTTGTCACTAAACCGAATGGTAGTTTAAGAATTTGTTTGGACCCTAGGAACTTGAATAAGGCTATTTTAAGGCCACACTATCCATTCCCTACTATTGAGAAATGTAAGGCGAAACTTAATGGGTCTAATTACTTTTCAACATTGGATGCTAATAGTGGATTTTGGATGGTACCATTGAGTGAAAGATCATCCAAACTTTGTACGTTAAATACACCATTTGGTCGTTTTCGGTACTTAAGGCTTCCTTTTGGCATTAATGCGGCTCCTGAAATTTTCCATGGGGAGATGGTTAAACTTTTTGGTAATATTCATGGGCTTATCATTTATATTGACGATTTTTTAATTTTTTCGTCCATTGTAGAGGAGCATATAAAAATTCTGGAAGCGGTCCTATGTAGGGCAAAGGATGTCGGTTTGAGGTTTAATAAGACCAAATGCAATTTTTTCAGAACTGAAGTAAAGTTCTTGGGCCATAAATTTGATAAATCAGGGGTAAGGGCTGATGAGGAAAAGATAAGAGCAATCGTTCAAATGCCGAAACCAGGAAATGTCAAGGATTTACAGCGGTTTTTGGGTATAGTGAATTATTTAGGTCCATTTATTGAAAATTTATCTTTAAAGAATAAAAATTTAAGGGAACTACTAAAATCTGAAGTTCAATGGCATTGGACCTCGGTACATGATGCCGAATTCGGTAATCTGAAAAGGGAGATTACAAGAGCACCGGTACTTACGTATTTTAACCCAAAGAGGGAAATCATCTTGTCCGTTGATGCTTCCAAATTTGCTCTGGGGGCAACAATTTTACATGATAGGCATCCTATTGCATATGCATCTGTTTCTTTGACAGAGACTCAGAAAAATTATGCACAAATTGAGAAGGAGCTATTGGCTATACTCTTTGGTTGTACTAGATTCCATCAATACATATATGGGTCTAAGGTAACGGTGGAGATCACACAGATCACAAACCCTTGGTTAGTCTTTTTGATAAACCTCTTCATAAAATTCCTCCTAGGCTTCAACGTTTTATGCTGCGGTTGCAGTGTTATGATATTTCCTTATTGTATAAGCCGGGGAGAGATTTGAAAATCGCCGATACTCTTTCGAGGGCACCATTAGAGCATACGACATTATCTGAGGTGGATAATTTTATCGCTTCTAATATCGCGGATATTGATGTGGTAAAGGAACATAGTTTGAAGGATTTAACGTTTTTGAAAATTATGGCTTATGTTAAGGAGGGCTGGCCTAGTAATCGAAAGGATGTGGAGGAAGATGTCGTACCTTATTTTAGGGTAAAGGATGAGATAAGTATATTGAAGGATGTTTTGTTAAAAAATCATCAGATAATGATCCCTAGGAGTCTGCGAAGGATGGTCTTAGATAGAATTCATGAAGGTCATATGGGAGTCGTAAGATGCCAAAACTTGGCACGGCAGTGTATTGGCCGAATATATACAATGACATTGATAATGTGGTATCGAATTGCGAAGTGTGTTTGAAATATCAGAACTCTAACTCGAGACCGGAATTGTTGCCACACGACGTTGTTGATATACCTTGGTATAAAGTTGGGTGCGATCTTTTCGAATTTCAGGGGAAAATGTATTTCCTGGTAGTGGATTATTATTCGAAATTTGTTGAACTGGAATTGCTTAATGGGGGTTATAGTAGTTTTCACGTGATATCGAGGTTGAAATCAATTTTTTCTAGACATGGGATTCCATTTATTTTTATATCCGATAATGAACCTCCCTTTAATTCTAGGGAATTCGACCTTTTTTGTAGAAACTGGGGAGTAAATCACAAAACTTCTAGTCCGTATTTGGCAAGATCAAATGGTGTAGCTGAACGAACAATTCAAACAATGAAGAAATTATTGAAAAAGTCGTTGGAAAGTAATTCTGATCCCTATTTAGCGTTATTGCACTATCGGACAACATCTAAGGGAAATCTACCGAGCCCTTCGCAGTTGTTGATGTCTCGCTTTTTGCGTACTCGAGTCCCTTCAGTGGTTGATAATCTTAGACCAAATTTAGTGAATAGCAAAGAATATAGGAATAAACTGAAATCAATTTTAAGGAAAAGTGCAGAATATTACAACGGAAAATCGAAGAGATTTAAGCCGGTGAGTGAGGGTGATAAAATTATGTTTAAGAAAACACCTACGAGCTGTTGGTTTCATGGTAAAGTAGTTGAGATTTGCAAGGAACCAAGATCATTTGTAGTGTTAGATAACAATGGATAAATTTTTAGAGGAAGTTTAGAGCATATTAGAAAATCGCCAAAAACCAATTCAAATACTCTTGATAACTGTAAAAATCAAGAAATTAATGAAAATGAGGAGAATAATGAAAGAGAAGAAGAGAGAGTAGAAGAGAGCGTAGAAAAGAGGGTAGAAGAGAATGTCAAAATCGATGATAATAATGAAAAATATGTAACGCGAAGAGGTAGGATTGTAAAACAACCGAAAAGACTTGATTTGTAATTTATTGAGTTTGTTAATAATATAAGATTTATTACAACATAGTTTTTGTTTAATGAAGTAGTGAATTATTTATGTATAATGACAAATGCTGTATTATAAATCAAAACTTTAATTTTATACTATATGTAAAGGGAGATGTTGTATAGTTATTATGTTGAGATAAAACACCAGCGTATAATTACTTACGCTTAATACGTTGTGTGTTACGCTTAAACATAATGATTGTACGAGCCACCCTGTTATTATTATTATTAGTTATTATATGATTTATCTATAAAAAGAACTAATAAAGCATTCTTAATTTTGATCTTGAATATAAAACAATTGATATGTACTTTAAGGGATTTACTTAGTATGTTATTTTTATATATTGTACTATAAATTTATCTTATTTTCTGATTGTATTATATTGGTATGCTCTCACTGATATGGACTTCTGCCTTTTTTAATTGATGTAGACATAGCTGAACCACTCCAAAAAAATAAAGTGTACAATTTTTAATATTTATTATAAAGCACTACTATCCCGTTCTAAGAATCATTTGTTGTTTTATATGTATATAAGAGTTTGTAATTATATTTTAGATCTTTTTGAAGTATACCAGCAATACGTTTTCTGGCCTTAAAGGCTTATTGTATTGCAAAATAATAAATAAATACTAGCAAAAATACTTCACCCTGAGTACATTTGAATTCGGGGTATATAAAAATGTAGTAAATAATTTCAATTAATTTTAAAAATTGTGAGAAGTGGTCTGTGACAGAGAATTGCAAAATCAATTTTTTTCTTGATTTAATCGTACACTAAAATTCTTATTCACATTTAACAAAACTGACTGTTAAATAAAATCAGCATCATGTTACCCTGGGTAACAATCTCTTCGAGATGCGTGGGCTTAAGTGCACTCTACGGTTATAATCCCCTGTGCTGAGATATGCGCTTAATACGTCTTCACAGGGGGTCATGAATACTGAAGGAGTGTGCAACTAAAGGTTACTCATTTTGTCAGGATAATGGGGCGGTAGTGGGAACGTACACTGTCTGACCCATTACACGGTGCTACACTAAAAACGAACTTGCGAAATGACCTAGTGTAGGTTGTAGGTCTAGCTGAGTGTATTATATAACCGGTTTTATAAGTTGCAATATACCCTCAAAATTTCGATATATGAGGAAAAGAGTATTTTTTTGGACTGGCGCACTTAAACTTTTCTAACTCAGTCATTTTTAAACCGATTTCGAAGCGGTCAACGGCATTAATTCGAAATGAACGCGCTCTTTCGAAATATATATACTTTCCGTATACTATTTATATAAATGTGTAGAGATTTTTTCAATAATATAAAAAAAAGTAATTTTTTTTTTAACTTTTTCATTTTCTACGATGGGTTTTTTCGAATCTTCTTTTAAAAGAACAATAATCTTAAAGTCAATGTCCTTCTGAGTAAAACAAGCTTTTATTCGTGTGAATCGGTTGAAAATTGACAAAGTTATAGTACTATGCCTTACCTTGCAGTGCCGGGGGCCTGGGTGGCTAGTTAGTGCGAAAAGAAACAAGTCGTTAACAGTTCCTTTCAGTGTCAGGGCAAAGCGCTGTTGCCTGTTACTCGCCTAGTCCACGCATGCCGTTACTGTGTGGATGGTCCGTTTTTACGGCCTACTCGTGGGAACAAAATTGAGCATTTAAAATTAAAAATATAAACAAGAAGAGGACCTGACGGACAAGGTGATCGGCCAGGGTAGAGACCAGGGTCGTTCGGATGTCACGGTCAAGGAGTCGGACAGTACTTATGAGGGGGGATTGACCCTTTCAATCGTTCATAATAGCATCATTGAGCATGAACGGCAAGTGTTGACCGACTTTTATGTGGATGGTCTTCTGGCACTGTCGAGTGACTCCTGTGGTGAACCTGGGGCTGCTCAGGGGATGAAGAGACTGACTCTGCTCTCCGACGAGGAGCATGATATCGAAAGTATATCTGCTAATAGTCAGAACACAGGGCCTACCATTTCCACCGGTGAGGCCAGGGGACACTCGGGAGAAGACTGTCCACGACTTGTTCGGCAGGGCGCCGTGGAGATGCCAAGCGCCCCTCCACGTGGTATTAATAACAGAGGAATTCTCTGGTGGATTTGGATAAGATGGCGAAGAGAGATCCTTCTACGTTCTCCGAGAGGGACAGGCACTTTCTGAGACGGCACCGACAAAGCGTCGCTAAATTCGAAAGAATCTACGGCCCTGTCAGTACCGTTCTGGGTTGGTATTCTCCCGGGAAGCAGCAGGTGGATGCAGCTGCCAACCCTGACATTAGTCAGAAGAGTAAAGGGCTGGTGGCTTTATCAACCTGCCGTATGCCGTATGGTAGGCAAGGCGCTCATGTCTTCGGAACGAGCTGCGGAGGGCAAAGGTGTGACACCAAAGGTAGAAGAGGGCAAAGTGGTCAAGGCAACGGATATGGGGAAGAAGGCTAGTAATCCTCCGTCCGTTTCCTCTATTGGATCCCGTAAGGAGACCAATATGGTAAAAGGCTCGGGTAGGAACAAGTCTTCCAAACCAGGGGTGCCGGGGCCACCGAACTGAATGAAGAGGTCTGATGCACCACCGATTTATGGAAGCTTGTTGAAGGTAGGCTCATCGACGGATTGGCTGTACTTAGTTGCAGAGGATGATGTATCCTACAATGGTGCAGACTGCATTAAGGGAGTAAAAATTGTCAACTGTGGTAACAAGAATTCCTTGGAATTCATAAGAACCACGATTGGCAAGTGCAGCGACTTTAACCCGGAGGCAAAGCTTGAAGTCATGCAAGCCTACGAACTGCCACTCAGGTCCATAGTGAGATTATGGATTCCACCACCCGTACGCGCGGTGGAAACCATACTGGCAGTACTGGGCAAGCAGAGCGGTAGGCTTCTTACCAACTAATGGAGGGGGGGTTGTTAAGTTCGGTTTGCGTAGTGTCAGGTTCCGGTATCCGAAACATGACAAGACCAAAGAAGCTGTTAGTGGTGCAAATAAACCGGCACCATTGTGAAACAGCTTCAGCCGAACTAGCAACTTTCCTCACAAACACTAGCGCGGACGTAGTCCTTATGCAAGAGCTTGGATCAATAGGAATAAAGTTTGCGGGTTAGGGGTTACGGGATACACCCTGTTTGTGCCGTCCACAGAGGACAAGGTAACAACGTATATACTAGCGAGGAATGAATTGAATTTTCTTATATCTCATTCTTTCAGGTGCGGTGACTTAACCGTCGTTAATAGAGAAGCCAAAGGTAAGCGCACTCTCACACTGGCTTCAGTGTATATGCCGTACGAGGCAATAGATCCACCTGCCGCAGAGGTGGAAGAATTGGTGGCATATACAAGGAGGGGTGCCATTCTGGTTATGGGGAGCGCTGATATTAACAAAAGGTGAGTTAAAGTTTGATTTTATAACTACTAACAATCTTTATATCTGTAATATGGGTAACACTCCGACGTTCAGGAATAAGGATAGGCAGGCAGGGAGTGGAATTTTTTACCCGTTCATTTACCAAGTTTTACATTATCATACAATGAAGTTAGGAGCAGATTATTATCTCATTTTCAGGATTCTCTGTAATGATATTAAAACTTCCTTAAAGTAATATGATTTCATTGATGTTGTATAGTTATTATGTTGAGATATAACACCAGCGTATAATTACTTATGCTTAATACGTTGTGTGTTACGCTTAAACATAATGATTGTACGAGCCGCCCTGTTATTATTATTATTAGTTATTATATGATTTATCTATAAATAGAACTAATAAAGCATTCTTAATTTTGATCTTGAATATAAAACATGGTGTCAGAAGTGGCAATTTCTAATCTTTACAAAAGAAAAAGAAAAGTTATAGCCTGTTCCTCTATTTCGAAAGAGCACGTTCGTTCGCTTTCTAGTCGAAAGAAAACTGATTTGGGTTTCTCTAACTCTATTTCTATGCGAACGATGACTCGAATGAAAACGTAACTGTTTTCATACAAAATTTGGTTTCTCTATTTCGAACAGCTAGAACGCAAATGTCAAAATCAGTCACTTGCTATTTTTTGTCGAGTAAATATATATTTGATATTTTTAAAAGCAAAATGAAGTAAAAAAGCAATGGATAACAAAAAGTAAGTACAAAATAATACAAATATTTATAGTTTATTAAAATTTTAAATTTTAGTTAAAAAAAAATCAACAATGGACTATATGGAAGAAAGGCTTGATTTTGCCAGACGGACTCTGGTGTTCGGAGCAAACAAATTTTCCGCAGAGGAGAACCAGAAAACTAAACTCCGTTTCACCCTCTATTACGCTGTTGCTGAGTGGAAAAGGTATGTGTGTGTTGCTTGTGGCTTACGTTTGCCCAAGAAACTCATATTTACATTTTTTTATTTTACATCTTTTATTTTACAAGGACTTTAGCAGTGACCGCACCGAACAGACAACAGGCAACAGAAAAGCTCTTCAAACAACAATTTCACCCACAACCAATCGGTAACAAAAATTTTCACAAATAAACAGACTTTCCAAATAAAAATTGATTTGTTTATTGTTATTTTTTTATTTCATTTGTCATATACAGCTGATCACTGTTAACCAGGGTTGTTTTTGTCTTTAAGCAGTTTAGTAGTATTTTTGCTACTTTTAAAGAAAATTTTAACAAATGCTCAAAATATATGATCTGGCATCTCTGCGATTTGTAAATGCGTAAGAAACAACAAAAATTGACACACGTAAGTCAAGTCGATCGAAGCCTTTCGAAATAGAGAAACCCAAATTGACTCGAATTCGAGTGACTTGCTATCGTTCGACTAGTTTTTCGTTCGAGATCGAGGGACAGGCTATTAGTAATAAAAAATATAAGTAAAATAGAAAAAAAAAACTAAGGTGCAAAATGTCACTAGAAGAGGGGAAGCCAAGTACTGGTCAATTTTTTGCCACTACATTACTGCCTATGAATTTAAAGGCACCAAACTTGGCCAAAGAGTGGAAAATGTGGCACACTCAATTTAAAATTTTTCTGAGAGCATCTGATTTGGAATCGCAACCGGATAAAAGGAAAGTAGCTTTGATGTTGCACCATCTGGGCAGCAAATCATTAGAAATATTTAATTCTTTTGATTTCGATATTGATACTGTCAAATATAGCGATTTGGTTAACAAAATGGAGGCGTTTTTTATTCCTCAAATAAATATTGTGATGGAAAGACACAAATTTTTAACAAATAAACAACAAGAAGAGCAAACAATTGATGAATTTGTAACTGTTCTAAAAAACCTTAGTCTGAACTGTGAGTTTAAGGATTTACGGGATGCATTAATTCGTGACATTTTTATATGTGGTTTGGCGCCTTAATTGGCTAATATACGAGAAAGACTTTTAACGGAAGGCGATATTTCTCTGGAAAGGGCAGTTTCTATTGCGAAGAACATGGTAATGGCGAAACAAAATTCCGCTATATTACAGCAAAATGGTGATGCGGAAGGTGTTGTTAATGTAGTCACTAAGAAAAACGCAAAAATGCAGTATTTGCAATATAAAAATGAAAATCAAAACAGCAGAAGCAACAGTAACTACAGCGACAGGAGTAATTATAGTGGCAGAAACAACAATTACAACAGCAGCAGAAATACTAAGATTTGTATGAAATGTGGACGAGCCCATACAGTCAAATGTCCGGCAGAAGGGGCTAAATGCTATGAATGCGGAAAAATTAACCATTTTGCTAAGATGTGCTTGCAAAAGAAAAGATTCGTAAAGCAGATGGTTGCGGATGATGATGATGATGATGTGGATGATGAAGAGGACCTATTTGTGGGGGGCCGTTAACAAAGAAAATGAAAAACCTAGAGAATGGAAAGTTGAGGTAACAGTTAATAAACAGAAAATTGTTTGTCAAATAGACACAGGTGCACAGGTCAATATTATGTCGACAGAAACTGCAGATTTGTTAAAGATAAAGAATAATTTGAAACAATCTAAAATTAGAATTTGTACTTTTAGTGGGGAAAATGTAAATATACATTGTAAGAATATTATTGGCATTGAGACTGCTATAAATATGAATTTAATTAAGCAAGGTAATAGCATTTCTATGAATAAACTAATTGAAAAGTATTCGGATGTTTTAAATGGTCTTGGTCGTTTGAAAAATTAATGCAATTTTACGGTGAGAGATGATGTTGCGCCGGTTGTGGAACCGCCTCGCATGAGGGTTTGAAGAGGGAATTAGATAGAATGGTAAAGTTGAAGGTGATTGTTCCGGAATATGAACCAACAGAGTGGGTAAATTCCGTGTTTCTTGTCACTAAACCGAATGGTAGTTTAAGAATTTGTTTGGACCCTAGGAACTTGAATAAGGCTATTTTAAGGCCACACTATCCATTCCCTACTATTGAGAAATGTAAGGCGAAACTTAATGGGTCTAATTACTTTTCAACATTGGATGCTAATAGTGGATTTTGGATGGTACCATTGAGTGAAAGATCATCCAAACTTTGTACGTTCAATACACCATTTGGTCGTTTTCGGTACTTAAGGCTTCCTTTTGGCATTAATGCGGCTCCTGAAATTTTCCATGGGGAGATGGTTAAACTTTTTGGTAATATTCATGGGCTTATCATTTATATTGATGATTTTTTAATTTTTTCGTCCATTGTAGAGGAGCATATAAAAATTCTGGAAGCGGTCCTATGTAGGGCAAAGGATGTCGGTTTGAGGTTTAATAAGACCAAATGCAATTTTTTCAGAACTGAAGTAAAGTTCTTGGGCCATAAATTTGATAAATCAGGGGTAAGGGCTGATGAGGAAAAGATAAGAGCAATCGTTCAAATGCCGAAACCAGGAAATGTCAAGGATTTACAGCGGTTTTTGGGTATAGTGTATTATTTAGGTCCATTTATTGAAAATTTATCTTTAAAGAATAAAAATTTAAGGGAACTACTAAAAGCTGAAGTTCAATGGCATTGGACCTCGGTACATGATGCCGAATTCGGTAATCTGAAAAGGGAGATCACAAGAGCACCGGTACTTACGTATTTTAACCCAAAGAGGGAAATCATCTTGTCCGTTGATGCTTCCAAATTTGCTCTGGGGGCAACAATTTTACATGATAGGCATCCTATTGCATATGCATCTGTTTCTTTGACAGAGACTCAGAAAAATTATGCACAAATTGAGAAGGAGCTATTGGCTATACTCTTTGGTTGTACTAGATTCCATCAATACATATATGGGTCTAAGGTAACGGTGGAGATCACACAGATCACAAACCCTTGGTTAGTCTTTTTGATAAACCTCTTCATAAAATTCCTCCTAGGCTTCAACGTTTTATGCTGCGGTTGCAGTGTTATGATATTTCCTTATTGTATAAGCCGGGGAGAGATTTGAAAATCGCCGATACTCTTTCGAGGGCACCATTAGAGCATACGACATTATCTGAGGTGGATAATTTTATCGCTTCTAATATCGCGGATATTGATGTGGTAAAGGAACATAGTTTGAAGGATTTAACGTTTTTGAAAATTATGGCTTATGTTAAGGAGGGCTGGCCTAGTAATCGAAAGGATGTGGAGGAAGATGTCGTACCTTATTTTAGGGTAAAGGATGAGATAAGTATATTGAAGGATGTTTTGTTAAAAAATCATCAGATAATGATCCCTAGGAGTCTGCGAAGGATGGTCTTAGATAGAATTCATGAAGGTCATATGGGAGTCGTAAGATGCCAAAACTTGGCACGGCAGTGTATTGGCCGAATATATACAATGACATTGATAATGTGGTATCGAATTGCGAAGTGTGTTTGAAATATCAGAACTCTAACTCGAGACCGGAATTGTTGCCACACGACGTTTTCGAATTTCAGGGGAAAATGTATCTCCTGGTAGTGGATTATTATTCGAAATTTGTTGAACTGGAATTGCTTAATGGGGGTTATAGTAGTTTTCACGTGATATCGAGGTTGAAATCAATTTTTTCTAGACATGGGATTCCATTTATTTTTATATCCGATAATGAACCTCCCTTTAATTCTAGGGAATTCGACCTTTTTTGTAGAAACTGGGGAGTAAATCACAAAACTTCTAGTCCGTATTTGGCAAGATCAAATGGTGTAGCTGAACGAACAATTCAAACAATGAAGAAATTATTGAAAAAGTCGTTGTAAAGTAGTTCTGATCCCTATTTAGCGTTATTGCACTATCGGACAACATCTAAGGGAAATCTACCGAGCCCTTCGCAGTTGTTGATGTCTCGCTTTTTGCGTACTCGAGTCCCTTCAGTGGTTGATAATCTTAGACCAAATTTAGTGAATAGCAAAGAATATAGGAATAAACTGAAATCAATTTTAAGGAAAAGTGCAGAATATTACAACGGAAAATCGAAGAGATTTAAGCCGGTGAGTGAGGGTGATAAAATTATGTTTAAGAAAACACCTACGAGCTGTTGGTTTCATGGTAAAGTAGTTGAGATTTGCAAGGAACCAAGATCATTTGTAGTGTTAGATAACAATGGATAAATTTTTAGAGGAAGTTTAGAGCATATTAGAAAATCGCCAAAAACCAATTCAAATACTCTTGATAACTGTAAAAATCAAGAAATTAATGAAAATGAGGAGAATAATGAAAGAGAAGAAGAGAGAGTAGAAGAGAGCGTAGAAAAGAGGGTAGAAGAGAATGTCAAAATCGATGATAATAATGAAAAATATGTAACGCGAAGAGGTAGGATTGTAAAACAACCGAAAAGACTTGATTTGTAATTTATTGAGTTTGTTAATAATATAAGATTTATTACAACATAGTTTTTGTTTAATGAAGTAGTGAATTATTTATGTATAATGACAAATGCTGTATTATAAATCAAAACTTTAATTTTATACTATATGTAAAGGGAGATGTTGTATAGTTATTATGTTGAGATATAACACCAGCGTATAATTACTTACGCTTAATACGTTGTGTGTTACGCTTAAACATAATGATTGTACGAGCCACCCTGTTATTATTATTATTAGTTATTGTATGATTTATCTATAAAAAGAACTAATAAAGCATTCTTAATTTTGATCTTGAATATAAAACAATTGATATGTACTTTAAGGGATTTACTTAGTATGTTATTTTTATATATTGTACTATAAATTTATCTTATTTTCTGATTGTATTATATTGGTATGCTCTCACTGATATGGACTTCTGCCTTTTTTAATTGATGTAGACATAGCTGAACCACTCCAAAAAAATAAAGTGTACAATTTTTAATATTTATTATAAAGCACTACTATCCCGTTCTAAGAATCATTTGTTGTTTTATATGTATATAAGAGTTTGTAATTATATTTTAGATCTTTTTGAAGTATACCAGCAATACGTTTTCTGGCCTTAAAGGCTTATTGTATTGCAAAATAATAAATAAATACTAGCAAAAATACTTCACCCTGAGTACATTTGAATTAGGGGTATATAAAAATGTAGTAAATAATTTCAATTAATTTTAAAAATTGTGAGAAGTGGTCTGTGACAGAGAATTGCAAAATCAATTTTTTTCTTGATTTAATCGTACACTAAAATTCTTATTCACATTTAACAAAACTGACTGTTAAATAAAATCAGCATCATGTTACCCTGGGTAACAATCTCTTCGAGATGCGTGGGCTTAAGTGCACTCTACGGTTATAATCCCCTGTGCTGAGATATGCGCTTAATACGTCTTCACAGGGGGTCATGAATACTGAAGGAGTGTGCAACTAAAGGTTACTCATTTTGTCAGGATAATGGGGCGGTAGTGGGAACGTACACTGTCTGACCCATTACACGGTGCTACACTAAAAACGAACTTGCGAAATGACCTAGTGTAGGTTGTAGGTCTAGCTGAGTGTATTATATAACCGGTTTTATAAGTTGCAATATACCCTCAAAATTTCGAAATATGAGGAAAAGAGTATTTTTTTGGACTGGCGCACTTAAACTTTTCTAACTCAGTCATTTTTAAACCGATTTCGAAGCGGTCAACGGCATTAATTCGAAATGAACGCGCTCTTTCGAAATATATATACTTTCCGTATACTATTTATATAAATGTGTAGAGATTTTTTCAATAATATAAAAAAAAGTAATTTTTTTTTTAACTTTTTCATTTTCTACGATGGGTTTTTTCGAATCTTCTTTTAAAAGAACAATAATCTTAAAGTCAATGTCCTTCTGAGTAAAACAAGCTTTTATTCGTGTGAATCGGTTGAAAATTGACAAAGTTATAGTACTATGTCTTACCTTGCAGTGCCGGGGGCCTGGGTGGCTAGTTAGTGCGAAAAGAAACAAGTCGTTAACAGTTCCTTTCAGTGTCAGGGCAAAGCGCTGTTGCCTGTTACTCGCCTAGTCCACGCATGCCGTTACTGTGTGGATGGTCCGTTTTTACGGCCTACTCGTGGGAACAAAATTGAGCATTTAAAATTAAAAATATAAACAAGAAGAGGACCTGACGGACAAGGTGATCGGCCAGGGTAGAGACCAGGGTCGTTCGGATGTCACGGTCAAGGAGTCGGACAGTACTTATGAGGGGGGATTGACCCTTTCAATCGTTCATAATAGCATCATTGAGCATGAACGGCAAGTGTTGACCGACTTTTATGTGGATGGTCTTCTGGCACTGTCGAGTGACTCCTGTGGTGAACCTGGGGCTGCTCAGGGGATGAAGAGACTGACTCTGCTCTCCGACGAGGAGCATGATATCGAAAGTATATCTGCTAACAGTCAGAACACAGGGCCTACCATTTCCACCGGTGAGGCCAGGGGACACTCGGGAGAAGAGTGTCTCATCGACGGATTGGCTGTACTTAGTTGCAGAGGATGATGTATCCTACAATGGTGCAGACTGCATTAAGGGAGTAAAAATTGTCAACTGTGGTAACAAGAATTCCTTGGAATTCATAAGAACCACGATTGGCAAGTGCAGCGACTTTAACCCGGAGGCAAAGCTTGAAGTCATGCAAGCCTACGAACTGCCACTCAGGTCCATAGTGAGATTATGGATTCCACCACCCGTACGCGCGGTGGAAACCATACTGGCAGTACTGGGCAAGCAGAGCGGTAGGCTTCTTACCAACTAATGGAGGGGGGGTTGTTAAGTTCGGTTTGCGTAGTGTCAGGTTCCGGTATCCGAAACATGACAAGACCAAAGAAGCTGTTAGTGGTGCAAATAAACCGGCACCATTGTGAAACAGCTTCAGCCGAACTAGCAACTTTCCTCACAAACACTAGCGCGGACGTAGTCCTTATGCAAGAGCTTGGATCAATAGGAATAAAGTTTGCGGGTTAGGGGTTACGGGATACACCCTGTTTGTGCCGTCCACAGAGGACAAGGTAACAACGTATATACTAGCGAGGAATGAATTGAATTTTCTTATATCTCATTCTTTCAGGTGCGGTGACTTAACCGTCGTTAATAGAGAAGCCAAAGGTAAGCGCACTCTCACACTGGCTTCAGTGTATATGCCGTACGAGGCAATAGATCCACCTGCCGCAGAGGTGGAAGAATTGGTGGCATATACAAGGAGGGGTGCCATCCTGGTTATGGGGAGCGCTGATATTAACAAAAGGTGAGTTAAAGTTTGATTTTATAACTACTAACAATCTTATTATCTGTAATATGGGTAACACTCCGACGTTCAGGAATAAGGATTGGCAGGCAGTGAAAGATCAGACATTAGTGAACCGTGACGAGCGACATGTTGTGGATTGGAGAGTGGCAACGGACTCTACCTTTTCAGACCATAGTCGTATACTTTTACTTTGAATTTTGACCTGTCTAGGGTTGATCCGTTTAGGAACCCGAGGATGACGAATTGGGACTCCTTTTGTAAAAGGGTCCGCTCTGGGTTGGCGCAATGGGCCCCGGGCGACTTGCTGCCGACTGATGTGGAAGGTGCTGTGAATAGATTCACTCATCTGCTAAGAGAGAGCTATGAGTTGTCCTGCCCGGTTACATTTCCGGGAAGGCGTAAACAGCCCAAATGGTGGACCAGAGTACTTCAGGTTCAAAGATCGACGGTAAGCAGGCTGTTTAACAGGGCCAAGCTCACGGGAGCATCGGGTGATTGGAACACCCATAGGGAGCATTTTAATAGGTATAAGGCGGATCTAAAAAGGGCAAAACGGCTCTCATGAGGGCAGTTCTGTGAATCCATTGATAACGAGCTTTCTAGATTTCGGCGGATTTTATCCAAGGATCCTAGGACCCTGGGGTATGATGGCTCATGGACTGAGTCTGGCTCTGAGGCCCTAACCTTACTCATGAAGGCGCACTTTCGTAAGTGTACGGAAACCGAAGGCATGGACGATGGTCAATATGGCGGAATGTCTGTGATATCGAGTCATACGTCCGACTGCGTCGAGGAAATAGTCACAAGGGAGAAGCTTGAGTGGGCGGTCAATACCTTAGACCCATATAAATCAATATCCCGGACGAAGCATTATTTCTGTTAGTAAATATATTTAGGAAATGCCTCAGTGGGAGGTTTCTGCCTAGGGGGTGGAGAGAGGTCAGGGTAATTTTCATACCCAAGGCTGGCAGGGCAGGCCACTCAGCCAGGGATTTCAGGCCTATTAGTCTGTCTTCATTCCTATTAAGACACTTGAGAGACTGATAAGTCTCTAATATTGATAAACACCTCATTAGCAACGCCCAACATGCCTACCTTAAGGGTAAATCTGTTGAGAGTGCGCTACATGAGGTGGTGGCCTGAGGCATTAGTAATGTACTCTCGCCGCGTTTCTGGACATAGAAGGGGCCTTTAATAACATAAAGATTGAGGCGATTAGGGATTCCTTGGTGGAGCTGGGAGTTCAGGGCTTTCTAGTGGAGTGGATAGTCTGCATGCTTGGCAGCAGGATAATCAACTCGAGCCTGGGGAATCATAGTATAAGGAGAAAAGTTATCAGGGGGACACCACAGGGGGGGGGGGGGTGTTCTATCTCCTCTCCTGTGGTTGCTTGTGGTCAATGGGATTCTCAGGTCTTTTGATTCCAGGGGTAGAAAAGTCGTTGCCTATGCGGATGACATAGTTCTGCTGATCAGGGGTAAATTTCTGTCCACGATCGGTGAAATCGTGCAGGTGATGTTGGGCGAACTCTCGGCATGGGCGAAGGATAGAGGGCTGGGTGTAAGCCCTGCTAAGACTGAGCTGGTAGTTTTTACCAGAAGGTACAAGATAGAGGGTTTTAAGGGGCTAGTGTTGGATAGCGTCGAGTTAACTCCAGCTGACAGTGCTAAATATTTGGGTAACTTTCTCGATTGTAAACTGTCTTGGAAGAGCAACACCCATGCCTACTACACATGCAGAAACTCCATCGGTAGGAATTGGGGGCTAAGACCGGATATGGTGAACTGGATATATACATCGGTGGTACGGCCTGTTCTCACTTACGGATGCACTGTTTGGTGGAATGCGTTGAGAGTGGACAGCTATAGGAAGATGCTCAACAAGGCTCAGAGGAGTGCATCTCTTGGCGTCACAGGTGCAAGGAGAAGCACGCCACAGACAGCATTGGATATCCTACTACATCTGTCCCACATTGAATATTATGTGAGGAGTGTGGCTGCTAGGAGCTTACTTAGACTCTATGAGTCTTCGCTGATTAGACCTAGGTGGGATGATCACACAAGAATTCTATACGAAGTGGGTCTGCTTGATCAGGGTAGTATTCCGGCGGGAATTTCGGATCATAGGAGTATGATCTTGGACTTCTGTGTAACACCACCGGTGGCGTTCCCGGACAGGAAAGTTTGGACTGTTTGAGGGGGTGGGCAGTATTTACGGACGGGTCCAAGATGGACACTGGCACTGGTGCCGGTGAAAAGGTCATTCAGACTCCTGGATGAGCGCAGTGTCTTTCAGGCTGAGATCCTAGCGATCTGGGGGGCGACGGAGGTAATACTAAATCACATCGTAGAGGGGTCTGTGGTGGTTTACGTCGATAGTCAGGCTGCGCTAAGGGCATTGACAAATTATACGGTGCGATCGAGTCTGGTCGCACGGTGTAGGAATGCTCTGAGGGAGCTCATGGCAGCATTCACAGTAAGGCTGTGTTGGGTACCCGGACACTGCAAAGTGGATGGCGGGGGTAAGGGACAGGGGGTAAAGCCCCCCTTATGTCCCTACTATGGGATGATACGGGAAAGGTTTCGTGATGGAGGAATAGAGTGGATTGCAGGGTGTCGAGGACGTTATGGCTCGGATTGGACGCAGGGGCAACCAGGGTTCTACTAGGATTGGATAGATGTGGTCCCCTGACCCTTATAGGGTTCTTGACGGGGCATTGTTCTGTTAGGGCTTTTACGAGTAAATGGGATAATGCCATGCCGGATTTCTGCAGACTGTGCGGGCATGCCGAGGAGCTAGAGACGATTGAGCATGTACTGTGCCACTGTCCTAGGATGCAGGGTCTCAGGTAGAAATGGCTAGGGGATAGATTTCACGACGAATTAGGGTGTATCGCTGGATGTAATCCAGCCGATCTAATAGGGTTTGTCAAGGAAATAGGACAGCTGTTTCTGATGGGGGGACTGTAGGGGGAGTCTCGACCACAAAGTATCTTTATTTCTTCGAACCTGTCAACTTTTTTCCTCTTTACTTCTCTTTCTCGACCACAAGTATCTTCATTTCTTCGAACCTGTCAACTTTTTTCCTCTTACTTCTCACTCCATTTCTTCTT